>CM066322.1:62865572-63465572 GCA_033807775.1 Saussurea involucrata | reverse complement strand
TCCGACCTCCATAAACCCAGAAAATCCCTAATTAAATTACCTAACTAGAAAGTGCTCAGAGTTAGGGTTCCAAGGACATATTATACACCTCCTAACGATTTTTCTACAATTAAATACGGATTTTATAAGAATGGTTCGCAGAACAGTGAAAAACAGCAGCTATCGGTATAAAACGACGATTTGGCCTATGCTACGTTCCGAACTGGATTTTGCACAAAACACAGAAAAGTTGCTAGACTCCAATTGGGAACTTTTGGCACCGAATTCACCCCTATCCGAGTTACGAGGAAAAAGTTATGGCCGTCGCAAAACAGTGACAGATTCATACTTTCCACATAAAATGACGATTTTATAAAAACGGTTTAAACGATTCGGGTTTGCAACTAGGGTTCACCCGATCAGGGTTTTAGGTTACAAGGGCTGGACTACTACCATCTCTACCCACTGCCACCTCCGACAGCGGTAGACGGCGGCGGCAGCAGCAGCCACCACCGGTGGTGGTGGTTGTTTGATAAAAGAAACCGACGAGGCTAAAGTGATGATTCGGCTAACGATTCAAGGACCGCACACCCCCACACACGGCATAACCACAGCAAACCCGCACCACCCAGCCACCGCAACGGTGGCGCATGGCGGTCACGCACACCGACGGCAGCCATGGCTGCGGCGGCGGTGGTGGTATTGTAGTGTTTCGATAACGACGAAAGAAAGAACAAGAGAAGGAGTGGAGACTTACAATTCGGCGACAAACCAGCAGCACCCCGACGGGATTCCGATCTCCGGCTCGTCCTCTCTCTCCCTCACTCTCTCGCCGGCAGAAAAACAGTAACTCCGGCAGAATAACAGTAACGCCGGCGCTGGCTTGGGGGTGGTTCGACGGTGGCAGCGGGAAAGGAAAGGAAGGTAGGGTTTTTGTGGAATTGCTACTTGCTTGGGATGAATTAAAACGAGAGGGGTCGGTTCATGGGCCGACACCCATGCAAATACATACATTAATTTCATTTTAGTCCCTCTCAATTAATTTCTTTACAACTAAATATAGATTTGCTCAACAATAACATTTTTGGTCATTCTAGCCAAACCCCGTTAGTAAAAAAAATCGCTACGAGAAGGGTATTAAAGCAAATAAAAAAAATATCCATACCGGGACACGGGCTTTACAGTATTGACGAGACGATTATAATGGTGTAATTTATATAAAAACGTGTTTTTGATATATTTTAGTTAATATACGATTATGTGTGTTAATATAACAAATATGTAAAATGAAAAAGAAAAAATAATGGATATAAAATAGGGAAATTAATTAAAATACCCAAAGTTTGACCAACAGTTACCAAAATGCCACAAAAATTTCTCAGTTTACCAAAATGCCCTAAATACCCGCGATGGAGCCCGCGATCGCGGGATAGGGCTGACGTGGCACGAACTTTGGCCACAAATGCCCCGCGGAGCCCCTCAACTTTGGTCGCGGTGCACATTTGGCCCCTGCCCGCGATCGCAGCCCGCGATGGACCAAAATTTTTCATTTTTGGTCCCTGAAAATTTACACTTTTGGTCCCTGTACTTAGACGAATCTTGCATGCTTTTACTGTTTTTTTCCACAATTATTGTACTTTGAAGACCGATTTGTGGTTGAAATTCATTTGCATGTTTTCATCAATGTTAAATCAATGTTTTTGAAATACCAGTTTGTGGATGAAATGAGAGATTGGTTGTCATCAATGTTGGTTGTTTCATTGATAAATAGATGTAAAATGCAATCCATAATCCACACACTGATTTCATACTTCTTTCTTGATTTCTTTCTGCAATATTTTGTGTTTGAGATACTACTGAAAAAATGAGTTCATCTGTTGCAAAAGCTAAGCTATATTTCTGTTTTGATGGTGAATGGGAGCAAGATAACAATGAGTGGAATTTTGCTTATAAATCTAAGCATGGTGTAAAATTGCCAGTAAACTATACTTATCAGAAATTTCTTGCATACGCCATGCAAAAATGTGGAATCAACCCTTCTGCTGTTTGCAAGTTAGTGTTTAAAAATGGCGATGGGTCATTTGTGGATTTATCCAACGATGGGGATATCTCTAATTTTCTGCACTTTGCACTCGATTCAGAAAGGCCCTCATTACTTTTTGTGTAACCCGCCGTATCCGACGAAAACGACGACAACGGTGACGACAAAGACCTCCAAATAGAGCAGCCTGATTCTCAATTTCAGGCGTCCGGCGCCCCAACGGTTCATTTAGATCATTCATATGGTCTTAACGACTGTATTCCGGAGACGCAACAACAACAACCACCACAACCACACGAAGGGCGTACTGCTGGAGTTGCTGATGACGAAACCCACGTTTTCAGAACGGGTAATTCTGAAATAGACAGATCAGACACCGATAGTAATGATCACGAAGAATATACCCCTAGTAGAAAATCATGTAGTCAGATAAATGACTTTTTTGATATGCCCCCTATTCTTCCAGACTCCCATACCCAGACACAAACCTACGAACCTACACCTTATATTCGCAGTGAAAGGTTAAAAGCAGGTCAAATATTCGATTCGAAGGATCTCTTGGCAAGTCAGATCGGACTCAAGTTCTTGGAAGAGGGTTTCCAAAGTCACCCGCGGAAATCTGACAAAAGCAGATACGTAGTTGAATGTGCCAGAGAAAAGTTTGAGTGGAGGTTGTACGCGATTCACACGGGTCCCAAAGGAGGGGCGATAATGATTAAAAAGTTGCACGACGTACACACTTGTACTAGGACGCAACTTAATCCTCACCACAAACAAGTCGGCAAAAAGACTTTGGGTGCGATGCTGAAAAACAAATTTCTTGATGTTAGCAGGTCATTGCGTCCAAAGGACATCGTCCACGATGTTCACCAGCAGTTCGGCGTCACGATTGATTACCACCAAGCTTGGCGTGCGCGATGCCATGCACTGTTTATGGTGAGAGGCACATTCGAGGAGTCGTATGAACGACTCCCGACATATTTATATAATTTGCAGCTGCAGAACCCTGGTACTGTCACGCAGCTACGGACCGATTCACGTCGACGGTTTGAGATGTGCTTCGTGGCCCTTGGACCCGCGGTACGTATTTTAACACGTCATATGTTTACACATTATAAACTATAACATTTACAAAGGAAAACCACCTATGTTTTTGCAGATCCGCACATTTCTGGAAAATCTACGCCGTGTCCTAATAATAGACGCAGCCCATTTAAAGGGACGTTACTTGGGTATGATGTTCCTGGCGGTTGCCATGGACGGGGATAACTCCATCGTTCCAGTAGCTTTCGGCGTAGGCAAGTCTGAAACCGGGGACGAGTGGACTTGGTTTATGTCCATGTTGAGACAAGCTATCGGAGACCCGCAAGGGTTGGTGTTTATGTCTGACAGGGCTCCTTCCATAAGCGCCGCAATCTCTGCCATGTACCCAAACGCCCCTCACGCCATATGCTGTCGACATTTGGAGATGAACGCCAAATCCAAGGACAAACGTATTACCACCTACAAGGATGTATATTGGGCGGCATGCAGAGCATATACGGATCGGGAGTTTAACAAGTACATGAATATGCTACGATATAGTGTCGACGAAGCAGACAAAGTCTTTGACGATGCTGGACCGGAGAGGTGGTCCGCGGCCCATTTTCCTGGACAACGGTATGACATTCTGACCTCGAATAGTGCAGAGTCTGTGAATGCACTCTCTCGTTTTGCATGTAGATGTCCGATTGTTAATCTTATGGACTACTTTCGGGCCTTTCAACAAGAGTGGTACCAAATTCGACGCCTAAAAGGAGCTGAGATGCAAAATGCACTCACACCAACGGCGGAGAATATCGTTCAGTACAGGGCGCGCCGTGCGGCGACATGGTCGGTAAGAGCAATCGGGTATGGGAAGTACGAGGTGCATGATGACTATATTCACGCGATTGTGAATATGGAAGACCACTTTTGTTCGTGTCGCGAATGGGATAAATCTGGGTTACCGTGCGGCCATGCCATCGCTGCAGCAAGATATATGGGTCGTACAGATTGCAGCGACTTGGCTGTACCTTTCTTCACGTCCGAATATTACCGGAAAACATACGTGGAGGTAATAAACCCATCTGGACCCCATGCAGCATGGGTGTATCCACCCGACCCGCTTCCGCCATGCTATCCACCTTTAATGGATAAGAACAGAGCCGGGAGACCGAGAAAGAACGACCGACGTCCATCACGTGGTGAAAGTTCGATACAACGAAGATGTACTCGGTGCGAATGCGTAGGACACACTCGTGGAGAGTGTCCAAATCCCGCCCCTTCAACCGTGCCAAGGAGACATTCAGTCAGTCACACCCAGGGCCCGTCATAGCTTGAACCATATGGAACAAACACATATGATACTGTTGATCTAAACGCTGATTTGTAAAAGATATATATATATATATATATATATATATATATTCATATTATATATACACACATACATATGCTTTTAAATGAACATTGATAACACAACTAG
Organism: Saussurea involucrata; assembly: GCA_033807775.1. Lineage (NCBI taxonomy): Eukaryota > Viridiplantae > Streptophyta > Magnoliopsida > Asterales > Asteraceae > Saussurea > Saussurea involucrata. The sequence goes on along the minus strand of CM066322.1, from coordinate 63,461,046 downwards.
TTTGTAAATGATATATATTCATATTATATATACACACATACATATGCTTCTAAATGAACATTGATAACACAGCTAGTTTGTAAATGATATATATATATATATTCATATTATATATACACACATACATATGCTTCTAAATGAATATTGATAACACAGCTAGTTTGTAAATGATATATATTCATATTATATAGACACACATACATATGCTTCTAAATGAACATTGATAACACAGCTAGTTTGTAAATGATATATATTCATATTATATATATACATACATACATATGCTTTTAAATGAACATTGATAACACAGCTAGTTTGTAAATGATATATATATTCATATTATATATACACACATACATATGCTTCTAAATGAACATTGATAACACAACTAGTTTGTAAATGATATATATATTCATATTATATATACACACATACATATGCTTCTAAATGAACATTGATAACACAGCTAATTTGTAAATGATATATATATTCATATTATATATACACACATACATATGTTTTTAAATGAACATTGATAACACAGCTAGTTTGTATTCCATCCAACATGCTCTTCATCTTCAATCTATCTGACCCTTCTTCAACGGCTTCTGCTTTTGCAACCACGTATGGCCATTGTGTACCACAACCCGGACACACTTTAGCAAATGAGTTGAGGGTTGTCATATATTCTACAAGAGGAGTAGGCCCACGTGGATAGAGTACGGCTACCAAAATCTAGCATCATTAACAAACAAAACCCCATGTTTGTTTATCCGAATGAGGTAACCTCTGACTTGACCTTGCATGATGTATCCAACCTAACCGTGGTTCAGCGGCTTAAAAACTACTTTTTAGAGAAATTAACAACAACAAAAAAAATACAAAACAACAACACAGTAAAAAAAATACAAACAACAACACAGTAAAAAAAATACAACACAGTAAAAAAATACAAAACAACTAAAACAACCACCACCTACTTAAAAATTGATTTAGTTTCATCAATCCAAGCTTGCTTCTCGTTTACCTTCGCTTGAATAATTGCGAAATCTTGCAGAATATGGTGAATTGCTTCTTGTTCTCGACGAACACGAGCCTCCCGAGCTTTTATATCCCCTTTCATCCTTTTGATCTCCCTGTCTTCCTCTTCGTCTTTCTCAAATGGACTGCCTTCCTGTCCATCATTTTTTTCCACTCTTCTGTTAGTTCATCTATCTCCTTTTCCTTTTTTGCTATGGCGACCTCGATTTGAGGTGGCATTTTTTCAAGAGTATACTTAGGGTTTGATGACGATGCCATTTGTGGATGAAATAAGAGAAGAGAAATCAAGAGAGAAAGCAATTCAAAGAAAGAAAGCAAGAGAGAAATCAAGAAAGAAAGCAATAAACAAGTGTGAATTGTGAATTGCATATTACTGATATTTATGGATGAAATCTCAAACATGCAAATGAATTTCAACCACAAATCGGTCTTCAAAGTACAATAATTGTGGAAAAAACCAGTAAAAGCATGCAAGATTCGTCTAAGTACAGGGACCAAAAGTGTAAATTTTCAGGGACCAAAACTGAAAACATTTGGTCCATCGCGGGCTGCGATCGCGGGCAGGGGCCAAATGTGCACCGCGGCCAAAGTTGAGGGGCTCCGCTGGGCATTTGTGGCCAAAGTTCGTGCCACGTCAGCCCTATCCCGTGATCTCGGGCTCCATCGCGGGTATTTAGGGCATTTTGGTAAACTGAGAAATTTTTGTGGCATTTTGGTAACTCAATGTTTGACTTTGGGTATTTTAATTAATTTCCCTATAAAATAAACTAAATAACTATTTTTAAGTAATAAAGATGTATTTAGCAAGTTTCTAAAAGTCCAATGATTTATTTAACAAGTTTTGAAATGTTTAATAACTTATTTATTTCAAAAAATTGTACAAGTACTTAGTCACTCCAAACACTAAAGTTCATTGTATTTTATTGAACTTTTCCCTTTAAAAAAATATGAAAGTTTATCTGGTTTCTTTCTCTTTCTTTTCTTTATCTTCTCTTTCTCAAACATATATAATAATTTTTTTTTCTTTTCCTTTATTTTAAAGTACTTTTTTTTTCTTTTCAAATTCAATAACATAACGTTATTGCTAAATTTCGGATTTGTTGGATGTGTTGTTAGAGATTTTTTATAGGAGGTTTTTAATCAGGTTTTTAGGTGAAAATGGTAGACAAAAAGACAACACCATTGGTAAAACCTTTTTCGTAAAAGTATCTATAACATATTCAATAAAATAAAGAATTAAAAGTTAAAATTAATTAAAAAAATGGATTCTATCTCTAAAAACTTTTCTAATTTGAAGACTACAATATTAATTATATTATTCAAATATTTAATATGAATTTAAATAATTAAAAGTAAATTTAAACCTGTAATTTAAGAATATTATGTGAACACATTGTGTGTGTACACCCTAAATATTATATGTTGTAAACTGGTTCACGTACAAGTAATTATTAAGATTCATATGTGAATTTATGTTATGGTTCATATGGTCACATATTAATCTTAAACTGATTTAGAATCTATATTATAAGTTGTATGTTGATTTACGTACAGTTATGATTTAGATTCACATGTTCACTTATGAACCAATATACATTTAACTATCACCGGCAATAATGGTTTGTTCAAATCTTTTGTGTTTGCTTACATTTCAAAGACCAATGAATAACATTGATGTTTGTGTTCACATATAAGATTTAAGCAAATGACTTAATTCGATCTATGGATTGTAAAATTGTCAATGCTTTCAAGGTGGAAAATTGGATAAAAAAATAGATGATTATCAATAATTATCTTAATTAGTGAAAAAAACTTGGAAATCAAATTTTAGTTGGGATTGCTTAATGCCCTCATTCTCAATATTTTTGCGGGTTTCATTTGAAAAACTATAGGGACTCATCTCAAGTTCTCAACCACAATCAAGATTAATCATTGATAAAATATAAGCGGTAAAATTTTGCATAGAGTAAATTACATATTTGGTCCCTGATGTTTGGTTGCTTTTTGGATTTGGTCCCTATTTCGAAAAAATTACATGGATCGTCCCTGAGGTTTGACAAAGCGTATGGATATGGTCCCTCCCTCTAAACGCCGTCTATATATCACCGTTAATGTCTTCCCGCGTCCAAATTAACAGGGGTAAAATCGTCAATTCACTATTCTCCTCTCGTTTACGTATTACCGAATGTAATTATGGTGCTGACCCTTCTTTTCTTATGTTAATCATTACCAAAGCCACCATCTTCATCTTCTCTGTGCTTCTGTAAAACCCATTTCTTCATCAAACCTTAGTGTATGTGAAAATCAAAGCAAGATTGTTCGTCTTCGTGCAAAATGGATGGTCCTTTGTGGCAGATTCGAATCAACCCATCAACCAACGAGTACGTTGACGTATATGGTATGTATTGCAGCTAACAGTTTATCATCCCTCCATTTTAGTGTCATGCAGTTGTTAGTTGGATTTGTTAATGAAAAAATCGTTTTTTTTTTCACAGATTGCTACCCTCAGTTGGTTATGTTCAAGATTCATCATGGAGGGTTTTTCACTAAGAAACCTGATAGGAGTTATGTTCAAGGTAAGTTAAGTTATGTTGATTTAGTAAACATGGATGAGTTCTCTGTACATGAGTTGGATGCCATGATGACAGAAATAGGGTATAGACAACCAATCCCTACTTATTATCACTTTAGACTCCCTGGTTGGGACTTGGACTTTGGTCTAAGAGCCTTGGGAAATGATCAGGACGTGATCAACATGTTGAAATATGTTCCTGAATGCAGAGTGTTTGAAGTATACACTGAACAATGGAAAAGTAGGGTGGGTACTTATTTGGCTAGTCCTAGTGGTACTAATGTTGTTATACAAGAGATTGAAGAAAATAACGAACCTGAGTTTAGTAGACTACAGAAAAAGGTGCAAGAAGGAGTTGCTATCTCTTGCAGGAAGAAACTTTTCATTGAATGGCATGACACTATTGATCAAGTCCAACAAAATGCCAATGAGATAGGTGATCAAGTCCAAGAGACTGCCACTAACTTAGGTGATCAAGTCCAAGAGAATGCCGCTGATATAGGTGATCAAGTCCAAGAGAATGCCCCTGATATAGTTGATCAAGTCCAAGAGAATGTCAATGTAATGGATTTCCAACACATTGGTCCTACTAATGTTGTTTTGGAAGATGAGCACTTCAATGATTTGTTTGATAAACTTGAAAGCCAAGGACTGTTTTCACAGGAATTTAATGATTTGAGAGATTTTGGTTTCAGAGATTATCAATTTGACCCCAATAGAACTGATAGAGTGTATGCAAGTGATCAGGATAGTAATAATGTATAGACTGATGACTGCAAGAGTGATGACAGTGATGATACTGATTACATTGTGGATGAAGTTGACAAAGTAGACTTAGATATCATGGACTTTCACATACACACAGATGTTGATGCAGAGTGGATTGGTAGGAGGGAGTTAAAAGTGGATGGAGATGCAAACAACATTGTTGTTGATGCATTGGATCATGATAATTTTGAAAGCAACACAGATGAGTCAGATTTGGAGATGGAAAGGAAAAGAAAGTTAAAACAGATTAGGAAGGAAAGGGATGTGGGTCAACAAACAGAAGGGGTTCCTGGTTTTTATGTTGGTAAGGTATTTGGTAGCAAGGATGGCATTAAAAAAATGATTGATATGCATGCAATTCAAACTAGAAGGCAGATTCAGTTAGTTAAGAATGATTCAGTGAGGATAAGAGCTGTTTGTAATGGCATCCTACCAGATTTGAACAAAGAAAGTCAATGTGGTCCAAGCTTAGGGAAAAAAAACCAAAAAGTGGGCCCTCATGTCCTTGGGTCTTACATGTTTCCAAAGGGAAAAATGATGTTAATTGGGTGGTCAAAACATACGTGGAGACCCATAATTGTCTCCAAACAAGATCTGTGAAGGCGTGTACTGCTTCTTTCCTATCCCAAAATCTAGTTCAGACCCTTATTCACAATCCAGATATCCCTGTCAAGGCTGTTCAAATGGATATGCAGAGAAAGTTTGAGCAAAACTGTTCAAGGATGAAATCACATAGAGCAAAGGCACTGGCTTTGGTTAAACTTCATGGAGACTATGGTGAGCAGTACAAGAGTTTGAGGGACTACCTTGCTGAAGTTCAGAGAACAAACGCTGACACAACTGTGAAGTTAGAGGTTGAGGTGGACCCTAACCCATCAATTCAAACAAGAAGATTCAAGAGGGTGTACGTGTGTCTTGGGGCGTTGAAAAGGGGTTTCAACGCTGGCATGAGAGATTTTTTAGGGTTGGATGGAGCCTTCATGAAAGGTCCTTTTCCTGGACAGATTCTCACAGCTGTTGGAATTGATTCCAATAATGGCACATACCCCCTTGCATACGCCATGGTTGAGGCAGAAAACACAGATTCATGGAGGTGGTTTTTAAGTTGCTTAGGGGATGATCTAGATCTGGCAACAAATTCCAATTTCACATTCATTACTGACAGACAAAAGGTACTTTTCTATTCTATACATCTGTTAGTTATTATGATAGTTATTGTTAGTTATTGTTAAATATATATATATATATATATATGTTTGTGTGACTTGTAGGGAATAGTACCTGCAATTGCACAAGTATTCCCTTGTGCAGAACACAGGTTTTGCCTAAGGTACATCCATGAAAATATGAAGAAGACATGGAAAGGTAAACTGTTCAAGGATTTGTTGTGGAAGTGTGCCTCAGCAACCACTGTCCAGGAGTTTGATCGTCAGATGGAGCATCTGAAGTTGGTGAATGAACAAACATTCAATTGGTTGAAGCTGATACCCCCTCATCATTGGGCCATGTCTCATTTTACAGGTACTTGGGCTTATTTAACACATGTTACATACATGAAGATTATAAATTAACACATGTTACTTACAATTGGTGAACACATGTTAATAACAGGAAGAAGTCATACAGATGTGTTGTTGAACAACATCTGTGAGGTATTCAACAAACAATTAGTGGAAGGAAGGGACAAACCCATTATCACCTGCTTGGAGTATATAAGGCAATACATCATGAAGAGAATAGCAAATGTGCAGACCCTAATTGACAAAGCACAAGGTCCCCTCACTCCAAATGTGACAAAAGTACTTGATCAGATCAAGAATGATGCTGTGGATTACCAAGTCATATGGAATGGTGAATGCAGATACCAGGTTAGTGGTCCATGGATGGACCAATGCATTGTAGATGTAAGGGAAAAATGGTGTTCATGTAGGAAATGGGAGCTCACTGGAATTCCATGCAAACATGCTGTTGCATGTATATGGAATATGCAGAGCAATGGAGAACAAGCTGAAGTTCTTGAGAAGTGGGTGCATGAAAGTTATTGGTTGGATACATGGAAACATATGTATAGTTTTAAGTTGGAACCAATTAATGGAAGGATGTTGTGGGTGAAGTCTACTTGCTCAACCACTTTGATTCCACCCACCCATCACACTCAAATTGGTAGGCCAAAAAAGAAGAGGAAGAAGGCTGTTGGAGAGCTGATTGATTCAGGAAGGAAGCTGAAGAAGGTTGGAAAGACAATAAGATGTATGAAGTGCAGGCAACAAGGTCATAACTCTAGGAGCTGCAAGGGACAAGCCCCATGATGTGGTTCTTATGTAATTTAATGCTTAGTAGTAGCTTTTGGTTATTAGTGATGCAAACAATAGTTGTTTAATGATGGTGGTTGTTTTTGGATAGTAGACAAAGTAACTATAGTTTATGGGATCCCCTGTTTTTTGGTTGTTTTTTGGATGTACAACTAATGGGATCAATTTATGGTACCTGTAAATTGTTGGTTATGGAAATGGTTAGTTATGGTACCTGTAAATTGTTGGTTATGGAAATTGCTAGTTGTTGGTTATGCAAATCTGTGAAAATCATACCTGTTGATTATGCAGCCACTTGGTTATGCCAATTGTTGCCTATGAACATGGTTGTACTTATTACATTAAGCAAGTTGCATTAGTATACATTCCTCAATCTGAACATGGTTGTACTTATTACATTAAGCAATTTGCATTAGTATACATTCCTCAATCTGAACATGGTTGTACACAAATCAAATATATACCATTAAACCACTTCATCTTACAATAACCAATCTGAGATTACATTAAACAACAACAAAAACAACAAAAACTTACAGTAACCAATACTTGTCCTATTACAACAATTTAGGTCAACCTAAAAACAAAAAACACTCCAATCGCCAACCATGTCAGACACAAAACCTGCTTCAGTCTGAGATTTTGTTGTTCCACCTTGTTCTTCGACTTTAACAACCCTGGAATAATCATCTTTGATCGATCACACAAAGCTGGGTCATACCAATCAATGAAACCACAGCTTCTTGCCTATTTACCATGGAAATTGAAGATGGAGAAATCAGGGAAAATCCAATACATGTTTCACAAAGCTGAACAAAATGAAATACCTTTCTTGAGCAACAATAGAAACGTCTTCCTGGGTTTGATGAGGTCCAAGAAGTTCTCAAAACTGCATCTGATCCACAACTGCATCTCTTCATTGTGGGAGCGAGCGACAGAGGAGTGAAGAAGTGAATGAGACCGTTGTGTTGAATTAATACAGAGAGATTTGATTAATAAATCATTTAAATGTTTGATAAAATGTGAAAAGACAATTTTACCCCTCTGAATATTGACCCTTATGACATTAACGGTGATATATAGACAGCGTTTAGAGGGAGGGACCATATCCATACGCTTTGTCAAACCTCAGGGACGATCCATGTAATTTTTTCGAAATAAGGACCAAATCCAAAAAGCAACCAAACATCAGGGACCAAATATGTAATTTACTCTTTTGCATATAAGATGTCATTCACATACAAACATAGACTCTCTTGAAATAACAAAAAAGTAAATGAAATCCAAATCATCATTACTCCTTTCATCTACAAAATTATATTGGGAATCCATGAATCCCCCTCTTTCTATCTCTCATTGACATTATTAGTTTAAATTATATTTAAAACAATCAATATATATGTAAAAGCAAAACCAAAGAAGAATGAGGTGGCACCCTCTAAGACTTAGAATCTCTTCTATCTTTTTTCTCAATTTTTTGACTTTTTTAAATGTTTAATATGTAAAAGACTATTATGCCCCTATATAGAAAATGTGTAATTCATATTAACATGGATTTCTTTGTAATTTTGCATGCTCAAATTTAACCCCCAACTCTTGATTTTCTTCTTCATTTACTTTGTCTTAATTTTTTAAATGCAATTTGTTTTTCACAAGTTGCAAAAAAAAACCTAGAAATTCCTTTGGTGGGAGATGAAGAAAATGAAAGTTGAAGAAGAGATTGAAGATTTTAAATAGGTATGTATAAATTCTATTCTCCAAAAGATGTGATTTGTTATTATATATTTTTTTTCTCTCGCATATTGTTGGATTTGTTGTTATCATAAGACAATTGTGTTTACATTTGAATCATATAGATTCAAATAAAATTTTGATATTTTGTGATTACATGATCTAATAATTTTTTTTAAGTTTAAGCTCCATCGACATTAACCTTTTATACGTGATTGATAATTGCGTTATATCTTGACTACTTCAAGAAAAAAATTCTAATGACATTTGTCAATATTGTGATAATTTATGATGTCTATGATTTCAACAAAAAATAAAATGAAATCCTAGAAATTATTTTGGTGAGGGGTGAAGAAGATGAAAGTTAAAGAGGACATGGAAGATTTTAATCAGGTATGTATAAAAAATGTGATGTGTTATTACATATGTTTTTTGCATATTGTTAGATTTGTTGTTATCATAACACAATTATGTTTATGTTTAAATCACATTAATTCAAATGGAATTTAAATATTTTGTGATTATGTGATCTGATAATTTTTTTTTTCAAACTTAAGCTCTGTTGACATTAACCATTTATACATGAATGATAATTGCGTTCTACTTCAAAAAATTCTATTGACATCATCAATTTGTGATAAATTATGATGTCTAGGAGTTCATCCTAAAAAATATCTATTATTACTAAGAAGCAAACCACATCCAATGGTGTACAATATAGTAGGAATTGAGGCTATGAATTTTCTCAAACTTTTCGTTATTACATTGATCTTTTTTTTATTGCTAATTCATGGGTTTAACCTATGACTATTCATTTTCTCTTTCCTTTAAATCCTTTTTAATTCTTACTTTTCAAGATTGAAACTCTTGAAATTCAACTGGTATATATAAAGAGGAGGGCAAGAGGTACTTGAGAAATAGAACTGGACGAAGTGAATTGTGAAGCATGTGATTCAAAGAATTCATAATCAGGAAGAAGAATACCTTCAATCAACATCTCAAGCATGTATGTAACCATTATCTTCTTCAAGGAAAGTGTGATTTTTTCAATGGGAAACAGGTTCATGTAATCTTTTTGTTATGTACTCTTTCAATGTGATTGATTAAAGTTGTTGATATGTATATAAAGGAGTATGCAAGTACAAATCACAATGTTATAATCTATTCGTTTCATTTAAAGTATAAATGAAACATTTCTTCAATAGATTTTACTCTTTGTGCAAGTTTATGTCTACTTTTTTTTATCAAATGTTGAATTAATTATTTGAGTTTTTAAAACATGGAATTGCTTTTTATTATGGAGTTATGCTTTAATTTTGAAGTTGTAGAATTATGATAAAGTGAGCATGTTTATTAATACCATGGAGTTATCCTACTAATGGATTGTAGATATCGTTATCTATTATTATATTGCCCTTATACATTGATGCATAGTTATATCTCTTAGGTGCATGTGAAAAATCTAAATGGATCCAAATTACAAAGTCGAAGCAAAGACCTTTGCAAGAGAATAAATTATATTTGATGTTGTAGTTCTTAGTTACTTTTGTATATCATGTTTATACTTGCAGATATAATGACTCAATTGCACGACTTTGGTTTTGTCTATTCTTTGGATGGAGTGAAGTTGTTTTTTATTGAATGGGGAAGTTGAGAAGCTTAGTTGTTAGATAAATAGGGCACCATAACAATTTCATAACAATTTTGTATGTATATTAAAAACTCACTATATATTTTCTAATATTATTAAATGATCATTATGGGTTATTATTATTTGCATAACACTCCTTATTATTATTATTTAAAAACCAATAAATGTACTAAATGATCAATTACATGAGTTTCAGTCATTTTCTTTAGCATACAATATATCTTGATCATACATAAAAGGATTAAAACCTTTTTTCATGATTCTTTAGGAAGAAAACAAATTATGAAAAAATTCTTTGGTGACTGCAGTTACGCATTGTATGTTGGAAAAGTTGCAAACGAGTATTCTACAACAAACGTAATAGAATTATAAAAATATCCACAATTATATATACAAAATTAGGTAATAATACCGTGTCTGTTTGGTGAGTATAAATATTTTATAAAAATATATGTAGGGGATTAAATTGATATATTTATGACATAAATATTTTGATCATTATAATCAATAGTCTCACATTTCTTTTATCAATTTAAGGCATTACAAAGTTTGATATAAAAAAAGATTGGTATATACGTAAACTATCATTTAATGATATATTAAAAGAACAACTAAGAATACCGAGGTAATTTCATATCAAGTGCAATATATATTCTTATTAGTTTAATATATAATATGAGATAATCGACACATTTAACTTTAATATTTCTAAAGAATTTATCGTCGTCGCGCAACACGCGACACATAACACTAGTCTTTTTTAAATCAAAAATGAATTAACTACTATAAAGTTTAAAATAAAAAAATATTATATGAAAAAGAGAATTTTATTCTCTTTAGTCTGACATCGATATAAACATACATATATATATATAGGGAAATTAATAAAAATACCCTAAGTCAAACCCCCTTTTACTGAAATACCCAAAATCTCTCTCATGTTACAAAAATACCCTAAAAATTCGCGATGGAGCCCGCGATCGCGGGCTCCAGGCCACGTGTCACCAATGTTTGCCCACTTTGCCCGCGTTGGTCCCTCAAGAATGCCCGTGGTCCAGCTTTCCCCCCTCAAGAATGCCCGCGTGTGCAGTTTTGGTCCCTGCCCGCGTTTGACTCATTGACCCCCGCGATCGCGGGCTACACGTGTCACCAAAGTTTGCCCACTTTGCCTGCGTTGGTCCCGTAAGAATACCCGCGGTACAGCTTTCCCCCCTCAAGAATGCCCGCGTGTGCATTTTTGGTCCCTGCCCGCGAATGACTTTCTTTGACCTCCCGCGATCGCGGGCTCCTGTGCCACGTGTCGGCACAGGGTTAACCCTAAAATCCCTTTGACGAACCCTAAACCCTAATTGTTTCTTCGGCCGCACTATATAAGGGGGGGGACCAAAAACCGGCCACTCTCAGTTTTTTTAATCACTCTCTCAATTTTTAATCAAACTCTCTCAATTTTCTCCCACTCTCTCAATTTTGTCGTGTGGAATACGCGTTCGGGTTTTGTGAAGATGTCTCGTATTACATCTTTGGTATGTTTTCCTTATGTTATTTGTTATTTTTTGTATGTTATTTTAAGTTAAGATATATGATTTGTAGGTTGTTATAGTGTTTATAACTTATGTTTGAATATGTTCTATGTTTAACATGATATGTATGGTTTTATGTTTGAATGTGATATTTGTATGTTATAATGTGTATGTTGTTATAGTGTGTTTTTTCATATAAAAATTGTTAAGAGTGTTTTTTTATAAAAAAATTGTTAAGAGTGTGTTTTTATAAAAAAAATTGTTAACAATGTGTTTTTTTTTTATAAAAACACACTCTTAACAATTTTTTTATAAAAACACACCCTTAACAATTTTTTATAAAAACAGTTTTTTTATAAAAAAATGTTTAAGAGTGTGTTTTTATAAAAAATTGTTATAGTTTTATGGTTTTTATAATGTGTTTTTTTATAAAAAAAATTGTTAATTTTTTTTTTATAAAAACAGTTTTTATAAAAAAATTGTTAAAAATGTTTTTTTTATAAAAAATTGTTAAGAGTGTGTTTTTATAAAAAAATTGTTATAGTTTTATGGTTTTATGTTTGAATGTGATATTTGTATGTTATAATGTGTATGTTGTTATAGTGTGTTTTTTCATATAAAAATTGTTAAGAGTGTTTTTTTATAAAAAAATTGTTAAAAGTGTGTTTTTATAAAAAAAAATTGTTAACAATGTTTTTTTTATAAAAACACACTCTTAACAATTTTTTTTTATAAAAACACACCCTTAACAATTTTTTATAAAAACAGGTTTTTTTATAAAAAAATTGTTAAGAGTGTGTTTTTATAAAAAATTGTTAAGGGTGTGTTTTTATAAAAAAAAACACATTTTTAACAAATTTTATATGAAAAAACACACTATAACAACATACACATTATAACATACAAATATCACATTCAAACATAAAACCATAAAACTATAACAATTTTTTTATAAAAACACACTCTTAACAATTTTTTATAAAAAAACACATTTTATAAAAAAATTGTTAAATATGTGTTTTTTATAAAAAATGTTAAGAATGACAACTTAGGTCCCTACGGTTTTAAGAATGACAACTTAGGTCCCTAAACTTTTAAGAATGCCAATTAGGTCCTAAACTTTTAAGAATGACAACTAGGGTCCCTAAACCGCACTTTATCTCTATATAACAATATGATACGTTGAAATAAAATAAACCACACTTTATCTATATATAACACTATTATACGTTGAAATAAAATAAACCGCACTTTATCTATATATAACAATATGATACGTTGAAATAAAATAAACCGCACTTTATCTCTATATAACACTATTATACGTTGAAATAAAATAAACCGCACTTTATCTCTATATAACATTATTATACGTTGAAATAAAATAAACCGCACTTTATCTCTATATAACACTATTATACGTTGAAATAAAATAAACCGCACTTTATCTCTATATAACAATATGATACGTTGAAATAAAATACCACCGCACTTTATCTATATATAACACTATTATACGTTGAAATAAAATACCGCCGCACTTTACAGTGGAATCATGCAGACAACTTTTTCAGACGAAATCTATAAACACATTCAAATAATAATAATTTAAAACGATTTAATGAATTAGTTAATATATGATTATTATGTTAATGCGATAGGAGTGTAAAACAAAATTGAAAAAAAAAATAAGAGATGTACCATAAATTAAATAATTAACTATAAGAGTATGAATTTTAAATATAAAAAATATTTTTTTATGTAGTGTATAATTGTATATGATATATATTAAAATATATAAATCCAAAAAAATTCAAGATTGGGCTCATTTCGAACGTATCGAAGAGACGATTATAATGGTGTAATTTGTTAAAATTAAAACGTATTTTTTTAACGTATTTTAGTTAATAAACGATTATATGTGTTAAATGTAAAATTAAAATAATGAAAGTAAAAGGTATAAAGTAAATTTAGTAAATAAGTATAGGGGTTGAAAGTGTAACATTTCATTTTAAATTCGTAAAAATGGACGAAATGGGGTGAACAGTGCCAAAAATATCAAAATTTTCATAAATGGTCCCTGGAATTTTTCAAAAATGGTCCCTTGCAATTGAAAAGTCACAAAAATAACCCCATCGCGGGATGAGCCCGCGATCGCGGGATTCCATTTTTCAAAAATGGTCCCTGCAAGTTTAAAAAAGTGTCAGAAAGGTCCCTGGCCCGCGATCGCGGGCTCCCATCGCGGATTTTTAGGGTATTTTTGCAAAGTGGGAGAGATTTTGGGTATTTCAGTAAAACATGGTCAAACTTAGGGTATTTTAATTAATTTCCCATATATATATACACATTTTTTAGTCATTGATATTTTCACATGCAATGTGATGTTGTGAAACAACATTTCATTGTTTCGCATTACTGACGTTGTGCAACACTTTAGTGTTTCATATCATATTTCACGTTAGCTTTATTTTATTTTCACATTGTGAAATAACACTGCATTATTTCACGTTATAAAACAAAACTTTATTGTTTCACATTAGCAATGTGGTGTTGTTTCACAATATGAAATAACATTATTGTGTTTCTCTTCACATTTCATGTCAGCTTTTGTCTTGTTTTCACATTATAAAGCAACAGTACATTCTTTCACCTTATGAAACAACAATTTGTTGTTTCACATTAACGACATTGTATTTTTTTTACAGTATGAAACAATACTTCAGTGTTTCACTGATACGATCAAAACGGGCAATCTATCCCACACTCTTCGAGCGAGTGCCGACTCCAAAAGATTGTAGCAAACGAGGGAGAAGAGAATAAGAATTAATTCAAACTTGCATAAATCAATAGTTAACAAAGCCTAAATATAAATACTTCTAATCCTATGAAAAGATAAACATAAAGCAATAAACTAATAATCCTATCCCAATACCTACTAATAATCCTATCCCAATACCAATACTACGTTTCCTTAATTATTTATCATAGTCCAATAGATTCACCCTATCACATAATTTTTATGCCAAACAGGAGCCACTAAAATTCTTTTAGAACGTCTTGGATGCTCACTCACACTAGCCACCTGCTCTGTTTCCATAGTCTCTTGGATAGGACCAGTAGGTGTAACACTCCCCCTTCTTCGGATATCACCTTGTCCTCAAGGTGGTAATCAGGGTACGCAGATTTGAACTCTTGCACCCACTCCCATGTTGCATTTTCTGGTTGGCTACCAGACCATTGAACCAAAACCTGTTTTGTTGGTTTCCCATTTCTTAGCACACTTCGCACATCACAAATAGCCAGGGGATGTTCGATTGGATGCCCATTTTTGAGCTCGGTCAGTAAATCCTGGACAACAGCTGGTTCACATCCTTTATAAGGCTTAAGGAGAGACACGTGAAACACCGAGTGGATACGACTTGCTATTGGCAAATCCAACCGATATGCTACTGCCCCAACGCGTTCCACAATAGTAAATGGCTCATAAAATCTTTTGGACAACTTATTGGAAAGTCGAGAGGCAACCGTTACCTGTTGATATGGTTGAAGTTTTACCAAGACCTTATCCCTACTTCAAAGTTGACTTCTCGGCGCCCACGATTAGCGATCATCTCTATCCGGTTTCTTGAAACAACCAAGTTTTCTTTTAATTCCCACAACAATGCATCTCGCTCAATTAGCAAGTCTTCAACTGCAGCTATTTTGGACGTTCCTGGTGTGTACGGAATTAAAGCAGGAGGTCGCTTACCATACAACGCTTGATATGGGGACATCTTGATGCTGCTGTGGTAGCTCGAGTTATAACAAAACTCAGCCCAACTCAATAGTGATGACCATTGATGCGGCCGCTCGGACACCATTGCTCTTAAATATTGTTCTAAGCCTCTGTTGACCACCTCGGATTGACCATCTGTTTGAGGGTGATACGAGGTACTATGTTTTAATTTTGTGTCGCTTAATTCAAACAAGTGTTTCCAAAACTTACTTAGGAATATCGCATCCCGATCCGACACGATAGACTTTGGAAAGCCATGATGTTTGATTACCATCTCAACGAATAACTCAGCGACTTTCTTGGCATTATAATGAGTGGGCAATGCACCAAAATGGGCATATTTTGTCAACCGATCCACCACGACCAGGATGACCGATGTTCCCTTTGAAAGGGGCAATCCTGTTATGAAGTCCATAGTCACATCGTCCCAGACTGCCTCAGGTATGGGCAACGGTTGTAAAAGCCCTGTTGGTGCTTGAGTAGAATACTTGGTTTGTTGGCAAACCAAACATTGGCCAATAAACTTGTCAACAGATTGTTGCATTCCCTTCCAATAAAATAATGTTGATAAACTAACCAGCATCTTTTTCACTCCACAATGTCCGAAATACGGGGTTGTATGAAATTCTTGTAGTAGCCTTTGCTTCAGTTTGGACTGGTCACCAAGAAAGTAACGCGTAATACCCCGGGTAAATCCGTTAGTTAAAAATCTAATGCCGTTAAGTTTATTTAACTTTAAAGTTTCTATTTAGGGAAAGTTTGGATAAGTTTATAAGTTAAGGGTGTTTGGGTTATTGTTGAATAGTTTAAGGGCTAAAAGGAAAATTGAGTTAGATATTATCTCTTTAGTGTTTAGATATTTCACAAAATCAGATTTTAGTGTGTGTGTGTGTGTGTTTTGAGAGAAAAGAAGAAAAGGAAGAAAAGAAAGCAATAGGACATCATTTGGTGTACTTGGAAGAGATTAAGGTATGTTTTCTTTGCAATTTATGTTTGTAATGGTTGGTAAATGGTTTCTGTCGGATTAGAATCAATAGAATCGAACTGGTATGAATTTCAGTCGGTTTTCTGGGTAAAAAGTACCAAACCGACAGAGGTGTCCGGATGATATGAATGTGTCCGGATAGTTCTGTTGGGTGGTGTCCGGGTAAGTTGTTGATAGAGTCCGGACGATTGGATTGATGGTTTTCGGATGATTTAGAGTCCGGATGGCATCCGGATTCCTCGTGTTGTCCGGATTAGTCTTGCTGTCCGGATTACTGAGGTTGTCCGGAAAAGTCATGTTGTCCGGAAAAGGTGGTGTTGTCCGGGTTGTTTGGGTTGTCCGGATAACTTGGCTGTTTGGGTAATTTTGAGGATAAAAGTTATGTAGATGTATCTAGAGTCCATAACCTGCTAGTAAGTCTTATACATAAGTTGGTAAGGAGATATTTGTATGTAAATGGTTTCAGATTCTGAGGTATTTGGATAAAGGATCGGATAGCTCGGAGAAAGGCTTGGAAGCGTATTTTTAAGCATTCAAGGTGAGTTTTGATGTAAAACGTTTTGAACTGGAATACATATGTGTATAAATATATATATGAGATGATTATGTGGTAGGAATATGATCATGTGTATATAAATGACAATATGAGGTAATGAGATATATATTGTATTTATATAAGATTTGCACTACACGAGTGCACTTGTTGCCGGGTTCCGGTGTGCGGACCGGTGTGTAGCCGGGTTCCGGTGTGCGGACCGGTGAGTAGTCGGGTTCCGGTGTGCGGACCGACAGGTAGCCGGGTTCCGGTGAGCGGACCGGTTGTTGATTTATTAGTTGGCTTGCTACCAACTAATATGGCCATTTGTGGAGGAATAAGGTGAATGAGATGTACACGATGCACGAGTCTGGATTGGTATTTAAATACGTGTGGTATGTTTATATTTTACGAAAGGATTATCAAAGGTTTATCTAAACTATTTTGATACAAAGGATTTACACGAAAGGTTTTATGATGATTTTGGAAAGGACCGGGATTAACTCACTAGACCCGTTTGGTCTAACCCTCATTTTGTTTTCAAAAATATGTTTTCCAGGTTAAGGATCAGCAGGAGAGGATGAAGTGTAGGAAGCTTTTGATGAATGTTGATTAGGAAGCTTTTATATATTTTGTAATGTCAAGACTTTTGAGACCGTACTTGGTTTGTGATGTATCTTTTCTTATGAATGTAATGAAGTTATGCAATGTATGTTATTTGTTGTATGTTTGGGAAACCGGGTCGTTACAAATGGTATCAGAGCCCTAGTTTAAGAGATTTAGGTATTTGGATTTATACCTAGACTTAAACTGCATGTGAAGTAGGATGTCCTTATTATTTTAGAACCTTGGGATGTTAAGTATAAAAAGGTAGAAGGAACATCATGTAAGGTATGTTCAAATTACACCTGGCCAGTGTAAGCGGGAACTTACAAGTACATGTTGAACCGGAATATCTTGTTATATTGGGTATGTGCTTACGTGTATATTAACCTTGTTGAAATCAACAGAGTGGCAAGTCGAACTCGACGTATGGATAGAGATGAAGACATGTATATTTCTATAAACTTTATACGTGCTAAAGTGTTATCTGACTTCGGTGCAAACCGATTCTTTTGTGTTTTCAATTTTATTATTTGTGTTAGAAAAATATTTGATAATTGTGTTAGAGATATAGAAGGGTGTGTTTAATTATTGTTGTTTTAATTTGTTAGTGTGTGGAGTGTGATGGCTTGAGTGTAAAGATTAATAGCAGTATGTAGAACGTGATGAATTGTGTGTGGAAGGTAACGATAGTGCGTAAAGTCTTGACCTAGTCATGAAGGCGACAGTTTAGTATGTTGTGTAGATTATACTTAATGTGATTGTTGACGCTATCAAGAAAGGTATTGTTTAAATGTGTGGGGTAATGTGGATAAGATGGTGGCAGTTTATAATTAGTGAATGTGCGAGGTGTAGTAGTAATGAATTTCGTGAGATTAAGTGGTGGATTTGTGAGGATATGGAGTGAGTATAAGTGGAAACCTCTGCTCGGAATTTTGTTTGTAAGTTGTGTAAAGGTGCCAAAAGTATGTGGGGAGAGGTATGGATGTCTAGGCGGTGTGTAGTAGTGTTATTCAAGAATAAGATAATGGAGTGGCAGTAGATGGTTAGCTAAAGAATAGAGTATTACCGTTTGAGAAATGGAAAATGTGAAGTTATTTTGAGCATTGAGTGTGATTTCGGATTGACTCGATTAAGCTTCTGATAAGAGGTATGGTGAAGTTGTTAGTAAAGTATAGTAGTTGTTGAAATTAGGTGCGTGCAATTGGTTTGGAGGCGAAAGAAAGCTAGCTTATAGGATCTGTTAAGAGTGAGTACCTTCTAGTGTGCTATCCTTGGAGAAAACGTGTTTTATGTTGAGAAGAGAATGGGAGAAAATATTCGAATGTGATGATTGGGGTGAAGGACCATGGGGTAGGACGTAGTAGTGGTACGAGAATGATGTTGTGGCAAGTGTAGAAATCAATTGTAATCTAAGGTTCGTGGTCGGTGTATTTAATGCAAGAAAGTGTTGTCTGTATTAGATATGTTTGGGTAAGAGAAGTGACGGTGGAGTTGGGTATAGTCTATGGAGAAAAGTTTAACTACGGGTTAAGATAATACTCCAAGTTAACTCTGTGATCTATTAGAAAATAGACTGTCATTATTTATGGGGGATGGATTAGTTGAGTAAATTGTGGACGATGTGTGTAAAGTTCGAATTAAGTAGTTGGTATTAATAAGTTGGTGATTATTGTTGTTTTATAGGGGCGGAAATTTTTGTGTTGAATTAAAATTATTGATGTTTTGGTAATGTTGAGAATAGTGTGTGGTATGAGTTTGAAAGCAATTTATAGTAGTTACCCTCGTTTATTGCTTAATCGAATTCCGGGACGGAATTCTTTTAAGGGGGAGATAATGTAATACCCCGGGTAAATCCGTTAGTTAAAAATCTAATGCCGTTAAGTTTATTTAACTTTAAAGTTTCTATTTAGGGAAAGTTTGGATAAGTTTATAAGTTAAGGGTGTTTGGGTTATTGTTGAATAGTTTAAGGGCTAAAAGGAAAATTGAGTTAGATATTATCTCTTTAGTGTTTAGATATTTCACAAAATCAGATTTTAGTGTGTGTGTGTGTGTGTTTTGAGAGAAAAGAAGAAAAGGAAGAAAAGAAAGCAATAGGACATCATTTGGTGTACTTGGAAGAGATTAAGGTATGTTTTCTTTGCAATTTATGTTTGTAATGGTTGGTAAATGGTTTCTGTCGGATTAGAATCAATAGAATCGAACTGGTATGAATTTCAGTCGGTTTTCTGGGTAAAAAGTACCAAACCGACAGAGGTGTCCGGATGATATGAATGTGTCCGGATAGTTCTGTTGGGTGGTGTCCGGGTAAGTTGTTGATAGAGTCCGGACGATTGGATTGATGGTTTCCGGATGATTTAGAGTCCGGATGGCATCCGGATTCCTCGTGTTGTCCGGATTAGTCTTGCTGTCCGGATTACTGAGGTTGTCCGGAAAAGTCATGTTGTCCGGAAAAGGTGGTGTTGTCCGGGTTGTTTGGGTTGTCCGGATAACTTGGCTGTTTGGGTAATTTTGAGGATAAAAGTTATGTAGATGTATCTAGAGTCCATAACCTGCTAGTAAGTCTTATACATAAGTTGGTAAGGAGATATTTGTATGTAAATGGTTTCAGATTCTGAGGTATTTGGATAAAGGATCGGATAGCTCGGAGAAAGGCTTGGAAGCGTATTTTTAAGCATTCAAGGTGAGTTTTGATGTAAAACGTTTTGAACTGGAATACATATGTGTATAAATATATATATGAGATGATTATGTGGTAGGAATATGATCATGTGTATATAAATGACAATATGATGTAATGAGATATATATTGTATTTATATAAGATTTGCACTACACGAGTGCACTTGTTGTCGGGTTCCGGTGTGCGGACCGACAGGTAGCCGGGTTCCGGTGAGCGGACCGGTTGTTGATTTATTAGTTGGCTTGCTACCAACTAATATGGCCATTTGTGGAGGAATAAGGTGAATGAGATGTACACGATGCACGAGTCTGGATTGGTATTTAAATATGTGTGGTATGTTTATATTTTACGAAAGGATTATCAAAGGTTTATCTAAACTATTTTGATACAAAGGATTTACACGAAAGGTTTTATGATGATTTTGGAAAGGACCGGGATTAACTCACTAGACCCGTTTGGTCTAACCCTCATTTTGTTTTCAAAAATATGTTTTCCAGGTTAAGGATCGGCAGGAGAGGATGAAGTGTAGAAAGCTTTTGATGAATGTTGATTAGGAAGCTTTTATATATTTTGTAATGTCAAGACTTTTGAGACCGTACTTGGTTTGTGATGTATCTTTTCTTATGAATGTAATGAAGTTATGCAATGTATGTTATTTGTTGTATGTTTGGGAAACCGGGTCGTTACATAACGATTTTTAAAAGTTAAAATGCCATCTTGCTGTTGGAATTCGGGGGTAATTCACCTCGGGATAACTTGTCATTTAGTTTCCGTAGTTCTTCCAGCGACTTATTTTCGTCTTTCAATTCATCTAACAGCCCCATGATTGGCTTACTTAAAGCCATAAAAGACGAGTAAACCATCTCATCCTCTTCGTGTACCCGGGATAAAGCATCGGCCACTTTATTTGTGTCACCCGACTTATATTCAATTACGAAATCAAATCCCAAGAGTTTCCTGACGTATTGTTGTTGCATGGGTGTTTGGATTACTTGTTGCATTAGTTCATTGATGCTTTTGTGGTCCGTTCGTATCACAAACTTCCTTCCGAGGAAGTATTGACGCCATTTATAGACAGCTTCCACGATGGCAAATAATTCTCTCTGCTAAGTTGTTGCTGCTCGCATTCGGGGACCTAACTTTTTGCTGAAATAGTAAATTGGGTGACCACCTTGGAGAAAAAACTGCTCCAATTCCAACCCCTGATGCATCGGTTTCAACGATAAAATGCTCGTTAAAATTCGGCAGTCTCAACAAGGGGGCGCTGGACAACTGATGTTTAAGTTCTTTAAATGCTGTTTCTTCTAGCTCGCCCCATTTAAACCCGTCCTTTTGTAAAAGATCGGTCAGAGGTGCAGCTATAGTTGCATACCCTCTGATAAATCTTCTATAATATCCTGCTAGCCCCAAGAACCCACGGACCTGTTTTTGTTTTTTGGGGGGCGGCCACGTCTTTACTGCTTCTATTTTCTGGGGATCCATTGCCACTCCACGACCTGAAATTATGTGCCCAAGATAGTCCAAGGAGTCAGCGCCAAACACACATTTTGACAACTTGACAAAAAAATGGTTTTCGTGTAAACAATCGAAAACACGTTGCAAATGCTCCACATGTGAAGTAATTGAGGCGCTGTAAACTAATATGTCATCGAAGAAGACAATGACAAATTTTCGTAGATACGATGAGAAAATTCGATTCACGGTGGCCTGGAATGTTGAGGGTGCGTTGGTGAGTCCGAATGGCATGACTAGGAACTCATAATGCCCTTCGTGAGTCCTAAATGCCGTTTTATAGATATCTCTGTTATGAACACGGATCTGGTGATATCCTGCCCGCAAGTCCAACTTGCTGAACACACTAGCTCCACCAAGTTCATCAAACATCTCGTCTGCTGTCGGTATTGGAAATTTATCATTGATAGTCACCGCATTTAAGGCCCTATAATCCACACAAGATCGATAGGTCCCGTCCTTCTTTTTCAACAACAAGACTGGTGACGAAAAAGGGATCTGACTAAATCGTATGATTCCTTGCTTTAACATATCGGAAATCAACTTTTCTATTTCACCCTTCTGGTAATTAGGGTAACGGTAAGGACGTACGTTGACCGGTTTAGTGTTTGGTAGAAGGTGGATCTTGTCGTCAATAAGGCGATGGGGTGGTAGTGTGGTGGGGTTTTGAACCAGATGTTGGTAACGCTCTAACAGCTTACTAATGTTTGGTTGCATTATCGATGGTTCCACGGCTGGCCTTTTCTCCGAGTCGGTCTCGGGTTGGATTGAATGCAGCTCGTATACTCCATATACGTCATCAGTGTCCATTAGTGCTTGGATTTGATTGAAACTGATTTTCTTCATCTTCAAGGCCTCTTCCCCTCTCAAAACCCGACTTTTCCGTTCAACGTGAATTCCATGGATTGTTGAGTGTAATCATGTGTCACCTTGCCTAACTTTTGCAACCATTGTATGCCCAAGACAACTTCAGCCCCTTTCATTGGCAATACAAAAAGATCGAGGTCAAATTGGAGTCCTTGCATGACTATCGTGACTTTCGGGCAAACGTTTTCGCATAATAAAGTATCACCACTACCGATATAAACTTTAAAGGCCTTGGTCGTTTTAACAGGTAGTTGCAATTTCTCCACCACACTCGGTTGAACAAAATTATGTGTGCTACCACTATCGATTAAAACATGAACCTCACTATTGCCGATATTTCCCCACAATTGTAATGAACGTGGGCTACCATGGATAACTAACGAGTTTAAGACTGAAACATCCACACTTTCAAGTGCCTCCTCGTCCTCTGCCATATTATTGACTTGGTCGAGTTCATCGCCTCTGTTACCGTCTTCTTCAGAGGTCATGAGTAGTAAAAACTTTCCTGTACACTTATGCCCTCTTACATATTTTTTATCACAGTTAAAGCATAAACCTTTGCTCATCCTTTCTTGTCTTTCAGCAAGGGAAATCCATTTGATTGGTAGTGTCGGGATCGGCTTGGGTGGGGTATTTGGTGTTGGTAGTAGAGGTGGTTTGGTTGGGTTTGACCGTGCATTATTCGGGCGAGTCAAAGTTTGGGTATTACCACCGGTGGGTTGCGGAAGTATTTTATGTGCGGTGGGTTGGAACATTTGAGTCGCTCCTATTATCCTCCCCGGTGTATTCGCTTGTGCAGTCGGCCAACTATCTTCAAACCGGGCTTCAGAAATACGACCTAAGGAAAAAGGCTTCACCCAACGTTCGGGGTTTGGCTACCAGCAACTCTCGTTGTAACGAGGGTTTAAGGCCAGACGTATAAAACGAGATCAATAATGATTCGTTGATTCCGGTTACTCGGTTCATCATCTTCTCGAAATCAGCTTGATACCCAGCAACCGTTCCCCTTTGCAGCAATTTAGAGAGTGCACCTTGTGGATCTTCAAATTTGGACGGACCAAATCTATTTCGAACATTCTCCAGGAAGTCTTCCCATGTGGTGATTAAGTTATTCCGGCGCATCCATCGATACCACTCAGCTGCGTCACCGTCCAGATTAAACCCTATGATGTGAAGTCTTTGATCGGGTGGCGTTTCATGTAAATCAAAATATTCCTCCATCGCAAAGATCCATATTTCAGGCTCTGACCCATTGAATCGAGGTACTTCTAATCGCATGGACCTGCGAAGTTCACCTTTTGACTGCGGATCTCCCCGGTTACGGGTAATCTGTAGCTTTGCCGCTTGTAATTCTGTGCTCAAGCTATCGATTTTTTCTGTTAAGGCGTCAATCTGTTCTTTCCATAGCAACTGCAACGCTGTTTCATCCCCCATTGATTTTGATTAAGCGAGAAAAGAAAATTGGCTCTCAATGAAGGCACCAGTTGATACGATCAAAACGGGCGATCTAGCCCACACTCTTCGAGCGAGTGCCGACTCCAAAAGATTGTAGCAAATGAGGGAGAAGAGAATAAGAATTAATTCAAACTTGCATAAATCAATAGTTAACAAAGCCTAAATATAAATACTTCTAATCCTATGAAAAGATAAACATAAAGCAATAAACTAATAATCCTGTCCTAATACCAACTAATAATCCTATCCCAATACCAATACTACGTTTCCTTAATTATTTATCATAATCCAATAGATTCACCCTATCACATAATTTTTATGCCAAACAGGAGCCACTAAAATTCTTTTAGAACGTCTTGGATGCTCACTCACACTAGCCACCTGCTCTGTTTCCATAGTCTCTTGGATAGGACCAGTAGGTGTAACATTCACATCTTTGTTTGTTCTCACATTTTAAAACAATACTACATACATTTCACTTTAGAGTCGTCGCACTCACTTGCCGAGTAAGACTCTTAAACCATACTCAGACCATGAACATTTGAAACCAAACCAAACCGTTCAATTTGAAAATTTCTTAAACCATCACTTGCAACTTGGTTTGTTAAAATAGGATTAGACCGTTAAACCATACTCAGACCATGAACACCGGTAATTATTGTTAAGAGAGTATATCCATCTAAAATCTAATGACGCTTAGCTTTTGAATTCTAAAATATCCAAAAATGCTAGTCTATAAACTCCCAAACATATCCATAAAATCTCACTCGGAAATAACGTTTGATAAGACGTTCATACACCATTGACCATACCTCCACCTAGGGGTGCTCACGGGTTGGGTTGGCCGGTTTGACGGCACTTTAACAACTCAACCCAATCATTGCGGTTTGAAAATTCTCAACCCAACCCAACCCAATTAGAAGTGCAACCCAACCTAACCCAAACCGTTCGGGTTGGGTTGGGTTGGTCGGGTTGAGCTTAATCGGCCAAACAGCACCTTATTGCTGCAAACAGCAGCTTAATCTGCCAAACAGCAACTTATTGCTGCCAAACTGCAACTTAATGCTGCCAAACAGCAGTATAGTGCTGCCAAACATTCAACTAAATTATCGAATCTTAACAAACCAAAATTAAATCAACTCCAATGTCTAAATAGTTTCAAAGTTTAAACCAATAAAATACAACAAACATTCAAAAGACTTAGTATGCAAGTTCCATCAAATGACATACAACCAAAACGATCAAAAATTATGAGACTCTCAATCAACAATGACCGCATTGAACGTCTCGGTCTCCGATAGTCTCGCTTTCTTGGTCTTGAGGTTTTTCTTGTCATCTAAGATTCAAAACAAAAGTAACAAAATTATAAATAAATAAAATAATAGGCGGGGTAGGCGGGGTAGCATTAGCATCCATTGAGAATTTGCCTATTTACAAATAAAAACAACAAGAATCAGTAAATTTCAATTTTCACAGTAAACAGTAAGATAAATGCTATGTATATGTAAAATAGCAGCTTATGGAAAAACAATAAACAGTAAGATAGATGGTATGTATATACATTTATGATGACATTCTCAATCTTTTTTATCAGGACTTAAACTGTGATTCTCAATCAATTTATAGTAAAATAGCAGCTTATGGAAAAACAATAAACAGTACAGTTCAAGAAGCTAGCAGCTTCGAAGAAGAAATGAAACAAGATTATGGAGAACAGCAAGATTATGAAACAAGATTATGGAAAAACAATAAACAGTAAAGTTCAAGAAGCTAACACCAAGATTCAGAGTTCCTTAAAAAATCGCAAAGATGAAAATAAGAAATTAAGCTTACCAAGCACGCAGGTTCGGTAGGAACCAGCAGGCAGCAGCTTCGAAGAAGAAAATCGATGGGTAGCTGATTGAAACTCCTCAATTTATTATACAAATCGATGGGTAAAAACTGAAAAGCAAAGCTGATTGAAAAAAGAAATCGCAAAGATGAAAATAAGAAATTAAGCTTACCAAGCACGCAGGTTCGGTAGGCACCAGCAGGCAGCAGCTTCGATTCAACCTCTATTTAACCTCGATTCAACATATCAGAGAGGAAGTGAACGAATTTGATTCAACATATGACTGAAAGTGAAAATGAGAGAGGGAGGCGCTATGATATGAAAACCTAGTTTAGTTTGGACTCCTTTTCTCACTGGTTGGCGGGTTGGGCCGGAAATCTTTGGGCCTAACCCGTTATCAACCCAATACATGCGGTTTACTCAAAAAAATTATCGATGCTACATCGGGTTCGTTCGGTTCGGTTTTTTTTTGCCTCGGGTTGGGTTGGGTTGGCCGGGTTGGTCGGGTTGGTCGGAAATTTGAGCACCCCTACCTCCACCCTTAGAGCATCTCCAACCATACGCCATTTCTCACTTTTTGGCGTTTGTTACATTCCAATCTCACGCCAAACGGTAAAATTTTTTGCCGGTCATTCAATTGATACGGCAAATATGCAGTGTGAATTAATATGGTGGATCCCACCACTTTTACTTAAAAGTATTATTATTTAATTAATAAATATTATAACTTATATATATTAATAGCAAATAGTAAATGAAATAATGTTATTTTAATGTGGGGTCCATAAATTTTGTGTTTTTTTGGAGTATGGTTGGAGTTGAGGGTTTTTTTTTGTGTTGGACCTACCATAATTGGTGTTTTTGGTGTTTTTTTTGTGTCAAGGTTGAAGATGCTCTTACAAGTAGAGAACATTTAGATATATAATTTTAGGGGTGGGTTCAAATGAAAACTCAAATTCAATTGTGAACATGAGGACAAGTCACAATCATTGATCAAGATTTGGAAAACTAATCAATGGTTAAAACTTAATGAAACCAATTGAAAAGTGATTAGGGACAAATATGGAAATTTGAATCATCGTCTACCATCTTTGACTTTTTATTTTCTTTTTTAATTAAAAAACTTTTACCCCCTTAAAGTTTAAAATAAATTATCTTAAAAATTAATAATATTTCAATCAAACAAATTACATCAAAAAAACGAGAATTTTGTGCTCTTCGATATGACATCCATCTCGATATAGTTTTTTCTTCATTTTAACCGTTTTTACGTGAAATGCTATGTATGTGTTATATTTAGTATGAATATGTATGCATGTTTCCTACTGTCCATATTAGTATGAATAACAAATGGGAACGTTCATTCACTATTCATGATGAATAGCACAATATTCAAAATGAATAATACAACATTCAGGATGAATAATACACGAATTGCTGATTCCTATATTATTAAACATGAATCGTGTATTATTCACCTTGAATGTTGTGTTATTCATCATGAATGATACATTATTCATGATGAATAATGTATGAATGACCCGTGAAGGTGTGAACACATGACGCACTCTCTTTTGTGTTCCGATTCACAACTGAAACTTGGTTTTATTCTTTATGAATTTGCATGCACATCTCCAACTATCCACATTCAGTATGAATAACAAATGCGAATGTTCTTTCACTATTCAGGATGAATAATACAGTATTCAGTATGAATATTACATCATTCAGGATGAATAATACACGAATTCATGAATCGTGTATTATTCACCCTGAATGATGTATTATTCATACTGAATGATACATTATTCATGAAGAATAATACATGAGTGACCCGTGAAGGTGTGGAGACGTGACGCACTCTCTTTCGTTCCTCGGTTCACAATCGAAACTCGATGGGTGTTGGGTTACGGTAATGAAGAACACGATGCCTTAGGACGTTGAAGAAAATGTTGTAAAAGGTGATGTCGAGTTACGGACTTACGGTGTCGAGATGTTGTAAACACTTGAACGTACATAAATATTCATAATGAATATAACACATATATGACATTTCACGAAAAAACGGTTAAAACAACAAAAAAACTATATCGATATGGATGTCAAATCGAAGAGCACGGAATTCTCGTTTTTTAATGTAATTTGTTTGATTAAAATATTAGTACTTTTTAAGATAATTTATTTTAAACTTTAAGGGGATAAAAGTTTTTAATTAAAAACGAAAATAAAAAGTCAAATATGGTATGCGTGAGTTTAAATTATCTTCCATTTTTACCCATAATCACCTTAATTAATAATTTCAATTAAAAACTCTATTTAATATGAGTCGTTGGATCAATAGATATGGAAGGGCCAAGATTCGTCATCACGTTCACAATTGAAAATGAGTTTTCATTTGAACTTTCCTCTATAATCTTAAATGAAATTTTAATTAAATCCATAATCTTCTATCGTATTAAAAGAAAAGTGATTGCTTCATACTTAGAGCATCTCCAATGCATAAGCCTTTTAAAGCTTTTTACTATTATAAAAAGATTTCTAAAAGGTTTTTACGCATTAAAGTGAAAAGTTTTTTGGCAAAAGGGTTGGTATATATCAACCGGTTATTGGACTAGCTTTTTAGTAAAAGGGTTGAATGAAAAGCTTTTTGTATTGGAGGAGGTTTTTAAAATAGTTTTTTGCTAAAGAAATTAGTGGAAATCCTATGTGGCAAAAAGATAAAGTCATTGAATGACTTATGGATTGTGGATGCTCTTAGGGCATCCACACACGACTTGCAAATTGAATTGCAAGTGCAAGAGGGTCCCATAAATAGTCAAAAATTGCAATCCACGTAGGAAAGCAATTGCATATATTGCAATTGTGTTTGCAAGTGAATGTGGGTCCCATGTGGGGTCAAACTCTTACTTTATATTATTATATCATATATTTATTCATAAAAAATAATTAAAATATATATAATAATTTATAAAGTAATTAATAAATGTTATAGTGGGAACCAATTGAAAGTGTAAATGAATTGCAGGTGTGTGGATGGTAATTGCAAAAGCTGATGTGGCACAATTGAAAGTGTAAATGAATTGCACGTGTGTTGATGGTCTTAGAGCATCTCCGATGCCAAAGTCTTTAAAGACTTTTTATTATTACAAAAAGCCTTTTAAAAGCTTTTTTGGCTTTTAAATCACCAACCTTTTGTATGAAAGATTTTTTCTAAACAATTTTTCATTTTATCCTCCTTTTCAACTCTACCTTTTCATATAAATTTTCACATTAACCCCTTCATACAATCATATTTTCAATTTAAACCCTATTTAATATTTATTAATTAATTTAATTTATTAATAGAAGTAATATTTATAATAAAACCAAATATATTTTATAACAAAATACATTATTAAAAATCTTTTGTCAAGACGATCAAAATGACACTAATATCAAATACCTAAAAAAATATAAAAATCATAGAATATATTTATCGTCTTTAATTTTTTTAACAAATTCATTTTTTTTATAAGTTAAGTAATTTTTATTTTTGGAGAATATGACATAGACTTTAAAATGAAAAATTAAATAAGAGGCTTTTATAAAACATTATAAATAGATGATATATTATAATAAATTATAATAAAATTGATGAAAAAGCTTTTCAATAGGTTTTTTCATTGGAGAAGGTTTTTAAGGATAAGTTTTTGTTAAAAAAAATTGGTAGAAATCTTGAGGCAAAAACAAAAAGTCATTGAAAGGGTTATGCATTGTGAATGCTCTTAGAAGATCATAGATTTAATTAAAATCTAATTTAAGGTTTAAGGCATGGGACATGTGAGAAGTGACATTTTTTGTGAGAAGTGCTTTTAAACCATTGATTACTTTTAATCAAATACCCTCCCATGAATTACGGCTTAAAAAGGAATTGATCCGGTGCATCTTATCTCGGTGCATCTCATCCTAATGTTTGTTCATTTCTCATCCAACGGTTGATAACCACTTCTCACCAAATTTGGCACTTATCATTGAAACCCAACCCTAATCAGAGAAGTCCATCGGTTTAGAGATTAGTAGGGTGAAAAGAGGGTTTTAGAGTGCTGCTAGATGAGATAAAGCATATCAGTAAGCGATTGAGGGACGGCTCTACGGCGGCGAACTCAATGGAGTGAGTTATAGCGATCCTGCTACTGTGAAAAAAGATGTTATACGTGCTCAATTGGGTGACATTTGCGAATTAGATCGTTATATACCTAAAAGACTCTATCACACACGTGTGTATATTGTGTATGTGTTTGATTGGAAGGCCGGGTATCTAAACAATCAAAGCAGAATCACCAACCGAATTTGTACCTCATCTTGTAAACATAAAAGTTCCCTTGAGACTGAAATTGATCAAACTAGGTCCTTCAAATGACCATAACCATGGACCATGGTGATGTTTGAGTGTAGCTTTCCTGAATTCAATCACATGATCGAACCAAGAATCTAATTCCACGAATAGATAGAGTCCACAAATGAAGGACGATTAAACACAACCATACCATATAAATCTTCCTCATGTACCAATTACCATTACTCTCAACTGTCACCTTACCTGCATAAAACACAACACACATGGTTGGTTCATGAATACTTTTTACTAAACTGCAAAATGGATTCTGTCAAAAGATCTAAATAATATTTATCGTTCAATAATACATACAGTGATGATTTGCCCATAAGTCTTGCTTTCAGCTCGTTTGCTACAGCGTCGATAAATTCTTCAGTGTTCAAATAGTGCTCCCTACTCAGCCTGAAAACCATTCCAACATTTCTTTTTTGATTAGTCTAGAATTACTTATTTATCCCCTGTCAAAACTATCAAGTGATGGTATTCGAGTATTGGGTGCACAAGATTCCCTGCTTTGTAAGGGCATTCAAGACATTTTGTTATTAGTCAAACATTTCTTTTAAATTACCCTTACACCAAGCAATGTAATCTTCATGGAATCATGAAAATATGTACATGAACACCAAAATCACTTACTTGGATCCATGAATAATGAGTGCAAGATCCTTGGTCATTTTCCCAGATTCAACAGTTCCAATACATGCTGCTTCCAGCTTCTCAGTGAATTCCAAAAGCTTAGAGTTGTTATCCAACTTTGCCCTGAATTACACAATTTATATTCTCAGTATTTTAGAGAAAAACAAAGAGATCACAGGTAAAAATAAATTCTTTTTGCCGAGCAAATAAAGATTTAACCTGTGGGCAAGCCCTCGGGTCCAAGCAAAGATCGAGGCTATGCTATTTGTGCTGGTTTCCCCTCCCTTTTGATGCACCCTGTAGTGACGCGTTACAGTGCCATGGGCTGCTTCAGCTTCAATGGTCTTCCCATCAGGACACACCTAAACCAGAACACGTTACAATTACACATTAAATAAATTAACATAAAGAAAAAAAACAATTATTCCGCTCATCTCTTTGAACATGATCAAGAAAATATAGATGGGTATACCAGGACTGACGTCATCAATCCAAGAGATCCGAACCCTGGAATGCGAAATCAAATTAAGTTCAACTAAACATCTAAATCAAAATCATTGTGAGAAAATGTGTAGCAATAGACGTTAACTCTACCTTGTGCTAACATATCACTTTGAACATCACCATCATAGTTTTTGCATGCCCATACATAACCTCCATCACTCTTGAGAGCGTAAGCAACCATATCATCAATGAGACGGTGTTCATACCTATAAATGAATTACACGAGAAGGTGATGACAAATGAAACCTACAAATTCTCAGAGTACTCAAATGAATCATTCAGCTACTCACCATATCCCAGCAGCCTCAAACTTTGACTTCCAGTTGCTCTCGTAGACTTCTTGAAATATGTCCTTGAATCTTTATCAAAAAGAAAAGGAATATATTTATAAGACGTCTAATCCATAATTACATGAAAACATATAATGCTACATACCTTCCATCATATTTCTTAAGAATGGTGTTCTTTGTGCTAAGATAGAGTGGCCACTTTTTCTCATAAGCTGTGTTCATTGAGGCCTCAGCAAAAGCACGAATGGACTATTCAACAATGTCATCAAAATGATATATACATCAGACTGGTAAATGGACATACAAATCTGGAAAATGATGGTACAAAATTCTGGTGATTGTAAAGAAATACCTCGTCAGTGTTGTACATTGACAAAGCTACCCCTCCAGCACCAGTGAAGTTGTAAACCTCCAAATCCACCTTTTCACCTTCTCCTTCAGGAACTGCAAGAAAAAATCAACACCATCGTAAAATTTTGCCATGAAACAAACAAATTGAAAAAAAAAGAAACACAAGATTATAACGAGGGATGATTCATGATTGTCTGAATCTAGTGTTCGAACAACATCAAACTACGTTAATATATGAACGGGTCCCATGGGCAGAGAAGTAAAAACCATACCAAACACCATCTTCAGTTTCCCAGGTCCTTTAATCACTGCATCAGTAGCTTTGTACTGATCACCAAATGCATGCCTTCCAATGCATATCGGCTTTGTCCATCCTGGATATATAACAGCCAATAAAGTTCCATGTCATTAAAAAGAAGAAACCAGAAGAATCAAAATAACAAACCAACTTCCAAATTGCTAATTACCTGGAATTAGCTTGGGAATGTTTTTGCAAAGAATTGGTTCTCTAAAAACCGTGCCTGCAGAAAGAGCAAATGTATGAGCTCCATTCACATGTTAGTTTCACAATCCTTCACATGAGGAATATCACTAACCATTCAGAATATTCCGGATTGTCCCATTTGGACTCTTCCACATGCTTTTCAAGGTAAACTCCTTCATTCGAGCCTCATCTGTAAGTGGGTCACTCTATCAATTTCTCTATGGAAAAGGTGCTAAATAAATTAACAGGGTGAATAAATTTAACATACCTGGCGTAATGGTGGCACACTTAATTGCAACATTGTACCTAGAGTTTTTTATCGAGCATATCAGTTTGGACTTTGGAGAATCAAAAGGGCATTCAGAGGCTAGAAAAAACAAGGGAAAATAGAGATGGAAAAATAAAAATGAAGGAATCTAGCCTATTATGAAACTAGCAACATTAAGGTAGCAACAAGCAAACGTACTTGAGAGTAGCTTCGGCACTTTCTATGGTGACTTTATCATCAGTAGCATCACGATTAGGAAGGCCAAGGTCATAATACTTTATGTCTAGATCTACGAAGGGGAAGATGAGCTGCAGTATATAAAATAGCTTTTCTACCTTAGTAATATAATCCAAATAACCAAAATTCAACCTCAAAACAATTAGTATACATTACAACCTTATCTTTTATCGATTGCCAAAAGATGCGAGTCATTTCGTCTCCTGCACCAAAAATATATTTTACATGTCCGGTCACTACATTCCTCGAATATAAATAACACATACCGGTTACTAAATGTCATGGTTCCTTGAGTAATTATTTGGGACAATTAAACACAAGTTTGGGGCTATGAGTTTTTATCAAGAATAATTAATTGACATAATCATGCAACCATTGAAGACAGCCCCACAGCTTGGAAAAGGTCTCCATCCCAAAAATAATGCAATAGATCATAATTTAACAAGGCAGGTTGATTATCATTCAATTATGTAACAAAAGAGAGGGATCCTTGCATACCAAAATCAACTATATCAATGTTCTTATACCCTAGACCACAAATAGGTCTTTTATACTCAAACTTAGCCAAACAAATTCTTCCATTAGTTTTGAGAAAAGTAAATTATTGCAATTATTTTGAGACAGAGGTAACAATAATATTGATGATATTGATAACAAGAAGTCAAAGTACAAGATTTACACAACCAGAAGTTCATATGCTCACTGACTGTTAGGTTGGACAAAATTATTTTGCCAATCAACATAATTTTTTAATTTCATGAGTTAAATAAATAACAATCGAGTATCAACCAAGGGCTGATCAATAATGAAAGATGACAAGGATTTGCATATAAGTCAAACCACATGATCTTCTGTATAAATGACCGATCGGAATCAGAAAACAAATGTCTCATAGTTTGGAAAAATGAAATCTATATAGAGATTCTAACAATCGTTAATCGGATCGTGCGTGAAAAGTATGAAAGATGTGAGCAACTAAATAACAGTACAGAAGAGAGATCTATCTGCCAAATTAAGTTCATAGATCTGAGCATGAAAAAGGGACAGGAGTATAGAGAAAATGAGATGATATATGAGTTAATGACTCACCGTCCATCTCAACGATGGGGTTTGTAACCTTGATCTTATCGAAAGCCATTTCCGACGATCGGAGAGGGGTGTGTGTGTGTGTGTGTGTAAGTGAGAAGGAGGGAGACGACAGTGATGAAGTGGGGTTGGGAACGTAGGGAAAAGTGAGCTTTTATATAACGGCGGCTGCGGTCTCTACTCAATTATGCAGTTCCCCGGTTTTCTATAGTTTTTTTTAAATAGATAATCAAATAAATCTTAAAAAAGAGTTGCGTTCATTTTCAATTTAACACAAATTAAAAGAAAAAACTTAATATAAAATATAAAAAATTTATGTTATCGATGGATTGAATAAAATAATTATTTCTCTCTTCTATTTAGAGAATTATAAAGAGTTTTCTATGTTTAGAGTTTTTTAGCAAATAAGATAGCAATGTTGTTGAAGAAGAATAACAAATCAAAACTCATTTGTCTATTTTAGCAAAGTTGTTGGAGATGCTCTAACAACGTATATGTTGTAAGTTATCAAGGTGTTTTTTATTTGTAAACCATATAATCCATACAAATTATATAAATCAATCTTAAGAGCATCTCCAGCAGTTTCCTCATAATTTCTTTAAAATGGGGAACCAAAAGCCAAAATCCCCAAAAAAATATGCATTCATCTCCAACAGCTTCTCCATTTTGAAGAATCCAACATTAATTAAAATATTAAAATATTTCATTTATCTATTAAAATATTATTTCTCTCTCTACATATTTATTTTCAATGTTTCCTATTGGTCCTCACACTTGGTAATGATTTTTTGGGTAATCTCCATATTTGGAGAAAATTTTGGGGATTCTCCTACTTTCTCCATTTTAGGGATGAGTTTGGAAAAGCTGTTGGAGCATATTTTAGGCCCAAAATCTCCATATTCCCCATTTTCTCCAAAATGGAGAAGTTGTTGGAGATGCTCTAAATGTTCATCAATCTAACAATATATATAATTTTATTATATTTTTTAATCCAAAATTACGATCATAATTAATGAATATTGTCATTTTCCATATATCTTAATTATAACTAATGAATAATGATAATTATTTATAAATATATTTATTGTTTCTTAATTAATGATTTGTATAATTTATATGAATTACATGGTTTTCGAATAAAACTCATGCCAATGAAATTAATTAATAAATCATACATGTGGTAAATAAAGAATTGTTATTCGTCTCACCTAACCATAAAGTGGCAAATAAAAGTAATGGAATATTATTTCAAAAAAAAAGTCGTGGAATATTATTTTAAAAAATAATGGAATATCAATTCGGCAGAGATAATTTTAAATTACATATTGACGGAAAAAACCAGCTATTGTCATTGTTATAAGATCAACAACCCATAAGGCTATAAGCTTGAGTCTATTCAAAATAAGAACTAAAATCGAATTTTCTATGAAGGCTTACCTTCGACTCCAACAAATTTTCATATATTTGGAATTAAGAGTCGTTTATCAAATACTTATTTGGTAACTGCTATTGACAAAATTTAACCCTATCATTTAGGGGTGTACATGGGTTGGATTGGGAGGTTTTGGTCACTTTTACAACCTGGCCTAATTACGGCGGTTTGAAAATTTTCAACCCAACTCAACTCATTCAAAAGTATAAACCAACCCAACTCAAATCTTGCAGGTTGGGTCGGCTTAACGGGTTAGAAATATACATAAAGTTGATAAATGTGTTAAAAGGTAAGTATTAGTACCAATCTTGTCATACAGTTATTTATTTATGGTATTGTTTGATAATTCAGGAAATAAAGGGTAATAAATGAATAAGTTGAAAAGATAAGGGATTGGAGTTGGAAGGAATGCGCCTCACATGCTTGTGAACATGAGGGTTAGCAGAGCAATTTGTTGATGGTTGAGGGACTGAAGTTGAAAAGGTGCTGGAGTATAAAATGGGAGCATTCGGTCATTTGGAAGACAATCCGATTCATTTTTTCATTTTACATTACATTGTTACTTTCTCTCTCTCTAGATTAGATATGAACATCTTGTTCTAGATTTAGGGTTTCTAACTTTTCTGTTTTGATTAAATGTAATGTTTAGTTTCTGTGGTTATTGTATTGTAATATTTTCATATATAGAAGTTGAATATGGTATCAGAGTGTTGGTGTGATCTGCTCTACCATTCTTCAACGAGTTGGTAAGAGATTTGTTCTTCACTCTCATCTATCTTCAAGTTTTTTTAAATCTTTGAAATCTGAGTTTCTGTTGTGTATTCTCTTCATATCTTCAAAGTTTTTTAAAAAATATCAAGATCTGAGCATTTGTTATACATAGATCGTTTTTTTTAAATCTCAGATTTCTCTTCTTCTTGTTGTAGATCTACACTCTTCTTCAAGAGTGCTCTTCATTTTTCTGACCTAGGTCGTATTTGTGATCTGGATCGTTATTTGAAGATTTGTTGTGTGGTGTTTCTGTGTTACGTTCTTATCTTCTTAGATCTGAACTCACAGATCCTACCGTATATTGTTTTTCATCTTCATATTCTTGGCTTGTAAAGGTTGTTCATATCATTTTTGATTTGAACGCTAATCTACTTGTTTCATTGTTATAGCCTTATTTTGTTATATCCACTTTTGCTGATGACCAGAGGGTTTTTCTCTGTGAGGTATGATCTAAGATAGCTTAGATCTTGTGGTTTAGATATCTCTTGTTAATATCTTGTAATAACCGATATCTTTATTTGAACAAAATAAGCTTTATAGAGGAAGTTGCATAATTTTAAGTTTATGGGTTGTTTTGAAATTATGAGAGGAGGGTATAAAAACCCTTATTTGGGCTCAAAACCTTAGGAACTCATCATTTGTTAATTATTGACGGCATAGAGAGAGTGCAGATGAAGAAGACTTTATTTCAATTGAAAAATTAAAAGAGAAAGCATCATCAATCTACAATTGGAAGAAGAACTCCTCATCAAGAGATTCCAGGTAATCTCTGATTTCTATTCTTGCATCTGATCTTCACTGATAGAGTAGGTTTGATTGGATTGTTGAGGTTTTTGTTTAAGAGTTGAAAAGGATGCTTTAAAAGGAATTAGACAATCATAATTGTGTTAAGTAGCAAAGAATTGGTAAGGAAAGAACTAAGTAAGTTGATAATATTGTTTCTAGCACGAACCGTTTTGATTAAGAGTTGTTAGCAATTTTCGATTTCCATTAACATCACAGACCTCGTCATCCGGAAAGTTTCTGCAGGTACCCGGACAAAGTGTCCGGTAAGGAAACCGGATGAGATGACTGCCCGGATAAGGGGTTGTCCGGATAGGTGACATCCGGATAGCATAGTTGTCCAAGAAGGGAGCCCGGATAGTGGGTGTCCGGTAAATCATATTCGGACAATGTGGCGTCCGGATAGCTTGGTCGTCCGGATAGCAGTGTCGACCGGGAAGTTGGCACCCGGTCAGTTGACTCCCGGGAAGTAGGGTGTCCAGTAGCTAGTTTCCGGTTAGCTTATTTTCTTCCCTCCCTTACTCAGGTATCCCATTTGGAGGTCAGAAGTAGAGAAAGGAGAACGGTTAAGAGCATCAGGTGAGTTTTTCTAACTAAAAATACGTGTTTTAAACATGTTTTCTGAAGTAAGTAAATGTGAAGAAATGCTATGTTTTATCGCATGATTTTATGAAAGTTATTTGAGATGTATGCATACATTGTTGTTAGATGTAAATCGGCTAAGTCGAGGGGTGTGGCGCGCCAGTGTGTTAGTGTATATTATTAGCTTAGCCCATTTGTATTTGGTGATATACATAGTCCAGCCCATTATTGTGTATCTTTGTATATAACCTTTTGTAACTCTCATTATTCGAGGAAGGAAATTATTTTCTTGTATTATGGTATCAGAGCAAATCTGATCCTCTCTCATCTTCCTTCTCCTTCAAGGCAGCCCTAGGGCTTTCATCTCTTCCCATTCACGGCCGTAAAACCCCCATCGTCTTCCTCCCACTCTTCCCTTCATGGCTGGCGGCGAAACTAATACTCCTCACAAGGCTTTCGGCATCACAAATATTAAAACCTATGTTCCATTGATCCTTGATCTTGACCGACTCAACTACGACGCTTGGCGTGAGCTTTTCTCCACGCATTGCATTGGATTCGACGTCTTGGATCATATTGATGACACCACACCGAAGCCAACCGATCCCGAGTGGAAGAAAATTGATTCTATAGTTAAACTATGGATATACGGTTCGATCTCTCAATCGCTTCTCCAGATGGTTCTCAAGAAGGATTCCACCGCTCTTCAAGTTTGGAACAACCTTGAGACACTTTTCCGTGATAACAAAGACGCAAAAAGTATGCAAACCGATAGCGAACTCCGGAACATAGTCATGGGCGATCTCTCCGTCACCGCCTATTGCACTAAAATCAAAACCCTTGCTGATCTCCTCGCCAACATGGATCCGGATTCCGCTATACCGGATAAGCACCTGGTGATCTACACGATAAACGGCCTATCCCCAAAATTCGATTCCGTTGCCAACATAATAAGGTACCGATCACCTCTCCCAACATTCTTGGAAACCCGATCGATGTTACTCTTGGAGGAACAAAGAATGTCTCAACATCGACCATCTCCTACACCCGGACACACGGACCATTCCTCGGCACCAACTCTCCTCCACGTGAATAGCAACAATAGTAACAGCAATCGTCATGGAAATAACGGTTCGTCTCGTGGAATCGGCCGCCGCAACGGGCGCCAACAACAGCAGCGGCATCGTCAAAACGGTCAGTTCGGCAGCCGATTTTCTCCGTCGCCATCGCAGCCATACGGTTGGGTTTATATCGCACCGCCTGGTCAGACCCCTCAGTCGCGAGCTGGCCCGCCACGCCATGCTTGGTCACCCGCAGGTCTGCTAGGTCCGCCTCCCTCTCCGAACAACAACCTCCCTTCCGGGACACCCCAACCGCATCGCTACAGCCAAGCTACTGGCCCTCAGATTTATGCAGCAGACTCTGTTCCCGGACAGCACCAAACGAGTAACGGTATTGCTCCTCCTTGGGCCTGGTCGAGCACTTCCCAGCCCACAGCCTTGCCGGAGTTGTTTAACACCCTTTCACTGAACGATCCGGGCACGGGCGACTGGTACATGGACACCGGAGCAACCGATCATGTTCATTCAAGTGCAGGTATACTCGACTCTGTTTCTGGTAATCGCATTTCCAATTCTGTCTTAGTTGGTGATGGTTCTAAAGTACCTGTAGAGACCTCGAGACATACCCCCTTCCCTGTCCCTAACCCTTACCGCACTCTTCACCTTAACGATGTCCTCATTACCCCCAAAATTATTAAAAATCTTGTCTCGGTTCGCAAATTCACCCGTCAAAATAAAGTATCTATTGAATTTGACGAATTTGGTTTTACTGTCAATGATTACAGGACCCGCCAACCACTAATCCGCTGTGACAGCAACAGTCCTCTCTATCCGGTCCTTCCCTCCACCCCTCAAGCGTTTGTCGTTTCTAGCCAATCCACATGGCATCAACGGCTCGGTCATCCCGGTGATCAAGTCTTGAAGTCACTAGTCTCCAATAGATTTATTCCTTGTTCGCATGATAAAAATAATATAATTTGTTCTTCATGTCAACTTGGAAAGCATATTAAGCTTCCTTTTTCACTTTCTGATTCGGTTGTTTCCGATGTTTTTGATATTATCCATTCTGATGTATGGACTTCACCTATTTCAAGTATTAGTGGATTGCGCTATTATGTTATATTCTTAGATCATTATTCGCATTATCTTTGGGTGTTTCCATTACGTCAAAAATCGGACGTGTTCTCTAAATTTCAAGAATTTTTTACCTATGTCAAAACACACTTTAATAAAACCATTAAATCACTCCAATGTGACAACGGGGGGGAATATGACAACAAATCCTTTCGTGATTTCTTCTCCACTCACGGTATCACCTTCCGCTTCTCATGTCCTCACACCTCCCAACAAAATGGAAAATCTGAACGCATGTTACGCACCATTAACAACGTCATGCGAACACTCCTGTTCCATTCTCATCTTCCACCGACCTACTGGGTCGAAGCTCTTCATATGGCCGTTCACCTCTTAAATATCCTTCCCTCCACCACTATCCAAAACGAAACACCTCATTATCGCCTATTCCGCAAACACCCTACCTACACCCATCTTCGCATATTCGGATGCCTTTGCTATCCTCATCTCACTACCTCACACAAACTTC
The DNA here is from genome assembly GCA_033807775.1 of Saussurea involucrata. NCBI lineage: Eukaryota > Viridiplantae > Streptophyta > Magnoliopsida > Asterales > Asteraceae > Saussurea > Saussurea involucrata. The sequence continues at coordinate 63,420,742 of CM066322.1, read as the reverse complement.
AGCCACGTACCACCCCGTGTGTCTTCCTTGGCTACCCGACATATCATCGGGGGTTTCGTTGTCTTGATCTTTCCTCTCGCAAAATCATCATCTCTCGTCACGTCGTCTTTGATGAGACTGTCTTTCCATTTGGCTCTGTTACTCCCAACGAGCCTCCCTCATATGCCTTCCTTGATGAGCCTTCCAACCCTTCCCCCATCCTTCGTGCTTACCTTTCGTCCACTCATCCCACACCCAACTCTACACCCTCTTTTGAGACCGTCTCCCCTAGCTCCGACACTATAGCTCACACAGTCGAACCCATTCCCTCTTCCACACCCTCCATCCCAACCCATTCAGAAACCCCATGTCTTAACGACCCTACCCCGCCTATCCAACCTAGACATCCCATGACCACCCGCGCTAAGAGCGGAATTGTCAAACCCGTTGAGCGCCTTAATCTTCATATTTCTGCCCTCTCACCTGTCCCTAGGTCCCACATACAGGCGCTACAGGACCCTCACTGGCGTCAGGCCATGAATGAGGAATACCGCGCTTTACTGACTAACGGAACTTGGGTTCTTGTTCCTAGACCCCCCGAGGTCAATGTGGTTCGGTCCATGTGGCTGTTTCGCCACAAATTTCACGCCGATGGATCTCTTGCAAGATACAAGGCACGTCTCGTTGCCAATGGTCGCAGCCAGCAACCCGGGATAGACTGTGATGAGACCTTCAGCCCGGTAGTCAAACCGGCCACAATTCGTACTGTTCTCAGTCTTGCCATCTCCCGCCAGTGGCATATTCACCAACTTGACGTGAAGAATGCCTTCCTTCACGGCCATCTTCAAGAGACGGTTTATATGCATCAGCCGCCTGGTTTTCGCGACCCTAACTATCCAGACCATGTCTGTCACTTACAGAGATCTTTATATGGTCTCAAGCAGGCTCCACGTGCATGGTATCATCGGTTTGCCGAGTACGCAATACAGATCGGTTTCCACCATAGCCGAACAGACTCGTCTTTGTTCATCTACCACACACCACGTGCCACTGCCTATCTTCTACTTTATGTGGATGACATCATCCTCACAGCTTCTACACCCATGTTTCTTCAGCAGATCATATCTCAACTAAGCCGCGAGTTCGCCATGACTGATTTAGGCGATCTTCACTATTTCCTAGGTGTCTCGGCTATTCGGTCTTCCTCAGGTTTATTCCTCTCTCAACGACAGTATGCCGTTGACATTTTAGAGCGGGCAAAGATGCTTCAATGCAACCCCGCACGGACTCCTGCTGAATCGGTTCATAAACTCGATGCTACGGGTCCCCCGGTTTCTAATCCTACCTTATATCGTAGCCTGGCCGGTGCCCTTCAGTATCTCACATTCACCCGACCCGACATTGCTTTCGCTGTTCAGCAGATCTGCCTATACATGCATGATCCGAGGGAGCCCCACTTTCATGCACTCAAACGTGTTCTGCGTTACATTCGTGGTACCTTATCTCATGGCCTACAGCTTCATGTATCCCCTTCTTCGGACCTCATTGCATATTCCGATGCAGATTGGGGGGGATGCCCTGCCTCCAGGCGGTCGACATCCGGCTACTGTGTTTTTCTTGGTGACAATCTTGTCTCGTGGTCCTCAAAGCGCCAAGGGGTTATATCTCGTTCCAGTGCTGAAGCTGAATATCGCGGTGTTGCAAATGCCGTGGCGGAAACAAGCTGGCTACGTAATCTGCTTCAAGAACTCCATTGCCCAACGCACAAGGCCACTCTTGTGTATTGTGACAATGTTAGTGCCGTGTACATGTCTCACAATCCCGTTCAACATCAACGGACCAAACACATTGAGATTGATATCCATTTTGTCAGAGATAAAGTTTCTCTTGGCCTTGTTCGCGTGCTCCACGTTCCATCAAGTTCTCAATACGCAGATATCTTCACGAAGGGCCTTACCACATCTCTATTTCATGATTTTCGTTCCAGTTTGAACGTCCGACAACCTCCCGATCAAACTGCGGGGGGATGTTAGTGTATATTATTAGCTTAGCCCATTTGTATTTGGTGATATACATAGTCCAGCCCATTATTGTGTATCTTTGTATATAACCTTTTGTAACTCTCATTATTCGAGGAAGGAAATTATTTTCTTGTATTACAGTGCTCATATCGGGGGGTGTGTCCCGTTTATGCCATGTGAGGAGTGACCCAGTAAGGCAGTGTGAGACTGACACGTTGTCACTTTCGAGTGACTTCAGTGTGCCATTTACATGAGTTGAGTTATCTGAAAGTTTTGTATTAAAGATGTTATGTTTGAAAGTTACAAACTGTTTTATATGCATGTTATCAAACTCTTGAGGGAGCTCACTAGACCACATGGTCTAACCCTCGCATTTTCTAAACTAAACCTTATCAGGTAAGCAGGTTGTAGGAAGCTCCGGTAAAGGAAAAGAACAGGCTTAGAGTATGGATGCTTCTAGAATTAGAGTTTTTACGTTACTTATAGATTCTATGTTATTCTCAGTTGTGAATAGGTTGTTTCTGCCAACCTAGTTTTGAATACATTTGTAATGGAAGTTTTGAGGCAGATTTTGGGATGTTTATATTATTATGAATGTTATGCTTTATTTTAGTTGGGTTGTTACATATTTTTTTTCTTTAGATCTGCCTGTGCATAAATCTGTACAAATAGTTTAGATCCTTCTTTTGTTGAATATTCCTCCGTGCATGTTCTATTTTCTCAGATCTATAACAGATCTGGTCTTTTGCATGGTTGATTTTCTGAGATCTATCATCAGATCTAGTTTTTTTTAAAAGGTTTTTCTCAAGAATGTTTCAGATCTTCGTTTTTCTCTTATGATTGTTGTTCTTAATTTTTAGTTACATGTATATCTCATGCTTATCTAAATCTGTGGTTCTAGTTATTACTACTGTTTAGTGTAGTAACTATTCCTGTGAACCTGGATATTAGGTGTAACACCCTAGATTTTTACCATAAGGTGCCACGTAAATTTCCTTAATAAAACATTTATTTACTCAAAACTTAAACACTAATAAAGTCGTATTACAGCGGAAGTCTCACAATAATTAAATCGTAAATTAAAATCCCAAAAATTAACCTGTCTCATACCGAGTTACAATACATAACATTTCATGTAATAAAATCTAGACATTTTATTCAAAAGAAGCTTGATGCATTTATCTCCTATGCGAGTCCTTTGCCTTTGTCCATCTTTGAACTTCCGGCCCCTGAGATGCATACTAATAGTCAGCTTGATAAAGCTCAGTGAGTTCATGGTTTCATGCACAAATCATACGTCTCATCATGCATAAAACAAAAATACCCAAATGAAAATAGTATGCACAATATTCAAGGCCCTTTTAAATAATAACGAGATCTCTTTAATCAAATCGTCGGGTTAGGGTCTTACTGTCGTCGGCGTTTCCCCGGGTTATACGGCTCTCCCTTGTCCGGTCACCCATCCCTAGGAGATGCCATCCCTTACGACGTATCAACCCATTCCCATACCCGACTAAAATAATGACCCATTTCACACATGCTAAATAATGTTTAAAAAGACATATAAACAATTAGCATGCAACCATAATCACAATTCACATACATGTATCAAGCCCATAAACATGTATATAAAAATAACATAATGCTCAAATAATTTTTACATAAGCATGCATCCCAGTTAAAGTCTCATGAAGACTCACCTTGACTTGGTGCGATTGCAATCGTCACTTGGTAGCTCTCGACCCTACACATACCGTAATAAATATTCTAATTATTCCCTTTATATATATATATATATATATATATCCCTTAACAACCTCCAAATTTCTTTTAGTTTCTGATTAATCTTTTAAGTGACAAGGATTTTCAACTTCTGACCCAATTGCAGTAGGTATAAGGAAGTATTAGATGTGTATGGATAAACATATAAATATATATAAAACTATCACGTCACCTCAGCCACCCCTCATAATATGTCTATATATATATATATATATTTTATCACATCAATCTCAACAAACCTCCAAGGACAAGGAAATTAATTCAAGGAATAAAATATAATTTCCTTTAATCTTATATCATCCTTTAAACTTTGCTGCAGGAATTGATATATATATATATATATATTCGTGTATATATATATACCATGGAGGCATGGTCTTATGACCCATCTTCTTCACTTCTCCATCTTGCCCATAAGCCAAAAAGAAAGGATTGGCCACTGCCGTATTTAAGTTTCGAGCGATCGAATTTTGCTCGATCGTTTTGTGTTGATTTTTGTTTCTAACTCAGCCCTCTACAGTCATATATGCGTTCTTCGGATTAGTCGAGACTAACAGAGAACGACACAGTTTCGACCACCCCCAGTTTCACTACTACCGCTCGAGGTGACGACTATTATAAGCCTGCAGTTTTACGGTTGTTCTTGCAACTAAGTGACCTTGCCGACCTCATCGTTAAGTGGTTTTACATATTGATAAAATGTTAACCGAAACTTAAACGTAATATATTACCTGCGTCGTTACTTGAATGTCGAACGAAACTCGAACTCTCTCCCCCGACTTGCTGCCTCTTTCACCAGTTTTCTTTCTTCCTCCTATGGTCTGTGTATTTATATACGCCAATTTCTATATATTTTTGGAATGAAAAACTTTGCTCCCTAATATAATAAATTTGATTTACCTATAATTTGGCAAGTGGAATCACACCACTGATTTTGCCAAACTTTCTGTAGTAATCATTTTCTTTTTAAATTTTCTTTCCTCAACAGTACGAACCATGTATATGCGTATAGAGAAAAGAAAATTATGGAGGTAATATATACACCTTCCATGTATATATATATCCCATTTCTCTTGCTTATTATACCACCAAAACTTCCAAGATTTCCAATATCATTTAGTATCAAACGACACCCATAATGATAATAATAATTATTATTAGTAGTAATAGTAATAATAATAATAATAAGTAACAATCACAATAATAAACGAACCCTCTAGTCATTAATATCATACTTATTTCAAAATGCCTTTATTTTGGGTGTTACAACTCTCCCCCCCTTAAAAAAACCAGATTTCGTCCCCGAAATCACACATCGTTGAATAGTTGTGGGTACTTGGATTTCATATCCATCTCCGGCTCCCATGTCATTTCTGATCCCTTGTGAAATTTCCATTTGACGAGGACCAGTGGAATGGTCTTGTTCCGTAACCTCTTTATTTTTCTATCCAACACTTGAATTGGTTCTTCGACATAGCTTAACTTTTGATTAATCTCAACATCTTTCAATGCCACCGTCGCTGATTCCTCAGCTAAGCACTTTCTCAAGTTTGACACGTGGAACGTGTCATGAATTCCTTGTAATTCTTCGGGTAGCTTCAAACGATAGGCCACTGCCCCCACCTTTGCTAAAATATCGAATGGCCCTACATACCTTGGGCTTAACTTCCCACGTTTACCGAAACGAACCACTCCCTTCCAGGGTGATATCTTAAGCATCACCCGGTCTCCCACTTGAAACTCTAAAGGCTTACGCCTTTTATCCGCATAGCTTTTCTGTCGGTCTTGCGCGATCTTTATCCTTTCCCTAATCTGTACTATCTTATCAGACGTTTGCTGGACTAAGTCTGGTCCAGTCAATTGCCTTTCCCCAATGTTTGTCCAACATAAGGGTGTTCTACACTTTCGACCGTATAAGGCTTCGAAAGGTGCGGCCTTAATGCTTGAATGATAGCTATTGTTGTATGCAAATTCTACTAATGGTAAGTGGTTGTCCCAACTACCTCCAAAATCGATAGCGCAAGCCCTTAACATATCCTCGAGTGTTTGTATCGTCCTTTCACTCTGGCCATCGGTTTGTGGGTGATAGGCGGTACTTAAGTTCAAACGAGTCCCCATTTCTTGTTGGAAGCTTGCCCAAAATCTTGATGTGAATCTTGCATCCCTATCTGAGACGATTGATATCGGCACACCATGTCTGGACACTATCTCGTTGACATACAATTGCGCCAACTTCTCCAACGTATATTTTTCACTGATAGGTAGGAAGTGAGCAGACTTCGTCAATCGATCAACAATTACCCAAATCGCATCGTGTCCCTTCACCGTCTTTGGTAGTTTGGTAACAAAATCCATTGTTATCATATCCCACTTCCATACTGGTATTTCCATTTGTTGCAACATTCCCGATGGTTTTTGGTGTTCCGTCTTCACTTGTAGGCAAGTCAAGCACTTCCCCACATACTCCGCTACTGACTTCTTCATTCCGGGCCACCAATAGCTCTCCTTTAAATTTTTGTACATTTTATCGCCACCCGGGTGCATGGTATACTTAGACTTATGTGCCTCGTCTAGTATCTTGCTCCTCAAATCACCCAAGTTAGGAATCCATACTCGATCCCCAAGTCTGTATACCTTGTCTACTCCAACTGTTAGTGACTTAATTTGCCCCACCATCCTTTCCTTCTTAATATTTTCGCCAAGCAAAGCCTCCCTCTGAGCATCCTGAACTTGGTCTATCAAGTCCACCTTTAGGTCCATCCACATGGCCCGTACTCGGATGGGCTCAACCCTTTCCTTCCTACTTAAAGCGTCTGCTACTACATTCGCCTTGCCTGGATGATAATGGATTTCACAATCGTAATCCTTGAGAAGTTCCATCCACCTTCTCTGTCTCATATTCAATTCCTTCTGATCAAAAAGATACTTTAGGCTCTTATGATCTATATAGATCATACACCTTGTACCATATAGGTAGTGTCTCCAGATCTTCAGTGCGAACACCACCGCTGCTAATTCCATATCATGGGTTGGGTATTTCTTCTCATGCTCCTTTAATTGTCGTGATGCATAAGCGATCACCTTACCCCGTTGCATCAGTACGCAACCCAAACCCATCTTAGAAGCGTCACTGTAGACAACAAAGTCTTCTATTCCTTCTGGTAAGGCCAGAACCGGCGCACTGCTCAATTTGTCCTTGAGTGTCCGAAATGCTTCTTCTTGCTTTTCTCCCCATTCAAATTTTACTGACTTCTTTGTCAACTTTGTCATAGGCGTTGCTATTTTGGAGAAATCCTGGATAAACCTCCGATAATAGCCTGCCAAGCCAAGAAAGCTTCGGATTTCTGACGCTGATTTTGGCGACTTCCAATCCCTGACTGCTTCTACTTTTGCTGGGTCCACCTTAATTCCTTCTGAGTTGACTACATGACCGAGGAATTGTACCTCTTGTAACCAAAATTCACATTTTGAGAATTTGGCATATAACTTTTCCCTCGTCAGTAATTCTAGAATAATCCTTAGATGTTTCTCGTGCTCTTCTTCGGTTTTCGAGTAGATAAGGATGTCGTCAATAAATACAATGACGAACTTGTCCAAATACGGACCGCATACCCTATTCATCAGATCCATGAATGCTGCCGATGCATTTGTCAGTCCAAATGGCATTACTACAAACTCGTAATGACCATATCGTGTTCTAAAAGCAGTCTTTGGCACGTCCTCTTCTCGAACTTTCAGTTGGTGGTAGCCTGACCTTAAATCAATCTTCGAGAAGTGTCTGGCCCCTTGTAATTGATCAAATAAGTCATCGATCCTTGGCAATGGGTATCTATTCTTGATTGTGAGCTTATTAAGCTCGCGATAATCAATGCACATCCGCATTGAGCCATCCTTCTTCTTGACAAAAAGGATTGGCGCTCCCCATGGCGACGAACTTGGTCTGATAAACCCTTTGTCCATCAGCTCTTGAAGTTGTTTCATCAACTCCTGCATCTCCGTTGGGGCTAACCGATACGGTGCGCGTGCGACAGGAGCCACACCTGGCATCAGGTCAATACGGAACTCCACCTGGCGTTCCGGTGGTAGTCCCGGTAAGTCGTCCGGGAAAACCTCCGGGTATTCTTTCACCACTGGTACCTCTTGTACCGTTTTGTTTTCCAACTTAGCGTCGATGGCATACGCTAGATAAGCGATGCATCCTTTCCGAAGACACTTGTTTGCCTTTATTGTGGTGATGATTCCCATACTACCCCTTCTCCGATCCCCATAGACATGAACCGTCTGCCCTTCTGGAGTCTGAATCTTGATCATCTTTTGGTGACACACAATTTGCGCCTGGTTTTCGGATAACCAGTCCATCCCTAAGACCACATCAAAACCCCCTAAGCGCATAGGCATCAGCCTAACAGGTAATTCTCTACCGTCTATACAGATCGTGCATCCATTAATGATTTCATCTACCTTAACCTGATTACCTTCAGCGGTTTCTACCATGTAGCTCTTCCCTAGTCTATAGGCGTCTTTATTCAAATAGTGGCGGAAAGTAGAAGAAACGAAACTATTATTTGCACCCGAATCAAACAACACATGAGCATAGACATTGTTTACGAGAAACATACCCGATACGACGTCAGGAGACTCCCTAGCCTCCTCCAAGGTCATGTTGTATGCTCGTCCTGGTGCTTTTGGTGGTTCCTTCTTCTTTTCCGATCCCTTCCCTGATCCGTTACCCAAAGCCTTAACATTGCTCATTGTACCCTTCCGGATCTTAGGGCACTCAGGTCGTAGATGTCCAGATGCACCACATTCATAGCAAGATTTGTTTTCAGTACACTCCCTTGATGTGTGCCCGGGTTTTCCGCATCGATAACACGTCACTTTTCCTACCCAGCACTCTCCCTTGTGTCTTCGATTGCATTTGGTGCACTGAGGGATAGTGAACTCCTCGTTTTGTGCCTTCACATGTGTCGTTACCCCTTTGGATTTCTTTGTCATCTTACTTGTGCCTTCCCATTTTCTCTTGACATCCCTCCTTTCCCCAGTTGCCTTGGCGTTATTCTCCTCAGCAACAGTTGCCATCTCCACAGCTTGAACAAACGTGGTTGGTTTGGTCATATCAACATATTGTTTTATCTCTATCCTTAGACCGTCCTTAAATCGGTCAATCTTTCTTTGCTCAGTTGCCACTTGATAACTAGCAAACCTAGCCTTTTCCAAAAATTCATTCACATACTCTTGAACTGATGACGATCCTTGCTCCAACCTCAAAAATTCCGACTCTAACTTCTTCACCTCTGATTGGGTGCAATACTTATCCATCAACATTTTCTTCATATGCTCCCAGGTTAAGGTAGCAATGTCCTCATCCCCTCGAATGGCGCATTCCATTTCCCACCAATGAAGAGCTGAATCCCCAAAGGTGGTAGCAGCATAAGTCACCTTTTGTTCTTCCGAACACTTGCAGATCTTAAAGCAGCTCTGCATTTTGGTCACCCAATTCATCAGGGCAACTGGACCCTCAACTCCTTTAAACTCCTTTGGGCGAGTGCTACTAAAGGTTTTGTAACTGCAACCCCCTTCCTTATCTTGTGGTACCACCTTCGATTTTTCGGGCGATTCAACTTTGTCTTTGACTGATACTTCCATTCTCTCAGTAGTTCGAGAATTAACCACCGTTTTCTCCTTTTGGGTGCTTGCCTCTTCCTCTTCTTCGGCGTCCTTGAATCTGTCACCAAACATATCCCTTAGCATATTTGGAAGGGTATTTTGGAGAACTTGAGTCAATCTTTCGGTTATTGCTTCTTCAGTGAGAACGTTTTCTCCCCTCACATTTCCTTCTCGTACGCTACGGGTAGCCGAGCTTGCACGCACAGAAAGAGTCGCACTTGAACTTGCGGTTGTACCACGACCTCGACCGCGACCGCGACCCCGACCCCTTCCGGTTGGTAGTGGCTGTTTGCCATCTCCCTCCTTGGTAGTAGTGTTTCTTGCGGATCCACGTGAGACCATACTTGACTTGACTTGACTATAGTAGGGTAATGTTAAAATCTAAGTGTTAGATATGTGGAACAATTAAGAAGACCAACATTACTATTTCCAAATCACACAATATCATTCATATATTAATAATTCAAGAGAGAGATGGTTATTACATATTCCCGTTATAAATATCAAAATTCGGGATTTCCAAGCTACAATTCAAAGATAACTATCAAAAAAAAACATCTCGGGCTAAACATTGATCTAAAATACTACAAAATCTCTCTCTTTCTCGATAGCTAACACCATTCTTAAGGCCCCTCAGGAAGGTAAGGGTCTCTGATTGACTGTGCGAAGGTCACTGACGGCTTAAACTTCCACAATGGACTCATGCTTGGGCCCATCTTGAAGGTGTGGACCCAGGCCGTAAGATAACCTTTCACCAATCCCGTGTACTCACACGTCACCATCTTGTAGAAACGGGTCCTATCCTTCATTCGAGTTCGCCAAGATCGAGCGAGAATCCCCCGTTCCTGTGCTAACATTAACTTCAAAAGATCCCTCTCCCCCTGCAGATTGTCTCTCTCAGTTAACGCCTTAAAGTTAGCCTGTTGCAAATTGTAGAGCATACTCTTGGTCCGATCGTTGTCCCAACGCGAGTAGGCCAACTTATCCCTCAACTCTGCCACCTTTTCTTGAGCAGTCTCTAACTCTCCTTGGGACATGGACAGCCTATCCTTCAACTCGCCAATCTCTCCTTGTAAAGTCTCTATCTTTTCTTTCATTTCATAGGTCTTAGGGGAACTTGGAGTGTAATCCTCAGATGGATCATACGAGGACTCTCTATGGCATGGTGCACGAGATGACGGATCTCCGGAGTTAGTTAGGTGGTTACCCTTGGTCTTGTGACCTGAACTGTGACCGCCACTATGGTTCGTGACAGAGTGACGGCTACCCACTGATCCCCCGTTCGGGCCTAACCCAAACGACATACTTTGTCCCGGCACTCTCCGTCCTCCGGCCCCACGCCCGCGTCCCCTTCCACGATTAACGAACCTAGTACGGATTGTATGCACCATTTTCCTACAACCACAAGAAAACACTAAGTCACGGATCGATAAAATCAAACTTAGTCGAAATGCACACAATAATACTAACGACCTCCCAAGTTTAAGCTTAGGCTAAAAGAATCATTAACCTATTTCTCTTAAACTACCGCTCTGATACCAACTTGTAACACCCTAGATTTTTACCATAAGGTGCCACGTAAATTTCCTTAATAAAACATTTATTTACTCAAAACTTAAACACTAATAAAGTCGTATTACAGCGGAAGTCTCACAATAATTAAATCGTAAATTAAAATCCCAAAAATTAACCCGTCCCATACCGGGTTACAATACATAACATTTCATGTAATAAAATCTAGACATTTTATTCAAAAGAAGCTTGATGCATTTATCTAACACCTTAGGCATATCCCACATCGGCCGTAGACAGGAGAGATGTTGGGTATATTAGTAAACCTTGGCCTTACCAGACACAACGCGTTTTGGGGGCACAAGCATGCGGGTTCCTTGGGAACTCTGTGGTTAAGCGTGCTTGGGTGGGAGTAGTACCAGGATGGGTGACCTCCTGGGAAGTCCTTGCGAAGTCCTTGCCAGGTCGCCAAGAACAAAGCCGTGAGCCAGTGGGGCAAAGCGGACAATATTGTGTCGTGGTAAGCGGGGTGTTACAAATGGTATCAGAGCCACTCCTGTGCCGTTCGGGATGGTGGGGCAAACCTCATCGAGGACGATGAGTCCTTAAGGGGGGGGGGGGTGTGTAACACCTTAGGCATATCCCACATCGGCCGTGGACAGGAGAGATGCTGGGTATATTAGTAAACCTTGGCCTTACCAGACACAACGCGTTTTGGGGCCACAAGCATGCGGGTTCCTTGGGAACTCTGTGGTTAAGCGTGCTTGGGTGGGAGTAGTACCAGGATGGGTGACCTCCTGGGAAGTCCTTGCGAAGTCCTTGCCAGGTCGCCAAGAACAAAGCCGTGAGCCAGTGGGGCAAAGCGGACAATATTGTGTCGTGGTAAGCGGGGTGTTACATTAGGTGTGAGTGTTCTTGTATTTTTTTGTACTGTTCTTATTACTTGGATTAGGTCAGGATTTTAAGTCTATAGTGGAATATCTGGAGTTGTTCTCCCCCCCCTGTTGATTTAATTCTTGAACATATCCAGGTCTTTGATCTGTTCAGGTTTTGTCCTGTCTCTGTCTAGAGACGTGGATTGTGTTTCCGTTGTGCTCATCTTTTGGAAACCCTTGTAAGTTGCTCTAGCAATTTCTTTCAAATATGTGTTGCTTGTGCACTGTAAATCTTCTCTACCCTATTTCTCCGTGTGCTCTCTTCTCTCTTCTTTTCTCTTTTGGTAACTGGGAGATTGGCTTGACCTACCACCTCTAAGTGGCAAGGAATCCTGTCATTAGGTCTCCTAGGTTTACCTTGTGTGTTTTGATCTTCTCTGATTGTTATCATGACGCCTGGAGAATCGTCTAAAGTGCAAGGAGAGCAATCTCATATTGCTAAACTTGACTTTGGAGATCCTTTATATCTCCACCCAAGTGATACGTCAGGTGTTTCTATTATGAGTATGAAGTTGACTGGTACCAACAACTATAAGGTGTGGTCTTGTGCAATGGTTTTAGCTTTAGAAACCAAAAATAAATTGGGATTCATTAATCGTACTGTTGCTCGTCCCACTAATGATGAGGTGTTAGGTAAACAGTGGGATAGGTGTAATTCTGTTGTTCTGTCATGGATTCTCGGTTCTATTTCTGATGAATTGTTTGTTAGTCAAGTCTTCTCAAGAGTTGCTTCTGAAGTTTGGGAAGAACTTAAGGAAACTTATGATAAGATTGATGGATCTGTTACTTTCAATTTACATCAGAAAATTAATTCTTTAACTCAAAATGGTTCTCCTGTTTCTGAATACTATCACAAATTAAATTCCCTTTGGAAACAATTTGATGCTTTGATAAAGTTACCTTCATGTTCCTGCAACGCTGCACATGAATTTTCCAAACACAATCAGTTGTTGAAACTGATGCAATTTTTAATGGGATTAGATGATATGTACATTAATGTTCGAAGTAATATTTTAATGACTGATCCCTTGCCATCTGTTAAAACTGCGTTTTCCCTGGTATCAAGGGAGGAATCACATAGAGGTGTGACTCGTTCTTCCTCTGATACCAAGGGACAGAACTCAGTTTTTTTTTTGGAAAAACTTCAAATAATAATAATAAGAAACAATTTGGTAAATCTCCATTGGTGTGTAAGCATTGTGGTTTAACTGGTCATACTATTGAACGATGTTTCAAATTAATCGGGTTTTCAATGGATTTTCAATTTACAAAGGGAAAATCTAATCAAACTATTAAATCTTTTTCCAACAATGTTTCTGCTTCTACTTCGGATGGGCCTAGGCATGGCCCTGTTACATCCTTCTCTCTCACTGAAGAACAAATCAATAAGCTGTTATCTCTTATAGATCAGAAATAAATTGATGGTGTTGCTGTTAATATGGCTGGTATGTTTTCTGGTATGGCTAATATTTCTAATTTGTCTTCAAAACTAAGTAAATGTGGCTGGATCATTGATTCTGGTGCAAACCAACACATGACCTCATTTGTTAACTGTTTGGAAAATGTAGTTGACATTTCTGACTTAAGGTTGAAAGTTACTCAACCAAATGGTGATGAGGCCATAATTAATAAAATTGGAAATTTTAAGCTAAACAACAGAGTAACCTTGTTTGATGTTCTGGTTATTCCTGATTTTCATGTAAATCTACTATCTGTGCATAAACTTGCTAGAGAAAATAAAATATTTGTGGGATTTAATGAATACAAATGCTTTCTAATCCAGGACTTTCCTGCAATGAAAGTTGTGGGGACTGGTAGTGAGCAGGGAGGTTTATACTTCTTTGGTCAGGTTAATAAGCATGAAACTGTTGGTTCTAAATTTTTAAATAATATAGTAAATAATTCCAGTATGTCAATTGTTTGCAATGTTTCTCGTCAACTTTGGCATAGTCGTTTAAGACATCCTACTGATCAAGTTTTAAATGTTTTAAAGAATAAACTAGACCTAAGGAATGAAAGTGTTTCTGTTCCTTGTGAGGTGTGTCACAAGGCAAAACAAGCTAGAGATAAGTTTAGTCTTAGTGATCACAACACTTCTAGTCTAGGTGAGTTGGTTCATATTGATCTGTGGGGTCTTATCGTGTGGCTAGCAGAGAAGGTTATAAATATTTTTTAACTGTTGTTGATGATTTTACTCATTCTGTATGGGTTTATTTGCTAAGACATAAGGATGAAGTGTTTGACAATATTGTTGCTTTTCACAGTTTACTCTCCACTCAATTTGCCAAATCTGTAAAAGTTTTTCGAAGTGATAATGGGTCTGAATTTGTTAATAATAGGTTAGATGATTTTTTTAAAATCAATGGTATTGTTCATCAAACGTCTTGTGTTTATACTCCATAACAAAATAGTGTTGTAGAGCGTAAACATAGACACCTGCTGAATGTTGCTAGGGCTTTAATGTTCCAAGGAGAAATTCCTTTGAATATGTGGAGTGAGTGTATTCTCACTGCCACATATCTTATAAACAGAACTCCTTCGTCTGTTTTAAATGGAAAGTCCCCTTATGAACTTGTTTTTGGTTTTTCTCCCGTGCTTTCTCACTTACAAAATTTTGGATGTCTTTGCTTTGCTATTAAGCCAAATAATACTGATAAGTTTTCTGCTCGGGCTGAAAAATGTGTTTTGCTTGGTTACTCTAATTCAAAAAAGGGATATAGATTATATAGTCTTGATTCAAAACAAATTGTGGTTTCATGTGATGTTAAATTCTATGAAACTATATTTCCTTTCAAAATGAGTGCTACCAAGCAAGATTTAAACCCTAGTAACATAAATACTTTAAATTTCTTTGATTCTATCTCAATTCAGACTAATGAGTTTACTTTTGGCATGCCCGATGATGATAATAGGGTGAATACTGAATCACAGTAACCATGATCACCTGGGTAGTAGCCCTGATAGATTTACCAGTGTAACACCTGGTAGTGTTGACAATTTAAATAAAGCTGTCGGACCACAAGTCCTTGGTAGTACTGAGGTAGCTGTCGGTGATCAAAGTGATAATGTTTTTAGTCCCTTAAGTGTTCAAAGTCATGATGAAACTTTGAGGTCCCCTTCTGAGGGTACTTCTTCTACTGACCCTCATGTTACTACTTTTAGAAAGTCCAGTAGACCTTCAAATTTACCTAAACATTTTACTGACTATGTAGTAGAAGGGAAGGTTAAATATGGAATAGAAAAAGTAGTTAACTATTCTTTTCTTAACAAAGATAATTTTTGTTTTGTGTCCACTATGAATAAAGCAGTCGAACCTAATAGTTTTTTTATGCTTGTAAATATCAGAACTGGGTAACTGCTATGAATGATGAAATGGAAGCTCTATATAGAAATAGAACTTGGGTTTTAACTGAATTACCTCATGATCATAGGCCTATAGGTTGTAGGTGGATTTACAAAATAAAATATAAATCCACTGGTGAAATTGAAAGATATAAGGCAAGACTAGTGGCTAAGGGGTATTCACAAAGGGAGGGATTGGATTATGAAGAAACCTTTTCTCTTGTAGTTAAAATGGTCACAATTTGGTGTGTCATTGCTTTAGCAGTTCAGTATAATTGGTCTTTATGTCACTTAGATGTGAATAACGTTTTTCTATATGGTGACTTAGTTGAGGAGGTTTACATGTCTTTACCTCCAGGATATTTTTCAAAAAATGAAAAAAGAGTTTGCAAATTAGTTAAGTCATTGTATGGCTTGAAGCAAGCTCCAAGACAATGGTATGAGAAGCTTTCTTCTTGTTTAACTGAAAATGGTTTTTGTCAAAGCTCAAGTGACTATTCTTTATTTACCAAACGTGTTGATTCTTTGTTTCTTATACTGTTAGTTTATGTTGATGATATTATATTAACAGGAAACTGTGAAATTGAAATAAACAAGATAAAGGAACATTTACAATCAAACTTTAAAATCAAAGATCTTGGAGAATTGAAATTCTTTTTAGGAATTGAAATTTTAAGATCTGAAAAGGTATTTGTATGTGACAACGTAAGTATTGTCTTGAACTTTTGAATGAATTTGGTTATCTAGGAGTTAAGCCCATTGGGACTCCAATGGATATGAACTTGATTGTTACTGATTATTGTGGTACTGATTCTAAAGATCCTTCATTAAGGGATTTTACTGGTTTTCAGAAATTAATTGGAAAGTTGATATATTTGTTAGCTTCTAGGCCAGATAAAGCTTTTGTTGTTCATTGTTTAAGCCAATTCATGAATTCTCCAAGGCAATCTCATTTGAAGCTTGCTCTTAGGGTTTTACGTTGTCTTAAAGCATCACCAGGTAAAGGTGTTAATTTTTCCATATCATCTGAGTTTAAATTAAATGTTTTCGTTGACGCTGATTGGGGCAAGTGTATGTCAACAAGAAGGTCTGTAACTGGATATTGTCTTTTCTTAGGAAATTATATGATTTCTTGGAAGAGCAAGAAACAGGCAAATGTTTCTCGTTCTTCTGCGGAATCAGAATATTGAGCAATGGTTGCTGCTCTATGTGAGATTATATGGGTTTTGAGTATATTGAAAGATTTACAAGTAAAAAGTTTACTTCCTGTAAACTTAAACTGTGATAATAAGTCAGCCATCCAGATTGTAATCCTGTTTTCCATGAACGAACAAAACATATTGAAATTGACGTTCATCAAGTAAGGGAAAAAGTTGCATCTGGAATGCTGAAAACTGTTAAGGTTTCTTCATCAGAAAATCCTGCAGATATTTTACAAAATCGTTAGGAATAAATCAACATAATTATCTTTGTGATAAATTACATATGTTGGATTTATTCAGATGCCAAGATTGAGGGAGGGCGTTAAAAGGTAAGTATTAGTACCAATCTTGTCATCCAGTTATTTATTTATGGTATTGTTTGATAATTCAGGAAATAAAGGGTAATAAATGAATAAGTTGAAAAGATGAGGGATTGGAGTTGGAAGGACTGCGCCTCATGCTTGTGAACATCAGGGTTAGCGGAGCAATTTGTTGATAGTTGAGGGACTGAAGCTAAAAAGGTGTTGGAGTATAAAATGAGAGCATTCGGTCATTTGGAAGACAATCCGATTCATTTTTTCATTTTACATTACATTGTTACTTTCTCCCTCTCTAGATTAGATATGAACATCTTGTTCTAGATTTAGGGTTTCTAACTTTTCTGTTTTGATTAAATGTAATGTTTAGTTTCTGTGGTTATTGTATTGTAATATTTTCATATATAGAAGTTGAATAAAATGAAATACAATAAATAATATAAAAAATATACCTACCAAGTTATTAGTTATTACATTCATCCAAATATATTTAAAATCATTCAGTCTTGCATTAAACTTCAAAAGTTTGAATGATAGCATCTGATTCAAATTAATCAAGTACGATTGTGTTGAACCTCTTCGACACCAACTAGTTGTTGAACATATTATTTATTCGAACATTTGTTAACTCTTTCTTCAATTTTGAAAAACAATCGATAAATATCTCTAGCAACAATCACTCTAGTAGGGACACCAAATTTAGGTTGCAACTCTTTAACAAGTTCTCTAAATCATTCACCCTCTATAAAAATAAAGGTTGACCATCCTTAACCACAAACCTAGCCACAATTTTTCTACATTTCTCTTTTTTAAATGACACCTCGTTATCATAGATGGTATGAAAATTAGCAATTTTTTTATTGCACACCCTATCTAGAGTCTTTTCTTTGCGATGCAATCATATCACATCTCTACTGGGCCTGTATATTTCTAGGCTTTCACAGTTTTGGTTTGTATATTCATAATGATACCATGAGCGCTTTAGGGCGTCCTCAAGAAGGTGATCCCAAACGTTTAAGGTTCTACCTCCACTTTTCTTAGACGTGTTTTTTAATAATTGTACAATCATGCTTATGAGACGTATCGATCGATCTAGTTGAATTGGTTTGTGCCTTGACCTAATTGGATTAATTTCGGGCTTTTGGTTGTGAATTGGACTAATATATGTATATATTTTTTGGGTTGTAAATTAGACTAAAAATGTATATATTTTTTGGGTTGTAAATCTATACATATAATAAATAAGTAACTAGCATGCCACATGTCGTCTTCTGGTGAGCCGACTTCAGTATTTTCCCGCCTAAACATGTATCTGGACGCAGTTTACATTATAAGTTCAATTAGCACACCCACATTCACTCCTCTTTAAAAATCTTCTTAATTCAATTTTTTTAATTTATACGTTACATTACTACCCTTATAATTAGGTATGTAGTTTATTTTTAATCCCTTACTTTTTTATTTTTTATTTTAGACTCTTATCATATAAACATAAATAATGTATATGAACTAAAATGCATTAAAAACATTTCTATTTTTTACAAATTATACCATTGTAATCGCTTCGTCAATACCTTCGAAATGAGCCCAATATTGAATATTTTTGGATTTAATTATATTATTAAATATCATAAATATATACGAATTAATGTGTCGTGATTAGTATGAGATTGTTGAAATTAGTATGGGATTTGATACAAATAATCACTAAATTGTCGTGATTTTCTTTTTGCGATTTCATATCAATTTTTACTTCAAAGTCGAATTCCTTCGACGAATTACAATTCTATCAAATTCCATTCTGTCAACGAAACACTCTTAGAATTATCATAATAGATTTAATTACTTGGAAAAAAAGATATCACTTATCAACTGACTTTTGGATTATGAGTTCGAACATTTTTCAAAAATTTAAATATGCAAATATTTTAGTATAGTATATTTAATTATTTATACTTTCTTAATCATGATTATATTATTTCATCTAATTTTAATTGAACTACATAATATCAGTTATCACAAGATTTTGTATTTTATTTTCTTATGATTGTCTTCTAGCAAATCTTTACATATAGTTACTTAAAAACCTTGACATATAATCAATTAATCATCATATTCAACCAAATATATTCTCTTTTCGTTTTAAAAAAGTTATTTAAAAAAATTTATTTTCGTTTCAACCGGTTCTGGTTTTTATCTACGGTCTTTATTTGCAACCATGCTGATTTCAAATAGTCCGTCTAGATCTGAATTTGTTTGGCAAAAAACATGGCAATACTTGGCAGATGAGATTCTGTACAATCAACGAATTGCACTAAAGTCTCCAGTTATGTTAATTATCTATTTAGGTATTTATACAGTTATTATATAAATACGAACCAATTTATTGTTTTATTATTTTTTAAATATTATTTTCTTTCTTAAATATTTTTTCAGTTATTATTTCTATGTTATGGTTGTTTAACATTTATATTATATATGTTACAGGTTTATCCCTTAATGATGATCAAGTCAAAACTTGACATTGTTTGAGATTGAAAAGATTTTACTTCGTAACAATTCCAGCCTAAAAAAATTCACCACTATGCCTTACCCTGATGATGATTTTGTTGAGTCTTCAAACAATCGTTTGATTACGGAGGAGCTAGATTACGACATAGCTAATCTACAGAACGAGTTTCGTCAACTTCTAGGTGCTTTAACAAACGAGCAACGAGGTGTTTATGACGATATCATCACAGCGGTTCAAAATAACCAAGGAGGTGTGTTTTTTGTATATGGTTATGGCCGAACAGGTAAAACATTTCTATGGAAGACATTATCAGCATCAATAAGATCTAGATGATAAATTGTTTTAAACGTTGCTTCGAGTGGTATTGCTTCTTTACTTCTTACAGGAGGTAGGATAGCACACTCTCGCTTTCAAATTCCTTTAATTCTTAACGAAGATTCTCTTTGTTACATAAATCCAGACAGTGATGTTGCCAAGTTAATAAAGAAGACTACGTTGATTATATGGGATGAAGAACCAATGGTTCATCGGCATACATTTGAAGCATTGAATAGAAGTATAAACGATATTTTTGGTAGTCAAGGCATTACTGACTCGAAAATGCTTTTTGGTGGCAAATTTTGGAGGAGATTTCTGACAATTTCTGCCGGTTATTCCCAACGCAAGTAGACAAGACATTGTTAATGCGTCGTTAAGTTCATCTTACATTTGGGAAAAATGCAAAGTCCTAAGGTTAACTAAAAACATGAGGTTAACTGTTGACAGTCAAGCTTCTGATATCGAACAAACACGGATTTTTGCAAACTGCCTTTTGGATTTAAGAGAAGGCAAGGTTGGTACTGTGAATGATGGTGAGGCAATTATCGATATATCTGACGATCTTCTCATTACCGATTCAACGGATCCTATATCTGCATTAATTGAATTTGTCTATCCTTCTATTATTGTAAATGTCAAGAATTCATCTTATTTTCAGGAAAGAGCAATACTTGCACCCAAACATGAATTCGTTCAAGAAATAAATGATCATTTGCTATCATTGTTTCCAGGAGACGAAAAGGAGTACCTAAGTTCAGATAGTCTGTGTGAATCAGAGCATCTTCACGAACAGTTTGATGAAACTTTGTACTCACCTGATGTCTTAAATGGTCTTAAATTATCGGACTTGCCAAACCATAAGATAGTACCAAAAGTCGGTGTTCCAGTTATGTTACTAAGGAATATTGATAAAAAATCTGGGTTATGTAATGGAACTAGACTACGGGTGTTATCTTTGGGAAATCGGGTTATAGAAGCAGAGATCATATCTGGAGGCAATATTGGAAGCCGAACATTTATTCCAAGAATGTCTTTGACACCTACAGACAAAAGGATTCCGTTCAAGTTTCAAAGAAGGCAATTTCCAATTGTTGTATGTTTTGCCATGACCATAAATAAAAGCCAGGGACAGTCATTATCGAAGGTTGGTTTGTTTCTAAGACAATCAGTCTTCATCCATGGTCAGTTGTATGTTGCTTTATCTAGAGTAAAAAGTAGGCAAAGTTTAAAAATATTAATTATAGATGATGAAGGTATAATTAGCAATAGAACAAAGAATGTTGTATATAAAGAAGTATTTGGTAATTTATGATATGTGGTTCTTATTTTATTAATATTTTAACTATGTATTTTTTCATAATTTCATTTACGTACTATTATAAATGTTGTTTTATAAATTCTTAATATTCATTTATATTTTTTATTAATATTTTGCAAAACATCCTTTGTGAAAATTGCCTAAAACAAGGACATTTTGTAATTAGCTGCAAAAAAAACAACTCTGAAGGGGAAAAAGCTTGGAAAAGTAGCATAGTACTTTCGATGATCATTCATATCTGTAAGATAAGTTTTCTGGCATGATTTAATTTTTTTAAATTACCTCGTGTAATACATGGGTTTGAACCTAGTTAGACTAATATATGTATATATTTTTTGGGTTGTAAGTTATAATGGTTGTAATTATTAATATATATATATTTATATATATATATATAATTTTATCGAAATAATATATGTTAGCGGCGGGTTGGTGGTCTGGGTTGGGTTGAGTTATGATAACCCAATTTCAACCCTTCTAGTTAGCGGTTTGGTGGATTGGGTTTAATTGGGTTGTTAGCGGGTTGGGTTGACGGTTTCGCGGGTTGACGATTTTTATACACCCCTACTATCACTTACTTATCAGGTAAGATTTTAGTCCATTAAAACAGTATCGTGTGCAACGATTTAACCTGTAAGCGCTAAAGGTGGTAAGAATCGTTGCTCTCACTTACCAGGTAAGACTCTTGGTACTTGCCTTCGTTCTTACCGGGTAAAATTATTGGTCCTTGTCGTATTTATCTGGTAAGATAATATGACTTGGTAAACACTTATCAGGGTAAGCATTTGGTAAATGACCCCTAAATGTTTGTAGAAATTAAACGTAACCTTCTTCGTCAATTTGATAAAACACTATTTTTCTCTATTAAATATTTAACGCTCGTAAAGTAAATCATCTACGACTCAACCATTTGGGATTTTATATTTTTTTATTGGTTGGAATATAATAAAAGAGTAAATTACATTGTTGGTTCATATGGTTTGTAAAGCCCGTGTCCCGGTACGTTATTTATTATTTAAAATTTTAAATTATTTAAAATGTCCACCTTTTTATAGTTTGGTTTTGGTTGGTATCGAAATGGACCTTATTGCGAATTTGGTTGCACTTTTGGGTAGTTTGAGATGTTCTTAGAAGTATAAGGGCCATTCTGTCCTTTTGGTAAACCTCAAGCATGGACTCGGCCCATGCAGCCGAGCCCTTTTCCTCTTCTTGTTACTTTCTACGGCCACGACACCTTTCTCCCATAAACGAACCCTACGACCTCTCTTCTCTTTTTTCTTGGTGTTGTGCGGCCGGGGTGAGAGAACGTAGAGAAAGAGAGCGATCGCAAGTAGAGAGGGACTAAAAGAAAATCCACAGCGGCTGCTGTCGTCGGAGCTGCTGCAGTGCCGGTGTCTTCATCGCGGGTTCGCCGGAGAGAGAGTCCAGCGAGAGAGGGAGGGGATCGAGAAAGAGAGAGTCGCCGGAGTGGGCGCCGCTGCTGTGTCGTCGTCGTAGAGGTAAGACCCGTTTCCTTGTCCTTTCTTTCGCTGCTTTCTACCCGCCACAACCCTACCACCGCCGGCACAACAATGGCTGCCGCCGGCGGGTGCCGCCGGAAACCACCAGCGGTGGTCGTGAGGGAGAGTTCGGTGCGGGGGGAGGATGTGTGGTCTAGTGTTTTGTTGTGTCAATTAATCGTCTCGTTATGCTTCGTAAATCACTGGTGGCCGCCGCCGCCCACCACTGCCGGAGGTGGCAGTGGGTGGTGCTGGTAATCGTCCACCTCGTGGAACCTTAACCTTAATCGAGGAATCTAAAACCGATCGCTTGACCCGAATCGTTAAACTTTGAACCATTCACAAATCGTCATTTTATGTAATTTTAGTGTGCTGTCCAGTTTTCGCGCAACCATAACTTTTCCGTCGTAACTCCGTTTGAGCCGAAACTGGCGCCCACGCTTCGAGCTCGGGACCGGGCACGTTTTCTGTGTTTTAGCGGAAAACTGGTTCGGCCTCGAGTTGGGAGAAAAAGTGGTCGCAAGTTCTGCGGTTCGTCATTTCATGTGAAAATTCTGGAATCTGTCTCGGTTTTTTTGCGAAAGCCGTAACTTTCTGCTCGTAACTCGTTTTGGGGTGAAATTGGTGCCCAGAGTTCCCTATTCGAGTTGGGAAGGTTTTTCATGCTTTGCCGAAAGTCCGATTAAGCCCGTAGCTAGGCTGAAGTGGGCTGTTTGTGCAGGCTGGACCGAAAACTGGCAGTTTTGGTAACCGTTCGTATTTAATTCATAATAAATTGTAGAAAAATCGTTAGGAGGCGTATAATATGTCCTTGGAACCCCAACTCAGAGTACTTTCTGGTCATGAAATAATATTGGGATTTTTCTGGATTTAAGGGGGTCGAATCAGGTCCCGAACAGACCTGTTTTGTGAGAACGGAAATTAGTTTTAGTGACGGTTTAAGCGTGTGTCGTGTCATAGGGTCCGGGTCTCGTATTGACACGTTTTAACATGCGTTTAGGTGCTGGAAAGTGACCGTAATTGTGAAGCTTGATTCGTGTTGATTAAGCTAGGCGCGCATTTGAGGTGAGTTCTCTCACTGTGTAGTTAGGGGTTGTATGTATGTCATAATAGTTTGCATGTACTACTGTCTTTGTGGTGTGAACTAGTTGTTGTGGTGTGTAATATTTGATTGGTTTGAATGCTTGGTATAAATGTGTTACATTACAACTCGGTGGGACCGAGGCCTCGATGGTACTGAGGTGTTGGTTACATTACAATTCGGTGGGACCGAGGCCTCGATGGTACTGAGGTGTTGGTTACATTACAACTCGGTGGGACCGAGGCCTCGATGGTACTGAGGTGTTGGTTACATTACAATTCGGTGGGACCGAGGCCTCGATGGTACTGAGGTGTTGGTTACGTTACGATTCGGTTGGATACATATTTACCTGTAGATGTTTACTCGTTTTATGTATCTGTGATGTTGTTGCTTATGTGCGGATAGGAGTGATGTGTATATAATTCCTATCTGCGCATGTGTTTGAATTCACTAAGCTTCGTGCTTACCCTTTCCCAATTAACTGTGGTTTCAGGTACGAGTGGCTCTAAGGCGTGACGGGTACACACTGGCGCGCGAGATGAGCTGGCTGATATTAGTTTTATATATTGAACATTGTTTCCGCTGGTTTCTGATTACTTGAACAACATTTATGATTTTGCAATTAATATGTTGGGATTATTTAATGAGTTTTTTTTTTATATAAAGCGTTTAATTAAAATTTTAAATTTCCTTGAAATTTTGGGATGTCACAACTTGGTATCAGAGCACAGCTTGAGTGAATCAAACGCACCTCGGTGTGTTTGGTCTCAAGTTGCGGCTGGGAAATTTTCAAACTCTTTATTAAATCTTTTTGGAAATAAAAAGAAAAGGTAAAAACCCGTTCGAGGAACGGTGATCGAGGGCGCAGTGTGTACAGTCAGCCGGAGCCGAAGGGAAAGGTACAATGCTTAGTGTTTTATTGTTTTCTAGATCATAGAGTGTGCATGCTAGATTGCCTATTGTTGAGACTATGCGGTACGTTGAACTGCTTGCTATTAGGAATTTATGCTAATTATGATATGTTACTAAGTGAATGCCCTCTAGGTTGTATGCAGTAAGAGACTTATAGCCTTAGAATATTCGATTTAGTCCTATTGCGCAGCTCTTGTTTGAGTCCAACCGTTCTAGGATAGAATCTTGTATTCGACTGTCTATTTGTTTTGCACTGCATGTAATCGGGTATTCGCGAGGCCACTCTTTATGATTAGTGAGGATTCGGTAGTAGCAAGGGTAGTGATTGGGATGGAATTCCTAGAGAGCTAGGAAGAACGAGTATATATGCCGGTACGGGCATATGTGTGTAGTTGCGGCGAGAAGCTACTTGGACCCTCGGGATGGGACTCGGAACGAGCGATGATAGGTGTGGAAGGTAGTAGTAGAGCTCATACTACCGGAAGCACAGGATCAGTGCTCGAGTCGGGAAAGTCGCGAGGATTCCAAGGAGCTGAGCGTGAGTGTTGTTGATGTGAGTTATTAGGTACTAATAACTCGTTGTATGTTTCTTCTTTAGAGAATGGCCATCACTAGGAGGAACAACGCGACTGAGCCGCGAACTGAGGCGGGGATCACGGAGGAGCAGATCCGAGAGATGATTGCATCAGAGGTAGCGCATGCGGTCGGGGAGGCAATCCCCGAGATTATCACCGCCATACAAGATCAGGTGACGGTTCTGTTAGAGGAGCGCATTGCAGCGATTCCGCCACCTGCTGGGGGACAGCCCCGTAATCGAGAGTTCCAGTATCGGGATCTCTCTGCCTGTTCTCCCCCGGAGTTCAAGGGAGACCCGAACCCAATTATTAGCATGCGTTGGATTTCTGATATGGAGTGTGCCTTTTTGACCTGCGGCTGCCCGGATAACCTGAAGGTCCGTTTTGCTGTGAACTTGCTTCGCGATGGGGCGAAGGATTGGTGCGCCACAGCGCTGACTCTTGCCGAGCGTACTACCCTTACTTGGGAGGAGTTCGTTACTCGGTTCCGTGCCGAATACGTGCCTCCGGTAGAGATGGAGCGGTTAGCGAAGGAGTTCTTGGAACTAACCCAGACCACGGAGACTGTTAAAGAAATGAACAAGAAATTTACTGAGATGGCGCTGTTTTGTCCTCAATATGCCGCCTCGGAGGAAATGAAGATGGCTCGGTATAAGGATATGTTACGTACCGAGATCAGGGAATTCGTGAGCACGGTACCGTACGCTTCTTTGTCAGCAATGATGGATGCAGCCCGAAGAAGGGAGCTGGAGTTGGAGACCCAAGCCAGAAAGAGAAAGGCAGCACAGGCGGTGACGCCAATCTCTGCGGTGCAAAAGAAGTCAAAGTTTTCTGATTCGTGCGGGAGTTCGAGGAGTGGTGGGTTTAAACCCAGGGATTCTAGTGGGAAGAAGACTGGCGGGTGTTTCAAGTGTGGGCAGTCCGGTCATCTCAGCCGGGATTGCAAGTCGCCTTTGATGATCTGCTTTAGCTGCAAGCAGACGGGTCACGTGAGGGCCAATTGTCCGAACTCGAGAGCAGCTGATGGGGGTGGTGCACAGAGGGCTCCTGCAAATGCCCCACTGCGCATCACTGACGGTCGTACGGGTCAGCCGGGGACAGAGGCAGCCCGAGGTAGAGTCCACTAGCTGAAGGTGGAAGAGGCGCAGGCGACGCCTAAGGTGGTGACAGGTATGTTTTATCACCCTCTTTCTTTTCGTCCTTCCTTTTCATGCCTTGTTTTTTATATATGTTGTTAATTGTATGCTAGGTACGTTTCTAGTTAACTCGGTGCCTGCGGTTGTAATGTTTGATAGCGGGGCTACTCATTCATTTGTGTCTCGCACCTTTAGCGAGAGTTTGGGCCGAGTGGTGGGACGGTTAGGATGTCCTTTGGTAGTCGAGGTTGCCGATGATAGGACCTTGACGGTTACGGATGTGTATCGGGGATGCACGTTGGAAATCTTGGGTGTGAGGTTTCCCATAGACTTGATTCCGATAGGTATGCGAGAGCTTTGTGTGATTGTGGGCATGGATTGGATGGACGAGTTTGATGCGGAAATTGTTTGTCGCCACAAACAAGTGCGGGTTCGAACCCCAAGCGGGGGAGAGTTGTTGATTCAGGGAGACTCGCCCAGACGGACTACGGCAATATGTTCCGCGGCGAGGGCTCGGAGACACCTTCAGCATAGTGGTCAGGGGTACTTGGCGTATGTGATAGATACGCGTTTTGACGAGGCAAAGAAGACTGCCGAAGACGTGCCAGTCGTGAGGGAGTTTGCCGATGTGTTTCCCGACGAGTTACCGGGGATACCTCCCGAACGACATGTGGAGTTTCGAATCGATCTGATTTCGGGTGCTGCTCCGGTGGCCAAGGCACCCTATCGCCTGGCTCCACCGGAAATGAAGGAGCTGTATGATCAGTTGCAGGAACTTCTCGAGAAAGAGTTCATTAAACCGAGTTGTTCACCGTGGGGAGCTCCGATTTTGTTCGTAAAGAAGAAGGATGGATCTCAGCGGATGTGTATTGATTACCGGGAGCTGAATAAGCTTACGGTAAAGAATCGTTATCCTCTGCCAAGGATTGACGACTTGTTTGATCAGTTGCAGGGAGCCTCGTGGTTCTCTAAGATTGACCTGAGATCTGGGTATCATCAGATGCGGGTACGAGTTGAGGATACGGAGAAAACGGCCTTCCGTACGCGGTATGGCCATTACGAGTTCGTGGTGATGCCTTTCGGACTCACCAACGCACCAGCAGCGTTCATGGACCTCATGAACAGGGTATGCAGCCCGATGCTGGATCGCTCGGTGATCGTATTCATCGACGATATCCTCGTATATTCGAAGACGAAAGAAGTGCACGAGGTGCATTTGAGGGAAGTTTTGGATGTGTTGAGGCGGGAGAAGCTTTATGCTAAGTTCTCCAAGTGTGAATTCTGGTTACGAGAGGTCCAATTCCTAGGACATGTCGTGAATCAGAACGGTATCATGGTCGATCCGGCCAAGATCTCAGCGGTAATGCGGTGGGAGGTGCCGAAAACTCCTACCGAGGTGCGGAGTTTTCTCGGGTTAGCAGGATACGATCGGAGATTTATCCAAGATTTCTCCAAGATTGTCTTGCCTATGACTCGACTGACGAAGAAAACTGCAGCTTTCAGTTGGGGAGAAGAGCAGCAGAAGGCATTTGAGGAGCTACGCAGGCGTTTATGCGAGGCTCCTGTGTTAACTTTGCCCGAGGGTATGGAGGATTTGGTGGTTTATTGTGATGCTTCATATCAGGGGTTGGGTGCCGTGCTTATGCAACGCGGCAAGGTCATAGCTTACGCTTCGAGGCAGCTGAAGCCTCACGAAGCGAACTACCCGACTCATGACTTGGAATTGGGAGCAGTGGTGTTTTCTCTAAAAATTTGGAGACACTATCTTTATGGTGTCAAGTGTACTATCTACACTGATCATAAGAGCCTTAAATACCTGATGGATCAGCAAAATCTTAATATGCGTCAGCGAAGATGGCTTGATGTGGTCAAGGATTACGACTGCGAGATACTTTACCACCCGGGTAAAGCGAATGTAGTCGCGGATGCACTTAGCCGACATCCGGTTGGGGGACCGCTGAAGGGTCTATGTCAGCGATTGACAGTAGTTGCACCTCTTTTGGAGTCGATAGGTGTCGCTCAGGAGGTGGCCGTGTCGGCGGAATATGCAAAACGTGAGAGGGTATCGGGAGAAATTCCGAAATTAGTACGGGATAGTCGAGGATTATTGACCCGATATGGTAGAGTTTGGGTCCCATTCACCGGTGGGAACCGACAGATACTATTGGACGAGGCGCATAAGTCCAAGTTTTCGATTCATCCGGGAGCTACCAAAATGTACAGAGACTTACGGGAAGGCTATTGGTGGCCCGGCATGAAGCGGGATGTAGCCAAATGTGTTGAGGTATGTTTGACCTGTCGGAAGGTCAAGGCGGAGCACCAGCGACCGCACGGGAAATTGCAGCCTTTGGAGATTCCGGTGTGGAAGTGGGAGCAGATTACGATGGATTTCATCACGAAGCTTCCCAAAACTCAGCGAGGGAATGATACCATCTGGGTAATTGTGGATCGTCTGACTAAGAGCGCTCACTTCTTGGCGATTAAAGAGAGCTTCTCGGCGGATAAGCTCGCGGAGGTTTTCATCCGAGAGATTGTAACTAGGCACGGGGTGCCAGTCTCGATTGTCTCGGATCGGGATACTCGTTTCACCTCCCGGTTTTGGGAGAAGTTTCAGAATGAGATGGGTACGCGGTTGCATTTCAGTACAGCATTTCATCCTCAGACCGACGGGCAGAGTGAGCGTACTATTCAGACACTTGAGGACATGCTGCGGGCATGTGTGATTGACTTCGGGGGTAGTTGGGATCAGTATCTTCCACTAGCTGAGTTCTCCTATAATAACAGCTATCACGCTAGCATCGGTAGAGCGCCGTACGAAGTGTTGTATGGCAGGAAGTGTCGGACGCCCATTTGCTGGGGCGAGGTTGGTCACAGGGTGCTGGGGAGCACCGATGTTGTGCTAAAGACGACGGAAATGATTCAGATGGTGCGGGATCGGTTAGTCACGGCTCAGAGTCGACAAAAGAGTTACGCTGATAAGAGACGATCGGATTTGGAGTTCCAAGTCGGGGATTACGTTCTTTTGAAAGTGTCACCCTGGAAAGGGGTAATCCGTTTTCGCAAGCGGGGAAAGTTGGGTCCCCGATATATCGGACCGTACAAGGTCATCGCGCGTGTGGGGAAAGTAGCTTACCGTTTGGAGCTACCAGAGGAGCTGAGCCTGATCCACAACACGTTCCATGTCTCTCAGTTGCGGAAGTGTGTGATGGATGAGTCTGCAGTAGTTCCCCTTGAAGATATTCAGATTGACGAGCGACTCAACTATGTGGAGAAGCCAATAGCCATAGTCGAGAGAAAGACGAAGACTCTGCAGAACAAAGTCATTGGATTGGTGAAGGTCCAGTGGCAGCACCGGAAAGGTTCAGAATGGACGTGGGAACCAGAAGCCGAGATGCGGGAGAGTTACCCGGAGCTGTTTGCGGGCATGGACTTCGGGGACGAAGTCTAATCCAAGCGGGGGAGAGTTGTAAAGCCCGTGTCCCGGTACGTTATTTATTATTTAAAATTTTAAATTATTTAAAATGTCCACCTTTTTATAGTTTGGTTTTGGTTGGTATCGAAATGGACCTTATTGCGAATTTGGTTGCACTTTTGGGTAGTTTGAGATGTTCTTAGAAGTATAGGGGCCATTCTGTCCTTTTGGTAAACCTCAAGCATGGACTCGGCCCATGCAGCCGAGCCCTTTTCCTCTTCTTGTTACTTTCTACGGCCACGACACCTTTCTCCCATAAACGAACCCTACGACCTCTCTTCTCTTTTTTCTTGGTGTTGTGCGGCCGGGGTGAGAGAACGTAGAGAGAGAGAGCGATCGCAAGTAGAGAGGGACTAGAAGAAAATCCACAGCGGCTGATGTCGCCGGAGCTGCTGCAGTGCCGGTGTCTTCATCGCGGGTTCGCCGGAGAGAGAGTCCAGCGAGAGAGGGAGGGGATCGAGAAAGAGAGAGTCGCCGGAGTGGGCGCCGCTGCTGTGTCGTCGTCGTAGAGGTAAGACCCGTTTCCTTGTCCTTTCTTTCGCTGCTTTCTACCCGCCACAACCCTACCACCGCCGGCACAGCAATGGCTGCCGCCGGCGGGTGCCGCCGGAAACCACCAGCGGTGGTCGTGAGGGAGAGTTCGGTGCGGGGGGAGGATGTGTGGTCTAGTGTTTTGTTGTGTCAATTAATCGTCTCGTTATGCTTCGTAAATCACTGGTGGCCGCCGCCGCCCACCACTGCCGGAGGTGGCAGTGGGTGGTGCTGGTAATCGTCCACCTCGTGGAACCTTAACCTTAATCGAGGAATCTAAAACCGATCGCTTGACCCGAATCGTTAAACTTTGAACCATTCACAAATCGTCATTTTATGTAATTTTAGTGTGCTGTCCAGTTTTCGCGCAACCATAACTTTTCCGTCGTAACTCCGTTTGAGCCGAAACTGGCGCCCACGCTTCGAGCTCGGGACCGGGCACGTTTTCTGTGTTTTAGCGGAAAACTGGTTCGGCCTCGAGTTGGGAGAAAAAGTGGTCGCAAGTTCTGCGGTTCGTCATTTCATGTGAAAATTCTGGAATCTGTCTCGGTTTTTTTGCGAAAGCCGTAACTTTCTGCTCGTAACTCGTTTTGGGGTGAAATTGGTGCCCAGAGTTCCCTATTCGAGTTGGGAAGGTTTTTCATGCTTTGCCGAAAGTCCGATTAAGCCCGTAGCTAGGCTGAAGTGGGCTGTTTGTGCAGGCTGGACCGAAAACTGGCAGTTTTGGTAACCGTTCGTATTTAATTCATAATAAATTGTAGAAAAATCGTTAGGAGGCGTATAATA
The DNA here is from genome assembly GCA_033807775.1 of Saussurea involucrata. Taxonomy (NCBI): domain Eukaryota; kingdom Viridiplantae; phylum Streptophyta; class Magnoliopsida; order Asterales; family Asteraceae; genus Saussurea; species Saussurea involucrata. The sequence continues at coordinate 63,389,845 of CM066322.1, read as the reverse complement.
TGTCCTTGGAACCCCAACTCAGAGGACTTTCTGGTCATGAAATAATATTGGGATTTTTCTGGATTTAAGGGGGTCGAATCAGGTCCCGAACAGACCTGTTTTGTGAGAACGGAAATTAGTTTTAGTGACGGTTTAAGCGTGTGTCGTGTCATAGGGTCCAGGTCTCGTATTGACACGTTTTAACATGCGTTTAGGTGCTGGAAAGTGACCGTAATTGTGAAGCTTGATTCGTGTTGATTAAACTAGGCGCGCATTTGAGGTGAGTTCTCTCACTGTGTAGTTAGGGGTTGTATGCATGTCATAATAGTTTGCATGTACTACTGTCTTTGTGGTGTGAACTAGTTGTTGTGGTGTGTAATATTTGATTGGTTTGAATGCTTGGTATAAATGTGTTACGTTACAACTCGGTGGGACCGAGGCCTCGATGGTACTGAGGTGTTGGTTACATTACAATTCGGTGGGACCGAGGCCTCGATGGTACTGAGGTGTTGGTTACGTTACGATTCGGTTGGATACATATTTACCTGTAGATGTTTACTCGTTTTATGTATCTGTGATGTTGTTGCTTATGTGCGGATAGGAGTGATGTGTATATAATTCCTATCTGCGCATGTGTTTGAATTCACTAAGCTTCGTGCTTACCCTTTCCCAATTAACTGTGGTTTCAGGTACGAGTGGCTCTAAGGCGTGACGGGTACACACTGGCGCGCGGGATGAGCTGGCTGATATTAGTTTTATTTATTGAACATTGTTTCCGCTGGTTTCTGATTACTTGAACAACATTTATGATTTTGCAATTAATATGTTGGGATTATTTAATGAGTTTTTTTTATATAAAGCGTTTAATTAAAATTTTAAATTTCCTTGAAATTTTGGGATGTCACATGGTTAGCTCAGAATCTGAATATGAACCCTATTTTGAAATAAGTACACCAGATCCAGAGAGGTCCCTATGGTTAGCTCAAAATTTGGATATGGCCCCTATTTTGAAATCAATACACCATGGATTCTGTGGTTTGCATTTTGTTACGCCCGGGTCCCTACCACTAATAGAATTGATAAAAGTCTGTTAACCTCGTTAACTTTAGGAACATTTCGGTCTTTCTATCCATTTAATTAAAAACATTTATTAATTAAACTTAAAAGATTTCAACCTCCACTAAAAATAAGACACGTGTCACTCCTTCCCCCCTCATTCCTCAACCACAACTATCTCTCTCTCTCTCTCTCTCCCCTCTCTCATTTCCGACCATTTTCTCCATCTCTGACCATCCTTCCCGGTGAACGTAACAACACAAAAAGATTGAAAAAATCGTAGGCTCATGCCTCCATTTCATTTGACCCTTCCCACCCACCGTCTCTTTCCATCCCCCTCGTCCATCTCCTTCCCCCTCCCCAATCCATTCGATATGGCTGCTACATAGAATCCAAACATAAAACCCCAAACCTTCTCCTCTTTACACATCGTCAATGGTTATGCCCAACCAAACACATTTGTTTTTTATATAGTTGGTCTCAATTTTGTGGAAAATATTGTATCCATTATAAGAACTCCATTGGAGGAGCTTAGTTGAAAGTTGGATTTCATAAAAAAGTTGGCTCTAAAATTCTTGATGAGTAACCTAAATCACTTACCAACACACATATGGAAATTTAAGTTAGGTTTGATCTAAATATTTTGTCAAATGATTAGTCTAATTTTCTTAATTGAAGCATAAAACATGGTGAGTCAACACTTAAATATGCAAATTTCATGGTTGATGATCTCCAAAGGCAAGAAAATGACGAGGTGGAGACCTGGTTTCTTTAGAAGGAAGATATATATATATATATATATATAGAGAGAGAGAGAGAGAGAGGTTACATCGGTAGTAGGGGTGAATATGGAGAACGAGTAGGGGTGTTAACGAGTCGAGCCGAGTCGAGTAGCAGGCTATTCGAGCCGGGCTTGAAAAAATAATATCAGGCTCGAGCTCGATTAACTTTTCCAGATTCGGGCTCGAGCTCGAGCTCGATTTTTTTCCAATGTTTGAGCTCGAGCTCGTTTATGAGCTCGAATTCGAATTCGAGATCGATTAACTCGTTTATTTACTCAAACACGATAATTTTTATATTTTGATTATATAGTTTGTAAACATATGAATATGTTTGGCTCGAAAAAGTGTAGGCTCGAATGGCTCGACTCGACTCGTTAAGTTTAATCGAGCTTTCGAACGAGTCGAGTCGAACATTGGCGTTACGGAGCTCGACTCGTTAAGTTAAACGAGTTTTATTTTGTGTTCGAGATCGACTCGAGCTCGATAATTATTAGGCTCGAGCTCAAGATAAACGAGCTCGAGCTTGAGTAGCTCGTTAAAAGCTCGACTCGTTAACACCCCTAAGAACGAGGCCGGTGGGGGAGCGTAATGAAGAAGGTCGATAGTGGTGAAACGGGCCGAATAAGGCGGGTGGTGGTGGAACAGACTGAAGAAAGTCGTTGGTAAGGTGGTACACGGAGGAAAATGACTTGTCGTGGGGGAGATGAACTTGGTGGGTTTGGGGAAGACGAAATAGCTTGTGTGTATATATACCTATCATTTAATCTTTCCATTTTAATAAAAAAACTACAAAAAGGTAAATTGACCATTTTGTCCTTGATTTAACGGATTGCATTTAACGTCGGTGATAGGGACCTAGCTTGAAATGAGATGCAAACCAACGGGACGTCCAATGTACTTATTTTAAAATAGGGACCATATGCAGATTCCGAGCAAACCACATGGACTAACGGTATAATTTACTCATAATAGAAAAAAAAATACTCTCCCATGATAATCAATTTTTGAGAGTTATCTAAATTTGTTTACACTGTCTACTCTTTCTCCATTTTCAAGGGGAAAATGTGGACGGTCTGTTGGCATAAGAATATTGTCCAAAATCTTCGTTTTTTTTACTTTAAAGAATATGTTGGAGATGTTATAAAAGGGTTTTCCGATCATTTTGTACATATAGAAAATAAATAAAAAACTTTCGATCTTTCTACTCAACTTCAAAAGTTTTATTTAAATTGAAGTGTGAATTACATTTTTTGTCCCTCGTGAATGCCCTTTTTTTGTTTTTCGTCCCTCGAAATTATAAAGTACACTAGTGATCCAAAAGTCGTGTTTCGGAGCCCAACCAGTCCCTCTCACTAACACCGTTAGAGGAGGTCTCGTTAAGTCCACCATGTGCCCCTCACATGAGGGGCATTTTAGTCTTTTCATCTATCTTCTTTCTCCCCATGTATTTCTTCAACAAATCAAGAACCCTAAATACTAACCCAAATTTAACATAAATTCAAACAAACAAAAAATTCTGACATATTTATTTTTGAAAAGGCAGATTATGACACTATCGAGCTTCGACAATGCCATCACCCGATCGAGAATCAATCCGTTCATTGATAATGTGTTCATGACAGAAGTCACTAATACAAAGCATATGGAAAGACAAAATAACATAAAAAATGTTAGGACAAGGTAAATAACGAGAGTGTTGCGTTATTAAGTGAGCCGATTCGTTAGCTTGTCTACCAATGGTCTGAACCGAAAAGTTGTCATGATTGCAGAGAAGACGTCGAATGTCAGTAACGATATCCCAAACTCCGAGATGTATTGTTTCGTACCATAAATAATGTCCGCAACGACCTTGACATCCGTTTTGAAGATAACGTTGGAGAGTCCCTGCACCCCTTAGAGCACATGCCTCGCATTCTCTAACCGGAGGAAGGAAATTTATTGGAGTAGCTTTGACGGAAACGAAGACACCACTACTATCTCGGTTGATGGCTCCGAATACCGCAGAGTTGGAGTTCTTAAAGTCGGAGTTGAAATTCTGACATAACTTAAATCTAAATCGATAGAGATGCATATCGATGAACACAAAATCTAAGCCCAAACATCTAATGCTCTAAACATTTAATTAAAAATCTATTATTACTTAATTAAAATATAATTTTTTGTGTTAAGGTGACATTAAATGTCATCTGGTTATGGAATTGAAATGTTGATATCATTTTAAAACTAATAGAATTGGAATCGTTGCCTCCTCTCATTCCATTCAACACTATATATAAGGTTACAAGATATACCATACATGGTAAAGAGATATAGACAAAATAAAGCTAAGGGATATTTACAATAATTCCCATATTTATCTAGCTCTATAATTATCTTTGATAAGGTTTATCTCTAATCTAATATTTATCTCTAATACGCCCCCTTAGTCTAAGGGGGAGGGCCACGAACACTTAGACTGGACCGGAAATCATCAAACAGATACTTTGGTAAGCCTTTAGTGAAGATATCGGCATACTGATACCGAGATGGTACATGAAGCACTCGAACATGCCCCCGGGCTACCTTTTCTCGAACGAAATCAATATCAATCTCCACATGCTTCGTACGCTGATGTTGAACGGGATTACCCGGTAAATAAACTGCACTAACATTGTCACAATAAACGATTGTTGCTTTCATGACGGGACTATGTAGCTCTAGCAAGAGGTTGCGCATCCAACATATTTCCGCAACGACGTTCGCAACCCCACGGTATTCAGCCTCGGTGCTTGATCTCGATAATGTGGCTTGGCGTTTTGCGGACCATGATAGTAAGTTAGCCCCTAGAAAAATGCAGTATGCAAATGTAGATCGTCGGGTATCCGGACAACCACCCCAGTCGGCATCGGTGTAGGACAAAAGACCCGATGTCGATGAAGGATGCAAGTGGAGACCGAGGTCTAAGGTACCTCGTAAGTACCGTAAAATCCGCTTTAATGCATGAAGATGAGGCTCGCGTGGGTCGTGCATAAAAAGACAGATTTGTTGTACCGCATATGATATGTCCGGGCGTGTAAAGGTCAAGTACTGTAAAGCCCCGACAAGGCTGCGATATAATGTCGGATCCTTGACCGAAGGACCGGTGGTAGCACTGAGCTTTGAGGTGGTCTCAATCGGAGTGGCAGCCGGTTTGCATGAAGCCATGTTGGCCCGATTAAGAATCTCGGACGCATATTTTTTCTGGGAGAGAAAAAGACCATCAGAATTGTGGGTGACCGAGATACCCAAAAAATAATGAATAGGACCGAGGTCTTTCATTGCGAATTCGGCACTAAGTTGCCGTATGATCCGGGTACGAAGCGTCTCGAAAGAGTCGGTGAGAATAATATCGTCCACGTATAATAACAAATACGCGGTGTCACGACCATGATGATAAATGAATAGAGATGTGTCACACTTGCTATTCCGAAAACCCATCGTGGAGACAAAATTGGCGAAGCGGGTGTACCACGCCCTCGGGGCCTGCTTCAAACTATATAAAGATTTCCTGAGATAACACACATGATCAGGAAATTTAGCACTACGAAATCCCGGTGGTTGATGCATAAGGACGGTCTCGTGTAGGTGTCCGTGTAAGAAGGTGTTCTTGACGTCCAGTTGATGAATGCCCCAATTTCTCGATAAGGCTAAACTGAGCACGGTGCGGATCGTGGCCGGTTTGACAACCGGACTAAATGTCTCATAGCAATCAACTCCAACCTGCTGTGACCTACCATTAACAACAAGTCGAGCCTTATGGCGCTCGAGAGACCCGTCAGATCGATATTTGTGAGTAAACACCCACATGCACCTAATTACATTAGCATTACGAGGCCGAGGAATAAGTTCCCACATATGGTTTTTAATTAAAGCATCATATTCGTCGTTCATAGCTCGCCCCCAGTTACAGTCACGAATAGCCTCAAGATAGGAAGAAGGAAGAGGAGAAATAAGAGGAGATGGTGGAGATGTATAGGAGTGAAAAAGCGCGTACTTTGGATTAGGTTTCGTGATGCCTTATTTTCCACGGGTAGTCATTGGATAGGTGGGTTGGGGTGCGGTTGGTGGAGGGGACGAGTTGGGGAGTTGATTCGTGGGTGTGGTGGTGTTTGGAGCGGACGATAGTGGGTCGGGTGGTGGTGTATTGGTTGGTGAGGGTGGTGGGGTTGTTGATGGTGTAGGTGGTGTATGGAACATAGTCCGTATAAGTGGGTGGGGTGTATCGTCGAGGAAAGTGTAGTCCTCGGAGGAGGAAGTAGAAGGGGAGGCGAAAGGAAAAGTTGTCTCATCAAAAGTAACATGGCGAGAAATAATGAGTCTATTGGTGGTGAGATCAAAACACTTATAACCACGGTGATTTGGTGGAATCCCGAGAAAAACCGCAGGGGTTGACCTTGGTTGTAATTTATGTATTAAGGTAGGTGGGTTGTGTGGAAAACAAAGGCATCCGAAGACACGGAGATGTGTGTACGTGGGGTAGCGGCGGTAAAGAAGTTGGGTAGGCGACCGATATGAAAGACCCTTATTTGGAAGGATATTGTGAAGATATGATGCCATAGATAAAACATGCGGCCAAAAAGTGGACGGGACGGAAGAGTGTAAGAGAAGTATACATGCCATTTTATTTAAGGTTTGTAGCTTGCGCTCGACTTTACCGTTTTGGGCCGAGGTATAGGGACACGAAAAACGCATTTGAATGCCATTGGATGCGCAAAACGTAGTGAAAGCAAGGTTTTCAAATTCTCGTCCATTATCACATTGGAAACATTTAAGATTTCGTTCAAATTGCGTTTGAATATATGCACAAAAATCTTTAAAGATAGCGAAAGTTTGAGAATTATGAGCAAGTGGAAAAATCCAAACAAAGTTGGTGTAATCATCCAAAAATAATAAATAATAACGATGTCCCGTGGAACTAATAACTGGAGATGTCCAAATATCGCTGTGAACTAAATCAAATGGTGCAACCGAGAAGAATTAGAAGGATAAAACGGTAACCGATTGTGTTTCCCTAATTGACATGAATTGCAAAAACAACTAGATCTAGGATGATTACATGAAATAAAATGACTTGATAAAAGCTTTTGAAGGATAGGGTCGCCCGGATGTCCAAGGCGGTTGTGCCACACGGAAGAGGAAAGGGCAGCAAAAGCGGAGGAGGTGACGGCTTTGGAGACGGGATAGAGGTCGCCATGGCTATCACATCGGAGGATATGTGTACCCGTCTTCAAATCCTTCACATAGAAACCATAGGGATCAAACTCGAGTGAGACTGAATTGTCTCGTGTGAATTGACGAACAGAGACTAAATTTTTGATTAAATTTGGGACGACTAGGACATTATTTAAGGTGAGAGAAGAAGAAGGACACGGAATGTGAGAGTGACCCATACCCGTAACCGGAAGGGTTTCACCATTCCCGACGAGAATATGATTTTTAGTGCTTGAATTAAAAAACGTGAGAAATTATACCTGGGTTCGCAGCCATGTGAGAAGTTGCACGTGTGTCCATGTACCAGCGCTCGTCCGGAGGATGTAACGACATTGTATGCATGGCCGAATCTATGTCAGTGGGAACTGGGCTAGCAGCATATTGGGCTTGAGCAGTGTAACAACCCAAGTCCCATAACATACATCATCATACATAACATTCATACATATCATTGATTTACAACAAAAGTTACATAACAAACCAAGTACGGTCTCAATAGTCTTGACATTTCAAAATATATAAAAGCTTCCTAATCGACATCCATCAAAAGCTTCCTACACTTCATCCTCTCCTGCCGATCCTTAACCTGGAAAACATATTTTTGAAAACAAAATGAGGGTTAGACCAAACGGGTCTAGTGAGTTAATCCCGGTCCTTTCCAAAATCATTATAAAACCTTTTTATGTAAATCCTTTGTATCAAAATAACTTAGATAAACCTTTGGTAATCCTTTCGTAAAATATAAACATACCACACGTATTTAAATACCAAACCAGACTCGTGCATCGTGTACATCTCATTCACCTTATTCCTCCACAAATGGCCATATTAGTTGGTAGCAAGCCAACTAATAAATCAACAACCGGTCCGCTCACCGGAACCCGGCTACCCGTCGGTCCGCACACCGGAACCCGACTACCCACCGGTCCGCACACCGGAACCCGGCAACAAGTGCACTCGTGTAGTGCAAAGCTTATATAAATACAATATATATCTCATTACATCACATTGTCCTTTATATACACATAATCATATTCCTACCACATAATCATCTCATATATATATATATATACACATATATATGTATCCCAGTTCAAAACGTTTTAAAGCAAAACTCACCTGATTTGCTTATCAAACACGCTCGCAAGCTTCTTTCAATTTTGATTCTATCTTTCACCTCGACTCCACAATAGCTGAAACAATTTAAGATACATACACCACTTTACTGGCCAAACACATAAAGCCTACTAAAATCTTATCCTCAACAGTTCTCCCTTCAGCGACTTATCACGGGGGTTCCGCTACCCGGATAGCGGATGGGGTCAAAGGGCAACGCCCTTGCGGGGTCTGGGGGCCGCCCCCCAGGAAGTTTTCGAAGCAACTTAATCCAAAAATACAATCAGAAACTATAACCGGACACTACCAAAACTACCGGAACTCACTGCACCGGGACTCCACTGTACCGGGACTCTCCAGTACCGGGAGTCTGCACTACCGGGAGTCTGCACTACCGGGAGTCTGCACTACCGGGAGTCTGCACTACCGGGAGTCTGCACTACCGGGAGTCTGCACTACCGGGAGTCTACACTACCGGGAGTCTCAAGAACACAGTCGGTCGCTTTTCCAATCCAGAACCCAAATCAAATCTATACAGCTATGATTTAAACTTTCTAATCCGATAGATATCTCCTACTACTGATTATAAACACAAAATGTAAAGGAGTTTACCTCAAAATCGAATCCAACCCAAACGATTGATGCTCTATTCGTAGGTTTCTTCGCCTGCTTCTTTCGCTCAGAACTCACACACACACAAAATTTCTAAAAGAGGAAAGATGAGGATATCTGAAGAGATTGAGATATTTATACCTCAATTTTACACCTTTGGCTCAAACTACTTATTAAGGACTAAAACACCCCTAACCTTATAATTTATCTCAAACTTACCCTAAACATTAAATATCATTGTTACATAAACTTAACGGATAGGGAAATGTCTAACGGACTTACCCGGGGTATTACAAGCAGGATGTGGGCCGAGAACACCGGGCCTGCTGGAATTGGGCCTGTATGGCGTTGAGGAAGGAGGCGCACCCCAAGGTGCAAAGGGAGATGTCGGGTATGGGCAGGGGGGAACTGCCTACTGTGGCTGCCACGACTGCTGTTGGTTCCAGTTATACGGCGGCGACGAGGGATACCACGGCTGCTGCTAGTTCCGGCCGGTCCCGCAACCACGAGAAAATTGCTGCCCTCGATAGCGGCCGCGACCCCGTCTTCGAAAGGACCTTTCACGATTGTCCGGCTGGCGGTCGTCGTACCTATGGCGGGGTTCTGACGAGGATGATTGACGAAAATCGGGTGGCGGACGACGGTCATACTTGGAATCCGACGGTTGTGGTTGTGAGTCGGAAACGAGCGCGACATTATCACTGCCGACGATTGAGGGTTGCTTCGCCTTTCGGGATTCTTCAAGGGCTAACATGCTCCGAGCACGAGCAAATTCGGGAAGAGGATCAGACTGCTGGATGATTGTGGCCACACCATCATAGGCTTCGGACAGCCCAACCACCAATTGTAGAACCATACGACCGTTATTAACCGGGGTACCAATGTCGGCGAGTTCATTAGAAACGGTCTTGATTTTGCGACAGTAAGCCTCGATATTGGGGAAATCAACGAGCTTGAGGTTGGAAAACGTTTGTTCAAGGAGAACAGCTCTTGATCCTTTGTTATCCTGGAATAGGCTTTTGAGGTGCTCTCACGCTTTTAAAGTAGTGGAGTTTGGAACGAGAATTGTTTGGAGGAGGTCGAGGGAGATTGTACCGTAGATCCATTGTAGAACAACGGCATCCAAACGCTTCCATAAGCCTTCATCGACGGTGGTATCTCTTGGGGGGATGATGTGATCTGCAACCTCGTAAGTTTGGACATGAATTTTAAACAATTCAGCCCAAGATGCATATTGGACTTTTTCAATAGCTAAAATAATTGGGATGAATGATCTGATATTGGTAACGGTTAGAGCCGGGTGATAAGGAAAATTCTTGTGTTTATCAACGAGTGGGTTATTAAGATTTTCATCACCCATTGTTAGGAAAGAGAGGGATCGAAGAGGAGAGGAAGAAGTGGCTGTCGGCGATTGGGGAAGAAGGAAAAGAATGAGAGGAGATATTTAGGATTTGTGCTCTAATACCATAATAGAATTGGAATCGTTGCCTCCTCTCATTCCATTCAACACTATATATAATGTTACAAGATATACCATACATGGTAAAGAGATATAGACATAATAAAGCTAAGGGATATTTAGGGGCCGTTTACAAAACGTTTATCTGGGTAAGTGCTTACCAAGTCACATTAGCTTATCGGATGAATATGGCAAGGACTAAGAATCTTACCCGGTAAGAGCAAAAGCAAGGACCGAGAGTCTTACCCGGTGAGTGAGTGCGACAACTCTTACCACGGTTAGCGCTTACCTGCTAAATTGTTGCATACGATGCCATTTTGGTGGACTAAAATCTTACCCGGGAAGTAAGTGATCGTATTGAATTTTACCGATAAGCACTTACCCAGGTAAGTGATTAGGTAAACGACCCTTTACAATAATTCCCATATTTATCTAGCTCTATAATTATCTTTGATAAGGTTTATCTCTAATCTAATATTTATCTCTAATAAAAACCATTGCTGTATTTTCTTTTGTAACCGACCGGAACAACTAATGCTGTCGGACCAAACCCCAAATGACGTGTATTTCACTTCTCAATATTTCATTTGCTCGAGGATATGGAATCACACATAAAGTAAAGCTGCAATGAACCACACTAAAAACACCCACTTCACCATAACTAGACCTTTCCTCTTTCCCTTCCACACCTCCTCTCTCTCTCTCTCTACAAAATGGCGTCACTCACACTTCCTCTTCTACTAGCCATTTCCAACTCCATACTACTCGTATTTGCTCACTTTCCCTACTCCTCATCCTCGTCGGAGTTGGTGTCGGAGTGGAGATCTGCTAGGGCAACGTACTACGCGGCGGCTGATCCGGCTGATGCCGTCGGCGGCGCCTGTGGTTACGGTGATCTGGAGGCGGCAGGGTACGGGAAGGCCACGGCTGGGCTCAGTACAGTACTGTTCGAAAAAGGACAGATCTGTGGCGCGTGTTTCGAGGTCAGGTGTGTTGAAGATCTCCGGTGGTGTATTCCGGGGACTTCTATTATTGTGACGGCGACTAATTTCTGTGCTCCCAATTACGGCTTTCCGGCAGACGGTGGCGGTAAATGTAACCCTCCCAACGCTCATTTTGTTTTACCAATTCAGATTTTTGAGAAGATTGCGATTTGGAAAGCTTCAAACATGCCCATTCAGTATCGCAGGTAGTCCCTCTCTCTGTGTGTGTATATATACACCGGTAGTTTAATTTGCCAACCCCTTAATTTCGTAAACCATCAATTTAATCGGCTAAATTAATAAAATTGTTTTGTGAAATTGTTTAATTTTGATGAAATTATTTCGAATAATTGTTTTTCTTCATGAAATTTTTTAAATATTTGTGTTTTTTTAATGTAAAAATGAAAAAGTTCCTTGAGAAACATGAAACAATTTCATCAAAATGTGAAAAATACATGAAACTACTAAAAAAAGGCAAATATATGAAACAATTTCATAATTTCATCGAAGAAAAAAGTATATGAAACACTTTATCAATGAAGTTAAACAATTTCAAATAATTCTTTATCAAATTAAACAACTGAACCAATTTCATTAACTTAACCAATGAAATCGATGCACGATTTGCGGTGTTTGTAAAATCATGGTGGTTTGCATTTGATCTCTCCCCTATAGAGTCGGGTTCAAACGACAACAATACATGTTTAAAAGAACACGAGAACGAACAAAATCATTAGTGATTTTACACGAAAAAGGACCTTGGCCGCTGCTTCAGTTTTTTTGCACGTTAATGTAAAATCACTAGTGATTTTGTTCGTTTTCGTGTTCTTTTAAATAGTTACTGTTCTAGTTTGATCCTCCATCTCTCTCTATATATAAATAACATTGAATGATTCTTTTGTAAAATATATATTGGGTGTTTGGTGACAGGATAAAGTGCAGAAAGGAAGGAGGAATGCGTTTCACCATTAATGGAGGTGGGGTGTTCTTATCGGTGCTGATACGCAACGTTGGTGGTGCAGGAGATATAGCGGCTGTGAAGATTAAGGGTTCAAGAACCGGATGGCTTCCGATGAATAGGAATTGGGGACAGAATTGGCACATAAATGCTGACCTAAAAAATCAACCGCTTTCATTCGAGGTGACAAGTAGCGATGGGTTAACTCTTACATCTTATAGTGTTGCTCCAAAAGATTGGAATTTTTCTCAGAGTTTCGAAGGCAAGCAGTTTCTTGAATAACACAAGTATACTACTGGATCGAAAGCATAGAGGCTATGCACATTTTTGGAAAACAATTTTTGTTTAATTGTATAAAATAAAACTTTAGATTTAAGAAAATTTCCCCTGTTTTAGGTTTTGTTGTTGACTTGTAATCAATAGTTCTTAGATTACAAGATGTCTCTCCAAATCATCAAATTTGTGTGATTGTGTCTCATTAAACAACACAATATCAGAGGTGGTTAATATACACCATTGTCTGTAATCTTGTATATCATTCCTAAGCTCATTTATAAATAAAGGCAAAATAGATAATGCTCAAAGTTTTCAATCTCCATTCCCTGGCACATAAACAATATTGATTTTTCAGAAACTAAGGTGTTGTTTATCCGACGCTTACCTGGTAAGTAGTAATAGTTAACACCTTCACTTAACTTGCTATTAGTCCATTAAAGAGCATCATATGCAACATTTTTATCCCATAAGCGCTTACCTAGAAAGACTCGCTCTTACCTTGTAAGATTTTTAATCTTTGTCATGTTCCGATAAGGTAAAGTGAGATGGTAGGAGGACTTGCCGGGTAAACGTTTAGTAAACGGCCAATCTCAACTCTTAAACCATGCTCAATAACCTGAGTAATAAACTTGAACCCTTTTATGTTTCAGACAGTTTCAAATATCTCTTTTGCTCTTATAAATCAACACAAAAACAACATTCACAGTGGATACCATTAGTAAAATGGAAGAGCAGCAACATCTGGCCACCATGCCTCGGTAAAAGTAAAGCAGCAACATGAAGACTTATAAACACAAGTACATTCATATTATAATGTCAAGTGGTAAAATGGCTTCAGCAATCCTATGCTTTGATCTTTATTTTACATCTAAATCAAGTTTCAGCTGGTTTTAATTCCTAGCTTAATTCATTATACCAATTCGCAAGACATATAAAGGCAGAGGATGAATACAACTGGTGAGTTCTAAAAACAACAACCTGAAATTAAACTTTGCACAAACTTTTGTATCTTTTCATGTCAACATGGTTGCAAATCTGAAAATGTTTTCTACCGAATACAATTGGTGCGAATCTATAGCATTGATACATACCAAAAAAAGGGAAATGAAACTCTATATCACTCATATATGTTGAAAAAAATGGAACTCTATCAGGTTTCGTTCTTTTTGGCATATCCCAACTAATCCGAGATGAATGACTTGGTGATATCGATGTTATGTTAATCGGCATCAACACCAAGAAATCATGCTTAAGTGGTGTCTGTAAACCAATCTTCAACAAGATTGCTACTTCAAGTGGAAATGAAAACAAGAATCTTTATATCATAGCTTTTGATGAGACTCGATAAGCAATGCATTAAGCATAACATGAACAGAAGCTTCATAAACAGCTTCATTGTAATGCATCCCATCTAACGAACAATCAACCCCACATTTATCGCTTAACATCTCAACATTTAGTAATAGAAACGGGCCACCATCTTGGCGCAAGATCTTGCTTTTATAAAGCTCTTGATCATAAGCATCAGACATTTCTCGGGTCATCTTTACCCTTTTCTCCTCTGTATTCAGCATCCGGTTTATCAACGTGGGCATACTCAACCAAAACAAATGGATCGCCCGAATAGGATCCGAACCCATTTCAGACCCGACTGCATTGAACTCAGATGACAACACCAAAGAATCCCTCAACAACCTTAAAGAAACACCATAATCCGAATAATTTGTGAAGTGTAACATATGCCATAACCCTGAACCCATCACCAACACATCAGGGTAAGTATTGTTTTGCTTAAAATGGATGATAATATCAGTGAGATTAGCAACATAAGGCGCCCATAAGAAGTCCAATTTCAACCCAATTCTCTTGACAACAATATGATAATTGCTATGCCTCTTAAACAAATCCTCCTGAATCGATTCCATCTCCTCTGAATCCAAAACCAAATCCAATAAAGACACCACAAACAATCTTGCTTGTGAATCACCCGCAACAACAACCCACGACCCGTTTAACAGGTCCGAAACATCGGGTCGATCCAATTTCTGGAAATCACAATCATGAGATCCGGAGTTGTTGTTTTCCCAATTCCATGAAAACCCATCAGAATTGGGGAGAAAAGTGACGTCGTTTAGTAAAGAAAAGCAAGAAATAGGATCTTGTTGTTGTAATTGAACAGTGGGAGAAGGGGGAAACATAGAAGGGAAATACGGAATAAGGTGAATACATACAGCAAGAGTGATGAAAAGAGCGCCGCTGAAGAAGAGAACTTTATTACGGCTGAGATGCCAACCTGCCATACCCATTGGCACAAACAAGACTACACAGGCCGCCATTATTCCCAATTGGACGGCCCCAAAAAACATTTTTTTTTCTCTATTTGATTTCTACCCTTTTTTTCTCCAACTCAAATGGGCATTCTTGATTTGGGGCATCTGGGGAATGGAATCTTGATGGGTTCTTGTGGATTAGGGTTAAAAAAGTTGGTTGAGTGAGGAGATTGGATTGTGAATGAAGGGAAATATGTGATTGGTATGGTGCAACAGAAGATGGAGGTAGTGAATGACAGACAGATGGGTTTTATTTGGTATTTCCAATCTCGGAATGAAAGAGAGATTATACAAGCGATCACCGACTCTTCTTCAACCTTCGTTTTCCCGTCATTCCTATTTTTAAAACACAAGATCCAATCGTCTAAAAGAAAAAGAAAAAAAACATTATTGAGTTTTGAGTTCATAACTTTATATTCATTTTCACAAAAAGGCAATTCTACTACCTTTTTGATAAATCCTACTTTAGAGTTTAGAGTATTACTAATAATAATCATGGTATTTAGAGCATTTCCAATAGCATTCTCTAAAATAATGAAAATTAGATTTTTGTTCTTTAAATTGCTCCAACATCTTCTCTATATGGTTCTCTAAAATAGAGAAAACTAACAAAAGCTTCTCTAAAACTTGGTATGTGGAGAAAGAAATTAATTTTTTATTAATTTTCATCAATAGGGTTGAGTTAATATTACTTTTTAAAAAGTGCATTGAAAAAATAAATTTATAGATTATTTTAATAATATAATGGGTGTTAAAATCTCTAAAATAGAGAATCTATTGAAGTTAAATACAGTTCTTTTTAGAGATTTTAACTTTTGAGTCCTAATTTTAGAAAAAAAATTAGAGAATCTTAATACTTTAGTATCAACCAACTAACTAATCTTCCTTTTGTGACATTTTTGATATGAATCCCACTTGATTTTTGTTAAACGATGATGGAGAAAGAGGTTATTGGTGTACTGCTAAACTGATGATTATGCCCAATTTTAAAAGATTTCCTTTTTTAATTAAGTTGATAGAAGTTTCTTGTCAGTACTATAAAATATAGTAGCATTTCAATAACGGAACTTGTATGTGACACGCGATGCCTATTTATGACATGATTTATTTATGTTTATTGCAATACAAAAGATTCAGTAATAATAGAAAAGGTTTTAAAAGATCGTTTGTTTGATGTCGTAGGCATTACTTTTATTGGAATATAATGAAATCATTATCGGGGACACATATTGGTTGAATGCCTTGAATTAATTGATTTTTGTAAAAATTTAACCCCTCGATTATCAGCAGTTAAACTTGATGAATTTATAAGTATGCAATTTCCAAGGCCTGTCCTAATTTGCTTGATAATACAACATGAAGTTGTTACAAGAGGCACAATCTTTTTATATACGGTATTCAAAATTTTAACTATTTCATCCCTCGGGTTGGATGAAAGTTATTGTAAGAAGAGATCTCCACCGTTGGATGTACATTAGAATGAGATACACCAGATCAATCCCCGTATCAAGCACGAGTCATGAGTAGTTTCTTCGTCTTCACCCTCTCGTAAACATCTTGATAATGTGTGAATTTGATAACTGTTTCTTCGTCAAGATGGTTTCTTGCTTTCATCATGTTTGGTCACACGTGTTTGAGTATTCATCTACGCAGATGGATGGACTTGAAGTTAGGGTTTTGTACCATCTTGAATGTTTCTTTGACATCTTACCTATTTCATGCCATATTAGTTTACTCTACCCCTACCCCTAGCCTTTGGACATTGATTCATTATAAGCTTATTATGCAGGAACCCTACAGGCCCACAAAACTCAGAGAAATGGGCCTACCCAAATACCTCCAAGCCTTTACTGGTGATTTGGGCCTTACACAAGTGTTAGTCAGTCTGTCTCAGACTCTCAATTGAAAAAATATTATGACATGTAATTGTATAGTAAAACATAAATATAAAATAGAATAAAATATAAGAAGATGAAAACGGAATAGGAAAATGTTCGGTAATAAATTGCTGATATAGATGAATATTTATCAAAACTCAACATTTTGTTTTTCGCCTCGAAATTATAGGGGTGAGCAATCGGTCGGGTCGGGGCCCAAACCCCACTACCCGATCGGATTTTGGGGTGGAGTGAGACTACCCGAAACCCGTCCAATGTATCAATCGGATATCGGGTATCGGGCCAATCGGGGCCGGGTTCGGGGCAGCGGGTTGGGCCTCTCTTCCAGCACCTGTTTTGGAGTTATGTGGAACAGTGGAAGAAAAGTCGAAACCTCACTACCTCAGTGTCGATGGAGTTCTGTGGAACAGTGGAAGATTGGAAGTGTCGAAATCAAAACCTCAGACTCAGAAATCGGTGGCCGGCGATGGAGTTCTGTGGGTGGCGACTAGCCGACGATGGAGTTCTCCTGTCTCCGCCTCACAAATCGATTTGGGTCATTGGGTATTTGGGTGGGAATCGTATTTTAGGTTAGAAAGTGAAGGCTGGACTCCGGAATAACAAATGTATATGTTATTTATATTTAAATTTTATAAATCAGTAAATGTTATTTATATTTTAATTTTATAAAATAAAATTTATTTTTTTAAATAAATCGGATATTCGGACGGGTCGGGTGGGTAAACCCCAAACCCAACCCGATCCTACTTACCCGTATAAAATTTCGGGGATGGGGCAATCGGGTATCAGGTTTTTGATCAAAATTTCGGTTCGGGTCAGGTCGGGGAAATCGGGTAAATCGGGTTTTGCACATCCCAACTCGAAAATGAAAAAAATTATATATTATAAAAATTATATTATGATTACCTTGAAAATTTAAGATGTCCAATTTATTATATCTGAAGTACAACTTTTAAAGCTAACAATGTCCCCCATTCTTTCACATATTAAAAATTATATATTTTTATTGTAAATTACACTTTATATCCTTATAATTAATTATTGAATTTAATTTCAATCTCTTACTTTTTCATTTTTCATTTTACATTATTATCATATTAACACACAAATTGTATATGAACAAAAATATATACAATGAAAAAATAAGTTTTTTTTTTAAATTATATCATTATAATCGTCTTGTCAATACCATCAAAATAAGCCTAATATTAAATACTCTTTAATTTAACCGTACTATTAAATATCATGAATATCTACAAATTAATTTGTTTTATATCCATACGTTTTAATTTTTTCATCTTTAGCATATTAAAAATACATAATCATAAATCAAGTAAAATACATTAAAAATACGTTTCATCTTATTGAGAAATTATACCATTATAATTTTTTCGTCAATAGTTTTAATATAAACTCATTATTGAATATTTTTATGGGTTTTATATAAAATAACATAAATATGTACCAATATATACTATCTCTTATACTACATGTCTATATCTATACTATTATATTAAAATGGTAAAATGACTTATTTTAAAGATTCAGTGTTACATTTAACACTCTTATAATTGTGGATTTGATCCCGGTGGTTTTGTGTTTTCTTTTACTATGGTCTTCATTCTATATTTATTATGGATATGGTCCCTGTAGTATGCAATATATTGTGACTATGGTCCATCAACACTAACACCGTTAAGTTTGAAAGGTTAAAGGCATCACGTGCCTTGCACATGATGGGTTTAAACTCTAATTTTGGTCCCTATGATTATAGAGATCTTTGAAAGTGGTCCATGTGTTTATTATTATTTTTACATTTTTCCTTTAAAAACTAACAAAAATATAATTATATATATATATATATTAAAAATGTAAAAACTTATTTATATATAGTAATAAAATATAAATATAACTATATATATTATATATAAATATAAATATTATTAACAAAATAAAAGTATATTATCTAATTCATATTTATATGTATTAATATATATATTTATTAAAAATATTATAATTTTTTAATAATATTTTCATATATAAAATAAATATTCAATTTTTTTGATTGATCAAATACTTTCATACTAAAAGTATATATAACATATACTATAAAATTATATAATGTTTAAATTTAATGTTTCATATTAAAATTTAAATTTTAAACATGAGATATTAAATTTATTAATTATATAATTTCAATAAATATATATTATTTATATATTTTAAATATGAAAATATTGACGAGACTGATCAAGAAAATAAAATATTAATTATATAGATAAAAATATTATTAAAATTTTATAATTTTTAATAAAAAAAATATATTTTAATATATATAAATATGAATTATATATATATATAAATATACATAATTATATTTTTATTAGTTTATAAAGAAAAATGTAAAATAATAATAAACCACATGGACCTTTCAAAGATTTCTATAAACCATAGGGACCAAAATTAGAGTTTAAATCCATCATGTGCAAGGCACATGATGCCTTTAACTTTTCAAAATTAACGGTGTTAGTGTTGAGGGGCCCTAACCACAATATATTGCATACCACAAGGACCATATCCATAATAAATATAGAACGATGATCATAGTCAAAGAAAACACAAAATCACTGAGACTAAATCAACAATTCACCTTTTTTCATTTTCATTTACACCCTTATCATATTAACACAAATAATCGTATGTGAACAAAAATACAATGAAAAAATACGTTTTTTACAAATTATACCATTATAATTGTCTCGTCAATACCTTAAAAATGAGTCGAATATTGAATATTTTTAATTTAACCGTATTATTAAATATCATGAATATTCACGAATTATTTTGTTTTATATCCATACGTTTTTATTTTAACCTTTAGCATACTAAAAATACATAATCATAGATCAAGTAAAATACATTAAAATACGTTTCATTCATATTATAAATTATACCATTATAATTTTTCGTCAATAGTTGTAATATAAACTCATTATTGAATATTTTTATGGGTTTTATAATATTTTAAAATAGTATAAATACGTACCAATATATAATATCTATGACCATGGTGGTTGAAAGAAGGCCCAAGGGGATGCTACCACGTCTGCTCGGTTGTTGAACGACTGTCGCGACCGTCGCCCCGAGATGAAAATTGACCACGACCATGATCTTGAGATTGGGATCGGTCAGATTAGCGTGTGGGTTGGCGATAATCATATCAAGGAAAAGGAGACTCATTGACTTGGGTGGTCAAGTGTCTGGAGTTTGCATCAAAGGCGTTATGTGTTCCGGATGAGACTGACGATTGTTTGGCATTAACTCCTCTAGCGTAAGCATGCTCTGGGATTTGTAGAACGACGCTAAGGGGTCCGACTGTTGGATGATGATGGCCACACCATCGTAGCCTTCCGAAAGGTCGACTACCAATTGAAGGACCAATCGCTGATTGGAGACGAGAGACCCAACGGTTGCAAGTTGGTCAGATAAACATATTTAGATGTTGATAATAGGCTGATATATTTGGGAAATTAGTTTGTTGAGTTTTGGAAAACTGGTGCGAGAGATGGACGGTGCGAGAGTTCTTGTTATCCTGGAAGATGTTCTTGAGATGATCCCAAGCAATTTGGGCAGTGTAATCTGGCTCAAGAATGGTGTGTAGGAGATCCGTACAGATGGTGCCGTAAATCCATTGAAGGAAGAAACCATCCAAACGGTTCCATAGTTTGTCTTTGATGGTGGTGTCCCGAGGGGGGATTAGGTGATCAAGTACCTAATATGCTCGATGATGGATTTTGAACAATTCGGCCCAAGATGCATACTCCACCTTTTCGATCTCTAGGGTGATTGGGATGAACGTGCGTACGTTGGACATGGTCAAAGCGTGGTGGAAGGGTGTTTTGGGTTGATCAATGGTAGATGTTCTCGGGTTGGAGGTGGCTTCGCTGCCGGCCATGGATGGTGATTACGACGGCGATTGTTAGAAGAGAACGAGAGGAGAATTAGAAGAATTATAGAGGTTTCGAGAATATGGCTCTGATACCATATAAAAATTCTCACCGTTGACTCTTCTCATTTATTCCAACCGTATAAATAATTACAAGTAGAAGATATACATGGAAACGATATACACCGTGAACCTAAAATTCTTTTCGAGGTCCACATTTAAGGTGGATCAAATGCTAAGAGATGTGAAGTACACATTTATGTAAGCTAATTAAAACCTGCGATTGTTGGATAGCGTCATATGAAGGGGTCAAGGGGATACTAGCGCTCCTAATGGGGTCTAAGGGGTAGTGTCCATGGTGGTGGTCATGAAATGTAACACTAAAGATTTCAATGTCAATTGTGTTCAATGGTCATTTATCTGTTTTTGTGTACACTTTGTCCATCTAACTCATAATTGCCACTGGGGTTCAATTAGTTGATAGACTCTTTACCGTTCAAGGCTTGTTGATGATGCTTTGGCTTTTGGATGGGAATTTCATCAATTTTGTGTTTTTTTTCTTTTGTAACCATCACAATTTTTTTCTAACAATGGGGAGTTATTCTCGACATTAATATATGAAAGGTTACTCAATGTTTAGAAAGGTAAAGATTTTTGTCAAAATGGTTACAAGGATTTGAAATTATCTTCAAGTTAATTTCGTGATAACCAAACCAAATTGGGTCAATTTAACTTAAAAGAAAAACAAACTCTCACACAATCTCAAATTTTATCTAGACTTATTACTTGCTGTGTTATGCTATATTCACGTATTTCCCCAAAAGTATATACGGTATTTCTAGCTCAATTTATTACTTGAGTGAATCTTGTAGTGAGGTTTAACTGTAAAAGTTGTTTGAGTTTTTAATACAAGTTCAGTTTATTTGTTTGAAGATGGTATCAGAGCTATACGGTTGATTCTCGCCGGATTTGGTGCAACAACGATCGTCTCTGGTATATCTCTCTGTTTCTCATTCACCTCTGTCACCGATTCTTCGTGTTCTTGGCTCTCTAGCTCTGAACAGAAGTAATCGTGTTTTTACAGCGATTATCTGAATCCTCGTCTGTTTCGGATTTGCCTGTGTTTGTCTCTTACCTTCATACGTGCATCTATACAGTCGGTTTCTTTTGATCTTGGCTTTAATAGCTCTGATCAGAAAACTATACTGTTTTCTCGTTTACATCTAGATATGTTTACGATCTGTATGTATAATACTGATTTTATATGTTTACATCTGTAAGTGATACTGCTCTTTTTAGATCTGTTTCGTTTACGATCTACATTTTAAAATTTTTTCTGGTATTGATTTTCCGTTCTGATTTTCTTTCAAGATCTGGTAACTTTGAAACATAGTTATCTCAGATCTGTTGTCGTCTTCTTCAATAGTACAGATCTGTTGTATGATACTATTGATAGCATAGATCTGCTTTATCTTCATTATCACTGTGAATATCTGGTTCCATTATATTCATTTTGGTTCTATTATCTTCATTATCTTCAATATTACAGATCTGTTGTATGATACGATTGATAACATAGATCTGTTTTGTTTTAGATCTGTCTGTGGTTGTGATTTCCAGTAAACTGTTTAATCACACTTGTTGTTTTTTTTTCTTTTTTTCTCTTGATCAAGCTCTGCTTATCTAGATGTGTTTGTGTTAAGAGCTTTCTTTTAGTTACTCCTATTCACAGCACATTGACCTCTGCAGATTGTTCTTGAGTCTCTTGTCATTCTTATTTTGAAGAAATTGAAAATCGCTTTCACTGAGGTTCCCTAACTTGGATCAGTTCAGTGTGCATTCTCTCTCTCTTCCTCTTACCTTTTTGTTCAGGTGTGTTTTCTGGCCTTCACCTCTGGTTTTACCAGAGGCCTTTGTTTCCGCTGCGTACCGTGTTCTGCTCCCACTGTAAGTTTCCTTTTACCTTGTGTGATCTGATCATCCCTTGGTTACCTTGGTGATTCGCTTGACCTACCACCCCAAGAGTGGCAAGGAATCCTGCTTAAGTCACTAAGGACTTTCCCTTGTGTGTGATCCTCTCTGTGTGTTGAGATGCCTGGTGAAGAAGTTCACAAAGAGTCAGAAATGCAATATCTGATTGCAAAACTGGACTTTGGTGACCCTCTCTACCTCCATCCTAGTGATACTTCAGGTGTGCCTTTACTCAACCTAAAATTAACTGGAACTGAAAACTATAAAGTGTGGTCATGTGCGATGATTTTAGCTCTGGAAACTAAAAATAAACATGGATTTGTTATTGGCCTTGTACCTCGTCCCACTGATAATGAGGTTCTTAGTAAACAATGGGACAGGTGCAATTCTGTTGTGTTGTCTTGGATTCTAGGGTCCATATCTGAAGAATTGTTTCTGAGTCAAGTTTTCTCTAAGATTGCTAGTGAGGTATGGCAAGAACTTCAGGAAACATATGATAAAGTTGATGGATCTGTTACTTTTAGTCTCCATCAAAAAATAAACTCTCTTAGTCAAAATGGTATGTCTGTTTCTGATTATTATCATAAACTAAATGCATTGTGGAAACAATTTGATGCATTAGTTAAACTGCCATCGTGTTCTTGTCATGCTTCATCTGAGTTTTCAAAACATAACCAACTTTTGAAACTTATGCAATTTCTAATGGGCTTGGATGATCACTATATGCATTTGAGAAGTAATATCTTGACCACTGATCCTTTACCCACTGTTAAAACGGCCTTTTCTCTAATATCTAGAGAAGAGTCCCATCGTGGTGTATCTCGCACTACATTTGACTCTAAGACTCAGCATACTGCCTTTTTTAGTAAATCTTTTGATAACAAAAAGAAATCTGGAAAACCTGTTTTGACCTGTAAACACTGTGGTGTTAATGGTCATACTATAGAGAGATGCTTCAAACTTATAGGTTTTCCAAAGGACTTTCAGTTTAATAAAACTAAGTCAAATCAGTGTGCTAAGTCCTCTCCAAACAATACTTGCACTAACGAAAGTTCCACAAGTGTTTCAAATGCTTCTAAGTCTCTTACAGAAGAGCAACTCAACAAATTGCTATCCCTGTTGGATCAGAAACAATCTGAGGGGTTGTCTGCCAATATGGCTGGTAAGTTTTTTTCAAATATGATCAGCACCTCTAACCCCTTTGGAAATATGTCCAGAAATTCTGTTTGCTTAAAAAATTCCCAATCGGGTTGGATAATTGACTATGGAGCTAACCAGCATATGACATCTTCTGTTACTTATCTTGATAACATTGTTGACATATCTGAGTTAAATTTAAAAGTCACACAACCGAATGGGAATGAAGCCAAAATTAATAAGATTGGAAATTACAAAGTAAATGATCACTTAGTATTATTTGATGTTCTGGTCATTCCTGATTTTCATGTCAATTTACTCTCTGTTCATAAACTTGCTAGAGATAGCAAAGCCCTTGTTGTATTTGATGAATTTAAATGATATGTGTTACAGGGTTCACCTCCCACGAATCTTGTGGGGACTGGTAGTGAACTGGGTGGATTGTACTTCTTTGATCAAATATCTAAAAGTGAGTCTAGTCATTCTAAACTGTTAGGAAATAAAACAAACACCAATATGACTATTTTTTGCTATGCCTCTCGCCAACTATGGCATAGCAGACTGGGCCACCCAGCTGACCAGGCTTTGTCCTGTTTAAAAGACCAGCTAAGTCCAGGAGGCAACTCAGATCCTTCCCCATGTGAGATTTGTCATATGGAAAAACAATCTAGGGAGAAATTCAAACTTAGTAATCATACCACCACTTTTCTTGGTGAGTTAGTTCATATGGATTTATGGGGGCCTTATCGCGTGCCTAGTAGAGAGGGATACAGGTATTTTTTGACCCTAGTGGATGACTTCTCTAGGTCTGTATGGGTCTACTTGTTGAAACATAAAGATGAAGTGTTTGATTATGTTGTTTCATTCTACAGTTTGTTGAAAAATCAATTTGGCAAGACTAAAAAACTTTTAGAAGTGATAATGGCACCGAGTTTGTGAATCACAGACTGGGTGAGTTTTTTAGTTCAAAAGGTATTGTGCATCAGACTAGCTGTGTTTATACTCCACAACAAAATGGTGTTGTAGAGTGTAAACACAGGCACCTTTTAAATGTTGCAAGATCTCTAATGTTTCAAGGAGGCATTCCTTTGAACATGTGGAATGAGTGTGTCCTCACTGCCACTTATCTTATAAATAGGACACCTTCTTCTGTGTTGAAAGGAAAGTGTCCTTATGAAATGATTTTTGGATTTGCTCATGTGTTGTCACATTTGAGAAACTTTGGGTGTTTATGTTTTGCTGTTAGGCCCAATAATTCTGATAAGTTTTCTTCACGTACTGATAAATGTGTTTTACTTGGCTATGCTAACTCTCAAAAGGGTTATAGGTTATATAGTCTTGATACTAAACAAATCATCGTTTCTCGTGATGTAAAATTTTACGAAACTATTTTTCCGTTTAAAATGGGGGAAAATGATAAAATAAATGAATCAAGCAACATTAACTCTTTAATTTTTTTTTGATAATATTGTAATTCAGACTACTGATGATTCTTTTGAAAATCCCGATGATGATATTAGGGATAACTCGATAAATGAAAATCTGGGTCATAATTCTGATCATAATAGCCGCCCTAGTCAGCCTAGTAGTTATCCTGGTACTGCCACTCCTAGTGAGCTTGGTGGAACCAATGGAACAAATTTCCAAGGAAGGAATGCCAGACCTGAAAGTCTTGGTGATCCTGATATGACTGCTAATGACCAGAGTGCGGCCGAGGAAAATGAAAATGATGTTCATTTGAGTTTCCCTCCTGAGGGTGGTCTTGTTGAGCCTTCTTCTAGAAAGTCAACTAGAATTTCAAATTTACCCAGAAAATTTAATGACTACATAGTAGAAGGAAAGGTCAAATATGGATTAGAAAAGGTGGTGAATTATTCTTTTTTAAATAAAGATAATTTTTGTTTTGTAACTTCTCTGAATAAGTCAGTTGAACCCAATAATTTTTTTGAAGCCTGTAAGGATCAGAATTGGGTTTCTGCTATGAATGATGAAATGGAAGCACTTTATAGGAACAATACTTGGACTTTAACTACACTTCCTACTGGTCGTAAGCCTATTGGGTGTAGATGGGTGTATAAAATTAAGTATAAGGCAAATGGAGAGATAGAGCGATATAAGGCTAGGCTAGTAGCAAAGGGATATTCACAACGTGAGGGATTAGACTATGAGGAGACTTTTTCTCCTGTTGTAAAATTAGTCACAGTAAGATGTGTTATTTTGTTAGCTGTTCAGTATAATTGGCCTCTCTGTCAATTAGACGTTAATAATGCATTCTTATATGGAGATTTAAATGAGGACGTGTATATGTCTTTGCCTCCTGGTTATTTTTCGGCTAACGATAAAAGGGTGTGCAAGCTTGATAAGTCATTATATGGTTTAAAACAAGCACCTCGTCAGTGGTATGCCAAACTTTCTGCTTGCTTATATGATAATGGTTTTGTTCAAAGTACTTGTGATTATTCTATGTTTACAAAAATTAATGATTCTGTGTATTTAGTTTTGCTTGTATATGTTGATGACATTATTCTAACAGGAAATTCTTTAACTGAAATGAATAAAGTTAAACAACATTTGCAATCTAATTTCAAAATCAAAGATTTAGGTGAGTTAAAATATTTCTTGGGCATAGAAATTTTAAGAACTGAAAAAGGAATTTGTATTTCACAACGTAAGTACTGTTTAGAACTTCTTAGTGACTTTGGGTATTTAGGGTGTAAACCTGTTAATACTCCAATGGACATGAATTTAGTTGTTACAGATTCAGTTGGTCCTGATTTAAAAGATCCTCCTTTAACAGATTTTTCTGAGTATCAACGGTTAATTGGTAGATTAATCTACTTATTGGCCACTAGACCTGACATTGCTTTTACAGTACATTGTTTGAGTCAGTTCATGCATTCTCCTAGGCAATCACATCTTAAGTTAGCTCTCCGAGTCTTACGACATTTGAAGTGTTCTCCAGGAAAGGGTGTGTTTTTTTCTTCATCTTCTGAATTTAGTTTAAAGGCTTATGTCTATGCAGATTGGGGTTAGTGCCTTTCTACTAGACGTTCTGTTACTGGGTATTGTTTGTATTTAGGTAATTGTATGGTTTCTTGGAAAAGCAAGAAACAAACAACTGTTTCTCGCTCTTCGGCTGAATCTGAATATAGAGCAATGGCATCTGCTTTATGTGAGATTATTTGGGTTTTGAGTATTTTAACTGATTTAAAAATAAATAATCTTTTACCTATTGATTTGTATTGTGATAATAAATCTGCAATACAAATAGCAAACAATCCAGTCTTTCATGAAAGAACAAAGCATATAGAAATAGATATACATCAAGAGAGAAATAAAGTTGTTTCAGGATTGCTTAAGACTGTTAAGGTACCGTCTTTAGAAAATCCAGCAGATATTTTCACAAAATCGCTTGGTGTAAATCAACACAATTTTTTGTGTTTTAAGTTAAACATGTTGGATCTATTTCAATGCCAAGATTGAGGGAGGGTGTTGAAACTATTAGTTTTTAACATAACAAATCAATCTTGACATTTTGGAACTAACAGAAACTAATTTATTTTGTTTGTATGTGTTTTGTGTATAGTTAAGATGTTCGAGGGTTATAAGTGACAAGCTGTAAAAGAAGAGTCCTGCGCTTCAATAGTCAAGTTGAAGAAGGGTAGCGGAGCAATTAATAAGAGTTCAAGGGACTGAAAGTTAAAAGGTCTAAAAGGCAATTATGAAATACTTCGTAGTATAAAAGGAAAGCGACGATTAGGGTTTTAATAAAAAAATCAGTCATTTTTCTTATTTCACACTTTTGCTCTCTAAGAACTTTCCTCTCGTTTTACGAATTAGGTTTTAGGGTTTGTAACTTCAAATCTTTTGAAGTTCTTGAGTGCTTGAGTGAATCTTGTAGTGAGGTTTAACTGTAAAAGTTGTTTGAGTTTTTAATACAAGTTCAGTTTATTTGTTTGAAGAATCGGGTTGGGTTGGGTTCAAATTATCGTAACCGGATATCAACCCAATACATATAGTTTGAAGATTTTACAACTGGATTGGACATCGGGTTGCTTCGGATTGGGTTATTTCACGTCGGGTTTTGTTGGGTTGGGTTGATCGGGTTTTTGAGCAGCCCTAGAATCAAGCTCAAAGTACGAGAAACCATCTACTATAATTAAGAACGTCGATCATCATTCATCAAGATCCAAATCACCACAAAACCAATTTGTAGTTTTCTACACCACCCTAACCTCCCTCCCTCCCTCCCTTTCTCTCTCTCTCTCTCTCTCTCTCTATATATATATATATATAGAGAGAGAGATAATAAATTGTAAACCGCTAAATGTGTGTAAACTTGTAAACTTTTGGATTTCATAGGTTTTCTTGTTGAAATTATTTTATAAAATTGTTTATTTTGATAAAAATGTTTCATATCATTTATTTCCTAATGAAATTGTTTCATATATTTGTGTTTTTTATGTAAAACGAAAAAGTTTCATCAAGTTTATATATATATATATATATATATATCAGAGGGAGGATAATTTGAAACCTCCAAAAGGTTGAAACTTGTGAAACCATCATCTTGACCCTTGATCTAATTTTGATCTAACCAAACTATCTTCTAAAATTAAGCTTAGTGGATCGTTAGTTATGTCTGAAGTTGATCTCAACCGTCAAATATTTAATCAATGGTGATGTAGTGGGTTTCATTGATTTCAACCTTTTAAAGAGTTTCAAATTAAAACAAATTATATGAAAACCAATTAAGGCATTACTTAACTTTAGATGTATTTGTATATAAAGTGTTCAAGACTTGTTCCTCAACAGAAGAAACAGCAACAGCAACAGCAACAGCTTTCAGAAATAAATTTTCTTTATTTTTTAAAGCAACAATTAATATTTTTAAGATATATATAACGAAAAATGTGACTGCTTGCCAATCATCAAATCAAACCCTTTAGAATGAAATCAGAAGCTATAAACTCACAGTCGAATAGTCTGTCTAGTCGATCGATGATTTATAAACGACTTGAATTAATCGGAACTGGTAATTGAACCGTGAAAAAGGTATATTTTGTTTATTGATCATTAATTAATTATCTGTTACAATTATATATTAATATTTTGGAATTAAATCTGATCTTTAATTAATTTATTCCATTGTGTGGGTAAAGATTCAGGTCATGACGTCCATTTTATAAGCATTGGGCCGACAACCTTTCGGCATATGAATCAATAAAATAGACCACTGTTTCCTCTAACTTAATTTATCCAATACGATTTAAAGTATTTCAGAATAATTTCTTTTATACAAGATAATATTTAAATATGTAACTTGTAATTCATATTGACGTCTACATGCATGTTCATACACGTTTTTTAAATTATCTTTTTCTCTTTAAAATATTATTTTATAAAGTTGTTCAAGTTATGCTTTCCTACATGTATGCTTTTGTATAATAAATAGAAACAAGAAAAAAACTTCAGTTTATATATAAAACAACGTACAAAAATGATTTAGAAATTATAAATTCAAACATTGTATTTACATAAACATGTTGGTACACAAATTTGAAAAGTTTTACTATTTAGATATGATTTTTCAGAAAACAGTGCTGACAATTAAAAAAAGGAAAAAAGAAAAAGAAAAAATATAATGTGAAAAACTAGGTTAGAATAACTTGAATCTGCTTTTAAAAAATTCGTATATATATATATATATATATATATTATAGAGGTATGAATGTATGTATGTATTTATGATAAAATAATAAAAGGGAAAATATATGTAGATACATACAGTGCAGTGGTGGAGAGGTTAGGAATAGAAGGAGTTAAATTCAAATTTGGCCCTTGTGGTTTATATAGATTAACGAGTAAGGTCCCTGAACTTCTCTTTTAACGAAGAACGTCCCTATAGTTTCATGTTTCATAAGGGATAAGATCCCTCTCTTTAACGCCGTCAATTAATTTCCGTTAGTGACCCTTCCCTCTCTCAACTTTCATTTTTATTAACAGGTTTAGTCTCTCTAACTATTTTAATAGATTTGGTCCCTCATAGTACTTTTCATTTTTATAACAGATTTTGTCCTCCCTCAACTTTCATTTTTAGAATATGGTCCCTCAATTTTTTCAATAAGTTTTTTGGCACAAACATATATCTTCTTAATACGATGAGCAAATTAATCAAATGAACTTGAATTTTAAATTTTATCATTAAAATACTTTAATAGTAAAATTTAAGATTCAAGTTTTATTTAATTAATTTTCTCATCATATTAAAAAATATATGTTTGTGCCAAAAAACTTATTGAAAAAATTGAGGGACCATATCCTAAAAATGAAAGTTGAAGAAGGACCAAATCTTTTATAAAAATGGAAAGTACTATGAGGGACCAAATCTGTTAAAGTAGTTGGAGGGACTAAACCTGTTAATAAAAATGAAAGTTGAGGGAGGGGAAGGTCACGAACGAAAGTTAATTGACGGTGTTAGAGAGAGGGACCTTATCCGTTATAAAACATGATACTATAAGGATGTTCTTCGTTAAAAGAAAAGTTCAGGGACCTTACTCGTTAGTTTATGTAAACCACAAGGACCAAATTTGAATTTAACTTCAGAAGAAGAAAACATAAAACTGAGAAAAGGGGAAAAGCACCAAAAGATGGATTGATGAAAAGGAAAAGAAACACCAACTACTCATCCTGCTTTGACACGTCGGATACCTTTTTACTTCACGTGGCAAAAGCCTGGACCCACTCCTCCCTCCCTTAATTTTATATCCTTCAAAATAAATAAACCCTTCACTAATTTATGGCTGCATCTCCAATTTCATACAAGTTTCATTACTTAAAACTTTCCTTTTAAGTCAATTCATAAGATTTGAACAATATAATCAATATTAATTAAAAGTGGTTAATTAAGGGTGAAAATTACTTAAAATATTATTTTGTATTTTTAATATTGGAATATACATTGTTTTAGTAAGATTACATTATTGTTTATTACAATTATCATTTGATTTACGACAATAATTAATAAGGTGTGTAAGCTTTTTTATTTTTTATTTTGTGTTATTAGTTAGCACAGTTCTAAATAACTCGTTGTACAACCGTCATGACGTGCAATGACACCAAGACTTGTGTCTCACGCTACGTTAAGCATCGTGACACGCCATAGTCTAATGCACCGTTTTTGTAATGTGATATTTTTTATGTTTTAATATCTTATTTGCAAATTTTTAATATATATATAACATAATTTAACTTGCTTATTGCTATTGACTTAGTGAGTAACGGTACAAAATATATGTTTTGATATATAGTATTATATATGAATTAAAAATTTGACGTCATAAATCACATATTGAAAATATCATGG
Organism: Saussurea involucrata; assembly: GCA_033807775.1. Classification (NCBI taxonomy): domain Eukaryota; kingdom Viridiplantae; phylum Streptophyta; class Magnoliopsida; order Asterales; family Asteraceae; genus Saussurea; species Saussurea involucrata. Next base: position 63,358,747 of record CM066322.1, on the reverse strand, counting down.
CTTCGCCGTGGCTCCTAAAGCTTGAGGCTTAGCCTCGTCGACACGTCATTTAGAACCGTGTTAGTCGTTGACATTTTAGTTACGCAATTAGGCCATCCGTACCCCAAGCGGGATGGGGCTCGGGAATGGCTGCGGGCTTGCGGGGATGGTCTGCGGGAAGGGATGGAATCCGGGTTCCCCATCCCGATTCATCCCGAAGGGTTTAAAAAAAAAATTATTTAATTTTTAAAAATCAAGCCGTTCAACGGCTCTTTGTAAAAAAAAAAATTATTTTTCTCAATTTAATCCCACTATATATTTAACCCTCAACCTCTTATTTCTCACACCTCTCAACCTCTTATTTTTCACACCTCTCAAATTCTCTCAACCTCTTATTTCTCACACCTCTCAAACTCTCTCAAACACTCTTCCATTCTCTATATTTTAAACAATATGGATTCGCCACAACCCGGTTCACCAACCGCATCATCATCATCCGTAGACACCGACGAGTTGTTGAATCTACAAAGGGAAATTTTTCGACATACTGCACAATCGCTGTATGGTAGCACCGCCTCATCGTCAACAAGAGAGAGGGCCGTAAACATTGAAAGAGGTCGAGTAACTGCAAACGAGCGGCTTATGCGGGACTACTTTGGCGTCAACCCGATTTATACACCGGATATGTTTAGGCGGCGGTTCAGGATGAGCAGACAACTATTCGAACGAATAGTTGAAGATTTAGAAGTAGGGTATCCGTATTTTAGACTTCGGTTTGACGGGTTAGGCAAACAAGGTTTTTCTCCGATACAAAAGTGTACTTCCGCTATTTGGCAATTGGCGTATGGAGTAGCTGCTGACGCACTTGACGAGTACATCCGTATGGGAGAGAAAACGTCACGAGATTGTCTGTACAAATTCTGCACAGGTATTATTGAACTGTATGGTCAAAAATATTTACGCACGCCTACTTTTATTGATATTCAGAAGTTGTACGCCGCGCATGAAGCTAAACACGGATTTCCCGGCATGCTCGGCAGCATAGACTGTACTCATTGGGCGTGAGCAAATTGTCCGAATGCATGGCGAGGTCAATTCATGAGAGGTGATCATGAGCACCCGACAATCATGCTAGAAGCAGTGTCCTCTCAAGATCTATGGATCTGGCACGCATACTTTGGTGTTGCCGGTTCCAACAACGACATCAATGTTCTCAATCAGTCGCCCATCTTCAACGATGTATATGATGGAAAAGCACCCGAGTGCCCTTTTGAGGTGAATGGAGCCACCTACAAGCACGAATATTATCTAACGGATGGGATATATCCGGAATGGGCTACTTTCGTAAAATCATTTACGTGCCCACAAGACCTTAAACGACAAAAGTTCAAGTCCGCGCAAGAATCCGCACGTAAAGATGTTGAACGAGCTTTTGGCGTGCTTAAACAACGTTGGCATATACTTCATAACCCGGCACGCGGATGGGAACCGGCAATATTGAGAAACATTATGTACGCTTGTGTCATATTACACAATATGATACTCGAAGACGAAAACCATGCTATTTGTGGTGACGTGGAAAACGACTTTTTCACGAATGATATCGAAAGCCAAATCAGTGAGACACAACGCACGGCAAATGTTCAAGAAATCATAAACCGGGACACTCATAATAACCTTCGGTCGGATTTGGTCGAACATATTTGGCGTATCCAAGTTCCCAACAATGACAACGAGTAGATTTTTAAATTTATTTTGTAATTTTTATTTTTAATGAATGATATGAATTTTAATTTTTATTATTTATCTTATTTTTATTTATTAAAAAATATATAAATATTTTTATTTTGTTAAATAATTAAATGTATAAATAAAAGAATTAAAATAAATGATGTGGCAAAAGGGTTTGAGGGAATGGGGTAAGGGTGTTTAGGGATTGTTAGGGATTGAGTGAGGGATGAGAGAAAAGCTGATGTGACGCTGATGTGGAGCTGGAATATTTGAAAGATTCCCTAATGGGGTACGGATGGCCTTACTATGAAAGAAAGTTTTCATTAAATTATGCATCACACAAACAAAAAAATGCAATAACTGATTTAACAAGTAAATAATAAATACATAAAAAAAATACCAAAATACCTCTAAACATTTCTAAAAAAACTTTAGTATCAACATGAAAATCATCAAAAATCTTTTAATGATAAAATCAAAGGTAATCATCAATATTTTTTGTGACAACCTAATATATGAATAATCGATTTTTTCCCCATGGCATGTGAAAAAAGTTTACCCTAAATTTTTTGATGCTTTTATGCTGGAATATTTTTTAAATAATAGGAAACCATATCTAATAAAATTTTTGTTGCCATCTTGACACAATTTTAAATAATCAAACATAGGGTTGTTTATAAGTTAATATCCAACGGATTTAAGAGGAACTGAATCGATCTAATTATTAATTGGATGCTGGTTTTTTTCATTCGAAACGATCTAATCATTCATTAGATGTCGGATTTTTTTAATCCAGTAGAAGATCGGATCAGTTCAATTCCATCCATTGGATATTCTTATTGGATAATCATTAGATTGGATTGGATCCAACCAATATTAACTAGGGGTGTTATTCGGTTGGTTAAATCGGTTTTTGGTTTATTCGGTTCGGGTTAATCGTTTTCATTTTTTTTTTTAAATTAACCGATTACCAAACCAAATAAGGTTCAGTTTAATTGGTTCCCTTTTATTTGGTTTTCGGGTTATTCGGTTCGGTAACTGGTTAAACCAAATAAGGATTTATATTTTTTCGTTAGACATTTGCTCAAATAATTTGCTCAAATTAATTGTGTTGCTGTTAATATATAATTGTATCATACAGTAATACTCAACTATTGGCTTATATATATCAAGTAAAACACCATCTATCAACCGATATCTACCAAATGACATTATTATTTTTCAATGCGACGTTGTAAATCAAGTAAAAAAATCAATCTAATAGAAAACATTATCTACTATCGCAAAAAAATATTATATCACAGTAAATATGCAAAATAATAATAGTATAACATGTATTTGGTTTATTTTTTATAAACATGAAGTATATTAAATATAAGTAGAATGTGATTCGGTTTAACCGAATTAGAAAAATATTTAACCGAAAACCGAATAAGAATTCTTATTCGGTTAATCGAATCGTTTAACCTGAAAACCGAATAACCGAAACCCTTTAACCCAAATTTTATCCGGTTCGGATGGGTTATTCGGTTTCGGGTTATTTCTGACACTCCTGATATTAATCGGATTGAATTCATCCGACATCCAATGGATGATTAATTTTTTATATCATATATATAATATTAAATTACTTATTAATTTCCGTTTAAAAAATTTATTAATTGAATGGGTAATTGGATGATGATGTAACACCCTCAAAATTGGAACGAACAACTAACTTTAATTTCAATAAAATAACCAAAAGTAGATAAAATCATTTCTACAATTCATTCCTGAAAATACCTCGGAATTTAAACATCATAGTTCTCACCATTAATAACTTAAGACGGGCGTTACTTAACACAACACAAGTTGCTAATCCCAAATAAATGCGAAAGACTTCACTAATTAAAGTCATCTCTCGTGCACTCTACTAGCACTCGCCACTTCACAGTGTAGCTAAAGCTACTCCCAACCTGAGCCTACTACACATGCCGACAAATAAAAATGGTTAGGCTAACGTCTAGTGAGTTCAAGAGTTTCATCATGACCATATAAATTCATAAATCGAGAGAGATGTAGTTTTAGTCATGAGTTCAAAAGAATTTACTTTAGATGCAAATCGTCCATTTTCCAACTCACACAAATCTCGTACTGAAAACTTTAATATAACAAGATTCCCAAAATGATTTGCATTAAATATGAAGACAATCTGATTTCCCAGAATACGTATTTTGGACGATGACAACGTCACGTAAAACATTTATTTACGATGTAAGCTCAAACCCAAAACTCACCCAAAATGTGAATAAACATTAAATTCACAAATGGTATAAACGTGAATAAAACTCCATTATTCAAAACATCCCAACTAGGATTAAACATAATACATTGCCCATAAATCATGGAAAACAATCCATTTAGATATATAATTATGTCATCGAAAACATGGATAAAAGTAACTACCCAAAACAACACCTTTCGGCGACGGGGGAGACCCGCTTACCAACGCAAGTGACGGAACATAAAAGTAAGCCACTTGACAAGTTGGTAAAGCCAAACACTTAGTAAGACATATAACGGATGCCGAGTGTGGCCACTTAAAACCACACCCAATTTGGGGCAACATCCTTAATGTATTCGCACGTAGGACTTATACCATACCGTCGATGCCTAACCTTGCCGCGATGTGGAAAACTATCGTCCCATCATCGGCATAATGACTATAACGTATTCGCACATAGGACTATACCATATCGTCGATGCCTAACCGTGTCGCGATGTGGGAAACTAGCGTCCCAACATCGGCATAAAGACTATAGTGCTTATGGATCAATTGCATTACAAATATAACATTACATGACCCCAAACGAATGAACTAGCGCATTCAAAACATGTAATTCTCAAATAAGATGCATTAAATGCAAAACATAATCAAACGCCCAACATCAAGCTATCAAAATCGGACAACTGTCCCCAAGACCCAACGGAGTCAAAACCGAGCCATGGGCTCCATAAATCAAATGACCATTAGTAAAAGTCATAAAATGAATTAAACGTAAACAACACACGTTTATGCGAATACCCGTTTTAAATTCATGAATAACCCAAAACACAACATTGGGTGGGACATCCCATTTTCCAAAGGAACTCATATCGTTTACACTTTCAAACTGTCCCATATCATAACTTATGCATATTTCCAAAACATACGTTAAAAGGGCATTTATACAAAGTCTCCATCTATAGGACGAAACATTTAAATACTTTCATACATGTCTCATTTATTCAAAGCTCAAAATCCCACACGTTCGTATTTTCAAAACATATCATAACATAAACTATGCATATTTCCAAGTAAGCACTAGAAGTGCATTTTCACCAAATGATCTCCATTTATGCAATAAATCATCAAAACATTTTCGTTTATGATTTACTATCAAGTTTCCCCAAAAATCCCAAATATGGGCATTTTACCACATTTACCAAGTTAAACATTTCAAAGGTTAAAACCTACCAAATAACCCAACATTAGATAGTTTTCATGTAAACACATAAATACTTGGAAAATAACATTTTTGGCATGTACAAAGTTTTCACAAAGCAACTTGAACTCACCTTGCTAGATTTAGGCTAAATCTAGATTTTTTTTCCCAAACGTAAGCTCCTTTGAAGAAACTTGCATCTTCAAGCCAAAATCTCCATGAACCTAGATCCATAATTTTCCAACCATTAATAACCCGATCCAACCATGTACAATCATTCCCCAAACATTTATCATCCAAAAAACCCAATTATATCAAAACCCTAATCTTCATAAATGAAGAAGGAGAATATCACCTCAACCAAACACCATCAGAATCATCCAACAATACCCCAAAATAGAAAGAAGATGAAATCAACAACAACCTAGCATTTGGGTAGAGGAATATTACCTTTATCACTTGAATCTCTAAACAAATGCTCTTAATCACCATCAAAAGCTTCAAGCTTCCACTTCTTCAACAATGGTGGAAAATAGGTTTAGTTTGGGTGAAGAAATGAGGAAGAAGAGGAGAAGGGTTTGCGTTTTCTTGAGGAAAATCGGCTGAGAGAGGGAGAGGGGGAGTGAGTTAGGGTTTTGAAAGTGAATGAGGAGAGAGAGAGAAAAGGGCTTAAAATACCCAAGTTAACTCATCAGGCAGGTTTAGTTGGCCGAATTGTTTCCACCCAAAAACTTATGTTGCTTCCGCGGATGCCATGCGGAAGTCCGCCCATCGCGGACGTCCGACATTCACCTTCGCGGACATCCGTGGTCTCAAAAATGTTTTCCCCAAATTTTCGGGGTGTTACAGATGATTGGATGGTATCTGGATGACACTACTAGAAAATGTCAGATTTTCTACGGAAACCGTCCGTCGGTAAACAATTTCCGTCATTATTCCATTGGTGGGTTACTTCGTCGGTTGGTCGTCGGTGATCCGTCGGTAGTATTGTCCGTCGGTGATCCATCACTAACTTCCTTTGGAGATCCGTCAGAGCTGTTTTCCTACCAAATAAAGTGCGACAGCTGAGTACCGACGGATTTCCGACAGAGTTGTCCTTTACCGATGGATTTCCGACGGAAATATGGGTTTGTTTTGTAGTGTGAGTAGTTGGATGGATAATCGAATCGGTTCGATTGAGTTTTGTCGGTTCTGGAATGTCATCCAAGAACCGACCGATTCAAATTGGATGTTGGAAATTTCGATCCGATCCTATTCAATTACAATTTCGACCGATTCAAATTGGATGTGAGAAAATATTATACTTGGATAAAATGGGAAAAGGCATTGGGCTCATTCGGTAAGGGAGGGCTGAATATTGGCGGTCTAAAAAAAGCTAATTGGGGCTTCCTTAGGAAGTGGTGGTAGAGGTTTCATAATGAGAGCGAGGCGCTTTGGGTGAAGGTAATTAAGAGTGTGTATGGTTGGGATGGGGGATTGAGCGGGGTTGAGTCAAGAGGGTTGAGGGGGAGTTCCGTTTGGGCAAGTATAGTGAAGGTGGGAAGGAAGATCGATAGCTTAGGGATACACTTTACGAATTCCTTCGGCAAACAAGTGGGAGATGGAAGGGGCACAAGATTTTGGGAGGATGTTTGGGTGGGAAATGGTGTAACAACCCAGTCTAAAATAAAGCATGCAATTCATATAAAACGAAATATCCCAAAATCGGGTTCCAAAATTTCTTACATAAGTCTCAAAATTAGGTTGGCGGAAACAACCTATACACAACTGAGAAATACTATAACTAGAGATAATAGTGTCTCTGTCTCTACTGCACTTATCCACTAACTGCCCTGCTCATCTGCCAGAGCCTTTCACTATCTGCTTACCTGAAAAGGTTTTAATTTGAAAATGCGAGGGTTAGACCATGAGGTCTAGTGAGTCCCTCCTGACAGTTCTCAAAACATTTAAAACAGTTTATAACTTTCACATATAAACACTTTCACAAATCTTTTCATAACACTTTCAATAATTTAACTTTCAACAATCTGTACATTTAAAATCTTCCACGAATAAGATCCGCTCCCGTAAATGGCACCCTGAAGTCACTCAAGAGTGACAATGAGTTAGTATCACGCTGCCTTACTGGGTCACACTTCCCATGGCATAAACGGAACTTCCCCCGACGTGAGTACTGGCGGAACCTCCCCCCGACTTAGCCAATTTACGTCTATCACAATGTATGCATACATCTCAATAAATCTTTAAATAAACTTTCATGCAGTTAAAAGCATAGAAATAAACATGGCATTTCTCATCATGTACTTACTTTAGAAAACACGTTAAAAGTCATGTATTTTAGTTAGAAAACTCACCTGGTACGCTTACTATCTTTTCTTACTCTGCTTCTGACTTTCAATTGATCTACCTGGGAAAATGAATGAAATACAAACTGCTCAGACCCTAAAATCAGCTTACCGAACACCAGGTTACCGAATGGACTAACTTACTAGGTCCAGCTACTTACCGGGTATCGGACTGTTCGGAACTCTACACTTACCGGAAATAAATCTACTTACCGGGTAATACAAACTTACCGGATACAACTTACTTACCGGGTAACACACACTTACCGGATACAACTTACCGGATAACACACATTTACCGGTACTATCCGGGTTCTTTTTCTATCCCGGTAACCTTCATCACAAAGGAGCTTACCGGGTACGGCGCTGGACGATTTCCAGGGACAAAAACCTTAACTAAAGTCCCCTAAACAGAACGATAATGCGATAAATGACTTCATAGACAATCTAAATCCATTTCTTACAATTCTTTGCTACTCACACACAATTAAAGTGCTTAATCCCTCTCTCAAGGTGTCATTTACAACTTTTTAAGTAAAACTCTCCATAACTCATCAATCAAATCAAAACAACAAGATAAGAATTAGGTATTGGAATTACCTGCTAGAAATGTGTTGCAGAATCGAACCCCAACTCCACTCCTTCTTCCGATTTCGATGAATGATTTCCTTCTTCAATTTCACTAGAACACCAAAGTCTCTTTCTCTCCTTCTAATTCTCTTAGCCGCCACCAATAATGATCCCTAGGGTTTTGAGCCCATTTTGGGGCCTTTATACCCTCTTGCTACAATTACTAATTTATTCCCTCAACTTTCTGTTTTGATAAATTTTCCACAACTCTAAACTCTTCCAATTTGGTCTCGGTTATTACAAATGGGGCTCTTAAGGAAAGGTTCAATAGGTTGTTCCAACTTGAAAGGTGCAAGGGGGTGATGGTTGCGGAAAGAGGGGTTATACAAGGGGAAGATTGGGAATGGAAGTGGGGGTGGAGGAGAGAGCCGAGGGGGAGGGAATTAGGAGAACTATAGGAGTTACAGAGGGTCTTAGCGGGAGTTGTTCCCAAGGTGGGTCTCAAGGATCGTGCTACGTGGGCGTTAGATTCTCAAAAGGGGTACACGGTCCATTCCCTAAGGGCCTTGGTAGAGGAGAAACATCCGATGGTGGGTACAAACGCAACAACAACTTCTTGGGAGAAATCAATACCAAAGAAGATTTGTATCTTCGTATGGAGAGCAAGACTTGGGAGGATTCCGGTAAGAGAGGTGTAACATCTTGATTTTTATAAAAGATGATTGAGTTTATTAAATAATTTGAGTATAATTATTTGATAAGTTATGATTCATTATGTGATGGATTAATTTTAGAGTTTATCCCCGAGTAAGTTACGTTATTGTTTTGAGGAGTTATAAGTTAAGGGGTAAACTTTAATTTTAATTTATAAGTTGAGGGATTAAAGTTGTCATTAGATGGAAGTTTGGGGTGAGTGGTGAAAATTCAAATCCACCCACCGCCTTTTGCTTAACAAATGGAAAATAAATATCTTCTTTCATTTTCTATCTTTGTTTGTGTGTGTGTTTGTACGATGAAGAGAGAAAGAGCCACAAGAGAAAAGAAGGAAAGAAGAAAAAGGAAGAAAGGCAGATTTATTGAACTGGAGTTTGAGAATCAATTTGAGAAAATAAAGGTAAACATCTCAATAATCTTTCATCTCTTATAGTTAAAGTTTTCTATTGATTTAGAAAATGGGGTTTGGATGATTTTGGATGTTTTGAGAAAACTAAGTTTATGGATAGTTTCTGTTAATGATGTTGAGCATATCTGCACTTTTGTAGAATTATTCATAGCTTAGATCTATAGATTTTTGGGTTATTACGTTTTTCAGTTGATTGAGACAATTATGAACTCAGTTAGTCACGACAGTTATGATAGTTGCGACAGTTATGATAGTTGCGATAGTTATGAGTATCGCAAGCTTTGGGTTGCCACAAGAGGGTACTATCGCAACAGTTGGTTGCGATAAGTTGTTGTATCGCAACAGTAGGTTGCGATAAGGTGTTATGTCGCAACAGTTGGTTGCGACAAGTGGGAGTTATCGCAATAGTGGGTTGCGACAAGGGTTATCGCAACTAGTTGGTTGCGATAAGTGACGAGAATTTTGGGTATTTAGGATTCTTACTCTTTAAGGATTTTGTACAGTAGATTAATACCAATACACTATGTATTTGAGTATTTTAGATCTTTGTGAAGTTGCTGACCGAAACTCCTTACAACTTTGAGAAAGTAAAAGTAGCGCGACTACTATCAGGTGAGTTCATTCTTACCTTACCTTTTTATAATGTTTTTAAACTATGGTAAGGTGTATTTATAAATGAACTGTTTGGATGAATTTTGAAAGAAGAATTTTTTTATAAGTAAAATCTATTATTCTGAATTGATGATTTTGCTTAAATTCCATTATGTTATTTGAACAAAGATTTATAGCAATAACCGGCACGAGTACAAATAGGTGATATGGATCCATAGGCACTAGTGGTTATGAACACGTGGAATAGATGAAGATTAATCATTATTCCGATGTGTGTGAGAAATCGTGAAATAAACGTAATTTCCGATTTCTAAGGAAGAAAAAGGGATTGACATAAGTAATTGTAATCTCTACTTCTTTTCCAAGAAATGGGCATGTGTATATTGCGATTTCTTGGATATGAGCATTAATCTAGAATCCGTTGAGATTTGTAGTGCGGCTCTGGACCATGAGAAATGACTGACTTAAGGTCAGGTCGTAGTCATGGAACCGGGTTTAACCCGTTATCAAAGGATGGTTTCGCGTGTGGTAAGAAAAAGGGTAAACCAGGTTTGTTATGCCTTGTTTACATTGATTTGTACAAATATGTTTCAAATGTTCTCACTAGGCGTTAGCCTAATCGTTTCAAATGATGTTTTCTTACCAGGTACTAGCTCGGGAAAATAAAGGGATGTGGGACGAGAGCTTTTGGATTAGCAAAGAAGATTATTGAATATTGAGGTTTTGGATAGATTACTTAGATAACCTAGTTAATCTGATTATAGTGACATGATTAGATTAATAGGTTATTTGAAGAATTCTATATATGTAAATATGATCCTCAAGGTTGAATATTTGCTTATGTATAAAGTTAGAAAGTTTATGTTTAAATCTTGCTATAAATTGAGGTTTAAATTAGCCCTGATTTTAGGGTGTTACAAGAGGTGTTGGACAAAATGGGTATAGACCTTGATACTACACTTTGTCCAAGATGTGATAAAGAGGTCGAATCGATTGACCACACACTTGTAAAATGTGAAGAGGTTAAGGGATTGTGGAAGCTCATGGGAAGATGGTGGAACATAGATGTGGATATGGTAAGCTAGCTACAGGAACTTCTCGAGGTTGGTAATCAAACGGACAACAACGTGAAAGGTTTGAGAAGATGGACATCGGTGGTTTGGAGCACACTCTACCTCCTTTGGGCTAACCGAAACAAGGTGGTATTTGAAAAAGCGAATGGTAATCTAATTGACAGGTTCTTGGATTTTCAGCTGAAAGCGTTCGAATGGATCACGCAAAGGGATAAAGATTTGGCGCTGAATTGGATCGAGTGGTTGTCTAGACCATTTGGGCTGTGAGCAGAATATGGAAACCACGAAAGGGCGAAGGACGGACTGCTGCAACGCTGTGTGGTCTCGTGCAGATCTGACATTTACGTGACTGGAACAGTGCAGGTGTTCTCGTGGGGGGCTGAATCCATTCAGCCGGCTGGGTAAAGTTTGTTGCTCGCAAACTCTTCTGCTTAACTCCGTTATCTGCCTTGTGATTTGTTCGATACTACTCCTACTGTTATTTTCTGTTTGGGTTTCGTTGGAATACTCTTTGCGGTTTTTGTTCTTGTAAATGGGTTGGTATAATCAATAAAATTCCTTCTGTAGTTCAAAAAAAATTACAATTAGATTCAATAATCATCGATCGGTTCCAATTAGATCGGTCAGTTTTAATCTGATTGCTTGAATTTCTTCTACACACTCCTAATCAAACATGATTTTTTTCTTACATATTTGGTTATGAATGGTAATTTTAAAGTTAAATTTGAACTCCCAACTTCTATATATTAATATATAACGAAGTCTAAGTTAGAAACAACAATAATTCAAAGTTAGACGTTTGTAAGACGATAATAATCTAAACGGAGCCTTACATCCATATTTACCAGATTAGCTTTCATTAACAATAGTTATTATGTCAAGAACATCAATATTAATTGAGTTCGAACACAAATGACTAATACTGATCTTATTTCTTTTTTTTCTTTGAGCTTGCTATATACAGCTGAATTAATTCACTTGTTGATCATAATTTTTTTTTTCTTTGACCGATACTGATCTTATGTTTCAACTGGAATTGTCTCACATCCATGTTACCTCTTCAATATACTTACATATATTATTATTTTTTAAACGAAAACCACTTTTATGGCAGCTAGCAAGAAGCTAGTAGAAGAACTTACATATATTAATTGCCCAGTGATTTTCATGTGAATTAATTTTTTTAAACGAAAACCAAATTTTATAACGGCTAGCAAGAAGCTAGCAAAAAAGAAGCAGAACCATTACATCGGCTTAATACAATCGATATGATGATATCTCCACGTTATAGGATTTTTATCGCACCCATTACACCTAACCAATAACCAAATATTTTTTTTCCAACGACCTGATCGAGGAGGGAATGTTTACAGGGAGGAGATTCGTCAAACGCACATCTGTTCTGGAAACACCACAGACAGTAGTTGTTGATGAAGAGAATCGCCTCTAGCACTTCGTTAACACGGCTGTCGTTACACCCAGATTTCACCCCGTTGAGCATCAAATCCATAGATTTCTCTGTTGGTAAAGAGATTGTCCACCATCTCTCGATAAATTTCCACACCTCCTCCGCCACCGGACATTTGAAAAGCACGTGATCGATAGTTTCTGGAGAGGATCAGCAAACCGGGTGTTAATGTTACATTATCTTGTACCATGTAGTATTATTGTTGAGGGACCTAATGTGACATGTTGTCAAACTTTGAATAGTATATATAGTATACTATCTGTATTTTTAGGTCAGAGATACACGAAATACACACGCCTCTATCTTCGCAGCCTCCTTCCACTTTGTAAACCTCTCAAACTTCTGTGAAGTTGTAAGCTGCAAGTTCATCTTTCATATATAGAGGTGTACTTCTTTGATTCATATATACTTTGTGTATTTACTCTTATTACTTGTCAGTGTGGGATCACAATTGGTATCAGAGCTTCATATCATTTTGTTCAGATTTGTTCTTAAAAGTTGTACGTAACTGTATTCTTAAAGTTCAATTTTTTTGGTTGATTTTGGTCTCTGGAGTTCTTCTAGTGGTTGGAATCGATCAAGAAGTGAAAATAGAAATTTCATGTGTATTTAATTCCGCATATCACCAGGAAATTAAATCAATACGTGCATCTTTTCGAAGTCTCTGTTTAGAGTAAAACTCACTGTTTTGCTCATCAAATCAAGGTTAGGTTGGTTTTTAGACAAAACACAAGGTTATAAAAGTGCCCAGAAATTACCCAGGAACACTCGTTCAAAATTTCAAGCATTTTTGAGTTCATTTGAACATCTGCTTAAAAATCATCATATCCCTCGCAAGATTCAAATCCCTCGCAACTTTCTAAAATTCTGGACTGCGAGCTTCGCAACTTTCTAAAATTCTGGACTGCGAGCTTCGCAACTTTCAGGATCTTCGGACTGCGATCCTCGCAATTTTCAATTGCGATCTGTTTCTTGCCTCGCAATCTTTTATTGCGATTTGTTGGTTTGGTGTTTGCCTCGCAATTGTTGACTGCGAGACTTAGTTTCCATCGCAATTGTTCACTACGATCCTATTTCATTGCGATACTTTGTTTGCCTCGCAAAAGATTGTTGAGACTTTTTGTTGCATCGCAAACAGTAGCCTCGCAACCCATACAAAGGCAGAGACAGAAAGAGATTGTTGAAAAAGAAAGCTACTGAACAAGAGATAAAACGATTAGACAAGTAATTAAATGACTACAAGAGATGTGCTATCCATTGGTTCCAAAGACAAACCTCCGGTTCTCTTTACATCAGAATTCAAAATTTGGAAAGACAGATTCCTAGACTGGGTAGATAGACAAGAGAACGGAGAATTCATTATCAATTCTCTAGATAATGGACCAATGAAGCCTATAACAAGAAGAGGGATTGCTATTGATGGTGATCCAATTCCAGATATTGTTACTGTTCTACCGATTCACTACTCTGTTGAACAGAAGAAATTGTACCAAGGAGATAAAATGGCGAAATCTCTAATTATTCAGGCCTTGACCGATAATGTCTATCGGAGGGTAGACAGCAAAAATCAATCTGGTAAAGCCATGTTTGATGAACTGATAAAGTTATTTCAAGGATATGAAGTAGAGAATCAAATGAAAATCTCAACCATCATCAACTCATACGAATGCTTCAAACAGAAAGAAGGGGAGACTCTTGACTCTGCTTATGTACGTTTCACCACAATATTGAATGAGCTAAGCAGATTCAAAATAGAGAGGAAGGTTATTGAGCACAACGTAAAATTCCTGACCGTTCTTCAACCAGAATGGAAGAAGTACGCTCACCGAATGAAGCAGAATGCTAAGCTATCAGAATTACCTCTACAACAGATTTTTGAAACGTTGAAGCAGGATGAAGATGATGCTGAAGCGAAGAAAGTGAAGAAGAATAGGAAAGTGAAGAATGAAGATAAAAGAGGGATGAAGGATGAAGAGCAAGATCCACTTGCGTTGATTTCAAGCAGAGGATACTCCCAGGATGAGGAGAACCAGTCTGAAGGAGAAATGGAGGAAGCAAGTGGGATAGAAGAAATAGAGAGAATGAAGGATTCTCTGGCTCTGCTTACCAGTTCTTTTCAGAGAAAATTTGGGAAAAGTCCTGGTTCTAATAATCAGAGGTATGCGTCGGGCTCAAAGAACTTTGAGCATAGGGCGCATGTTGAATCAAGCAAAAGAGCAGAATACAGGAGGCCGGAAGAGTACAAAAGGCCTACTGAGTATAGACGGCCAAATGATTACAAGAGGCCAGAGGAGAAAAAGATTTTTGAGAAAAAGGAAGAACCACAGACTTGTTACAACTGTGGGAAACCTGGTCATTTCGCGAAGGAGTGCTGGAAGCAGATAGTGAAAGATACCAATTACTACAAAAACAAGTTGTTGCTTGCTGAAAAGAAGCAATCGGGTATTGCACTAAAGGTAGAAGAGGATTACTGGCTTGATCATTCTGATGATGAAGCTAATAATGAGACTACTGCTCAAACAAAGATGTGCTTCATGACCAAAGAAGCCGATGATGAAGGAGCAGAGTCTACTTCAGAACAGGTATATTTCGATTTCTATAATCAATTTATTTCTAAACAAGCACGCTTAACACAAAGGTTAGAAGAATTAAAAGCTGATGAGAACATTGCTAATGAAATAATTTCAACTCAAAAGGAAAGACTAATAGAACAAGACAGTCAAATTACTGAATTGAAAAAGAAAAAGACTGAATTCGATATTGGTCATGCGTACTTTCAAGATAGAGTATCTGAACTATCGGAAAAATTAATGAGTTCAGAAATAAAGAATAGCGAGTTTGAAAGTCTTTTACATGCTTATAAAGAAAGAAATGAAGAGCTGAGTTAAAATATCAAAGATCTGGAAAATAAACTGTACAAAGCAGGTCAAACAGAACAAACAATTCAAATGAATAAGCCAAACAAATTCAGATACTATAACGCAAAGTGGGGTATTGGATATGACAATCCTCAGTACCTAAGGAATGCCATAACTAAAACTCCCACTCAGTATGAATTTGAATGGTTTATGCCTGTTACACATCCTTGCTATCAAATCAAACAACTTCATGAGGAAGAACAAAAGGCTGAGGAAGAAACAAAAAGAAAAATCACTGTTAGAATGCAACTTCCTTTTTGGTATGGTCCAGAGAATGCCAAGGCATTAGATAATGAAAAAACCTTACCAAATGATTATTTTGAGAGTTATATTGTTAAAGAACCAGAGGAAAAAGAAAATACTCAAAAGGATAATCCTGAAAAATCTGTTTTGGAAGGAAAAAGGTATTTTCCACCAATGGTTCTTGAACAAAAACTCATGGAGCTCGAAAGGAATATAATTTTTAATGTTGAAGAAATCAGAAACGAAGATCAACTTCTTTTTTATATTGAAAAAGAAGTTATCTTTACTGTTTTGTCATATAGCATAAATGATGAACCTGAAAGCTTTGAAGAAAAGAAATCTCTAGAACTTAGATGTTTGGATCTTTCAGATCAACTATTTACTTTTCAGAAAACGCTTTTTCTTGAAAGACAACTAATAGGGAAAGAAAGAGAGAAACTTAAGTTCGAAAAAGAATCTCTTGTATCTAAAAATACCGTTTTCTCACAAAGAATATCCGAAAGCAAGATTGAAGACATTCGAGATGTCGACAGACTTGTTTTTGAGATTGAAAAGGAAGTTGTGATCACAGTTCTTTTAGAAAACTTAATTGATATGAAAAGAAAACTTGAGGAAATATCTGATGAAAAGGTTTCAAACGTAACACATTCTTCTGATTCAGATCTTTCTTCATGCAAAGCTTTCATGGGAACAACTGTTTTGAAGGGTTGTAAAATAGATGACCAAGAAAAAGAAATAGATGATTTTCTTAGTAAACCAACATCTCATGGTTATGATTTTTGGAATTTAAAGGAAAAATCTGTTAAACATGCTTCATCAGAATTTAATGAATTTCATTATCCTAAGTCTTATGGTTTCTTTTATGCTTCATCAGAAAGTGATTCTGATATTGATAGTATGGATGTTGGTAAAGGCAAAGGCAAAGTTGAAAATGAATTGCCTGTTCTATTTGACTTCAGTGCAAAACTTCCAGATCACACTGATTTTTTGATAAAAGAAGAGGAACCTAAAAAGATCATTTTGGAAGGGGAATCTTCCAAGTCTTCAGAGAAAATTTCTGTCAATGATTACTATTCTAAATCTAAATCAAAACAATCATTTCAGAAAAAGAAAAGAAAACCAAAACAGAAGAAGCATGCTAAATCTACTCAAACTCTATATTCAAAATCTCACAACTCTTCTTTGTCTGATGTTTCAGATCGTAATTTAAGAACAAACAAGAAACTTGAGTGGAAAATAAAAGCATCCACACAAGAAGTGACAAAGATCAAATCATCCAAAGTTCCTTTAAATGTTTTAAATTTCAAGAAGGACAAGTTGGTTTTGAATGTAATTAATCATGCTGTTGACTATAGAAAACTTGTAACACCTTGCAAGATTTATACAATGCAACAACTGATTAACTTGTCTCATGATAAAATCTGTTGTGCTTCATGTGGTGTGGATGATTTTATTGGCAAATCTGACTATAACTGTTGGTTGTATACACCTAATTACTCTAACAATGGTAATAGAAAGAGCATTGCAAATTTGAAATGGCTACCTAGAACTACAAAGACTCCTAACCCAAAAGGACCCAATTGGCAATGGGTACCTAAAACTGTTTAAATTCCTTTTTGCAGCTCCGTCATGTGTGGTACTTGGATTCTGGTTGCTCAAAGCACATGACTGGAAGAAAGGAACTCTTGAGCAACTTTGTAGAAAGAGATGGAGGGAGAGTCAAATTTGGAAATGATCAGTACTCTCCTATCTTAGGTTATGGAGACATAGTAACAGACAAGGTCAAAATAACCAAGGTTAACTATGTTGAAGGATTGGGACACAACCTGTTTAGTATAGGTCAATTCTGTGACAAAGACCTAGAAGTACATTTCAAGAAGACTCGGTGTGCAGTTCTAACCGATGACGGAAATGAACTTCTAGTTGGGTCGCGCAATTCAAATCTTTACACCATTGACCTATCCAAGCTAAACCCCAAGATGAATGTGTGTCTGATGTCAAAGGCATCGTTTGACAAAAGCTGGTTATGGCACCGAAGACTATCTCACCTCAACTTTCGATACATTCAAAAGCTGCAGACAGGTGATTTAGTTACTGGTCTACCAGAACTGAAGTTTGAGAAAGACAACTTCTGTACTGCATGTGAAACAGGGAAGATAAAGCATGCTCCTCACCCACCAAAGCCGGAACCCAGCACAAGCAAAGCACTAGAAATTCTTCATATGGATCTCTGTGGTCCGATGAAGACTCAGAGTATCAATGCCAAACGATATGTGTTAGTTGTTGTTGATGATTTCTCAAGATATACATGGGTCAAGTTTCTTCGTTCAAAAGACGAAACTCCAGACTTGATCATCTCGTTAATCAAACAGATTCAAGTGAATCTACAACTATCAGTTCAGAATATCAGATCAGACAACGGGACAGAATTCAAAAACAGAACTCTTGATGACTTCTTTCAGTCATTAGGAATTTCACATCAACATTCTGCGGCCAGAACACCTCAGCAGAATGGTGTAGTTGAAAGACGAAACCGAACACTCGTTGAAGCGGCAAGAACGATGCTGTCTTATTCTGATCTACCTCTATATCTGTGGGCTGAAGCTGTTGCAACGGCATGCTACACACAAACCGTTCCATTATACATCGACGGTTTGGCAAAACACCATATGAATTAATGAATAATAGAAAACCTGTAATACACTACTTTCGTGTGTTTGGTTGCAGGTGCGTTGTGCTGAACGATAAGGACAAATTGAACAAATTCAGTCCTAAAGGTTTGGAGGGCTTCTTTATCGGATACTCGCTCACATCAAAGGCTTACAGGATCTATCTCAAGTCTTCAAAGAATGTGAAAGAAAGTGTCAATGTCAAATTCGACGAATCTGAAGAAATGGCTTCTGTCCATAACAGTACAGAACCCGCAATATCAGGGATCCTAGCATCCGGACAAATACGTCCGATGGTGACTAGGACATCAAACAAGAATCAAGTTTCCACTTCTAACTCAAAGCCCAGTGATCTTGATTTATTGTTTGAATACTTTTATGATGACTACTTTAATAATGATAACTCTTCGTCATCTTTAAATAACAGGAGTCAGGTTGCAACACCAGCTCAGGCTTCGTTGTCGGGTCCTTCATCGGCACCCTCAACAGATACAACGACTCAGACAACATCTTCGAGTGACATGCATTTGGTTTCTACACAAGAAATCATCATGAGAAGTAGACGACAACGTGAATCCACACATGGTGCTTCTTCGTCGGGTACAACTTCAAATGTCAATGATGATGGGTCTGCAAACATACCAGAGTCATCTTCTGAAGCAGAACCGGAGGCAGTTCCTGTTGACACATCTGTCAATGAACCTGTCAAAACACCGGAACCTATCTTGACAATACAGTTGAACTTCGATAAAGACCCTACCTTGGTGGATCCAAATGTAGGTGCTGCATCTCTCCCACACTCAACGAAATGGACGCAGAGTCACCCCATTACTCAGGTTATTGGTCAAGTTAACGAACCAGTCAAAACAAGATCGGCAACGGCAAACGAGGTCCTATTTGCGCTCTTTCTTAGTCAAGTTGAACCTACATCTGTTCAACATGCCTTAGAAGATCCAGATTGGATAATTGCCATGCAAGATGAGCTGAACTCATTTGAAGCTCTAAAAGTATGGAGACTTGTTCCTAGACCAAAGGGTAAAACGGTCATTGGTACAAAATGGATCCTGAAGAACAAGAAAGACAGTGAAGGGATTGTGATAAGGAACAAAGCACGCCTTGTAGCGAAAGGGTACAGGCAACAGGAGGGAATAGACTATGATGAGACATACGCACCGGTTGCTCGCTTAGAAGCAATACGGATATTTCTTTCATACGCTGCCTACAGAAACTTCACTGTTTATCAAATAGACGTGAAGACAACATTCTTGAACGGCGTTTTGAAAGAAGAAGTATACGTTTTTCAACCAGAGGGTTTTGTGGACACAGATTATCCAGATCATGTCTACATACTTGACAAAGCTCTCTATGGTCTGAAGCAAGCCCCTCGCGCCTGGTATGAAATCCTATCTACCTACTTACTTGGTGCTGGCTTTCGAAAAGGTAAAATTGACACAACTCTCTTTACTCTGGAACAAGAAGGTGATATTCTTTTGGTACAAATTTACGTCGATGACATTATTTTTGGTTCAACTAACCCTGGATTATGCACGTGGTTTTCGGGTTTAATGATGACCAGATTCCAGATGAGTATGATGGGAGAGATTAATTTCTTTCTCGGATTACAAGTCAAGCAGTTCTCGACAGGTATCTTCATCAACCAATCAAAATACGTTTTTGACATTTTGAAGAAATACAAAATGGAAAACTGTACTGCGATTGGTACACCTATGGCTCACCAATCAAAAGTTGGTCCTGATCCAAACGGTGTAGATGTCGATGTCAAGAACTACCGAGGGATGATAGGTTCATTAATGTACCTCACTGCGAGTCGTCCAGATATAATGTTCTCTACATGTTTATGTGCAAGATTTCAGGCACAACCAAAACAATCACATCGAAGTGCTGTTACAAGGATCTTTCGATATTTGAAAGGGACACCGTACCTTGGACTTTGGTACCCAAAGGGATCAGGATTCGAGCTCACTGCATACTCAGATGCAGATCATGGAGGTAGTTTGCTAGACCGGAAGAGCACTTCTGGTCATGTTCAGTTTTTAGGGGAAAAGTTGGTCAGTTGGTCATCGAGGAAACAGAACTGTGTTTCTACATCAACTGCGGAGGCAGAGTATGTTGCTGCGGCCAGTTGTTGTTCACAAGTTCTGTGGATGAGGACTCAACTGCAGGACTACGGCTTCAGATACGAGAAGATCCCTATCAACTGTGACAGCAAAAGTGCAATTGCCATTACAGCAAATCCGGTTCAGCACACAAAGACCAAACACATAGATGTCAGGTATCACTTCATAAAAGACTATGTGGAAAAAGGTACGGTTGAATTATATTTTGTTCCAACAGAGCATCAACTTGCCGATTTGTTTACAAAAGCCTTGGATGAAAAACGCTTTAATTTCTTAATATCCAAGCTTGGCATGTTGAACATGAAAGTGTAATATCTAATTTGATCATTTAATGGATGGAAATATGTATCTTTCAATCTAGATAAATCTATCTAAATTGATACACTCATATTTTCATCACATTCTATTATCAACATAAGATATTTCAATTTCATGTATTTGTTGTGTTTCAAAGTTTATTTTATCGTAACGATACAATTGTGATGATATCTATGTGTGCAAAAGACTTTTTCATAGTCTCAGGGAGAGTACAGGAATTGGAGTATGCACAAAAAGAGGGGGAGTGTGCATACATGACAGAGTAAGTAAAAGGTATTTCCAAATACTTACTGCTTGAAGATAACAAGGTAAGTGTTTCTAACTTGTATTTTTTACAAACCCTTATGCATCACTTAAGGGGGAGTGAAAAATAGTCTTGGATATTACCTAGTTTAAATAAACAATTGGAAGTTGGACATCTTCCAGTGGGCTAAAATTTGGAAAAAGATCAAAAAAAAAAATGTCAAAGTGTCAAAGATCCCCTCGCAACCTTATATTGCGAGGTTTTGGATTTTGTATTGCGATCCGTTTTTTTTTAATTTTGGGAAAATCAGGAAGTGACACGTGTCACGGATTTCAAATTGGTTTATACATTGCGAACTTTGACTTGGTCATTATTTCAAAAACCTCTCCATTTGAAACCCTCGTTTTTCTCTCATTCTGATCATTGCGATTCGACCAAAGGTGTTTTATTTGTTGATTCTATTCCGTGTAATCGACTACATTCGATTAAGAGGTATGTATTCTCGATTCTTATTACATTTCATCCGTTAAAACTCCTGATTTAATCGATTTTGCATCTAGGGTTTAAGGGGTTTTAGGGTCGGTCACTGTTACATGCTAAAATTCAATCGATTGGTGCTTGTTAGATGTTTTAGATGATTAAGGTTTACTCACGAACCAAAACCGAGCATGCTAGTATCAATTTTAACATCTATACATGCTAATTTCGAAAATCTGGAAAATCACATGAGTTTTACTGTTGAGGTTCATAAACCTCGCAATCCTCTGACATTCAATGCTCTTCAAGACTGCGATCCTCGCAACCTTCCAGGTCTTGCGAGCCTCGCAATCTTCTATATCTATTGACTGCGAGCCTCGCAATCTTGTATTGCGAGGTTTCAAGGCCTTGTGAATTTTTTTTTTTGTTTTTGGGATTTTTTTTCAAGAAAAATACCTTTCTGTTTGAATTGCTTAAATCTGTTCTAACATGTTAAAATACCTTATAGATGGCTGAACAACCTGCTGAATATGCATCTGATGACAACACCATCATCGCCTCGCAACGCTCTTCACATCCGTCCGTCAATGCCGTTGACCCGGATGAAGAAATCATGCCAAAGGCCAGCTTTCTAGCAATCCGTGAAAATAATCATCACCTGGATCTTGAAAGCAACTTCTCTCACCGGATAATTCTAGAGATCATCCGTGGTCATCCAATTCGCACTGCACTGACAAGGGTCGAGAGAGTGCCTGCCATTTATTTACAACAATTTTGGCACACACTCCGATTCAATCCTACGGCTCGACCACAGCGATTCAATGCTAATATAGACCATTTCGAAGTAAGGATCACACTACAAGGCTTACGTCGTGCTCTCGAACTTCCAAGACGCGACAACTTCGAAGATCCAGCTGTTTCTGAAGAATTATTCACTGATATCCGCAGCCTTGGATATCAAGATCCAAGAGTCCCCGTACTCACCGGTTCATCACAATTCAGAAGACAACATCTACCGCCGGTGTGGTACACCCTATGCTCAATCCTCAATCGCTGCATGACATCTAAGCATACTGGCCTAGATAAGACGAATCTAGCGATCCTAAAGATGTTTCATGCATTCGCCTTCAACCGCAATATAGACTATGCTGTCCTTATCTGGAATGAAATGGTGGAAATTGTTGCAGATCAGCTCAAACCCAAAATGAGACGCAACTTTGTGCCATTTCAACGGTTCTTCCAAATCCTGATTCATCAGGCTATGCAAGACCGACCGGAAATCCCAAGAAGAGAGGAAGCTGAGCGAGGACCAGCAAGCTGGATGCACCGCCTTGTACCGCCAGCACATGAACCATTCGTGCATACCGCCGTTATTCGACCAGAGGTACTAAATTATGCCGACCAGGATAGTTGGGTAGTGATTCAGTATAGGGAGCAAAACGCATTAATGGACCAGCCAAATCCGGCTGGACCTGCCCAAGATGCAAACCCAGTAGGTGGTGAGGGTCCTATTGTCGAGGGGGTTCAGGAACAAGAGGTTTCTGAACAACGAGTGGTGAGAAGAACAACAAGAAAAAGAGTAGGGGGTAGGACTCGAAGTACTGGTCGTGCTACATCTTCACGCTCTGGCGGTCAAGCAACATCTTCTTCAAGCCAAAGAACAGAACCATTCAGTCCTCTTGTTGCTTTTGGTGATTATGAATATGACTCAGATCAAGAAGCAAACTTGTTACCAAGGCAAACAAGAAAAAGGCCTCGCGTTGAAACACCTGGTGCAGGTTCATCTAGTCAACCAGAACCTATGGTTACTTATACAGTTGCTGCTGTTGGTAATACACTTATACAAGAAGAAGTAGACGTAGATGAAGAAAACGTGTTTAGTAGTGAGGTAAGAGGGAGAAAAGAAATGAGCGAAATTGTGAAAGAGTCGGAAAAAGTTATAACTACCGACTCTTCCCAAACCGATCCAAGCCGGGCAACCACATCTTCTGCCAACGTGCGTTCGTCGCCGTTGAGCATTGAAACAGCCATGGTCCGCCCAACCATGCAGTGCACACCCCCACCAAGCCACTCATCGGTCTCTCAACAGGTCGGTGTTTCATTCAGCACAGGGGAATATGCACAAAGTCTATCGGCAACACATTCGGTGTTCGCTGGTATTGAAACAGGTAGGCCCCTGCCCCGGCCACCGACTTCATTTCAGAGCACATCGAGTCTAGCGCCTTTTGGAACAACTTCTTTTCCTAGGTCACCGCTATTTGAACAACACCATGTTGGGAGCTTTCGTGCCCCAACCGGAACACCCAGAGTGCCACCCTTTGTTGGTGCGTCACGAGGATCGGGTGGAAGTCCTGTCATTGCTAACACTATGCCAGCTTTGAACACAGGCAGTACGGTTGCTTCAACCGCTACTTCAACCAGTAACCTAAGTGGTCTGGGTGATAGTCCCATAAATGCTGATCTAGAACGAGCGTTTAGTTTGGTTGGCCCTCCTCCGAATAGATTCGTGCCACTTACTCTACTAAAGCATTTCGTCAGATCAATCGACAACACATATCAGGCTCATACTGATAAAATGAAAGCAGAGTTTCAGAAATTACGTGATGATGTAATCAGAGCGGTGAAAGGTAAAGGACCGGCTGAATCATCTACATCTGAACCTCAACCGACTAGAGCAGAACCTGTTGAACAAGATCCAACATCGATCCCGTTAAATCTTGCTCCTGAAGATCTACTCAAGTCAGAGCTGCTTGCACGACTTCTTGCCAAACACGATCCAAGACCAGGCGAGGATGTCGATCTTATTAGCTTGCTTCGTCAACAAACCGCACCTCCACCTCCACCACCGCCTCAAGCTTCATCAACCACCAATCCACTGCTTGTTCCCCAATTTGAGCAGCTAAATAACTCAATCTCCAACATGGCAGATTCCTTTTTGGCTGGCTTTCATTCGATTGTCGAAAGGGTCGAAGTAGTCGAACTAGCTTGTGGTGTTCAAGCTGAAACCGCTCAGAAAAGAAGACATGATGATCAGGATGATCCAGATCACCATGAGGGGGAGAGTACAGGTACAGGTACAGGTGTTGGAACAAGTACAGTTGCTGCTTCTGAGAGCACTGCAGTAGAGAAAGAAACTGAGACAACATCCGGTAAAGCGTCCGAGGATACAAGTAAAGGAGCCACTGACTCAGAGAATCTCGATATTCTAGCTGATGTCATAGCTGGGGTTGAAAAGCCTTCGGCTAGTGACAATAGAACAGAAGATGAATGGACGACAGACTTTATAATCATAGATTCAGATGAAGAGCCCGAACGAACAACGGTGCAGATCAAACAAGAAATTGCAAATGTGTTTGATTCTTCTGATACTATGATGGCTGCTCTAGATTCAGAGACTGAAGCTCCAGGATCTTCTATTCAACAAGCAGATACTTCAGAAACTCCAGCTCAAACTCAAGTAATTCAACCGCAAGCTCCGATCGTTATCAACCTACAACCTGCTGAACATCTCAGAGATCCAACGCTTCAAGCAGAAATCAGACTTCTCCAAGACATTATCCAGAATGAACCAGGATTTGTGGCGACTGGCCTACGAGTCAGAATTATGACTCCCTTTCAGGAAATCTTACGAAGCAATATGTTTGTAAGGGTCATGCAGCCAATCACTTGGGAAAAAGTCTACGGGATTGAAGACTGGCCAGAAAAGCACAGAACTGAATATCTCTATTTCATGAGATATGAATCTCTGAACACCAATGCAATAAAGTCTGACAAACCGATCAGAAGAGTACTGAAGATAGAATCGCGAAAGCTTTCAAAGGTTTGGTACCCAGTGTTTACCGTTCAGAGATCAGATGATTCAGAACTAGTCTTTAATGAGGCAGATTTTCAGAAACTACAGCTCAATGACGTTTGCAACTTGTATGAAATCCTGTCTCAAGATCCTAAAAAGAAGGGATAATGGTCAGATGCTTATCAAAGTCTGAAGAGGTACATGAAGAACATCCTGAAGTTTTCATATCTTAAGGATTTTCAAATGGCCTTGGAAGCGCGTCAAGAACGAGTCAACATCAGACCTCCGAATCTAGATCTGGCAGATATTCAGAGTGTTCAAGCTTACACCGTGCTGAGCAAACCAGATCTTGGAGTTGTGTTCATTGACTCAGCCTCAGAAAAGAAATTCATGAGAGTCACTGATGCAAATAAATTCAGCGACGGAACTTTCAGGATGATTCAGATTCATCTAGTGAGCAGATTACGATTGGATGCTAAAGGAGAAGAGAAGCTGTCAAAGAAACAAAAGGCGTTGATAAAGGAAGTAATGGATGCCGTCAAATATCGAGTAGACTACCGGAACGCACTAAGAAGATTCGAGTTGATTTTCGGGCTTCGGAAGACACAAGTGGTTCCAATGAATGTCTAAAGCTTATGGCTCTACATTGGTACAAAGGGGGAGATTGTTAATGTTACATTATCTTGTACCATGTAGTATTATTGTTGAGGGACCTAATGTGACATGTTGTCAAACTTTGAATAGTATATATAGTATACTATCTGTATTTTTAGGTCAGAGATACACGAAATACACACGCCTCTATCTTCGCAGCCTCCTTCCACTTTGTAAACCTCTCAAACTTCTGTGAAGTTGTTAGCTGCAAGTTCATCTTTCATATATAGAGGTGTACTTCTTTGATTCATATATCTTGTGTATTTACTCTTATTACTTGTCAGTGTGGGATCACACCGGGCATAAGATGGAATCGATATCGATCGTGATCTTATCCAACTTGACACGTGTTAGGACACAAAATGTACTAATTATAAGATAGTTTTGTAAAGGGGTATTAATAGTAATATGGGCTTGGGTTATGTTATAAGGGCTTGGGCTTAATAGTGTAACAAGGGGGTATATAATGTTTAGTGTGTGTAATTAGGGTTTAGTAGTCATTGCAATGTAGCCTCCATAGTGTGTAAGTGTGTGTTCTAGAGAGAGAACCATTCTCTCTCTAGGATAGTTCTTCCACATGAATAATACACCACTTTGATTATATTATCTCTTATTGTTATCTTCTACACATTATATGAATCATTGCCTTGTTATAATGGGACTAACAACACGGGTAGGAACTCAATCTAATATCTCTCTCCACATGAATATGTTAACTCGAGAAGGTGACAAGGAATTCCAAATCATTTCCTTTTCCCCCACACCCAAATACAGGATTTCGATGGCTCGTCTCAAGGATCCGACGGAGAACATACCGGTACTCACTAGACTCCATTTCCAGCTGTCTGGTTTATCTGACAGTCGACAATCCTTTATCATATCCTTTAAAAGGTCCAGCTCCTCCGCTTCACTTCATTCACGGATGGGTCTACGCCAATCCCACACATATCCTAATTTAATTATGTCCCCCACCGTTGCTTCTTTCACGTTTTCTAAAGCGAAAAGTCTAGGGAACCGAGAATCAAAAGAGGATGATCCCTTGAATTAATTACATAAACATGATATATGCTTAAACATTATATTTTCATGCAAATACATCTTGTTTCATATAACACGTAAACAGTACAATATAACAAAATTGACTTTATAAGACGCTTAAGTACTTATCTAAACGTTCTAATAAAAAAGTTTATAGGACAAAACCAAAAAATATCATATCTAAAAGTGTTACAATAGGTGTATAATACGTTTTAGGCGTTTTAACAAGTTTTTAGAATACTACTAAAATAAAAGGTCGTCTTAATTAGCTATACTCCCACCGTCGCAAAATAACTGTCTACAGTTAAAAAAACACGGTTTTAGAAATATGTATAATTATTACATTTTTAATGAATAAAAAGACAATTTTATCGTTTATAATAGACGAAGAGAGAACATCTTATAATTAAGGGTAAAATACGGAAGTAGCTAGATATTAACTTTGAAAGTGAACATTTATATATTCCGTGACAAACTAAAATAGCACCACAAAATTTATTTTGGGATGCATGGAGTATGACACTATTTGATAAAAATGTCCTATTAGAAGATAACAAGAAGAGATAATATAATCAAAGTGGTGTATTATTCATGTGGAAGAACTATCCTAGAGAGAGAATGGTTCTCTCTCTAGAACACACACTTACACACTATGGAGGCTACATTGCAATGACTACTAAACCCTAATTACACACACTAAACATTATATACCCCTTGTTACACTATTAAGCCCAAGCCCATAATACTATAACCCAAGCCCATATTACAATTAATACCATTTTACAAAACTATCTTATAATTAGGACATTTTGTGTCCTAACAATCTCCCCCTATAGTTTTGTAAAGGAATCACCCTTCTCGAAAGATCTTCAGTTCTTCCCCCCTTGATTTCTTTAGAAAACCGTAGTGATGCAATTCTTCAAATGTAGTCTAGGCTCCCCCTTGAAATAAGCTCTTACTCTTTATATTTCAACCTTGACAAATCGGATTCAATGTCTCGATCGAGTGCACGAAAAACATCTTCATAAATGTGGAAACTCTAGCTCGTACCAATAAGCTCACAAGAAAGATAACGAGCGAGTTGTTGCGTGATAAACCAAATGCAATCTCAGTCTATAACACCAAATCCGTCAATAAGCCACGAGTTGAATAGGAATTCGGCTTAAGATCTTGATTCGGATTTGCTCGAAGGAGGAAACATAATGAAGCATACACTAAAAGGTAGGGTTTAGAAGAACTCCACAAGTAACATTGTTCATCAACTGTAGAAAAATGCTCATCCCCAAAATCTCAGAACACCGAATGATGAAAATCCGGAACTTCAATCTTCAAGAAATAGCTGAATGATTATAAGCACTCAAGAGTCTGAATCACTACCAAAGCACCAGAACAATGATTGCAAGCACTCACAATTCTGATTGATCAGGTCAGACGAATGATTAAGAGCACTCAACGGTCTAGCATCGTCAACAAACTCCAGAATAATGATTGCAAATGCTCAAACGTCTAATCCAATTCAACCAAAGACTGAATTCCAACACCCACCTTCTGAAAATCTTGGCAAACTTGAGCTCTTTTAAGTATTGACAGTTGCTAGATATGTATGTGACAACCTAAATATGGGAATGATGTCACACACGCTTTATGCTAAACACCATGAACAATGCCCCCCTCCTGAGACTAAGCACGCGATTTTTTAATTGAATGGGTGATTACTTGGGCGAGGATACCATTTTGATCTCCAGAAACAGTCGCGATTACACATTTTTAACCCTTCGGCGCAACTTAAATCTTGTCGCAAACACACACTTGTCGCAACAAACGGATGTCGCAAAACTGATATCGCAAAATCTGATGTCGCAACAACTGATATCGCAACAAGAAAATCTTGTCGTATCGCAACAAGAGGTTGCGATATGATACTGTTCAAACACTGAAGCTTGCGATATGGATCTAGTCGCAAGTGACCCTTGCGATATGATACTGTTCATGTAAGGAAGGTTGCGATAAGACAGGCTTGTCGCAAAGGGCTGTTGCGATATAATACTGTTCACGAGCTGAAGGTTGCGATAACAATGAATGTATGCCACTTGCGATAAGGATGAACATGAAGAACACTTAAGGTTGCGATAAGTATGAAGATTTAAATTTTCTTAAGTTGAATCTTCAAAAATGATCTGTTTGGACTGAAAATTGGTACGTAGATGCACGAGGGTATTCTGGACAACTTTAATGCTTCGAGTTTTGTCCAAAAACCAACAGAAATGTGTTTTCCAATCCCAAAACAGTGTGTGCAACAAAAAAATCCGAAAAATTACTGTTTCATACCAAGATGGGCTGTAAATGACGAATCGTTGCAGAAAGATCGTATCGATGAATGATTTCTTCGATTTTGGCTCTGATCCCACTTGTGAGTCCCATTTAAACAAGACAACGATTCATATAATGTGTAGAAGATAACAAGAAGAGATAATATAATCAAAGTGGTGTATTATTCATGTGGAAGGCTACATTGCAATGACTACTAAACCCTAATTACACACACTAAACATTATATACCCCCTTGTTACACTATTAAGCCCAAGCCCGTAATACTATAACCCAAGCTCATATTACAATTAATACCCCTTTACAAAACTATCTTATAATTAGGACATTTTGTGTCCTAACAATTTCTCAACAGTTTTTTCATAAAATAGCTAATACGTTGTAATATTTTTTGATAAGAAGTTTTATAATTGGGTTCTGTAAATTAAGTTAAGTTCTACAAATTATTCTATTAGAAAACTTTGACATTCTCGTATTCTATAAAACCAATTTTATTAAAAAAACACAGTTATGTAAATTAGCGAAAGTTTTGATGGAGATTTTGATGCTTCTAATAGTGCCAAACTAGCAACACTCACTGGTTGGACTCCACTTCTAATAGTTTTGAGCTGGTACTCAATGAGTCACTCTATAAACTAGTCGAAATTAACTTCAAATTAATTTTACGTCGTTGAAGTTGTCCAAATGCAAAATGACTAAAAATTAAATGCTCTAATTTTAAAACAAATTTTTTTTCATACATGGTGATCACATGGAAATGACAATGCATTAAGAGGTAGACTAGCGAAAATAACAAGAATTACAGAGTCCCAAAAGAACGAAACACAGCAACATTTTTCACACTCTGCTTATGCCTATACAACATCTATCTAAACGTACTATCTATAATAGCGTCGAATAAATCTCTCCTATTAGGTGCCGACAAACACCGTTCTATTACAGAAACATCAAATAAACTCATTAATCTTTTGATATAACTCAAATATTTATACTTTGTATTCCTTGTTTCAAGGCTTTCCAACTCTTACCATATTTTCACTCGTGCCCGAAAATTGTTATTTAAAACAATTGTCCCCTATGGCCCTATCCACTCGAGATTTAATACTATTCTTTTGAAGTATATATGATTTTGAATTAGGATCCTCGTCAATAGCGCCTTTAAGGTGAAGTCTTATGAACTTTACTTATACCATATTCATACCTAAAAAAGATATTATGATCTTTAAATTTCTCGACCTTCATGCTAATATGCGTGTAATACACTACTAAACAAAATACTTTTACCTACGAATTTTTTCCTGGGAAATCTGTCGCTAAAGGGTGATTCATCACAAAACCGTCAGAAAAGTTGGTGGGTAGATTTTTTGTGGGTAATGCAAATCAGTGACAGATTACCCATGGACTCTCTGGGTGATCCATGGGTATTTTCTCGAAAAACACCGGATTCTACAAAACTATTGGGCTTTTTTGGGTGATCCCTGGGTAATCACCGACGGAAATTTCTCTGGGTAAAAATTTTGTGGGTAAAAGTCATTTATTTTGTAGTGATATATACATGCTCAATCCCGTTTTTCATTATATTGTTGCGTATGCTAAGATTATTACACGCAAAGGAACTTTTTAAAACTTGCATAAATACTTTTGCTTACATATTAGCCTTCCCACCTTAATTAATATAAATTCTTTGGTGGTTTAACATAATTAGTGTTACCCTTCCTCTTGCGACGCTAAATGTTCTAGATTTTAATTTTTTATAATACAATGTTAATTTATTTAGATTGTAGCGAATCTATAAAAAAAATATAACCATGACATGTTATGACATTTTAATATCCATCAATATTTTTGTATAGTTGTTTGACTTGTTACCATGATTTCTTTTAAAAGATTTTTCATCAAAAAATTTGGTTGCAAATGAGCTTATAAGATTTATCGACTTTGACTTTTGTGATTATCCAATTTTTGTTGATGTCGATCAAAACTATCTCATCTTGTATTATGGTGGATTGTTGTGTGAGAAGTTAAGTAAACATGAGAATAATAAGAAGCGCATGTGAATCCTTGATTACTTTAAATCTCAATCTCACCTATGAATCGTGTTTTATAGATGAATTGATCCGATACATATTGATACATCTTATCTCAATACATTTCATTTTAATATAAATACAGCAATTGATAAATAATTCTTACAATTATCACGTTAACTTCACTTCACACCAAAATCCAACTCTTTTTGCATTATATTTATCTTCATTTTATTTTGAAATATTTTTATCTTCATTTTTATAGTATCATTATTTTGAACGTGGCTTAAAAAAAGGGTTTCTCCTTGGAAGTACATTTAATATATTTGGGGCTGTTTTTTTGTCGGTGGATCGGCAATGTGTGCTGGCGGGGATATGGAAAACCCTAATGAGTATGTGAAAGCGACGTTTCTAGAACGCCGCCAAAATTTTGGTCTTTCAGGTAATCTGCGAATAGGTAGGGGACACGTGGAAGGTAGAAGCTCAGATTCCCAGAAAGGACAACATCTCAAGTATGGCATAATTGGGATTGGAAGAGGATGAGATAATCAAATCAGACAGATTTTCAGTCCACTTTCCTTACCTTCTCTCTCTAAAAAATACGCATTTTTAAAGTAAATTATACTTTTGGTCCCTTTGGTTGGTATTCACTATCAATTTCCATCCTACTTTTGAACTAGATACAGTTTGGTCACTTAGAACGGAACATTAAATGAAAGAGATTTTGGTATTTTTGGTATATTGTTTGTTTTTTTAACCTATTTTACCCTTTCAAAAAGCGTAAATTTATTAATTTGTCCCACCCTACTTGTTGGAAGCAAGTTTTTAGATGATTTGTCATTTTAACCATTTGAAATCGTTGGGGAAGAGCTGGGTTTGAGTGGGGAATCATTTCCTAGTGGGATTTTCGTGCACAGTAGAACCGTGTCCGGAAATCGCATATCCCGAAGAAGTGGGATTTTCGGAAGTTTGGGGAAAGCCCGGACAAGAGGTCCCGGAAACCGGGATCTATCCGGATGTGAATCAGGATCCGGAATCCGGACGTGACATCCGGAAAGAACCGGAGTCCGGGTAATTGTCCGGAAGAGGAAGTGCCGGAGTCCGGAAGTTAGTCCTGGATAAGGCGGAATCCGGAAGAACCCAGATTGGTAATGTCCGGAAGAGTCCGGAAGTGGTTGTCCGGAAAGCTCCACTGTTTGAGATTGTGTCGGGAATCCTTTGGGATTCTTTGTGTGCGAGGAAAGAGTGCCTTAAGGAAGTCGGGAAGTGTCTCGGGAGGTACGGTAGTCAATATGGTGGGATGTTGGGTGACTTATTCACTCTCGTGTGTTGGGTGAAAATGTAGGTGTGCAGTTAGAGGATAGCAGTTCAAGTGAGAACATTTAGCGTGGACGCCAGGTGAGTCTTTCTAAACTGAAGCTTTATCGATACTCGAATTTATTACTTGTACCGATATATTGAATTGCATGACTTACGTTGTTTTAAATATGCATGATCAAAGCGTGTAAATTATTTTATGGATATGTGGGAGACATGTGAGAATTTAATATGGATATATGGGGAGTGTGTCCCATGCAGGATATGTGAATTCGTTTCATATGATCACTAAGGGCAGATGTGTGACCTAACACGTTGTCACAGGTGTGTACGTGACTAAGTGTGAGCCGTTAATATGTGTTGTGTGTGTACTTAAACTGACAAAGGTGTAACTGTTTATAAATGCTTATAAACTCTCTTTAGTTGATAATTGCGGCATGGTGTTGGTAGCAAGAGAGATCTCACTAGACCTCATGGTCTAACCCTCGCTTTTCAAAACTAAAACCTTTTCAGGTAAGCAGGTAGCCGAGAGCTCGTTTAGAGGAAATGACTAGACGTGAGTTGGAGCTTGCGTATAGAAGGATTAGAAGACTTTCCCTTTTTATTTTGTAGTTATGTTCTCAGCTGTAGTTAGGGTTATTTCCGCAAACCAGTTTTGTAATCTTGTTAGTGTGACTATGTTGGGCCATTTTGGCGTTTTGAATTAAAGAAGTAGCTTTTGGCATGCTTGTTTGGTGTGTGTTGTTACAAATACCACATTCGATCGATAATGGAGTATCAAATTTTCATATGTGAACAAAGTTGCAACATCATACGTAATTGTTTGATTAAACGCTTTCGGCTTTCAACATTTTTTTTCTAAAAAAAGTAAAATAACTAAAAAATGTATATAAGAATAAATGTCAAAATAATATTTCTAAATCTAAAATATATTGGATCAAATTATGTATAAATAACATAATTAATAATAAGCATATATAATATACTTAATATTCTGGGACGAGACGGGGTGGGGACCATGTTACCGGGGCCCGTCCCCATCCCCGATTTTTAACTTTCGGGGATCCCCGTTCCCCGATTTTGCAGGGAATCCCCGTCCTCGTCGGGGCGGCTACACCGGGTTCCCCGATGGGGAGGGTCTCATTCCCATGCCTAATTGAGGGTGGTCATTGAGGACTGTTCTTTAACTAACCATCAACAGATGGATTTGGTCCTTCAAGTCTAATGGCCTTTTTTTGTCAATTCTCTGCGTGTTACTGTTGAGAAAGCACTTTTGGGTGTCGGTGACAAGAGGACGCCATGGAATTCGATGGTTCCTTATAGAGTTAACATTTTAAAGTGGAGGATTATGTTAGACAGGATCCCATCCCGTGATAATTTTATAAAGTAAAATGTGGAGCTCGATTATGCCGTATGTCCGCTTTGCGGTTCTGTTACCGAAACTAATCAGCACCTGTTGTTCGACTGTCCGTCTCATCCAAGGTTTGGTGGTTCTTCGAGAGATGGTGGTCCTTTGCATTCATAGGTTGCTGGAGACGATGATCCTCGACATCAAGTCTACTTTCGGTGATAACTCTCTTAGGAAGACGGTGGAAGCGGTGTTTTCACCGGTTGTTATGTGTTGTGGTGTTTCCGTGATAGGTGTGTTTTTGAAATTCATTCCCTCGTAAAGATTCTATTAGACCAAATTGTGGAGAAGTTGTTTTGTTGGGTTTTGGCTATGTGTAAGGGGAGTAGGAACAATATGATTGTTTGGAGATGTTACCCTATCGATTGTGTTAGGGTTTTGTAATGCCTTTGTTTTTTTGCTAGCTGCTTGCTAGCTTTAATGTTATTGTTTCAAAAAAAACTTAGGATCAAAGTTTTGGTATTATCCAGTGTTCAAAAAGGCGTGTCATGGTGCGATATGGCGCTAGACACATCTCCGCTTTACGAAATTACCCATAACGATTATGTAAGGAGTGGCCCACGCTATGACGCCTTAAGCCATGGCTTGCCGCGGTGCACGTTTTCTTAAAACGCGATTTAAAAAAAATATTATTTTTTATTATTCTATGTAACACCCTAAAATTTAGGTAAAAATAAAACTTGCGAAATTCCGGAAAATAAACATCTAAAGTAGACAAATCACCCAAATAAATGGGGAAATAAAGTATGGCGTTTACAAAAACAAAGGATAAGCAATTACTGTCCGACAACCTAATAATCTAACCAACATGTCTTAGATTACAATCGGGTGTTGTCTAATTGCTACCAAAAATTCAATATTCCGAATCTCTCATGTACACCTCTATATACTTCCAAAAATGTTATCACCATCACATCTCTTCACTCAAGTCCGAGAAGCCCCATCGCTTGAATGCCCTAAGCACATACCCAAAAGAATAAGTGTTAGACTACTATGAAGAGAATAAGAACCTACAATTCGGAATGATAAGAATTCAATCGAAGTATAATAGGAAATATAAATAAACCCCATAGAGGAATTCATTTCGAAGTCCAAAGCTTTATCCGTTGATGGAAACTTGATGATCATAAATAATTGCATAAGATAAGGTAATCATATAACCATTAGTAGCAATAATCACATAACATTGATAAAACGGAAACAAGCACAACCCCGAAGAGTCTATAACCTGTGAGTCCTCAATTTCAACTAATCCTGGTCTATACATTGGGTTACTCCAAATCCACAAATAAGCACATTGGAATTACACCTTACTGCCCATGAGACGATGCCCGACCATATAGGCCCACATCTTACTTATCATGGATCCCGATGCCTATTCCGTGCTATGACTCTAGTGCCTATGGATCCATTACACTCAACTATAAGCCATGACTCACAATGAGCCAATATCATCATTATCAACTAGTGATCTTTATAACCATGCATAACAATAACAAACACTTACCACAAGTGTGGACACCTTCATCAAGATACATTTTTAGATATTGGAGTGTTGGAACTCTCAAAATAAGTATTTAATCCATAACTTAACATCAAATCTCTTTTTCATAATGTCTACATTAAAATCCCCAATTTATCAAAACCCAAGATTTGACCTAAAATGGTCAAACCATTTTATTCACCATAATGAACAATGTGAATGGATAATAGTGAGTAAACCAAGAATGCTAGATGTTTAAACCCTTCAAATCATTTTACCCAACAAAACCCTAAAAGTTCACCAAACCCATTTTTAAGCTAAAAGTAGAAAACATGGGGTGTGAAGGTAAGAACCATCATTTAGGTTAAAATTTACATATATAAACATGTATATGAGTTGAGGTTTAAAGAATACTCACCTTAGAAGGTTTTGTAGAAAAACCCAAACTCTAGAAGATGAGATTGAGGATTCCTAGTACTTGGAGAGACTTGGATTTAGCTCAAAAGCTTGAGATAACCTACCAACAACCATTAATGACCATAAGCTTAAGTAGTTCGGAGGATTTATGGAGGAGAGATGTTAAAACATGGAACCCTACCTTCTTCTAGAGAGAAAATCGTTCCTTGCAACTCCAAAATATCACCAAAATGAGCTACAACCCGGCTGCCCTCGTATTTACACCCCCAGGCTCGCCCGCGATAGTCACATCACTATCACCGGGCACTCTCGCCCGCTACCCTAAAACTCGCGGTACATACTCCGCGGTAGTGACACATGCGATAGTGCCATGGCACTCTCGTCGAGCACTATCGCCCAGAGAGTACCGAGCTTCAAATGGCTCCTCTTTCCATTCTCAATCTGATTCTCTTGATGCCCAAAACTCAACGTAGCTCGATTATAACACAATAACATGCAAAATTACCAAAGGTGTATTGTTATTCAAAATTCGGGGTGTTACAATCCTCCCCAACTTGAAAATGATTTCGTCCTCGAAATCCTAGGCTATTGCAAACAAACGTGGATATCGACGTTTCATGTCCTCTTCAGCTTCCCAAGTTACATTAGCACCCCGATGGTGCTTCCATTGTACTTTGACCATAACCACCTCTTTGTGTCTAAGTTTCTTAGTCGTCCTTTCCAAAATAGCTTCGGGCTCTTCTAAGCAACTATTGTCGTCCACCCGGATTTTTGACAAGGGTATCACACTCTCTTCTTCCGCTAAACACTTCCGTAAGTAACATACATGGAATGTTGGATGAATCCCGTCCATTTCCGGTGGTAAATCCAACCTGTAGGCTTGCGAACCCACACGATCTAGAATGGTGAATGGTCCAAGGAAACGAGGACTCAACTTCCCTCGCTTTTCGAAACGAATCAATCCTTTCCGAGGGGATACTTTCAACATCACCCGTTCTCCCACTTGGAGTTCTACCGGTCTCCTTTTCTTGTCGACGTAGCTCTTTTGGCGGTCTTGGGCCGCCTTCAAACGTTCTCTAATGATCTTGACTTTATCGTCCGTTTCTTGAATGATTTCCGGTCCGGCAAATTTCTTTTCTCCCGCCTCTAGCCAACACGCGGGAGTGCTACACTTTCTCCCATACAAAGCCTCAAACGGTGCCGCCCCCAAGCTCGAGTGATAACTATTGTTGTAAGCAAACTCTACTAACGGTAGATGAGTATCCCAATTGCCCCCAAAATCAATTACACAAGCCCTCAACATATCCTCCAAGGTTTGAATAGTCCTTTCACTCTGTCCATCCGTTTGTGTGTGGTATGCCGTGCTCAAACTCACCCTCGTACCCAGTTCCTCTTGCAAAGCTTGCCAAAATCTTGATGTGAACCGACTATACCGATCGGAGACTATGGATACGGGCACACCGTGCCTCGAAACCACTTCATCAGTATAGAGCTTTGCCAATTTGTCCATCGGCAAGGTTTCCCGCATAGCTAAGAAGTGTGCACTCTTCGTCAATCGGTCCACTATCACCCAAATGGTGTCATGACCCTTCAAGGTCTTCGGCAAGTTGGTCACAAAATCCATGGTGATTTTCTCCCACTTCCACTCGGGAATTTCCAAAGGTCGTAAACAGCCATAGGGTAGTTGAGCCTTCACTTGTGAGCAAGTCACACACCGCTCTACGTAATGCGCCACATCCAACTTCATGACTGGCCACCAATAATGTAGCTTTAAATCCCGATACATCTTGGTACTCCCGGGATGAATGGAGTACTTCGACTTATGAACCTCGTCCATAAGTAGCTCTCGATTTCCACCGATCTTGGGTACCCACACGCGCCCGTTGAACAACTTGATTCCGCGGCTATCCTCCATTAAAACTTGCTTTTGCTTCACCATTACCTCCTCTTTGAGATTTTCTTCCAACAAGGCTTCGGATTGCGCCGCTCTAATCCGTTCCACTAAACTTGACACGATGTCAATCCTTGAGAGGTTGGCATGTAGACTCCCACTATACTATTTTCGACTCAAGGCGTCGGTGACCACGTTGGCCTTACCCGGATGGTAAAGCAATTCACAATCGTAATTCTTGAGTAACTCCAACCAACTCCGTTGCCTCATGTTCAACTCCTTTTGGTCGAATACGTACTTCAAACTCTTGTGATCCGTGTACAACGTGCATTTCGTGCCGTATAGGTAATGACGCCACAACTTCAAAGCAGATACCACCGCGGCCAACTCCAAATCACGCGTAAGGTAGTTCTTCTCGTGCACCTTGAGTTGTCTCGATGCATAGGCGATCACATTTCCCCTTTGCATTAACACGCACCCCAAGCCCATCTTGGTTGCGTCCCTATAGACCATGAAATCTTCTGATCCTTCGGGTAAGGATAAAATTGGTGCTTCACACAATTTCTTTTGTAGAGTACGGAATGCTTTCTCTTGCGCTTCGGTCCAAACAAACTTCACGTTTTTCCGAGTCAACGTCGTCAATGAAGAAGAAATCTTGGAAAAGTCTTGAATGAACCTTCGGTTGTAAACCACCAAACCTAAGAAGCTTCGAATCTCGCACGGACTCTTAGGAGGTTCCCAATTCATCATTGCCTCGATATTGGAAGGGTCCACCTTCACTCCATCTCGGGTAACCACGTATTGAACCTCGCTCAACCTAAAGTCGCACTTGGAGAACTTTGCATATAACTTTTCTTTCTTTAGGACTTCCAACACCCCCCGTAGATGAAACTCATGGTCCACTTCATCCTTAGAGTAAACTAAGATATCATCTATGAAAACGATCACCAACTTATCGAGGAAGGGTCGACACACCCAATTCATCAGATCCATGAACACCGTCGGTGCATTTGTCAACCCGAAAGGCATCACTAGAAACTCGTAGTGACCATACCGCGTTCGGAAAGCCGTCTTTGGAATGTCGCCTTCTCTAACCTTTACTTGATGATAGCCCGAACGTAAATCAATCTTTGAGAAGCATCCCGCACCTTGAAGTTGGTCGAACAAGTCGTCGATTCTAGGGAGTGGATACTTGTTCTTCACGGTCACCTTATTCAACTCTCGATAGTCGATACACATCCTCATAGTGCCATCTTTCTTCTTCACAAACAAGACCGGTGCTCCCCAAGGAAATGAACTCGGCCTCACAAACCCCTTCTCCAAAAGCTCTTGGAGTTGTGCCATCATCTCTTGCATTTCGGACGAAGCCAAACGGTAGGGGGCTCTAGATATCGGAGCCACTCGCGATACCAAGTCTATCTTGAACTCTACTTAACGATCCGGTGGCAAACCCGACAAGTCTTCCGGAAATACATCAGGAAACTCGCGTGCCACCTTCACGTCCTCAAGCTTCTTCTTTTCCAACTTAGCATCGATCACATACGCCAAGAAGGACGTACATCCCTTGACTATGCACTTGCGTGCCTTCAACATGGAGATGATTGCTACGTCCCCCTTTCTTCGTTCTCCATAGATGACCACACAACTTCCATCCGGAGAAGGTATGCGAATCAGCTTCTTTGCGCATAAAATCTCGGCGTGGTTTCCGAATAACCAATCTATTCCAACTACCACATCAAATCCCTCGATTACCATTGGCATCAAGTCAGTCTGGAATTTCTTTCCTTCGATTTCTAACATGCAACCCCGCAAAATATCCCGTACTACTACTTGTCCCCCATCGGCTACTTCTACCACTATAGCTTCCTCTAAACGACTAGTGGGCACTTTTGACAAAAGGAAGCCGACAAAAACGAAAAAGTTGCACCCGAATCAAATAACACACGCATAGGTACGTAGTTTATAAGAAACGTACCCGACACTACGCCCGTTGAAGCCTTTGCCTCCTCGGTTGTCATCTGAAAAGCTCTTCCCGTTGCTCTCGGAGGTTCCACCTTCTGTCCTCCGCTTCCTCCCACCTTCAGCTTCGGGCAATCCCTTCTAACGTGACCCGACTCCTTACACTGGAAGCACATTGTTCCCCGGACGGGACAAGAATTGATTGAATGCCCGGTCTTGCCACACTTATAGCACTTTCCCGGCACAAAATTGCATAGGCCGAACTGCTTGCTCCGGCACTTGGAGCACCACCTAGCCTTTCTCTTTGGGTCGGCTCCTCGGTAAATGTTGCCAAACATCCTCGGCTTCTTGAAGGGCACAGACTTCCTTTCCCATCTCCTCTTCTCCAGCACCCTAGGAATCTCTTCCTTGTCCCGGCCATAAGCATCTTCCATCGCCTCACGGAGGGTAGAGGCCTTAGACACTCGGACCATAGTCATCATGTCCGATGGAAGACCCTTGATGTAGGCCTTGATCTTCTCTTTCTTTGTCGGGACCAGATGTCCCACCAATCCCAGCTTATCCATAAACAAACGATTGTAGTCCTTAACTATCAAGTTTCCTTTCTTCAGATTCCGAAACTCCTCCTCGGTCCGGTCAATTGCCCTCTCATTGCAATACTCTTCCAACACCTTCTTCTTGAAGGTTGCCCAACTCAGTTTTGCCAAAATCGTAGCCTCTAGAGATGTGGAATAGACATTCCACCATGTAAGAGTTGCTCCTCTTAACATTTGAGAACCAAACTTCGCCTTTTGGCTCTCTCCACACTCGCTAGTCCGAAACGTTTGCTCTATTTCCCGTATCCAGTTCATGCAAACAACCGGATCATCTGCCCTTTTGAACTCGGGCGGTCTACAACTCAAAAAAGTCTTGAAGGAACAAGCCTTCCCCGCCTGCCCTGTTTCCATTGTCCCTAAACCATCAGTGGGAATTTCATTTCCCGTGCCCCTAGATCCGGCCACTAGGATGTTCTCATCAGCAACCGTTTTTGTGCTTACGGTTGTTCGTATCCTGGTCTTCCATAAGTTTCAGAAACTGTTCTTGCCGTTGGGCCATGGCCTTGTTCATGGCCTTCATCATACGATCCATCATTCGTGTCTCAGCTGTTGCCTCTTCCAAAACAGGGTCATGACGAGGGATATGCTCAGTTCCCCCCTCCTAAAACGGTGTTGTTTAATGGAGGTACCGTTGTCGTAGTCACCCTTGGTTGATCAGCTGTAGATGTCGTGGCTACCTGGCCATCCGGCCTATTGCGAGTGTTTACCATTGAAGTCTGCCACACAATCGAGAATGAGGTGAGAAATAGGCTATAAGAATTTAAACATAAGGAAACGTACTAATACATGCATTAATCATCATAACAATAGTAATCCAAGCATACTCACGTAATGATACATTCATAATAGCAGTAGCTAATTGAAATTAAGAACATACTTCACATAAGGATTCTCGTTACCAGGGTCACAACTTTCAACTTATGTATTTCCGTCGACTATAAGACCATCCTATCTTAAGAGTTCTACCCAAGCTCACCAATTCATATTTAGTCATTCCAGCTTAAGTCTAGGCATCTTAACAACATACCTAGTTCACTTAAACTACTGCTCCGATACCAACTTGTAACACCCTAAAATTTAGGTAAACTAAAATTGCGGAATTCCAGAAAATAAACATCTAAAGTAGACAAATCACCCAAATAAATGTTATCAAAAATGTTATCACCATCACATCTCTTCACTCAAGTCCGAGAAGCCCCATCGCTTGAATGCCCTAAGCACATACCCAAAACAATAAGTGTTAAACTACTATGAAGAGAATAAGAACCTACAATTCAGAATGATAAGAATTCAATCGAAGTACAATAGGAAATATAAACAAACCCCATAGAGGAATTCATTTCGAAGTCCAAATCTTTATCCGCTGATGGAAACTTGATGATCATAAATAATTGCATAAGATAAGGTAATCATATAACCGTTAGTAGCAATAATCACATAACATCGATAAAACGGAAACAAGCGCAACCCCAAAGAGTCTATAACCTGTGAGTCCCCAATTTCAACAACTCCAGGTCTATACATTGGGTTACTCCAAATCCACAAATAAGCATATTGGAATTACACCTTACTGCCCATGAGACGATGCCCGACCATATAGGCCCACATCTTACTTATCATGGATCCCGATGCCTATTACGTGCTATGACTCTAGTGCCTATGGATCCATTACACTCAATTACAAGCCATGACTCACAATAAGCCTATATCATCATTATCAACTAGTGAGCTATATAACCATGCATAACAATAACAAACACTTACCACAAGTGTGGACACCTTCATCAAGATACATTTTTAGATATTGGATTGTTGGAACTCTCAAAATAAGTATTTAACCCATAACTCAACATCCAATATCTTTTTCATAATGTCTACATTAAAATCCGCAATTTATCAAAATTCTAGATTTGACCTAAAATGGTCAAACCATTTTATTCACCACAATGAACAATGTGAATGGATAATAGTGAGTAAACCAAGAATGCTAGATGTTTAAACCCGTCAAATCATTTTACCCAACAAAGCCCTAAAAGTTCATCAAACCCATTTTTAAGCTAAAAGTAGAAAACATGGGGTGTGAAGGTAAGAACCATCATTTAGGTTAAAATTTACATATATAAACATGTATATGAGTTGAGGTTTAAAGAATACTCACCTTAGAAGGTTTTATAGAAAAACCTGTGATCCCAGAACAAGTAATCAATCCATGATAAAACACTAAAATGGCCACCAATATATTCAATGAAGATCAATTCCCAAAGTACAAGATGAACAATCTAGAGAGTAATTATGTGTGTGTACTTGGGTGTAATTGTGATTGATGACCTAATTGCATAAAAAGAAAAATACAAACAATATATACCAAATACAACTTTGAACTAATGACAATAAGGTCCCTCTACTTGGTACAATTACATTTAAGCACCAACAATCTCCCATTTTGTACCAATGTAGAGGCGAAAGATTTAGACGTCCACTGGAGCCACATATCGCTTCCGAATCCCAAATATTATCTCGAATCTTCTGAGAGCATTCCTGTATTCCATTCGGTATGTGATAGCATCCAGTACTTCTTTAATCATCTCCTTCTCCTTGTCTTTCAGTTTTACCTCCCCGCTCGCATCTAGACGCAGTCTGCTTTCAAGGTGGATCTTGATCATCCTGAATGTTCCGTCACTGAATTTGTTTGCTTCAATGGCTCTCATGAATCTCTTCTTCGAGTCTCTGTCAAAGTAAACAACTCCAAGTTCTGGTTTCTGCAATACAGTATAAGCAGGGATACCTTGAATGTCGGGCAGTTGTCTGTTCGGTGGTCTTATGTTGACTCGTTCTTGGCGTGCTTCCAGAGCCATTTGAAAATCTTTCAGGTACGAGAACTTCAAAATGTTCCGCATGAATCTTTTGACACTTTGATATGCGGAAGACCATTCAATATCTTTGTCTGGAAGGCAGCCAAGAGAGTTGTAGAGGCTCAGAAAATCATCTAGTTGTAAGCTCTTGAAGTCTGCCTCGGAGAAGACACAAACGGTACCATTAACTCTTTCCACTGTAAAAGTCGGGTACCAGACTTTGGATAGTTTGTTGGATTCAATCTTCAGCACTTTCATGATCATACTGTAGGATCTTACTGCATTTGTTTCCTTGTCTTTGTTGCACATGACATGTAAGAATTCAATATTTTTCGGTGTCAGCCAATCTTAGATCCCGTATACTTTCTCTAAGTTGATCCGCTGAATGTCTCTAACAAACATGTCTCTCCTGATGCTTTCCTGGTATGGAGACATAACCCTTACACGCAAACCAGTAGCCACATACCTTGGCTCAGCATGAATCACTCCCTGATAGAAAGCCAGTTCGGCCTCGAGTACACGATCCCTGATTCTGCCATCAGCTGGCACTCGAACTATCTGAGCAGGAGCATTTTCTTGAACCACTGGAGCGGGAGGAGCGGAAGTACTAGCACTTTGATCTGTTGTAGTCTGCACTTCAGTAGAAACAACAGGAGCTTCATTATCAGAATCCGGAGCGACCGTAGTAACTCCGGCGATGTCAAAAACTTCATCTAGTTCCTCTTTAATCTGAACAAAAGTCTTCTCAATTTCCTCATCCGAGTCAATATAAATAATTTCGATCAGCATGTCATCGGCCATCCATTCTTCCTCAATTCTATTGTCAACAACCGCAGGCTTTTCAACCCCGGTTATGACATCAGCTAAAACCTGTGTTTCCTCCACATTTTCCATAACTGAGTCTGTTCCTCCAGTTCTCGTTCCCTGTCCACCCACAGGTTGATCTGTGTCCTCAGTATTTTCAGTAGCTGCCCCACTGGATTCACCAACCCCTGCTGATCTCTTCTCCCCCTCATGTTGATCAGGCGGATCCTGATCATCATGTCTTCTTTTTTGAGAGACTTCAGCTTGTACATCACATCTTTCTTCTACAACTCGAAGCCTCTTTTCAATGGAGCTGAACCCTCCCATTATGGCATTTGTCATGTCTGCCAT
Organism: Saussurea involucrata; assembly: GCA_033807775.1. NCBI lineage: Eukaryota > Viridiplantae > Streptophyta > Magnoliopsida > Asterales > Asteraceae > Saussurea > Saussurea involucrata. The sequence continues at coordinate 63,314,457 of CM066322.1, read as the reverse complement.
AGATTCGGTTAAGCGCTGGAAGTCTGAGCTAGAAGGTGGTTGGGTTGATGACTGGGATTGAGGTCGAAGATGCAGTCAGAGTAACCCAGCTAGATCTACCTCTTCAGTTGTGCTAGAGTTACCTTTGGCGAGTAATCGGGCTAACAACTCTGATTTAAGCTGGTCTTCAGGAATGAGATGTAACGGTACTGGTGGTGGAGTTTGTGTATCGGATTCATCGCGAGATGGGTGATTCGGAGGTGTTGACGATGATAACAAGGCAACGATTCATATAATGTGTAGAAGATAACAAGAAGAGATAATATAATCAAAGTGGTGTATTATTCATGTGGAAGAACTATCCTAGAGAGAGAATGGTTCTCTCTCTAGAACACACACTTACACACTATGGAGGCTACATTGCAAAATGACTACTAAACCCTAATTACACACACTAAACATTATATACCCCCTTGTTACACTATTAAGCCCAAGCCCTTATAACATAACCCAAGCCCATATTACTATTAATACCCCTTTACAAAACTATCTTATAATTAGGACATTTTGTGTCCTAACAAAACCCAAACTCTAGAAGATGAGATTGAGGATTCCTAGTACTTGGAGAGACTTGGATTTATCTCAAAAGCTTGAGATAACCTACCAACAAGCATTAATGACCATAAGCTTAAGTAGTTGGGAGGATTTATGGAGGAGAGATGTTAAAACATGGAACCCTACCTTCTTCTAGAGAGAAAATCGTGCCTTGCAACTCCAAAATATCACCAAAATGAGCTACAACCCGACTGCCCTCGTATTTAAAACCCCAGGCTCGCCTGCGATAGTGACATCATGATAGTGACATAGTCACTATCGCCGGGCACTCTCGCCTGCTACCCCAAAACTCGCGGTATATACTCCGCGGTAGTGACACATGCGATAGTGACTATGTAAGTGTGTGTTGTTATTCAAATTTCGGGGTGTTACATACTCCTCTTTCCATTCCCAATCTGATTCTCTTGATGCCCAAAACTCAACGTAGCTCGATTATAACACAATAACATGCAAAATTACCAAATGTGTATTGTTATTCAAATTTCGGGGTGTTACATTCTATCTTTTGTGGTTTTACATTTTTAACTTTAGATTAAACACTTTTACGATATATCTAATCACATCACTTACAGTTTCACGAAGTAATAAACGTTATGGAGCCACGATTAAAACGATGTTGTAAAATTATGTTTCTAAGTTTTATTTTAAATATTCAATCAATAAAGTATTTTTGTAATAGTAATATATATAAATTTTCTTCTTCTAATATGAATGTACATTTTTAGTATCATTATTTGATTAGAATAATATACATAAAACATATATATATATATATATATATATATATATATATATATATATATATATATATATATAATTTTATATACGACATACAAATTTGCCGTTTATGTCATGCCTTAAAAATGTCGCGTCCTTGTCGTGGCGTGTAAGGCTTAAGGTTTGACCTCGTCGCCACGCCATGTCTCACGCCATTTTGAACCTTGATATTGTCCAATTGTTCTTAAAACGAATGTTGGGTCTTAATTCATTTCGACTCTAACGAAATTTGGGGTTAACTTAATTGGTTTTTAACAAAACGTTTAATTAATTCAATTAGGTTTTGATGAAAACGGAAGTTTGGTCCTTAACTTGGAATAAATTAGACAATGTCAGTGGCTCTAATATGCAAATAGTTAGAGACGTTGACTGGGAAAATTATTTGTTTAAAACCTTAATGTTTCTTACCAACTTACATTTATTGAGAAAGTAAATTAATGTGTGTAAAAGTTTTTCCACCTCACCTCGAAAGAGGGTTGAAGTAGTTTTGCTTAACGAATTCCCACAATTATTATAATCCGACGTTGACGTTATCCGGTGCGCTTTAGTTGAAGTTGTCATTTTTCTTGCTAAATTTAACTTTTAATTGCTTCATTGTATATCTTGTACGTTCCCTTAATCTTATTTATTTCTTGTCCACTTAGTTAAATAACCAAATTGATTATTTGATTCACATAGCTAGGCCATGATTATTAAGTGGTTAGTATTTAGACATTCACCTCCTGTGATCGACCCATATGGTACATAAGTCGTATGTTTGCGGTATAAATTTTAAGTCGTACGTTTGCGGTATAAATTTAAAACACATAAATGCATGTATGATTTTTGTAGGTTGGATTCGATTAAGTTCAACTAGACCAACATAGCCCAATTAAATGTGAGTTTTCATGAGATTCACAACTAGGGATACATGTGTGTATGTTTTCAAGGATGACTATGATCATGATAAAATAAATATGCTATGTGTTTACATTTTGAAAGTTTAGCATACTAGTGTATACATGTTCCATGAAAAGATGTTATGCATGGAAATATATGTTCAGTTATATATATGTGTGTGTGAGAGAGTGAGAGAGTGTGGCATCATGTATTCGGATGTCCATAGTGACATAGCCATGCGATATCAAAAATGATGCTCGCAAGTCGTCAATGCATGTACAAAATGATATACCTCCGAGCCAGATACGATAGACGGTTAGCAATATAGACCATGCTTGTTCATGTATGAGATATTGTTTGTTACGGTTCTTTAGACCATCCACATCAATGAAAAAACAAACTATTTTCTAAAGTGTCACATCAACTTTATAATAGCATCTCTCACATTAATAAAAGCCCAAACTTCTTTCAAAAGTGGTCTCAACTGTCATATCACAAACTACTTTATAATTTATATTTACATATTTTAATAATTTGTAATATCACAAAAAATACTAAATATATTTTGTTTATAATATAAATAATTTATTAGTTATAATATAAATAATATAGTAAATTATACTATAAATAATAAAATAATTATAAAATATAGAACATAATAAAATTTTTATTTTTTGGTTTTCTTTTACTATATTATAAAACAATACTCCATAAAAGTATCATTTATTAAATTAAATTCTGGATATAAATTTTAATAAAAATAATAAAAGTTAATATTTAAACAAATTAATAAATGAATAAAGTTTATAAAAATATTAATAATTATGGTATAAAGAAGATAATAATTGAATAAAGTTAAATTGCTTTATCTAGTTAGCTATGTTAGGCTATCAGCATTCATCCCTCACTAACCCACACTTTTTCACTGCCACATCAGCGCCACATCATTTTTCCCTTCCAACCCATTTTAACCCACAAACCCCACATCCATCCCACACCACCATCCCATATTTTATTTATTTTTATATTTATTTTTATATTTATTTTTAATCTCAAATTCCGACCAGCTCCAACCAGCTCCTTAGCGATGGTGTTCCAGCTCCATCCAGCAGCAACTAGCGGCCAACCAGCCACCGATGCGCATGGTCTTACGTTAATGACATTGTTAATTTTGCAAGTGTAGCAGATCTTGCTATCTACCTGAGATGTTTATGTCATCTTGCAAGGTCTTTTGCAAGATTGATGTGGATGTTCATATAACATTTTACGTATGTTTCATAAGAAAAAATAATAGGTGATAATTTGTTGTTTAAAACTATTATTTTTACTAGTTAGTAATTATTACTTTTTTTTTGCAATGCATTAAAAAGCTAGCAAGAGACTAGCCAACAAATTACATGGTTTCAAAACAACTTAAGGAGAGATTCTCCAAGCAGTTACATTTTTAATGCATTTCTTATTTCTCAACACCATCCACCTAAACAAATTATTAATAATGCCATCAAACTGCTCTCCCTTGTTTTGTAATTATTACTTGTTATTTGTAATTTAATTTTGTTGTATGAGGTATTTTTGTTTTTTTTTTATATTTTGTTGCTACTAATTAAGATAATTTTTTTATGGATGGCTCATTATTACATTTATTAGTTAATTATATGTGAAATAAAAAATTAAAAAAATTTAATCAAAGAAGTATTATTGTTTTTTTAATGAAAAATTTTTATTTCAGCAAAAAATTAACAAGAGCTAGAATACAAAAGAAAATCAAGACACAACAAAAGGTGTACAACTCCAGTTATTCCAAGTAAGAGTCTCCCCCTTTTACATCTATTCTTAACCCATAAGAAATAATTTAACAGCATCTCAGAGGCAATAGTGTTAACCGGAGGTCCTTTGTTTATAAAGATAAGCGAGTTACAAAAATTTCAGCTGGACCAACAGTAAGCAGCGATAACGACTTACAAGATCAGGTCCCGAGCGTTGTTGGAGTTGTTGTATCTTCCTGAGTCTAAAATTTCATTTAGCGAAGCCGAGTTGAAAGGGAACTTACTCCACCACGTCTCAGACTTCATTTAGCGAAGAAGTATTTTTGTAACTTAAAGTCTGAATGCGCTTTTTATTACATCTTCCTCAAGGTAATGATCTTATGGATATTCTTGATTGGGCGAGCTCTTCACGACTCTCAGATTTTCCAGCAAAGTGCTTGGATCTGGTGGTTTGCAACACCATTTCGGCGATTTGGAAACACGGGAACGAAATGATTTACAACTCTTCAAAGTCTACCAAATACCTTGTTGATGAGATTCAATTGTCATCTTTCTCTTGGGTCAAGAATACACTACGAAACAAAAGACTTATCTACAACTTTTTCCTAGGAAATCTGTCGTTGAAGGGTGATTCGTCTCAAAACCGTCAAAAAAGTTGGTGTGTAATGCAAATCAATGACAAATTACCCATGAATTCTCTGGGTGATCCATGGGTATTTTCTCGAAAACATCGGATTCATCGAACCATTAATATTTTCTGAATGATATCTGGGTAATCATCGACGAAAATTCCCCTGGATGAATTTTGTAGGTAAAAGTCATTTGTTTTGTATTGATAGATATTAGAAACATCAGATCAATTGGATAGATTGGCTTTGTAATTATGCTTCTTTATTGTAATGGGTTTCTCTTTGCTTCTAGCATCTTGCTAGTGTTGCTTTAATAAAATTCACGGTTCAAAAAAAAATTATTAGTATTGAAAAAAACATAGTAATTACATAATCTATATATATATATATATATAAACAAAATGTGGAGTTGCTTATGTGGCATCATGAGAAGCCTTCATTCACCTTTCTCTATTTTCTCATAATTTTTATTTTTTTAAATAAAAAACTTCTTATAAATGACCATTCTACCCCTAAATGAAAATTGTGTATTTCATTATACAAAGGTTTATTTGGTAACTTCACTTGCAACTTAATTACCTTTAATTTTCAAACTATCTAACTTCTTAAACACATTAATTTTGCTCTCTTCATCTTTTCATTTATTAATTAGAGAAAAACCTACAACAAAATTATATATAAATACATCCTAATGCTTCATCAACATTGAACAAACAAATTTTATGTTCTATACTATGTTTTATTATGTTTGTTTGAAGTTTTTTCTTTGTAGAATTTATTTTCCATCGATATTGTTGCCATTCTACATAAAACTTTCAGGTAATGATTTATGTGAGTTATATATTGTTGATATGTGTGTGTCTTCCAATCAATATCATTGTGTTTTTATATAAAATATTACATATACTTTTTCTAATGTTTTGTGCGATTTACATATTGTTGTTAAATAAGTTTTTGATTTTTTCATTCAATTTATTTATTTACAATTGTTACCTTCGTTTTTGTTGTAGATTTTTCTTCTCATTCTTTTTTTTGAAACAAACATAACATTAAAAATCAACGGTTACAGGAAACATTAATACAACAAGAAATGAAAGCCTTAAAAACAACGTAACATTTCGGACAAGATAAAAAACGAAAGTGTCTCGTAGTCAAGTGAGCCGCTTCGTTAACTTGTCTATCCACCGCATGAATCGAGATAATCTCCCGACGAACCTGATCTTTCCGAGGAAATACAAGGTCCCTGCAGTTCCAACTGGAGGCGATCAATGAATTGATTCCTCTTCTTTTATGCAAGATCACAGTCTGAAGGTAAGGAGAAACAGTGGGAAGGTGCCACCTTTCTTTGACGATTTCCTCCTTTTTGAAAGTGGACATGGTCCACTTTACTTTCTTGATTTTTCCTATCTGCAGATCTTGCCAAGTAACCGAAATGAAATTATTATTCTTACATTGGTTGTGGTGGTATCGGAGTTTCCAACGTTTCCGGTATTTCCACATTTTTACTACCCTTAACGTTACCATGTACTCTCCAGAACCTTTGACAATTTCACCATAGTCGTTGTCGTAAAAGTCGTGGAGATTGGTGGCGATGGTGGGGAGAACTTCCCTTGTATCACCGGAAAACGTCATTACGGTGGTCTCGGAAGGGATGGGAAACCAAACGAGATTTAAATCCACAAAAGGGATTTAGCCACAAAGGGGTTTAGCCACAAAGGGATTTAGAAGATGAGACTTCTATAGACCGGGTCACGGCGGCAGCAGGGCGGCAGCAGCAGGCGGCGGCAGGGCGGCAGCAGCGGCGCTGTTGTGGCGGGTGTCGGCGACTGTGATGGTGACGACGAAGATACCGCTGGCGACATTTTGTATTACATTTCTAGAATGTTATGTCTACATAGTTTTTTTTCTTCTCATTCTTTTATGTCTACATAGTTTTTAAATTTTCAATTTGTAATTTTATAAGAAAAAACACATGAGACGACATTTTCTAGACATCTCAATCCCAAATTTCTTCATTTTTTCTCAACTTTTGCATTTTTTTATTGTAGTTATTAGCAAAATGTTTCATTATTTAAACTATTTTATTCTTTGTTTACACCTAAATTTGTTTATTTAATTTATTTCACCTTATTCTTTTTTTTTTCACATAACATTCTAGAAATGTAATACAAATAGTCAACATATTTAAAAACTCATTATATAAACGAAATTACGATCAATATGTATACTTCTATTTAGATTATAATTGAATATCATAACATGTGCATTTTAATAATAAAATTATTATAATTAATATAAAGATGACTATTATTCACATCAATATAATACTTTATAATCATTGTGAGTTATATTATTTACATAACCCTCTTTATATATATATATATATTATTTAAAAAATAATATATTTAAGTCACATACCATAGGATTTTTAATTTTTATATTTATTACAATATGCATATATATTGATATTATTTTCAATAAAATTAAATATCTAAAATTTGAATTAATATTTAAAGTAATCAATTTATAAAACTAAAGTATTGTTATTATTTAAAGTCTTATTAAAATCAATATATAAATATAAATGATATTAGAATCAATATATATATATATATATGAATAAAATTGGAATAAATATACAATTATATACTTATTATTAATCCCTCTTTAATAAATAAAATATTTATTACATTTAATACCATTAAATAAATTTAATATATAATCAAATACTTATTACTAACTCTTTCATTAATAAATAATATACTTATTACATTTAAGCTTACTAATTAAATCAATAATTATTATATTTAATGTCACCACTAAAATCAATACATAAAATAAAAAATTAGTATGAATCAATATATATAGTTAAAGTATAATCAAAAGTGAAACTTATTATTATCAATATAGCAATATCTACAAAACGATAGAAACATATATATATATATATATATATATATATATTATAATAACCAAATATATAAAATTAAAAAGAATAACTTATTAGAATCATCAATACATAATAATTTCAATTGCATCTTTTAATTTAAATTGAAATCAAACTATGTATAAAAATGAAATTAGAGTTGATATAATACGTTTAATTTTACATAATATGGCTAAAACCTCTTTTTTCAGGATTATCTACTAAGAAACTAAGCTATGAAGAAAAAACAGTCTCAAGCAAATCAATAAACTCGAACAGTGAAAATGTAACAACCCAGTCTAAAATGAGACATGCATAGTAAAAAATAATAAGCTTTACAATACTGGGTCCTAAATTTTCTTACATAAGTCCCACAATTAAGGTTGGCGGAAACAACCTATACACAACTGAGAATATACTAGTCTCTACAAGTGCCAAAGGCATTGTCTCTACCTGCATCTGTACTCTATCATGCTCTTGCTCACTCGCCAGAGCCTCTTACTAACTGTTTACCTGAAAAGGTTTAGTTTGGAAAATGCGAGGGTTAGACCATGAGGTCTAGTGAGTTCTGCGAGTCCCATTATAACAAGGCAACGATTCATATAATGTGTAGAAAATAACAAGAAGAGATAATATAATCAAAGTGGTGTATTATTCATGTGGAAGAACTATCCTAGAGAGAGAATGGTTCTCTCTCTAGAACACACACTTACACACTATGGAGGCTACATTGCAAAATGACTACTAAACCCTAATTACACACACTAAACATTATATACCCCTTGTTACACTATTAAGCCCAAGCCCTTATAATATAACCCAAGCCCATATAACTATTAATACCCCTTTACAAAACTATCTTATAATTAGGACATTTTGTGTCCTAACAAGTTCCCTCCTGACAGTTCTCAAAATCATTTCAAAACAGTTCATAACTTTCAAATATCTTTGCATAAACTTTCACATAACATTTCGTAAAACTATCACATAACTTTACATAAACTTTTACGGATAAATCCGCTCCCGTAAATGGCACCCTAAAGTCACTTGAAAGTGACAACGAGTCAGTCTCACGCTGCCTTACAGGGTCACTCTTCCCATGGCATAAACGAGTCACTCCTCCCGGCATGAGCACTGGCGGGCCACACCCCCCGACTTAGCCAATTTATGTCTCACACAATGTATGCATACATCTTACGTAATACTTTAAATAAACTTTCATGCAGTTAAAAGCATAGGAATAAAACATGGCATTTCTCATCATGTACTTACTTTAGAAAACACGTTAAAAGTCACGTATTTTAGTTAGAAAACTCACCTGGTACGCTTACTATCTTTTCTTACTCTGCTTCTAACTTTCAATTGATCTACTTGGGAAATGAATGAAATACAAACTGCTCAGACCCTAAAACCAGCTCATCGGACACCAGGTTACCGAATGAGCTAACTTACCGGGTACCAGTTACTTACCGGGTACCAGACTTACCGGATACCAGACTTACCGGATACCAGACTTACCGGAACGCTACACTTACCGGATAACTTACCGGGACACATACTTACCGGATAACTCTCCCGGTAACCCTCATCACTAGGAGCTTACCGGGTACTCTCCCGGTAACCTTCATCACCAGGAGCTTACCGGGTACGGCGCTGGGACGAGTTCAGAGGCCAAATCCTAGCTAAACGCCCCTTAATCGAAACGATAAAGCAATAAACGACTTAATAATCATGCTAAGTCCATTTCTTACCATTCTTTGCGATTCAGACATGATTAAAGTGCTTAATCCCTCTCTCAAGGTATCAATTACAACTTTAAGAAAACCCTCTAAATACTCATCAATCCAATCATAACAACACGATAAGAATTGGGTTTAGGAATTACCTACTAGAATGAGTTGCAGAATCGAACCCAACTCTACTCCTTCTTCCGATTTCAATGACTGGTTTCCTTCTTCAAATGCACTAGAACACCAAAGTCCCTTTTCACTGCCTTCTAATTCTCTTAGCCGCCACCAACAAACAATTACTAGGGTTTTGAGCCCTATTTGGGGCTTTTTATACCTGCCCCAAAACTTACAAAATTAGCCCCTGAACTTTTGTCTTTACATATTTCGCACAAAACTTAAACCTTTCCAATTTAGGTCTCGGTTATTACAACACTCCCCCCCCCCCTCAAAAGAATTCCGTCCCCGGAATTCCATTACCGAAAGGATAAGGGTATCTAGACCTCATGTTTGCTTCCACTTCCCAAGTTGCCTCTCGTCCCTTATGATACCTCCACTTAACCTTCACTAGACGGACTTCTTTGTTCTTTGATTTTCGTATTTTACTGCTCACACTTTCCCTCGGTCCTTCTACGTAAGTCAACCTCTCATCTAAACCGATGTCCCCGAAAGGAACAGCCCCAACGGCTTCTGACAAACACTTCTTTGAGTACGAGACATGAAATGTCGGATGAACACCCTTTAATTCCTCCGACAAGTCTAACTTGTATGCCGTTGCTCTAACTCGCTCACTAATGACAAAAGTCAACTTCTTATCGTCTGTATTTCTTGCCAGGTCGCCATCATCTCACTTCCACCACATCGGCAGACGTGCATCACACTAATAATTTCTCCTCAAAATCTCATCGAGTACCTCAAGATCGCGCACTATCTATTCAACTTTCATAACTTCGACGGATCCACAGACTTAGACCATCTTACCTTTCTCTCAAACTTCAAAATTCAAAAGTCTTATATTTTTCAATCCAACCAACTCAGTTCTACTTGGTCACCCCAAACCGTTCTGATGGGAAACATGACCGGACCCCATACTTTGGAACCGCCCTCGACGAGTCACCACTCTGCTACGTCGTGCCAACTTGTACTATTTACTTGCAACCTCCCCGAACACTATACTCGCTTAAATACCACCAGAAAAATCCAAGGCCAACCGCGCCTCCATCTGCTCGCTTCCGTCCCCACGCCGGGACTCACGGTTTTACAACACGTCTACATACGGTCTCTCATACCTCTTTACTTCCTTAACAAAAGGAACTTGGCGGAAATCACCCGCCACTACAACGAGAATCTTAAGCCATGAATAATCACTCACTTGACCCCTTGGCACAAGGACACCCTTGAACATCCCGACGAACTCACCCCTAAGAGTTTCCTCCTCGGGTTACATGTAATTCTATATCACTTCTTCCAACCGACATACGTCTATGCAGATCATATTCCCTTCCCGACTCACATCGGCTACAGCTCGACAACTAATTCGTACGTCCTCACCACTTCATCACCTCACACTAAACGTGACTAACACTAGGAAACTTCTATAATACCTTATTGAAGTATTCACCCATCCGAATTGAACTTATCCTGAAGACACATTAATCTCTCACTGCTCGCCACAAGCGTCCAGTCATATAACATAATTTCGGTTATCGTCACTCAACTAGGAGGAGTAACCATGGTCACACCATACTAATCTCAATAGCTTATCACTGGACGACCAGATCGTTTGAACATTTCTCACAACGACACCAACTCAACTCATTCGACTGCCCTTTTCCACTTCTTTCCCGCACAAAGACATGCACAAGACCTCTTCCTCTATACTCTTTCCAGGGGTTCGCACACTTACTGACGACGATCAACACACACTACTCCACCTTTTCGGTGTTACTGCCAAGCTTACTGCTTCCATCCTACTCACTTGTCCCTATATACTATCTTCGCCTCCCCACGTTAACGTGGAGCACCGCTCACCAAACGTTACTTACCCCTCTCTTCCGATCCTTCCACATGCTAATAACACTTTCTCGTTATTACACATAACCAAAATTCTAACTTGAGGCATCCAACCCAGTCATCCCAAATGACACCGGTACTCGAAGCCACCACCCACTCCTTGATTTACAATCTGTTACTTTCTCGGACTAATCCTGTCGCACAAAAGGAAACAATTCACATTCCTTAAAGATTTAGCATCTACTACACCACCTCTTAAACTCACTCATCCAACATTTTCTTTAGCCTTTTCCAGATCCTAGAAATATACTTATTTAGCGACTCACGCAACCAAAAACACTTGGTTTCTCCTTTGGGTAACCACCCACGGTCGCTCCGACATTCTAATCCGATAATGGTCGTGTCACAACTCCAACTTACAAACTACGTGCTCCAATGACTTGATTAACAAATCATACACCTCATCCGAAAACCCCGAAAAGACTTCCATCTGATGCTTCCTCTTTCTAACATAACATTTACTACAACACTGATTGGCACACTTATCTTGGCAATTGATACCACTACTCATCCGCACATTCTCCACGCATATCATCACACTACAGACCAGGTCTCTCATGGTCATTCATCCACAATTCGAACTTACCTTCATGTTCTCCCGCATAAATAACCGAGTCTCTCTCGCTACTTTGTCTCTCCCCACTCTAGTTGAACCTCAACTCACGAGTTTCTAATTAACTCAAACATACTCGTTTCTAGCTAGCTTCTTACGATTCCAACCATTACATAGACAAGGCACACTCCCTCACAGGTAGATATAATCTATACACTCACTTCGCTTGTGCTAAATACCTAATCCTTTACGAACCATCCAAACCTCGTAAGTAAAACGCTTATCTACAACAGCAGTCTTTGACCATCTTAACACCCCGACAAGGTGGTCCTTCAACTTCCAACCTTCTGATTCAAGTCTTCGGCCTCAGACACCTTACACATCTACCGATTTCAACATCAACAGTCGACCTGTTGATACTTTCTTAACCTTTTCTTCAACAAGGGTCCCTTACTGAACCTAATCCTTCCAACATATCATAACCAACTTCACATCCCGTCGTCCTCATTTCAATCTTACTCGTGCAATGTCAATATTACAAGGTCACCTTAAACTCTTATTCATCGTCGAGGATATTTCATTCCTACCTCACCACACTACTCATAACGAGTTTCTAATATCAATGCCTGGACGACTTCTAGTCCTTCCCCTGAACACAACCGTCCCTCGGCAACTGTATTTCCAGTCACCGCACAAGGGTACAGACCCTCATACAACCGACACTAAGGCCCACTTCCGACTCTTTCACTGCTCACCTCTCCTCTTGAACACAAATACCAAAACTACAAACATTCTCCCCTGATTTGTCCAACACCTCTCCACTCTAGGAGTTCTTCCTTAGCTTAAAATGTAGTGTTCTACGACCTAGTGAGTTCATAGCCTTCATGCATGACAACGCGATAAATAAATCATTTCACACTTTTTATCATTTTAAGGAAACAACACATGGAAACAACTTGGGTACACACGACCCTAACATTCTCGTAATTCTAATGCCATGCACAACGATCTCGAGAATCGTTTGCATGCAACTTTACGTAAAACTTAATCTTACTCAACCAAAAATATGTTGTTTCGACAGAGATATATTGGATGAAAATCTTTTCATATGACAAAATTCTGAAAGGAATTACCGACACGAAGTAAGCCAATCGGTTCTCACACTCATTTATTTAACTTCAACAGGTCAATACTCATTTTGGTTATAAAAGTTTTGCATTCAAACGTTTTCTGGATTTTTTTTGCAATAATTTAACTTATCATGAAAAGAGTGGAATATTTTGCAAATCGTAAACCTCAAGACTTCATTGTGCGATGTAAATGGATTTGCATTTTTCTTTAAACATACGCTTGCACACGCCGACTCATAACCGATCAAATTTGATATTTACACATTTACTTTACTTATGAAAAATCTCATGTACACACATACGAACTCAATGCATGAAACTCTACTTGCAATTGAAGGCTACTCACCCAAACAAGGTCAATCGTTTTACTCACGCAACTTAACATTGACACTCTACTCTCGACCAATGGTCGCCCTCTCGGCCTTGCGACAACTTGCTATACATACATTCAACGGTCCACTTTCTCAACCATTCCATACTATTTTCGTCTTGACCAAATCATCTCGCATTCTACCTCTACACGTTATCATTCCGCCGCTGAAAAGCTCGACTAAAGAGTCCGGGCTCTAACCCTCTACTCGCTCTTGAAATGACACTTTCAAGATCTCGACACTGTCCTTCCTTTACATCTCAACTGCTCTACCCCATGATTTCAAGAACTGGGACTCCCCAGAACCAGGAGTCTTACTCAAAAGCAATCACTCATCCTCTTCGAACCCACGAAGATCAATCTTTAGACGGCTCAACACATTCCAAACAACATTTCTTCTATACGACGTATACGTACATCACATTATACATGATCTCTCATGATACATCCCCAATAATGGGTCTCAATCTACCCTTCAGGGATCTTGCTGACATTCTAGATTACTGGAATACGACATATAAGCTAGCTTAAGACTACAACTTCGGAATAATAAGGCAGATTAAGCACATACATGTACCTGTAAATTTGCAATTACACTGGCCAGGTGTAATCCCAAACTTACCTTACATGACCGTCCTCGGTGCCCTATTAGTCCTATTTCTATAATAGTGTCCTCCTAACGCATTTCCTGATTCTCAGTTGTGATTTCTACTCCCAAAGTTTAAGTTTAGGCCCGTCCAATCATCTAAATCCCTTAAACTACGACTCTGATACCAATTGTAACAACCCAGTCTAAAATGAAACATGCATAGTAAAAAATAATAAGCTTTACAATACTGGGTCCCAAAATTTCTTACATAAGTCCCACAATTAAGGTTGGCGGAAACAACCTATACACAACTGAGAATATACTAGTCTCAACAAGTGCCAAAGGCATTGTCTCTACCTGCATCTGTACTCTATCCTGCTCTTGCTTACTCGCCAGAGCCTCTTACTATCTGCTTACCTGAAAAGGTTTAGTTAGGAAAATGCGAGGGTTAGACCATGAGGTCTAGTGAGTTCCCTCCTGGCAGTTCTCAAAATCATTTCAAAACAGTTCATAACTTTCAAATATCTTTGCATAAACTTTCACATAACATTTCGTAAAACTATCACATAACTTTACATAAACTTTCACGGATAAATCCGCTCCCGTAAATGGCACCCTAAAGTCACTCGAAAGTGACAACGAGTCAGTCTCACGCTGCCTTACAGGGTCACTCTTCCCATGGCATAAACGGGTCACTCCTCCCGGCATGAGCACTGGCGGGCCACACCCCCCGACTTAGCCAATTTACGTCTCACACAATGTATGCATACATCTCACGTAATACTTTAAATAAACTTTCATGCAGTTAAAAGCATAGGAATAAAACATGGCATTTCTCATCATGTACTTATTTTAGAAAACACGTTAAAAGTCACGTATTTTAGTTAGAAAACTCACCTGGTACGCTTACTATCTTTTCTTACTCAGCTTCTGACTTTCAATTGATCTACCTGGGAAATGAATGATATACAAACTGCTCAGACCCTAAAACCAGCTCATCGAACACCAGGTTACCGAATGAGCTAACTTACCGGGTACCAGTTACTTACCGGGTACCAGACTTACCGGATACCAGACTTACTGGAACGCTACACTTACCGGATCACTTACCGGGACACATACTTATCGGAAATAATTCCACTTACCGGGTAACACACACTTACCGGATAACTCTCCCGGTAACCCTCATCACCAGGAGCTTACCGGGCACTCTCCCGGTAACCTTCATCACCAGGAGCTTACCGGGTACGACGCTGGGACGAGTTCAGAGGCCAAATCCTAGCTAAACGCCCCTTAATCGAAACGATAAAGCAATAAACGACTTAATAATCATGCTAAGTCCATTTCTTACCATTCTTTGCGATTCAGAAACGATTAAAGTGCTTAATCCCTTTCTCAAGGTATCAATTACAACTTTAAGAAAACTCTCTAAATACTCATCAATCCAATCCTAACAACAAGATAAGAATTGGGTTTAGGAATTACCTGCTAGAATGAGTTGCAGAATCGAACCCAACTCTATGTAACACCCCGGTTTTTGGAAGGTATCGGCCTTTTGTGATAAATAAGAAAAATAGAATTTTGGATTGAATCCTAGATTTTATGGTCTTGTTGGATGCGGAATTCTAATACGAGTCCAACGGTTCTTTCTGGAGCGAAAACGGAGTTATAACGAAGAAGTTATGGCCAAAACGGTTTCGGTACCGCGGAGCTACAATGACCAGCGACAATGACCGTGTCATTGTCGCGCCAAGGGTACAACCTACGGTACACCTTGTGCGACTATGACCAGCGACAATGACCGTGTCATTGTCGCGGTCGGGTACCTGGAGCATAAATACGAGATTTTTAGCCATAAACTTCATTTCTTCATATCTCTCTCATTTCAACTCCGATTTTGGCGATTCAAGTGGCTATGGTTCCGATTTTGAGAGATCTTCAAGGATCTAGAAAGAGTTTTGAAGTTCATAGGAAGATTCAAGGGTGTTGGTTGGTGGATTCACTTGTTGGTTGAGGTAATTTTCTCTTTGCTTCATTTTGAAAGTTAGGGTTTCGATGTATTGGTTATTTTGGGTGTAATATGTTGGGAGAAATGATTCTAAGTGTTTAGGGAATGATTCTATATGGTTGGATTATGATATTGATGGTTGGAAATTCATAAATCTAGGTTTTGGAAGTTTTGGCTTGAGGATGCAAACTTCATCAAAGGAGCATACGTTTGGGGAAAATCTAGATTTAGCTAAATCTAGCAAAGGTGAGTTCAAGTTACTTTGCGAAAACTTTGTACATGCCAAAATGCTATTTTTTCCAAGTAATTATGTGTTTTACCTGAAAATTAGCAATGATGAGTTATTTGATGAGTTTTACCTTGTGAGGCATTAATTGTGGCAGATATTGTAAAACACTACTTTTGGGTTCTTTGGAAAAATGAGATAGATAAATCATACATGAAATGGGTTGTTGATTTATGTGGTAAATGGAGTTCATTTGTTATAAAAATGTGTTTTGTCGATATTTGGAAATGTGCATATAGTACATTATGAGATGTTTTGAAAATGTAAAGGTTGAGTCCTTTTGGAAATGAGGGTTATCCCGATCCAAGGTTTTATTTCGGGTTTTCACGGATTTGAAGTATTTACTGACAACCGGTGTGTGTTATTATACTTAATGTCATTTTATGACTTTCATGAACTATCTTTTGAGTTAGTTGAGCTTGTGGCTCGGTATTGGATTTTATTAAGTTTTGGGGACATTTGTCCGGTTTAAATGGCTCGATGTGGAGTCTTATTTACGAGTTGCTTTTATTGCACCGTGTTGCATATTATTGCACGTTGTTGATATTTACATGCTCGGGGTGGAGCCTAGAATGTGTTATATGCTTAATTGCATTTCATTTGCATGATTCGATGTTGATAAATGATCATTAGATCTTTGAGCAGAGGGCTCGATTTTGGACTCGATTGAGTCTTGATGGCATTCGCCCGGTTTTAATAAGCTCGACGTGGGCTTGGGGTTTGCATTGCGTGAGTTGCATCATATTTGAGGTTTACATGATTTGAACGCATTAGTTATTCTTTTGGGATCATGTATTTATATTTAAGTCGAGTAAGCTTGTTTTGGATGGTGGGTTTCCAAGGTAAAGACCTAGTATGGTTGAACTTAAGGGCTTGGACTAAAGACCTAGTATGGTTGATGTCCAAGAGGGGCTAAAGACCTAGTTTTGGTTGATGCCGGAGATGGGCTAAAGATCTAGTATGATTGACGCCGATGATTGACTAAAGACCTAGTATGGTTGATGTCATCTGTTTTTCCATGTCCAAGAAGCTTACTTGTATTTACTTAATCGTGGTTTAATTTATGTGTTTGCCACATTCGATGAGATCGGGTCTCCCCCGTCACCGAAAGGTGTTAATTTCGGGTATTTTATTCATTCGCATTGTTGAGGCTATAGTACATGCATATGGATTGTTTTCCATGATTGATGGATGGATTTACGTTACATTCTTAATGGATGTTTTAACTGCTGGAGTTCTATTTTATGGTATTTGATCTTTATTACATTTTACGATTGCGTGAGTTTTGCTTCGTATTATGTTTTAATAAAGAGTTATGTTTAAGTGGATGGTTTCCATGTTTTATGGGTTGAGTATGTATTGTCAACCGTATTTGAAGGTTTTGTCCAAACTAGACTTATTCACGCATTTGGGTGAACTGGGATTTGTAACTCATTTTTGAAAACGCAATTACACTTTTCGGGTATGGTTTCCATGGTTTTGAGTGTGTTGGAAAATGAGTCGTTTATGCCGTTTGGGAAATCTTTTGGAAATGATAGTCTCTGTCGCAAGCTTTCATTTAAAGATTTATTTAAACCATGACTATAACTACCAACCTCTGATTTATGATTTTATATAGTCATGATAAAATGCTTGAACTCACTAGGCGTAAGCCTAACCCTTTTTATTTGTCGGCATGTGCAACAGGCTCAGGTTGGGGGTAGCTCTAGCTACATTGTGAAGTGGCGAGTGCTAGTAGAGTGCACGAGAGGTGACTTAATTAGTGAAGTCTTCCGCAATTGTTTGGACTAGCAACTTATGTTGTGTTATGTAGCACCCGATTAAGTTATTTTATCGTAGACTTATGATGTTTTAAATTCCGAGGTATTTTAAGGAATGAATTGTAGAAGTGATTATATCTCTTTTGGTTATTTTATGGAATTTTAAAGTTAGTTGCTTGTTCCAAATTTGAGGGTGTTACACTCTACTCCTTCTTCCGATTTCAATGACTAATTTCCTTCTTCAAATGCACTAGAACACCAAAGTCCCTTTTCTCTGGCTTCTAATTCTCTTAGCCGCCACCAACAAACAATTCCTAGGGTTTTGAGCCCTATTTGGGGCTTTTTATACCTGCCCCAAAACTTACAAAATTAGCCCCTGAACTTTTTTCTTTACATATTTCGCACAAAACTTAAACCTTTCCAATTTAGGTCTCAGTTATTACAGGAAATTTAACAATTCAATCAGGCTCGCATATACTTGAAGTGGTCACAATACTAACGACTTTTGTTACTCATTCGTCCAACAGTAGGTTGGGAACGGGGACTTCATGGAATTTTTTAGCCGAAGTTGAAACGAGACATTATAACAAATGCATGCAGTTTACCAAGATGCCCCACAATTAAACAAAGTAGGTAGCAATATTATGGTCGCATTATGAATATAAATATTTTATGGGATAATCGATATATTACGAGTTATGACAAAACAATACTAATTATACATCTAATTATTATAACCAATAGTCTCACTCACTTCTTTTATCATTTTGAGTCAATTACAAAGTTTAATGATGTGGAACTTCTAAAATATTTTTTAATTATATATATATATATATATATATATCAAAAGAAACAACTAAAGATTATGAACAACTTCATATCAACTGTAATATTGATTCTTATTATTTTGATATATGATATATGATTACTGGGCCTTTTAACTTCAATATATTCTAAAGAATTTATCACTACCGCGCAACGCACGGTACCGAACCCTAGTATCTATATAAAAGCAAGATGGGGAGTTGCTTAGGTGGCCTAATGAGAACCCACCATTCATCTTTATCTATTTTCTCCTAATTTTTATTTTTTAAGTTTTCATTTAATATCTAATTTTCTTTATTATTCTATACTTATTTCTATTATACACAAAGTGATCAACAAATATAAATTTTATTTACCTTACAACTTTTAATTAATATCTAATTTTCTTTATCATTTTATAATTATTTTTATTTGCACTACATAAAAACATCAACAAATCAATATATCAATATATATATATATATAAAGCAAAATGTAAAAGAGGGGATTAAGGAGAAACCTCCAATAAAGCAAAATCTAAAACTATCTTATAATTAGGACATTTTGTGTCCTAACAATCTCCCCTTATAGTTTTGTAAAGGAATCACCCTTCTCGAAAGATCTTCAGTTCTTCTCCCCCTTGATTTCTTTAGAAAACCGTAGTGATGCAATTCTTCAAATGTAGTCTAGGCTCCCCCTTGAAATAAGCTCTTACTCTTTATATTTCAACCTTGACAAATCGGATTCAATGCCTCGACCGAGTGCACGAAAAACATCTTCATAAATGTGAAAACTCTAGCTCGGACCGATAAGCTCACAAGAAAGATAACGAGCGAGTTGTTGCGTGACAAACCAAATGCAATCTCAGTCTATAACACCAAATCCGTCGATAAGCCACGAGTTGAATAGGAATTCGGCTTAAGAGCTTGATTCGGATTTGCTCGAAGGAGGAAACATAATGAAGCATACACTATAAAGTAGGGTTTAGAAGAACTCCACAAGTAACATTGTTCATCAACTGTAGAAAAATGCTCATCTCCAAAATATCAAAACACTGAATGATGAAAATCCGGAACTTCAATCTTCAAGAAATAGCTGAATGATTATAAGCACTAAAGAGTCTGAATCACAACCAACGCACCAGAACAATGATTGCAAGCACTCACAATTCTGATTGATCAGGTCAAAAGAATGATTAAGAGAACTCAAAGGTCTAGCATCGTCAACAAAACTCCAGAATAATGATTGCAAATGCTCAAATGTCTAATCCAATTAAACCAAAGACTGAATTCCAACACCCATCTTCTGAAAATCTTGGCAAACTTGAGCTCCTTTAAACATTGACAGTTGCAATATATGTATGTGACAGCCTAAATATGGGAATGATGTCACACACGCTTTATGCTAAACACCATGAACAATGCCCCCTCTTGAGACTAAGCACGGGGGTTCCGCTATTGAATGGGTGATTACTTGGGCGAGGATACCATTTTTATCTCAAGAAACAGTCGCGATAACACATTTTATCACAACCCACACTTTTTCGCAAGCTTCATTTTTTTTAAAAATTGAATTGGTGATTACTTGGGCGAGCATACCATTTTGATCTCCAGAAACAGTCGCGATTACACATTTTTAACACTTTGTCGCAACACAAACCTTGTCGCAACCACACACTTGTCGCAACTCAAATTATGTCGCAACCCCACACAATGTCGCAACACAAGACTTGTCGCAACCCAGAGTATGTCGCAAGCAACTTTGTCGCAAAAGGAAGACTTGTCGCAACAAAGAGGTTGCGATAACTCAAAAATGATTCTTATCGCAACAGAAGGTTGCGATAAGGTACTGTTCATGTGAAGTGGGTTGGGATAAAACAAGCTTGTCGCAAATGACCGTTGCGATAGTTTACTGTTCATGAGCTGGAGGTTGCGATAACAATGAATGTATGACACTTGCGATAAGGATGAACATGAAGAACACTTAAGGTTGCGATAAGTATGAAGATTTAAATTTTCTTAAGTCGAATCTTCAATACTGATCTGTTTGGGCTGAAATTTGGTACGTAGATTCGCACTGGTATTCTGGATAACTTTAATGCTTCAAGTTTTGTCCAAAAACCAACAGAAAAGTGTTTTTCAATCCCAAAACAGCGTGTGCAACAAAAAAATCCGAAAAATTACTGTTTCATACCAAGATGGGCTGTAGATGATGAATCGTTGTAGAATGATCGTATCGATGATTGATTTCTTCGATTTTGGCTCTGATACCACTTGTGAGTCCTATTATAACAAGGCAACGATTCATATAATGTGTAGAAGATAACAAGAAGAGATAATATAATCAAAGTGGTGTATTATTCATGTGGAAGAACTATCCTAGAGAGAGAATGGTTCTCTCTCTAGAACACACACTTACACACTATGGAGGATACATTGCAAAATGACTACTAAACCCTAATTACACACACTAAACATTATATACCCACTTGTCGCAACTCAAATTATGTCGCAACCCCACACAATGTCACAACACAAGACTTGTCGCAACCCAGAGTATGTCGCAAGCAACTTGGTCGCAAAAGGAAGACGTGTCGCAACAAAGAGGTTGTGATAACTAAAAAATGATTCTTATCGCAACAGAAGGTTGCGATAAGATACTGTTCATGTGAAGTGGGTTGCGATAAAACAAGCTTGTCGCAAATGACCGTTGCGATAGTTTATTGTTCATGAGTTGGAGGTTGCGATAACGATGAACATAGCTAGTTGCGATAAGGATGAACATGAAGAACACTCAAGGTTGCGATAAGTATGAAGATTCAAATAATCTTAAGTCCAATCCTCAAAAATGATCTGTTTGGGCTGAAATTTGGTACGTAGATTCGCACTGGTATTCTGGACAACTTTAATGCTTCAAGTTTTGTCCAAAAACCAACAGAAAAGTGTTTTTCAATCCCAAAACAGTGTGTGCAACAAAAAATTCCAAAAAATTACTGTTTCATACCAAGATGGGCTGTAGATGATGAATCGTTGCAGAATGATCGTATCGATGATTGATTTCTTCGAATTTGGCTCTGATACCACTTGTGAGTCCCATTATAACAAGGCAACGATTCATATAATGTGTAGAAGATAACAAGAAGAGATAATATAATCAAAGTGGTGTATTATTCATGTGGAAGAACTATCCTAGAGAGAGAATGGTTCTCTCTCTAGAACACACACTTACACACTATGGAGGCTACATTGCAAAATGACTACTAAACCCTAATTACACACACTAAACATTATATACCCCCTTGTTACACTATTAAGCCCAAGCCCTTATAATATAACCCAAGCCCATATTACAATTATTACCCTTTACAAAACTATCTTATAATTAGGACATTTTGTGTCCTAACACTTTGTTTTATTATTTTTTTGTTTAAGCTAACAATCAATATATATATATATAAAGCAAAATGTAAAAGAGAGGATTAAGGAGAAGCCTCCAATGGGGCTTTAAAAATTTTCTTAGATTTTTGTTTTTTTTATAAAATTGTTGCATTAATTGAGTAGAACCTTTCATTATCTTTTGTATTATTTTGTATACTTTGGTTTTGTATTATTTTGGTATACTTTGTTTTATTATTTTTTTGTTTAAGCTAACAATGCTTATAAATAAATAAAATGTGTATGATTTTGGTATACTTTGTTATATTATTTTTTTGTTTAAGCTAACAATGCTTATAAATCAATAAAATGTGTATTATTTTGGTATACTTTGTTTAATTATTTTTTTGTTTAAGCTAACAATGCTTATAAATCAATAAAATATGTATATTTTGTATATTTTGTATACTTTGTTTTATTACTTTTTTGTTTAACCTAACAATCATCAATATATATATATATAAAGCAAAATGTAAAAGAGAGAATTAAGGAGAAGCCTCCAATGAGGCTTTAGAATTTTCTTAGATTTTTGTTTTTTTTTTAAAATTGAGTAGAACCTTTCATTATCTTTTGTATTATTTTGTATACTTTGGTTTTGTATTATTTTGGTATACTTTGTTTTTTTATTTTTTTGTTTAAGCTAACAATACTTATAAATCAATAAAATGTGTATTATTTTAGTATACTTTGTTTTATTATTTTTTTGTTTAAGCTAACAATGCTTATAAATCAATAAAATGTGTATTATTTTGGTATACTTTGTTTAATTATTTTTTTGTTTAAGCTAACAATGCTTATAAATCAATAAAATGTGTATATTTTGTATATTTTGTTTTATTATTTTTTTGTTTAACCTAACAATGCTTATAAATCAATAAAATGTGTATATTTTGTAAATCTAACAAAATGCTTAATAATCAAAGTCTTTTTTCTTATTAGGCTAACAATGCTGTTAGGACACAAAATGTCCTAATTATAAGATAGTTTTGTAAAAGGGTATTAATTGTTATATGGGCTTGGGTTATGTTATAAGGGCTTGGGATTAACTATGTAACAAGGGGGTATTTATAGATAAGTGTGTGTAATTAGGGTTTGGTAAGAATCATTGCAATGTAGGCTAAGGTGTATGTGTGTGTAAACTAGAGAGAGATCCATTCTCTCTCTAGGTAGTTCTTCATCAATAATACACCACTTTATCCTTAGTATCTCATCTTGTTACAATATCTATCATTATGAATCGTTGCCTTGTTCAAATGGGACTCACAAATGCTTATAATTCGAAACTTATTATTAAAGTTAACATCATATATGTAAGTTATGTTTATCGTCACCGCGCAACGCGCGGTGCACACTACTAGTTCTATTGTAACAAGATTACTTGACGTTTGATTTTCTATAAATTCAAAATTCAACCGAATCTTTTATTGGTGTTATATGATATATAGATTAATTTCTTTAAAATCAAAATAAACAACTAAATATTTATACATCTTTTTACATCAGAAAATTATTGTTTTATAACATATATTATCAATATTGAGGCCCACTATTTTGTAAACTTTATTTCGTGTAAACTTTGGATTTTATAGATTTCTTGATGAAATTGTTTGATGAAATTATTTATTTTGATGAAATTGTTTCATATCATTCATTTCTTGATAAAATTGTTTCATATATTTGTGTTTTTATGTAGTTTCATATGTTTTTTTACATTTCTATGAAAATGTTTCATATATTTTCTCAGTTTGATGAAACTTTGTCATTTTCACGTAAAAACACAAATATATAAAACAATTTCATCAAAAAATGAACGATATAAAACACTTTCATCGAATAAACAATTTCATCAGAAAAACCTATGAAATCCAAAGTTTACACACATTTAGAGGTTTATAATTTATTATCTCTCTATATTCTCAATATATATATATATATAGAGAGAGAGACTAACAAAAGAAAGAAAGCATCAAGGTGATGGGAAAAACAAATTTATTTAAAGATAAAGTGTTCCCTACCCCATTTGCTTTTTCTCATCTTCTCTTTTTTCTCCTATCAAAAACCCCCAAACAGCACCCCCTTCATTCCCTCCTCTCTCTCTCTCTCTCTCTCTCTCTCTCTCTCTCTCTCTCTCTCTCTCTCTTTATTTGGGCCATATCTCCCTCCAGATCTTCTTCTTCTTCCCCCAAGGTCTCCCCCCTCTCTATACATACATATATGTACGTATGCATGTATGAGCCTACTCATGTTAAAATGTTTGATCGATGATGACTAATTATAAATATCAACTTCTTGTTTAATTTGTGCAGTGTTTTTGCGTCTCAAGGCTGGTCTCCTTGTGTTTTTCATTTTTCGGGGGACAACAAAACAAGCTATATATACCTAGTTGAGACGGCTGGGTGGGAAGATCAATTCGAAGAGCGATATATCATCGACGTATAAATATATACATTGATGGCACCCGTTTCATTGCCTCCAGGCTTTCGTTTTCATCCCACCGATGAAGAGCTTGTCGCTTACTATCTCAAGAGGAAAATCAATGGTCGTAAAATCGAACTTGAAGTTATCCCTGAAGTTGATCTCTACAAGTGCGAACCCTGGGATTTACCAGGTATATATATGCATGCATGTCTTCATGGTGGTGTCCCGATTGCAATTTTCCTTTTTAATCACTACAACCGAAAAACAATATTTCATTCTGGTGGAATTTTAGGTTGCTTTGTGGTTTATGCAAGTATCACAAAATATTCTAAAACTATAATATATATTTTAAATTTGGAACTTATCGAAATGTATTAATAAAATGCGTGTGTTGATTTTCTATAAATATATTTTCGATATTTCTCATCATAATATCATAATATATAAACTTACCGATGATTTATTAAAATATATCTTTAGCTAGGGTTCATATGTACGTATAATTCATTTACCAAATTTTATCATTGTTTCCCGAATAAAATTTAAAAAAAAAAGCATACAATGAAAAGCAATTTAGGCATGAGCATGAACAGTTTATGTGCAAGGGAAGTGACTAAATCAAGATTCTTCCAAAGAGTCTTTCATTTATATTCTTTCGATTTCATCCCTTTATTTTGTTGCTAAAGGCAAAAAATGAAGCTTCTTTGACGCTCTTTATGTGTGCTTCGACGTACTTTGTTCTTGGTAAGCTTCAAAACAAATTATTTAATTTAATTTTGTTTGAAAATTTTATGAAACATAGACGTGTTTAACGTTAAAAAGAGCTACACATTAATTTATGTGTTTCAGATGCATACAAGACCAGTCAAATGTGACTGGAACTTTTAAGATCAAAACCTGGGCATAAGATCATCATAATGATTGTTTCTTTATGATGAAAAGTTAATATTTAAAGGGGATTAAGGTGGGCCCTACATCTTTTAAACTCGTATAAGAACAAAATTTTAGTAATTAGCTGACAAGATTGAAGTCAAAAAGCGAATTAAAGTGGAAAGAACTTGACTACGCTTACCGGTTCTTTCAAACACAGATATGATTACCAGCTTTTGCTTTCTTTATTAATTTCCTGAAATATTTTCATTTATACAAATAACCGTGTTCATCTGGTGTTCCCAAAATTTCATACAAAAATTTATATTTTTTGTTAGGTTTTGTTTTTTAGAACCCAATTAGAATGAAACCAAATAAATCATGACACAGTTACTCTTTCTTTTCTTTTTTGGATCTTTAAATAATAAGATATGGTTTTACATTCTTTTATTGATTTGTATTAGTTTTGATCATCTTCAGGGAAATCACTATTGCCAAGCAAAGATCTAGAGTGGTATTTCTTTAGTCCAAGAGATCGTAAATACCCAAATGGATCTAGGACAAACCGAGCGACCAAAGGTGGGTATTGGAAGGCAACGGGAAAGGACAGGAATGTAAATTCCCAATCACGAGCAGTAGGGATGAAGAAAACCCTAGTTTACTACAGAGGGAGAGCACCACATGGTGCTCGGAGCGATTGGGTCATGCACGAGTACCGCCTTGATGAGAGAGAATGTGAAAGCGAATCTGGCCTCAAGGTGATCATCTTCTTCGTAATAACTTTTTTTTTTGAAGGGTGTCCTAGCTATGCCTAGTCTAATCATTTGGTAAATTATGACCGTAAGAAATCAGCACTGTTTAAAACTCAGAGGCCACAACTGTTGTATACGTCTGGATTCGAACCCCGGACATTAGCCCTGATTAACTTAACTTATGATCGATGGTTAATTAATTAACGTATCAAAATTTATCACATAATTAACACCAAGTATATTTCTTTTTTGCGATTTAAAAGTTGCAGGATGCTTATTCGCTTTGCCGCGTGTTTAAGAAGAGTTTGAATGCTCCAAAGACGACAGTTGGGGTACATTATGCTGCAGCTGCGAGTGATCACTCATCAAGTATGGATCTTTATTCAGAGGGGGGAAGAGGTGGTGAAGATATGGAGACTTGTAATTATCCAACACCAATGGCTTCATCTTCATCTAATATCAACCATGGATCTCCACATAATTTAAGTGATACAAGTGATGGAAGATGGATGCAGTACTTATCAGAAGAAGCATTCACTTTCCCAAATCCATCATTCGCGAACTACGGGAATGTCACTTATCCCCCATCCAAGGTACAAACATGTAATGCTATTCATAATTAATGATTCACCCATTAAAACACACGTTCTACTCTTCATTTCCTCTCATAAAACCGGTATAAAACAAAGCTTGAGATGTGTGTTATGATTTTCTTGAATTCTTTTATATCACCATTCACCAACTGGCTTCTAAAACAAAAGCTTCAGAGTTTTGGATTGTAGAGCCGATGCTTAAGGGTGTGTATCCTCTTTCTTTATCCTTATATATTTATACTATATTATAAAGCATTTGAGAAAAACTCTTAAAAACACATTTTTATGTATCGCGTACTGTTAATTAATGCATATTACTTAAAATTCATGATTACAAGTAATTCATGCATTAGTACAACTTTCTAAAGAATCATGTTGAATTCATAAATAACTGATAAACATAATCAAATATATGATAAACATCTCATTTTAAATATAAAAAAATCTAAAATATAATTATGATAATCATTGAATTTTAACAGAATACTTAATTGTTTTCTTATAAAAATTCATTATACTACTAAACCTAAAGTAAATTACATCATATTCCAACATTAAATTAAAAATAAAAAATTAAATTAAACAAATTTATAAAAAGCCATTACCGTTTTCTTAAAACCACACAAGACCGTAGATAAAGACAAAAGATAAAATAAAGCATTAAAATCAAAATGTATCGTGCTTGTATTGCGCAAGTATACTCCTACTTTTCTTAAAAAGGGATCTATTTTTGTTATTTTGAATCTGTATAATGGTAAGTTTAATATCTGCACGCATAAGGGTGCATTAAACGTCCCTTTTTCTACCCATGCAAGCATACCAATTTACAAGACTTTAATTTTACAATATTTTCTCAGGTTGATATAGCATTGGAATGTGCAAGGCTGCAACAAAGGTTATCAATGCCTCCATTGCAGGTGCAAGACCTCCCACAGCAGGGGGCTACAAGCTATGTGGATTTGATGAACATGCCTCAGACAAGCAGCAGCATGCGCGAAATGGCAACTACTACGAACGGTCCTCAGCAGGACATATTGCAGGAAATCCTTTCAGTTGCTCAAGTTTCTCAGGATCTCATCAATCAGAACACTTGGGGTGGAGGTTATTCAAGTCATCATGAAGATGATTTCTC
The DNA here is from genome assembly GCA_033807775.1 of Saussurea involucrata. NCBI lineage: Eukaryota > Viridiplantae > Streptophyta > Magnoliopsida > Asterales > Asteraceae > Saussurea > Saussurea involucrata. The sequence goes on along the minus strand of CM066322.1, from coordinate 63,286,387 downwards.
GTTTCTGGCTAATAACAATAATAGCAACAATCAAATGCAAGATATGGGCACCTTTAGGTTCATGGGAGATGAACAGAATATGAGGTCCATTGAGGTTGGTGGTGTCAATGAGGAGCTCGGAACTGATAGAATGGCTGAGAATTTAAGATGGGTCGGCATGTCTAACAAAGATCTTGAAATGGTATAGTAGTAATGACCATTCTTTGTACTAGTTATTGTTAATTGTTTTAAGAAAAAAAGCAAGGAAACTCCATTGATATTTTATCTAACGGAGTTTCATGATGCACCTAATAATTAATCATGGGTTCAAAACTTGATGCAAACAGAAAATGTGCAATTTCTATGTTTAACCTTTCATGGCTTCATAGTCTGCCAAATAGAGTTTTATTGCTTCTATGCCTATTGTATATGCTTTGAGAAATTTTATCTTTAAATTAATTTTCTTGACATCTACAGACTTTTTGGGACGATTACAAGACTGTTCCAGTGGAAAATATGCCAAATTTTCAGAGGGAGGAGCATGAGGTTCAAGGTACAAATCACTAAGCCTTATTTACCAACCTAAGAAGTTCACTACAAAATAAATAAATGATTTTTACCCACAAAATTTACCCAAGAAAATTTCCGTAGGTAATTACCCACGGATCACCCAGAAAATACTAATGGTTCGGTAGCTAGAATCCGATGTTTTTTGAGAAAATACACATGGATCACCCAGAGGATCTATGGGTAATCTGTCACTGATTTGCATTACCCACAAAAAATTACCCACCAACTTTTGTGACGTTTTTGTAACGAATCAACCTTTAGTAACAGATTTCCAAGGGAAAAGTTCATAGGCAAAAGTCTTTCGTGTAGTAGTGGTTATGACATGCTACACATCATCATTCTCGTAGTTAGATGCCATTTCACTAATAACTTGAAAAACAGTTGCAGGAGAAAGCAGCCATCACAACAACTTCACAGAAGATCACTTCTCACTTGGATTCGCCACCGAAGATCAGAACAACTCAAACGAAAACTTCTTGGATGAAGGCGATTTGGACGACTTTACCACAAATCCAAGCTTCGAAATTTACGAGAAAACAAAAGTCAGTCACGGGTTGATTGTTTCGACCCGACAGGTTTCGGAAACCTTCTTCCACCAAATCGTGCCTTCTCAAACGGTCAAGGTCCAACTGAACCCAGGAATGATACATGATCAGAAAGTTTTATATGATAAGTTCAAAATATTCGCGGATTCGAAGCCATTGGAGGCCACAACTAAGAAAACAATGAGCCCTTTTGTCAACTTGGTTTCCCTTCTGTTGATATGCTGCTTTTATCTTGAAGAATCTACAGAAGAGGATGGTGATATGAGGTTCAAATTTGACGATGGTTCACCAGCTAGAAACAACAAGCAAATGAGGGATGAAGAAGAGGAAAAGAATGAAGGATGGAGCATTTCAAGTGTGGTTTTGGAGAAGGTGATATGGCCATGCGTGACCTTGGCTTTGGCATTTTCAACTATCTGGGTACATCATAATTACTAATTATATGGGTTTTTTTTTTAATTAATTGTTTCTAACCAACATACAGAGTGAAGCTGTTTACTATAGAAAAGATAAACTAAGCTTCCCTGGATTTAATCTGGGGTTGAATTATAATATTTGTATTTTTCTTCATTTTACAATTAATCATACAAGGGGTGTGATTATAATTGATTCAGTGATATAAGAACAAAAAACTCCTGAAAACTATTTATATATCCAAAAGATTGGAATTTCTTCATGTGCAGGTACATTAATTCACTTTTACAAATTCATAGGCTAATTATGAGGCCTCTCTTATATTATTATTTGAAGACCAATTAACTTTTCGTTTTGCAAATATCCAACAACCTTATAATCCTTTTTGAAACTGTCAAAATACACACACACATATATATATATATATATATATATATATATATACTCATGCAAGTCTCAAACTTGTAACATATCCTTACTACTTGAATATTCCTTCAATTCGATCTTCTTTGGGAGACGCCCCAGAATTTTCTCTCTTTTCTTGGATTAATGCAGGAATGCTTTCTAGGAAGTTGGACTAATTAAGCTGCCAAATATTTGAGCTCAAGTGCTTAACTCGAAACTTTGCTAGTACTAAGAGCACCACCAAACACATTCTCCAAAAAGAACTTGGGAGATAGGAGAACGAAATACTCCAAATATGAAGAAAGTACTAAAAATGATTATAATAAGAGAGAAATATTTTTTTTAAAATTATATTCTATTAATAAGAAATTTTGAAATCAAAAGTATAGGAGAAAGAAATAAAATTTTATTAAAAATATGAAATAATTTAATAATATAATCAATGTTTTAATCTCCAAAATGGAGAAGTTGGAATTGAATGTAATTATTTTAGAGATTTTAGTTTCGATTTTCCGTTTTGAAGAATTTGTTAGATGCTTTAAGCTTCCAATTAACCACGGTGTATTTGGACAAAAAGTTGATAATCGGCAACCCAACTGGCTCCAAAGAGAACCCGCCTCAGCTCCAAGGACCCCAACGTGAAGGACATTTTTTTGGCTCAATCAACAGTCGGGGCTAGCGATCCAGGGGGTCCTATAATCAAACCCATGACCTGTATTGTATTTGGGAAAAATCACCTCATTCCTTTGCTAACTGAGTTGCATACCAAATGCACTAACCACGGTATATTAATATGATTCAATTGTACTAGACTTAAATTCAAGCTCTTTGATCCAAGCATAGTGGATCATGCAAATGATAACTTAACGTTGCCTTTTCAGCTAATTAATCTAATAGGACATGAACATTTATCCTACTTGATCAACATAGAGTTCAAAATGGGAATATATATCTTCTCGTCTTTAACAATGTCATGTGGTTGAAGTTATCTCCTCAAGTATAACACCTAAAATACGGGTAAACTGTAAAATAAAGGTGAGAGAATAATGTTTGAAGAAATAGACAGAAACAAGTTTAAGGGCTAAAACGACATTATATAATTTAGAGATGTGGACTTCACTAGCAATTGTTCAAACATTGAAACACGTCTTAATAGAGATGTGGGGGATATGGAGGCTTGAAATTGAGAGGGGGGGTATGATCCCATTTTGGCTATCATTACCATGGAAGTCATCAAGCCAAATTAATCTACACGTTGTTCCCTATAGATCCATAAGCATTCTCAACAACAAATGTGAATTTTGAAGAAGGCTGTGAAGGAGAGAAAAGCACAAGTGTCACTACAAGTTTAAGGAGTAAGGCACGATTTCATGATTTAAGTCTTGTTTCTTTATGTTGGTTTAGTAGCATAACACATGTAATTCAGATGATTAATACGTTATGGAGTCGACTCGGAGGCTAAAAGGCTCTTCATCTGACCAAGAATTGAAATACATATTATTAGATGTAAGTGTTAGCTGTATTTTATGCATGTATCATTGCAGGTTAAATTTTCATTGTTGTGTCTAATTTAAGTTTTATTTAAAATTTAGTTATTTTTTATTTAATCATCGTTGGAGATATTATTTTAGTATTTTTGTAGTTTTGTCAGATTTTGATAAGTAATTTACATTGAAAGTCTGAATATGGATGATGATGACTTTTGAAGCATTTGATCATCATTTATTGATGGTCAAAGTTAAGAAATGTGATAGAAGACTAATTATGGAATAAATTATTATTGATGGATCAAAATAAGATTCACATGTCTTTGGAGGAGCATTATAGAAAAACTAAATCAAGAAGGTCATCTTTGAAAAGGAGGCAAATTAGAGGGGTTGCTTTAGAAATTCTTCATATGAACATGGATTCTATCTATTTTAGGCTTTCAGCTCCTCTCTTTCCTCCACTTCACGACGCTGCTTATTTTCAATTCTTTTTTTTTTGTTTTACATTTAGTATACAATTTTATTTTCTATCCATTTTTCTTTAGTTTGGGTTTTAGATTTAATTTTTTTTTTCAGTTTTTTGTAATCCCTCATTACTTGAGTCTTTCAAGATGTGATTGTTAGTCATGGACCACACTGACTTACACATATGATGTTTGTAGAGTGGTATTGAATATAAACACAATAAATTTTCACTTTTTAATTTTATATTTTATTCAAACATAACATTACATATATGTTGCGGAATTGAAGTTAAGAAGGTAAGACATGTTGTGAGTCTCATTATAACAAGCAACAATCCAAGTATTTGATAGATAGAGTAACAAGATGAGATATAGGATAAATGGTGTATTATTCATATGAAGAGACTATCCTAGAGAGAGAATGGTTCTCTCTCTAGATTACACACACTACACCTTGGATGTCTACATTGTAATGATTTCCCTTAACCCTAATTACACACACTAATCCTTATATACTCCCTTGTTACACATATAAGCACAAGCCCATAATTCCTATACCCAAGCCCATATTACAATTATTAACTCTTTACAAAACTATCATATAATTAGGACATTTTGGTCCTAACATTCTCCCCCCTATAGTTTTGTAAAGGAATCACCCTTCTCAAAAGATCTTCAGTTCTTCTCCCCCTTGATTTCTTTAGCAAACCATAGCGATGCAATTCTTCAAATGTAGTCTAGGCTCCCCCTTGAAATTAGCTCTTACTCTTTATATTTCAACCTTGAAAAACCGGACTCGATGTGCACCATAACCTCGACCGAGTGCCCGAAAAACATCTTTAAAAAGTTGAAACTCTAGCTCGTACCGATAACCTCACAAGAAAGATAACGAGCGAGTTGTTGCGTGACATACCAAAAGTGCAATCTCCGTTTATAACACCAAATCCGTCGATAAGCCGCAAGTTGAATAGGAATTCGGCTTAAGAGCTTGGTTCGGATTTGCTCGAAGGAGGAAACATAATGAAGCACACACTACAAGGTAGGGATTAGAAGAACCAAACAATTAACATTGTTCACCAACCGTAGAAAAATGCTCATCTCCAAAATACTTCAGAACACTGAATGATGAGAATCCAGAACTTCAATCTTCAAGAAATAGTTGAATGATTATGAGCACTCAAGAGTAACAAACTAATTATGAGAATTATGTCACACATGCTCGTACGTCTAATCCAATCCAATCAAAGACTGAATTCCAACACCCACCTTCTGAATATCTTGATAAACTTGAGTTCTTTTAAGCTTTGACAGTTGCTATAAGTATGTGACAAACTAAATATAAGAGTGATGTCACACATGCTTTATGCTAAAATTCCATGAACAATGCCCCCCTCCTGAGACTTAGCACGGGGGTTCCACTACCCGATTAACGGATGGGGTAAAGGGGCAACGCCCTTGCGGGGTCGAGGGGCAGCGCCTTTCCGGATAAATTTTTCCACTATTGAATGTGCGATTAATTACTTGAGCGAGGATGTCATTTTTATCGCATGAAACATACGCTATAACACATTTTATCACAGTCGTGTGATAACCCCTTTTTATCGCAAGCTACATGTGCGATAAACCTTTTTTATCACAAGCCACTAGAGCGATAACCAATTAAGCCTTTTATCGCACGACACACGCGCGATAAACACTGTTCACACTGTTTTATCGCACCCCAGATACGCGATAAAGTTATTGTTCACCCATTTTTATCGCAAGTCACATCTGCGATAAAACTCCTCGATGATTTTTGTCGCACACCAAAGGCACGATAAAATTTCTGCGATTAAAACTAATATTTTCTACGTGCGAGGAAGATGAACTTTGTCTGGTGCGATAAGTATGAACATAGCTTGGTGCGGTAACATTGAACATATAAACTCAGATCGAACAGAAAGCTCAAAAATGTCCAAATCGATCAAAATATGAAGGACTGATGATCGTATGATGTTCAGAAACACTATTCAATCAATCCTAAGCAATCAGCACTGATCCAAACACAGTTATACGCACAAAAGCATCAAAAACTTACTATTTCATTAAGGAATGGGTTGTAGATCGCAATCGTTGCAGAAAGATCGTATCGATGAAAGATTTCTTCGATTTGGCTTTGATACCACTTGTTAGTTCCATTTAACAAGCAACAATCCAAGTATTTGATAGATAGAGTGTTAAGATACAAAATGTCCTAATTATAAGATACTTTTGTAAAAGGTTATAATTGTTATATGGGCTTGGAATATTGTAATATGGTCTTGGGCTTAAAGGTGTAATAGGTGGATATATATAGGATGTGTGTGTGTAATTAGGGTAGAGTAATCATTGCAATGTAGACCTCTATGGTCTTTGTGTGTGTTCTAGAGAGAGATCCATTCTCTCTCTAGGTTGCTTCCATCTTCAATAATACACCATATTTATCCTATATCCCATCTTATTACTCAATCATCTACTATATTGAATTGTTGCTTGTTCTAATGGGACTAACAAGTGGTATCAGAGCCAAATCGAAGAAATCTTTCATCGATACGATATTTCTGCAACCATTTACAACCCATTCCTTGATGAAACAGTAAGTTTTTGATGCCTTTTGTGCGTATAATTACGTTTAGATAAGTGCTTAATGTAAAGGATTGATTGAATAGTGTTTCTGAACATCGTGCGATCATCAGTCCATCATATTTTTATCGATTTGGACATTTTTGAGCTTTCTATTCGATCTGAGTTTATATGTTCAATGTTATCGCACCAAGCCATGTTCAACTTTATCGTGTCCTTCTTGCGGTGAACAGTATTTTATCGCGAGTGCCTGTTAAGAGAACATTGGTTTATCGCGTCCTTCTTGAGGTGAACAGTATTTTATTGCGAGTGCCTGTTGAGAGAACATTGGTTTATCGCGTCCTTCTTGAGGTGAACAGTATTTTATCGCGAGTGCCTGTTGAGATAAAACTCATTTTTGTCTTTTATCTCAACCTCTTAGCTGCGATAAAATTCTAATCGAGTGTTTGCGAGTTCCTTTGCGATAAAGTGGGTTTTTGCGACAAAGTGTGGGTTGCGATAAAAATGAAGCTTGCGAAAAAGAAGGATTGTCGCAAGGCTGTGATATAATGTGTTATCGCGACTGTTTCTTGAGATAAAAATGGTATCCTCGCCCAAGTAATCACCCATTCAATAGCGGAACCCCCGTGCTTAGTCTCTGGAGGGGGGCATTGTTCATGGATTTTTAGCATAAAGCGTGTGACATCATTCTTATATTTAGTTTGTCACATACTTCTAACAACTGTCAGTGTTTAAAAGAGCTCAAGTTTGCCAAGATTTTCAGAAGGTGGGTGTTGGAATTTAGTCTTTAATTGGATTGGATTACACGTTTGAGCATTTGCAATCATTATTCTGGAGTTTTGTTGACGATGCTAAACCTTTGAGTGCTCTTAATCATTCTTCTGACCTGATCAATCAGAATTGTGAGTGCTTGCAATCATTGTTCTGGTGCTTTGGTTGTAATTCAAACTTTTGAGTGCTTATAATCATTCAGCTATTTCTTGAAGATTGAAGTTCTGGATTTTCATCATTCAGTGTTCTGAAGTACTTTGGGATGAGAATTTTTTCTACAGTTGATGAACAATGTTACTTGTGTGGTTCTTCTAATCCCTACCTTGTAGTGTGTGCTTCATTATGTTTCCTCCTTCGAGCAAATCCGAACCAAGCTCTTAAGCCGAATTCCTATTCAACTCGCGGTTTATCGACGGATTTGGTGTTATAAACTGAGATTGCACTATGGTTTGTCACGCAACAACTTGCTCGTTATCTTTCTTGTGAGCTTATCGGTACGAGCTAGAGTTTCAACATTTATAAAGATGTTTTTCGTGCACTCGGTCGAGGTTATGGCGCACATCAAATCCGTTTTTCAAAGTTGAAATATAAAGAGTAAGAGCTTATTTCAAGGGGGAGCCTAGACTACATTTGAAGAATTGCATAACTATGGTTTTCTAAAGAAATCAAGGGGGAGAAGAACTAAAGATCTTTCGAGAAGGGTGATTCCTTTACAAAACTATAGGGAAGAATGTTAGGACACAAAATGTCCTAATTATAAGATAGTTTTGTAAAGGGTTATAATTGTTATATGGGCTTGGAATATTATAATATGGGTTTGGGCTTAAAGGTGTAATAGGTGGGTATATATAGGATGTGTGTGTGTGTAATTAGGGTAGATTAATCATTGCAATGTAGACCTCTATGGTGTTTGTGTGTGTTCTAGAGAGAGATCCATTCTCTCTCTAGGTTGCTTCCATCTTCAATAATACACCATATTTATCCTATATCTCATCTTATTACTCAATCTATCAATTATGTGAATTGTTGCTTGTTGACATGGGACTAACATAGAGTAACAAGATGAGATATAGGATAAATAGTGTATTATTCATATGAAGAGACTTCCCTAGAGAGAGAATGGTTCTCTCTCTAGATTACACACACTACACCTTGGATGTCTACATTGTAATGATTTATCTTAACCCTAATTACACACACTAATCCTTATATACTCCCTTGTTACACATATAAGCCCAAGCCCATAATTCCTATACCCAAGCCCATATTACAATTATTAACCCTTTACAAAACTATCATATAATTAGGACATTTTGGTCCTAACATTCTCCCCCTATAGTTTTGTAAAGGAATCACCCTTCTCGAAAGATCTTCAGATCTTCAATGCACTAACACATTAAACTATTTGACTCGTGACACATGTACTAACACTAAAAGAGAGAAGACAGTCATCAGATTGTGACGCCGAATTTACTTTGAAACTTTCATAGAGAAGTTCTTTGACACGTGTTTTCATTTGATTTGTTGATCTATGCATGTTTGTACTTTTCACTTCAGCATTTGTGGTTGATGTAGACACCTGTTAACCCATATCATCCTTTGTATGCAAATAAAACAGTAAAGTATGACACTAATTAAATAACGTGTTAGAACTTACTTTGGCTAACATGTTTTTGCATGTTCTCATACTAGGATCGGAGATTGGGAGAGTTGGTGAGCCAAACTTGTTGGACAAGTTTGCACTTCAAAATCCGACTTGCTAGTAGTACTATTTGTCATACTACTAGTTGATTGTATCTTGTATTGATCTTCTTTTGGCTGGATGACAAACCAGTCCTCTTTGGTGACTGACTATCTTCACCCGCTTGTACGAGGGCTTTATTCTCTCCGCGATCGTGCCCATGGCACTTTCACCCCGCTTGTATCGACCGCTTTCCCGGTCGTTCCTCGACCATTAACCGACCTTTTTTCGGACCGTTATCGTTTTCTCGGCCATTCAACGACAGTTTTATTGGTCGTTCTTGGACCATTTTCCCGGTCGTTCACCGACCGTGTTCATCGATCGTCCCTCAACCATCCAGCGATCGTTTTCTCGGCTATTCCCTGACCATTTTCTCGGTCTTTCCCCAACCTTTTGTAGAAATTTTGGGGTGTTACAGTCAAACCCTTCAATAGACTCATGATGTGCAACATACCCACATGATCGTGACAAATGCAAGACAAAACTAGCTTACAAGGTCATGAAGGGTGCACAAGGCTTGGTTATGGCATGATTGTTCATTGTTTTTGACCCAACCCAAAATCTCTATTTTTGATCCATTTCCGTTTTTTCTTATTACATAAGAACTCTATTATCATATAAGTATTACAACATCATTGCATGTTGTTGGGTCATTGACCAGCATCTCCCTAAATCGAAACGTGGCGCTGGCTGCTACGTTATATGGAAATAAGTTGCACCTTCTCCACCAGCAATTGCTTTTGGCGTAGTGGTAAGCGCTTGGATCCCAACATGTGGTATCAGAGTAGGTCACGGGTTCGAATCCCATGGAGTGCATTATAATGCCAAAGGCATGCTGTGCAGCCAAGAGTGCTGGCAGATGCTGGGGGGGGGGGGGGGGGGGATTGTTGGGTCATTGACCAACATCTCCCTAAATCGAAACGTGGCGCTGGCTGCTATACTATATGAAAATAAGTTGCGCCTTCTCCACCAGCAATTGATTTTGGCGTAGTGGTAAGCGATTGGATCCCAACACATGCTTAAACACCAATTTGGGTGTATACCTATTGATTTGGTTAAAGAACACTAAAACAACCACTTCCATTAACTTGATGGCCTTATGAATTAATTTCATGCCATTTTAATGAACACTTCAAGTAACATAATATGCTACTGATAACGCACCAAGACAAAATATTAAGATGAATCCTTACCGTAATTACATCGATTCTTGTTTCTGAACCGACCATACAACATGCGCTTCAAAACTTGCACCAAATTATGTATTTTCTACCAACTTCTTCTATGATCTTGTTGAAGATCGAATAATGGTTAAGCAAATTGGTAGGAGGATTTACCATTGTGGGACTCATCAAGAGTATTACCCCATTTAATTTCCCACATCTTTCAAATACACACGTACATATATATCAAGTTCTTAAAGAATTCTTCAATCAAGCCCTTGAGGTTTGATTTAATACCAACTAGTCCCTTAATCATGATTTTCATTGAACTACATAATTGGTCCCTACACATTAGACTTTGCATTTTACATTATCTCTATCACTATCTCTATCTCCCTCTCTCCAAATGGCTCTTATTAACTTTGCACAAAGTGTGTATGTAACACCTCGAAAATTCCATAAATATTTATATATTTATTTGGGAGGATGTTTAAAATAATGGGATGATATTATTTTAAATATTATGGCAAAAGGGGTCAAAAGTGAGTCTGACCGAAGTTTCAATTAATTGACGAATTGTGAACTTTGAGGGGTTGGTTCTGTAAATTTTGATAGTTGATTATATAAAGTGAGAAGATAAGGTTTGAGGTATCTGATATTTTTGGAAAGTGTTGGAGTCGGTTCAAAGCAGAAAGAACTCTGAGTTCTAATCATTTTATCGGTAAGAATTCAACCAAAGTTTCTAATGAAATTGATCAAAGATGGATGTTTATAAGTCAAGTTTACTTCTGATTAGGTCATTGAATATTTGGAGAATCAAATCAGAAGTTAGTGTTTTGAGTTGAATCGATTTGCAAAGGTTTGAAGTCGACTTCTGACCAGGTGAGTTCATCTGCTTGTTTTTACTCAATAAGATTTATATATGAATGGAAATGGTTTATTAAGCTTGTTATCATCTTTAAAAATTGATTTGGAGAATACTGGGTAAAGATTGAACGAAACAGGTTAGAGTTGATGAAATCCGGAAGATGAATAATCCGGATACTTCCGGATTCCGGATGCTTTCTGGATTAGTTCCGGATACCGGATTATCCCGGATTTCGGATGGAAGTCCGGAATGTATCGGATACCGGAAAGATTTCCGGATTTCGGATAGATTTTCCGGAGTGTACCGGATACCGGATTGATTTCGGATACCGGATGGGTCCGGACTTTGAGTCCGGACACTATTTCCGGATTATAACGGATTACTTTGGTTTTTCGGATGGTTTTCGGATAAATGCTCAAGATATGGTTTCCGGATAAGATTCCGAACTGTTTGCAGGACTTGGTTCCCAAATATTTTGCTGAACAGGTTTACCTGTATATTTCTCTGTTAAATGTCGTATTACTCAGAAGTTTTATGAAAACGAAACATATTGCGATTTTAATGGTACGAATATAGTTATAACTTGAACGAGGTTACGATATGAAATGTTATGTGTTTAAGTTAATATGCACGTATGCTAGTAAGTGTAATGGATCCATAGGCACTGGCATTATTTGAAAACGTGGAATAGACAAGGTAAATTGTAATTCCCGTTGACGTGAAATGAGGAATAGGCATGAGTTAATTGTAATTCCCATTTCGTATTGTGATTTGAAATGAGGAATAGGCATGAGTTAATTGTAATTCCCATTTCATATTGTGACGTGAAATAAGGAATAGACATGAGTTAATTGTAATTCCCATTTCGTATTGTGATGTGAAATCTTGGAATAGGCGTGACTTAATCGTAATTCCTGATTTCTATGGGAAGGTAAGAGATAGGCATGAGTTAATTGTAATCTCTACTTCCACTCCAAGAAATAGGTATGAGTTAATTGTAATTTCTTGGATATGAGCAATGATCTAGAATCCGTGGTGATTCGTAGTAGGCTCTCAAACATGATGTTATGATTTACGTAGTGTTTGTCATATTCATGGAATCGAGTATATTCCCGTCATCGAAAGATGTTATATGTCGGGTAAGAAAGATGACGACCAGGTTTACTTATATGCTTTGTTTACATTTGGTTTTCAAAGCTTATAAAGGTTTAATTCGAAAATGGATGTTCTCACTAGGCGTAAGCCTAATCTTTTCAAATTAAGTTTTATTACCAGGTACTAGCTCGGAAAGGGATGAGTGTCGAGAAGTCCCAGAGTTATACTTTTGTTGATGTAATGGAGAAGTTAGTTGAAGCATCGATATTTTAGGGGTTTTGTAGACAACCCTTATAATCTGATCGTGCACGTTATGGATTAGATTAGTAGGTTGTTTATAAAAGTTGGATGTATATACGAATCTTGTTATGACTTCTCCATATATGTATAAAATATTTGGAAAAATAGTTGTTGTGGACCTTGTAAAGTTAAGGTTTAAATTTGTCGTAATTTTTAATGTTTTAGTTTGTTATCAAAGCTGTAGTTTAAGTGAACTAGGTATGATCGTGAGATACCTAGACTTAAGCTGAGATGAATTAAGTTATGATTTGTGAGAATTGGGTAAAAGTACTAAGAAAGGATAGTCTTAGAGTCGACGAAAATACGTGAATTAAGAACTGTGCTGATGGTAACGAGGATTCTTATGTATAGTATGTTCATAATTTCAATTAGCTACTGTTATTATGAATATATTGTTACGTAAGCATACTTGTTTTATGTTATTATGGCAATTAATGAACGTTATAGTACGTTTCCTGTGTTCGAGTATGTATAGCCATTTCCTTATGGTTATCTTTTGTGCTTCGACAAAATACGATGGTGAATACACCAACCATATCTCCTAATTCTTCAGAAGAAATGGCAGTAAATGAATGGGTGGTGGAGAAACAACCTGAAAGGGTTGGGACTAATGAGAGTCCTCCAAGGCCACCTATAATGGGAGAAGGAGGAAGTCAAGCACAACGAACGACTGTCGGTACCTCTAATCTAGTGATGACGGAATCCACTATGGAGTCCAGAATGATGGAAAATATGATGTGGGCTATGAATAATGCATTGACTCAGCAACAAGAGATGGAAAATATGATGCGACGGAATCCACTATGGAAAAATGTTTAATGACCGAAACGTTGAGTCACGAAGACTGAAGACGGGTACGAGTACTGTAACTACACCTGTTAACCTTGTGTTGAATGTTAACAGGAGAATGGAGAAAGTTTGTTCTTACAAGACGTTTTTGAGCTGCAAGCCACCGAAGTTTGCTGGATCAGATAATGCAATTGCTTGTATGAATTGGATTAGAGAAATGGAGCAAGCCTTTAGAGCTTGCGAGTGTGACAAAGAATCGAAGGTTAGGTTTGGATCTCAGATACATGGAAACGCTTTGACCTGGTGGAATATTGTAACATCGACAGTAACGGCTCCAGTTTTGGCTGCTATGACCTGGTAGTAATTCAAAAGAAAGATTCTAGAAGAATACTGTAACGAGAACGAAATGGATCGGATTGAAGAAGAATTTTGAACGCTTAAGAAGGGGAACTTGTCAGTGAGAGAATATACTCGAATATTCTTGGAAAAGCTAAATCTAGTGGGGCATGTGGCTCCAACTGAAAAAGAGAAGATTAAAGCCTATCAGAAGGGCTTACCTGCTGATATGATGTCACGAGTGCGGAATTCCAAAGCCTTGACACTAAGGGAAACGATCGAGGAAGCTAAGATAATAGAGGAAGTTTATGCCAGAGACAAAGAGGAAAAGGCTCAAGGGGGAGAGAAAAGAAAATGGGAAGGTCGATCCGAATCTTCTCAGAAATCCAGATCAATTGGCAAGAATATTCGTTTTGAGTCTCGATGGGAATCGAACTGGTGCCAGAAATGCCGAAGCAGACATTTTGGCCCGTGCCGGGTGGTTTCAAATAAATGTTTCAAATGTGGAAAGAGTGGTCACCAGATTGCAAACTGTCTCATCCAAAGTTTGACTTGTTATGAATGTAAACAGCCCGACTACCTCCGAAAAGATTGCCCAAAGTTAAGGAAGAGCGGGAAATAAGAAAGGAAGCTGAATACTCCAAAGCCAGCGGGCAGCGCGTTTCATATGACGGCTGATGAGACAAAGGAGTCTAAAGATGTGGTTTCTGGTACATTTCTTGTTAACTTTATTCCTGCACGAGTATTGTTTGATTGTGGTGCCAATATGTCCTTTATATCGAAATCTTTTTACCAAAAGTTAGTTATGTCTGTCACTATCTTGGAAGATGTCTTAGTAGTTGAAATAGCTACGGGGGTCAAGTCTTTGTTCGAGAAAGACTTGAGGGTTGCATGATTATGATAGAAGAAAAGAAATTTCCGATTGATGTGATTTTAATGGAAATTGGGGGGTTTGATATAGTCATTGGTATGGATTGGTTGACAATCAATCAGGCATAAGTTCTTTGTGCCAAGAAATTAATTCGGATCCCTATGCCCGAAAATGATGATGTATTCATCTATGGGGAAACGAGAAAAGGGGAGGTTCTAGGCATGACAATTTGACCCGACCCAGTGGGGAACCCGGTCCACCCGACCCAACCGGGGCCGGGGATTCCCCGCCAAACCGGGTACCGGGGCCAGAGTGACCATCCCCCGACCCGCCCCGGACCCGGTATATATATATATATATATAATTAAAATTTTATTTATTTTATATATTTAAAATATATAATAAATTTTAAAAATATTTATTCCTTTCCTATTTGTAATCATCTCAGATAGTTGTTAAAAATATTTATTTTTTCCCAATTTAAAAAATAGTGCAGCAAAATATTTGTTAAAAAAGCCAAAAAAAACACCAATCGGGTCGGGGAACCGGGTCCAAACCGGGGACGGATGTTGACCGGGTCTTGACCGAAAGTTGACCGGGGACGGGGTTGGTATCCCCATACCCGCCCGGGGCCGGGGGAGGGTATCACAAACCGGGGCCGGGGATGGAGAACCCCGCCCCGTTGCCATGCCTAGGAGGTTCCGCTAATTTCTATTACCAAAGCGTGTAAATGTCTAGTAAAAGGATGTTCATCCTATTTAGCATATGTTTTGGATGCTAAAGTAGAAAAGAAGAGAGCGGAAGATATAAAGGTGGTACGAGAATTCCCAGATGTGTTCCCTGATGATCTTCCAGGCTTACCGCCAGAACGACAGGTAGAGTTCAGAATCGACCTTGTTCCCGGAGCGGCACCGATAGCATGTGCACCGTACCGTTTAGCACCGGCCGAAATGAAAGAGATGATTTCTCAACCACAAGAGATATTGGAAAATGGATTTGTTAGACCAAGTTCTTTACCTTAGAGAGCTCCAGTATTATTTGTCAAAAAGAAGGACAGTACTATGAGAATGTGCATTGACTACAGGGAGCTGAATAAGGTGACTATTAAGAATAAGTATCCGCTTACAATGATTGATGACTTATTCGATCAACTCCAAGGCGCGGGATGCTTTTCAAAGATTGATTTGAGGTCATGATATCACCAAGTACGAGTAAGGGACGAAGATGTACCCAAAACGGCGTTTAGAACAAGGTATGGGCATTATGAATTTCTTGTGATGCCTTTTGGTTTGACAAACGCTCCTGTGGTATTCATGGATTTGATGAATATGGTGTGTTGACCATTCTTAGACAAGTCCGTCATCATTTTTATTGATGACATACTTGTTTATTCAAAGAATGAAGCAGATCACGAATGTCACCTTCGGGAAGTCTTAAATGTTTTAAGGAAGGAGAAATTGTACGCGAAATTCTCTAAATGTGAATTTTGGTTAAAAAGAGATACTGTAATACCCCGGGTAAGTTCGTTAGTTAAAATCCCTTTTTCGTTAAATTTAGTTAACCTTAAAGTTGGATGTTAGGGTAAGTTTGGGTAAATTATAAGTTTAGGGGTGTTTGGGTCATTAATGAGAAGTTCAAGGTCTAAATGGTAAGTATGGAATTGATATACACCCTTAAGATATTCAGATATTTCATTCAGCAGCAACATCCAGATATTATCAGTGTGTGTGTGTGTTCCTGAGGCGAGAAGAAGCAAAAAAGGATTCGTACGGTTAGGGCTTCGATTGATTCGTTTGGAGTCGTTATTGAGGTATAGTTTCTTCTCATATTATGTTTGAAATCGGTTATAGCAAGTTTCTATCGGTTTAGATTCTTTAATTTCAGTCCTTAGTTGAGTTTCAATCGAGTTTTGGGTTTGTTTTGTTATCTGGGATTCGAAGAACACAAGTCCCGGTACTTGGAGTCCCGGTACTTGGAGTCCCGGTATTTGGAAGTCCCGGTACCTGGAGTCCCGGTATGTTATATTATCAAGTCTCGGTATTCTATTTTATTTGGAGTCCCGGTATGCTATTTTTAAGTCCCGGTATGCTATTTTATTTGGAGTCCCGGTATTGAAATCCCGGTATTGGTTCCTGACTTTTTTGTTGTTACGTACTGGAGTCATTTTAAAGCAAAATATAGGGGTATGGGTACTTGTTTTGAGTGTAAAATAGCATTTGAACACTTTGAACATGTTTTTATGTGCCAATTACAAATCCAAAGTCTTGTAATTGACGTCGGTTGTTCGGTTTTTAGCTCGGTTGCGATTCGGGGTTGTCCGGTGGGTTGTTAAGGTTGTCAATTGTCGTAGTGAGTCTTATATACATATAATCTTAGGGGTTTTATCAATGTGTATATATTTCAGGCTCGGTTGCCCCTCGTTAGTGAAGTTTGATAGTGGTGTTCGGTTGTATCGTTTGCGCGTGTGTGGCTTCAAACTCTTAACAAGGTGAGTTTTACTTTAAAACATTTTTAAACTGGAATACATGTATGCGTGGATTGGGAATGTGATAGATGGTATGCTTATGTGTTTATGTTTGTAATATAATATATTGAGATATTGTATTTACATAAGCATTGTACTATACGAGAGTACGTTGGCCGGGTTTAGGACTGGCGGAATATTGGCTGTAATTGTCGTACGGCGGTGTTGGCTGTAATTGTCGTACGACGGAGTTAATTTATTAGTTTGCTTGCAACCAACTAATATGGCCAAGAGATTGAGGAAGGAAAGTACACAATGCGTGAGTCGTATTTGGTAATTATATGTGTGTTATGTATATGGTGTTTGTGAAATGGTTTTCAAGTGACAGGGATTTTCTCACTTAGACCGCTAGGTATAACCCTCATTTTGTTTTAAAATATGTATTCCAGGTCATGAAGCGAATAGAGGCAAATGATAGGATTATCTATGCTCTAATCTTTTGAAGATGTATGCCTATGAAGACTCGTGAAGCATTTTGTATCTATTATGTTAGTAGTTAAAAATGTAAATTACTAGCAAAAAGTTTGTATTGGATTTCTTAGTATGGTAGAAAGACTCAAGGACCATAAATGAAATATGATGTATTTTGGTTATGAAACTTTGTTATTCAAAATGTGTAATTTGATGTATGTTTGGGAACCGGGATGTTACAGATGCAATTTCTTGGTCATGTGATTACTTCTAAAAGGGTCAAAGTGGATCCGGCTAAGATAGAAGCAATGATGAATTAGGAGACACTGAAGAACGCATCAAAGATACGGAGTTTCTTGGGTTTGGCAGGCTATTACCGAAGATTTATAAAGGATTTCTCTAAGATAGCTTCTGCCTTCACAATTCTGACTCGGAAGAATGTGAAGTTTGTATGGACTGAAAATCAAGAGTCAGCTTTCAGGACATTACAAAAAAAGCTATGTGAAGCACCTGTTCTTGCATTACCAGAAGGAACATAAGACTTGGTGATGTATAGTGATGCGTCAAATATGGGTTTGGGGTGTGTATTGATGCAACGTGGCAAAGTGATTGCTTACGCATCAAGACAACTTAAGGAGCATGAAAAGAATTACCCTACCCATGATTTAGAATTAGCAGCAGTTGTGTTTGCTTTGAAATTGTGGCGGCATTTACTATATGGAACGAAGTGCGCTCTTTTCACTGATCATAAGAGTTTGAAGCATGTCTTCGATCAGAAAGAGTTGAACATGAGGCAACGACGTTGGTTAGAGCTACTTAAGGATTATGATTGTGAATTTCATTACCATCCTGGTAAAGCAAATGTTGTGGCTGATGCCTTAAGTAGAAAGGAATATAGTGGATGTTTGAAAACGACTAACGCCAGGATTGATGTGACGTCGAGTCTGATTGAAAAGAATCAAAGTGGCACAAGCGGAAGCATTGTTAGAAGAAAACCTGAAAGAGGAAGTCATCGTCAAACAACGTCTTCAACTGACTGAAGATGGTCGTGGGGTCAATTTATTCCAAGGCCGCGTTTGGGTCCCAAAGGTGGGAGGAAACCGAGAGTTAATTCTTGAAGACGCCCACAAGTCTAAATATTCTATATGTAACACCCTGAATTTCACTCAATAGGTAACTTAAATACTAACGTCGTTTTAACTCATATTCAAACCCTTGATGAAACTATTTATCAATCCTATGTGAAAATACTTGTTAGTTGTCTTCTTAATCTGATATTTGGTATTAGTATGGACTGAAACTGAAAAAAATAGGAAGTATGGAAATTAGGGAATCCCGGACGTCCGCAAGGCCTAGGGTCGGACGTCCGTGTCGTGTGGACGTCTGCAGGTCATCCGCGGAAGCAACAGAAACTTTAGGGGTCTAGACACTTTTGTGAGTCCGGGCGTCCGCATGTTGCATGACAGACGTCCGCGAGTTGTCTGACGGAATTTTTTCCCTTTTTACCTAAATTCCACTCATCTCTCTCTCACTTTTCCTAAATCGAGCTACACTTTCCCCCACTCCATCTTTTGGGTGATTTCCTCTCTAATCCAAGGTAAATTCATGTTTTCTTTATCCCTTTCATTTATGGCAAGTTTATGGGAAGTTTATGACCATTAAATGGTTGTTCTTAGGTGAACCCACCTCTAAGTACTCCTAGCTAGAAGTGGCCAAGATTCAAGAGTCTCCATTTCTAGGGTTTCCATCTTTTGGGCTTTAAGGTGAGTGTTTTGAGCCCTAAATCATACTTGGTACATGATTTACATTATCACATAACTTGTTCTAACAAATTTTCCTTGAAGTATATCTTTTGGGTTAATAAGCTCATGTCTCCATAAAGTGGAGATTTGGGGGCTTAATGATAAGAGAAAGGTTATGTAACAACTCACTTTACTTGGATTTTGTACATTACATGGTAGTATTCTTTTGAGATGGTTATACCTAAATTTTAGGGTTTTGAGCTCAATGGCTTAATTTATGTCTTAATGAAGAAAGATATGACTTCATGGTGATAGTTGGCTCAATATGCATATTCCTACATGTTTCTTGCTAAATGACAAATTCATGGTAATACATGTGATGTATGTGGTTAAACTTGAGATCTACATGAATGTGGAAATTACATGCTTAATGGGATGGATGGACCATTCCTCATGGAAGTGATGTATGATGTTGTGTACTACTTGGAGTAGTTAATTGTTGGTGTTTACAATTTGGAGGAACCACCGAGTAGGCATTAGGAGGATATAGTCTTGGGCGCCACCTTGGAGGTATATGCCTAGATCCACGCCTTTGGGATTAATACCTTGGAGGTAGTACCGATGTGTCGGGCCTTGAGGCGTTACCCATGAGGGTAGACGCTAAGATATATTGTCTCTTGCGGTGTAACTCGGGTTGGTGTTTTGGGTCTCCCCCATTGAGTCCAAATTGTGAATGACCATGTTTATATTCCATATTATGAAATTATTGCATGCTCTATTATGTGTTCAACTCACTAGGCTTTTTGGCCTAACACTTGTTTCTTGTTTAATGTGTATCATAGATCCTAGCGGTGCTGCCTTTAAGAAGGCTTAGTAGGGAGCTTGTGAGCGTTTGGGGATACACTTTTGATATGCCGTGGATAGAAGACTAAATCGGACTAGAGATGACACCCTTTTGTAATCTTATTTCTAAGTCGGAAAATAGATTAGTCGGTTGTTATGTGCTTTTCGATATTACACCATGTATAGTTGAACAGGCATTTGTAAATTCCCTTTTTTGATGGCTCGTGCAATGGCATTTTATATATCACTCTTCCGTTTTATGGAAGTTTTTGTTGATCCCTATTTGTGGGGTGTTACAATTTGGTATCAGAGCCCTGGTTTAAGTGAACTAGGTGTTGACTGCAGTACGCCCAGACTTAAGCCAAGTGAAATGTCACTAAAACACCATTGTGGGTAGACACCCTAGGATAGGAGAGTGTTAGGACTTACGGAATTGCGTTTGTTAAAAATTACGATGACAGTGTCGAGAATTCTTGTGTATAACATGTTCATAATTTCACCTAGCTAATACTATTATGAATGCGTTGTTACGTAAGGGTGCTTGAATTACTATTATTGTAACGATTGATGAACTCATTAGTACGTGAATTTAGCCTATCTCTTATCTTATTCTCGCATGTTTGGCAGCCTGAAATGGTAAATACACGAAGTAGACTTCAATCGTCGTTCGAAGCTCATGCCGTGACCGACTCTACGGCCGACCAACCAAACATCAGGGCTACAATTGAACTTCCCCCGAGGCCGTCCCTCTTGGGCGGAGGAGTGGAACGCATACCGAGAGTCAACATCGGTACTTCCAACCCGGTAATAGAGGATATTACTCTTGAAACTCGGTTGAGGGATAGTATGTTGCAAGCCATGAACTCCGCCATGGCTCAACAACAAGAAATGTTCATGAAGATGCTAGTGGATCGGGACAACAGCCATCGACGTCCCGAGACGGTTGCGGAGAACGCGGTGAATGGGTCGAGAGGCCTCGCGAATGGGGTAGTTGCAGAAGATCAAGCGATTGTGCGTGACGGGAGGAGAGAAAGGGGATGTTCGTATAAGACTTTCCTTGGTTGTAAGACACCGGAATTCGCCGGAACTACCGATCTCGTTCGATGTATGTGTTGGATTCGGAATGGAAATGGCATTCGAGGCTAGCGAATGCGAGGACTCCCAACGAGTTAAGTTTGCTTCTCATCTGCTCAAGGGCGAGGCCCTTACTTGGTGGAATCTCACCCGATCGTTTGTTACACCCAAGGTGTTGGCCAAACCCACGTGGCCAACATTCAAGAAGAAGATCCTCGACAAGTATTGTAGTGAGAGGGCTCTAGACAAGATTGAAGAAGAGTTTCGTGGGTTGAAGAAAGGAAATATGATGATCGTCGAATACTCAAAGTCGTTCCTCGAAAATCTAAGTTTGGGGGAGCACCTGGCTCCCGATGAGAAAATGAAGATAAAAGCATACCACCGGGGTTTGTCTACGGAAATGAAGATGGCCGTGAGGAACGCTAAAGTGGCAACTTTAGAGGAGGCGATCGAAGAATCGTTGTTGGTAGAAGATGATTTGGCTCAAGGAAAGTTAGAGAGTGGGCATGTAGGCGAGAAAAGGAAGTGGGAAGGGTCGTCTGGACCCGTTCGTCATCAAAGACAGTTTGCTGGGAATAGATTTGGGGACAGTCGTCGTGACGCGAGGTGGTGTCACAAATGCAGAAGCAAGCATGTTGGCTCATGTGGTTCCCGACAACACTTGAGCTCACCCGAGTGTTTCAAGTGTGGGAAGGGTGGACATCTCAGTCGGGATTGTCTCGCGAGGGGACCGATTTGTTTTGAGTGCCGTGAACCGGTGCATGTGAAGAAGGATTGCCTGAAGCTTGTGGGGGGGCAACCGAGGGGTTCCGAGTGGGTCGGGGCCAAGGAAAGATAATCCACCCAAGGCACAGAGCCGAGCATTCCAGATGACTACTAAGGAAGCGATGGAGACCACCGATGTGGTGTCGGGTACGTTCCTCATAAACTCATTGCCTGCTCGTGTATTGTTTGATTCGGGTGCCAATCGTTCTTTCGTGTCAAGTTCTTTTTGTACGCAGTTTGTTACTCCCGTTAGTATCCTCTCTGAGGCCATGGTGGTAGAAGTGGCCAACGGAGAACAGGTGATAATTCGAGAGTGCTATAGTGGGTGTACCTTGGAGATTGACGAGAATTCCTTTGAGGTGGATCTACTACCTATGGTTATCGGTGGGTTTGATGTGGTAATAGGTATGGATTGGTTAGGCAAGAATAAGGCCGATATCCTTTGTTCCAAGAAGTTGATTCGCGTACCTACAGTAAACGATGGGACGGTTACGATATACGGAGAGAAAGAGAAAAGGAGTACCTCAATCATTTCGTCTTTGAAGGCTCAAAAGTTTTTAGCAAAGGGATGTAATTCGTATTTGGCATACATTGTGGATGCAAAGCTTGAGAAGAAAACAATTGAGGACGTGGAAGTAGTATGGGAGTATCCGGACGTCTTTCCGGAAGACCTACCCGGGTTACCCCCGGAACGTCAAGTTGAATTCCATATCGACCTTACACCGGGAGCGGCCCCGATAGCCCATGCTCCCTACCGGTTAGCTCCGACAGAAATGCAAGAGATGATGTCGCAACTCCAAGAACTTCTAGAGAAGGGGTTCATTAGACCAAGCTCGTCACCGTGGGGAGCTCCGGTTTTGTTTGTAAAGAAGAAGGACGGGTCGATGCGGATGTGCATAGACTATCGAAAGTTGAATAAGGTTACGGTGAAGAACAAATACCCTCTTCCCCGAATTGATGACCTTTTCGACCAATTGCAAGGGGCGGGGTGTTTCTCCAAGATTGACCTTCGGTCCGGATATCACCAAGTTAGAGTAAAAGAAGACGACAATGAAAATACGGCGTTCCGCACGAGATATGGACACTACGAGCTTCTGGTAATGCCGTTTGGTTTGACCAATGCCCCGGCCGTATTTATGGACTTGATGAATCAGGTGTGCCATCCTTTCTTAGACAAATCAGTAATTGTTTTCATAGACGATATCTTGATCTACTCGAGAGACGAAGCCAAGCATGGTAGACATTTGCGAGAAGTGTTGGAAATACTCCGCAAGGAGAAGTTGTTCGCAAAGTTCTCCAAGTGCGAATTTTGGCTACGGGAAGTTCAATTCTTGGTACATGTAGTGTCCAAGGATGGGGTGAAGGTGGATCCGACGAAGATCGAGGCAATGATGAATTGGGAACCGCCAACAAGCCCGACGGAAATTAGGAGCTTTTTGGGGTTGGTCGGATATTATAGAAGGTTCATTCAAGATTTCTCAAAAATCGCTTCGCCACTTACTTCCTTGACAAGGAAGAACGTCAAGTTCTTGTGGACCGAGAAGCAAGAACAAGCCTTTCGAACGCTCAAGAAGAAGTTGTGTGAGGCACCAATACTATCCTTACCCGATGGAACGGACACCTTGGTGGTGTATAGTGACGCCTCAAAGATGGGACTTGGATGTGTGTTGATGCAACGAGGTAAGGTGATAGTGTATGCTTCACAGAAACTCAAGGATCACAAGAAGAACTATCCAACGCATGATTTGGAGTTAGCAGCGGTGGTCTTTGCTTTGAAATTGTGGCGACATTACTTGTATGGGACGAAATGTACACTCTTCACCGATCACAAAAGTCTCAAGTACATCTTCGATCAAAAGGAGCTCAACATGCGGCAAAGAAGATGGGTTGAGTTGTTAAAAGACTACGATTGTGAACTACTCTACCATCCCAGAAAGGCTAATGTGGTGGTGGACGCCTTAAGTCAAAAAGCCATGGGAGTGAGGTTAAGTTAACCCTCACAAGGATTAATGTAGTGTCAAGTTTGATAGAAAATATCAAATCTTGTCAAGAGGAAGCACTTCAAGAGGCGAACCTTAAGGAAAAGGTAATGGTTAAGCAAAAGGATCTCCTAACGGAAGATAGTCGCGACCTTAAGCTCTTCCAAGGCCGGATTTGGGTGCCAAAGATCGGCGGTAATCGTGAGCTACTTCTTGAGGAAGCCCACAAGTCTCGATATTCTATACATCCCGGGAGCACAAAGATGTATAGGGACTTGAAGTTAAATTATTAGTGGCCGGTAATGAAGCTCGATGTGGCTAAATACGTGGAATCTTGTGTGACGTGTCTCCGAGTCAAAGCACAACATCAAAAGACGTACGAAAGTCTACAATCCTTGAAGATTCCGGAGTGGAAATGGGACAACGTCACCATGGACTTCGTGACAAAGCTACCAAGGACCTTGCGAGGTCATGACACCATTTGGGTGATTGTGGACCGTTTGACTAAGAGCGCGCACTTTCTGGCGATGAGGGAGACGTTACCGTTAGACAAGCTAGCAAGGCTTTACATCAATGAGATCGTGTTGAGGCACGAGGTACCATTATCCATCGTGTCCGATAGAGATAGCCGATTTACTTCCAATTTTTGGGCTAGCTTTCAAAGGGAATTGGGAACGAAGGTGAAGCTAGGTACGACCTACCATCCCCAAACGAATGGACAAAGCGAGAGAATGATTCAAACCCTCGAAGACATGCTTCGATCGTGCGTCCTAGATTTTGGTGGAAATTAGGACACACACTTACCATTGGTGGAATTCGCGTACAACAATAGTTACCACTCGAGTCTTAAAGCCTCGTCGTTTGAAGCCTTGTATGGTCGTAGATGTAGAACCCCCGTCTGTTGGCTTGAAGCGGGGGAAAATCAATTCGCGGGACCGGAAATTATGCAAGAAAACACGGACAAGGTGAAGGAAATTCGGGAAAGTTTAAAGGCGGCGCAAGACCGACAAAAGAGCTACGCGGACAAGAAAAGTCGACCTGTCGAATTCCAAGTGGGAGATCGGGTAATGTTGAAGGTATCACCATGGAAGGGTATTATTCGGTTCGAAAAGCGAGGGAAGCTTAGTCCACGTTTCCTCGGACCCTTCTCGGTCTTAGAAAAAGTCAGACTTCAAGCGTATAAACTAGACCTACCGCCGGAAATGGATGGAATTCATCCCACTTTCCACGTGTGTTACTTACGAAGATGTTTGGCCGAGGAGGAAAACGTGATTCCATTGATCGAGATCCGTGTCGACAATAGAGGTCGTTGTGTCGAAGAGTCGGAGGCTATACTCGAATCAGACATTAAGAAGCTCCATCACAAAGAAGTGGCCATGGTAAAGGTTCAATGGAAACATCATCGTGGGGCAAATGTGACTTGGGAGCCCGAGGAGAACATGAGGAAACGCTATCCGAACCTTTTTGTGTGAAGACGTGATTTCGGGGACGAAATCCTTCTAAGGTGGGGAGGATTGTAACACCCTGAATTCCACTCAATAGGTAACTTAAATACTAACGTCGTTTTAACTCATTTGCAAACCCTTGACGAAACTATTTATCAATCCTATGTGAAAATACTTGTTACCTGTCTTCTTAATCTGATATTTGGTATTAGTATGGACTGAAACTGAAAAAAATAGGAAGTATGGAAATTAGGGAATCCTGGACGTCCGCAAGGCTTAGGGTCGGACGCCCATGTCGTGTGGACGTCCGCAGGTCATCCGCGGAAGTAACAGAAACTTTAGGGGTCTGGACATTTTTGCGAGTCCGGACGTCCGCATGTTGCATTACGGACGTCCACGAGTTGTCTGACGGAATTTTTGTCCTTTTTACCTAAATTCCACTCATCTCTCTCTCACTTTTCCTAAATCGAGCTACACTTTCCCCCACTCCATCTTTTGGGCGATTTCCTCTCTAAACCAAGGTAAATTTGTGTTTTCTTCATCCCTTTCATTTATGGCAAGTTTCTGGGAAATTTATGGCCATTAAATGGTTGTTCTTAGGTGAACCCACCTCTAAGTACTCCTAGCTAGAAGTGGCCAAGATTCAAGAGTCTCCATTTCTAGGGTTTCCATCTTTTGGGCTTTAAGGTGAGTGTTTTGAGCCCTAAATCATACTTGGTACATGATTTACATTATCACATAACTTGTTCTAACAAATTTTCCTTGAAGTATATCTTTTGGGTTAATAAGCTCATGTCTCCATAAAGTGGAGATTTGGGGGCTTAATGATAAGAGAAAGGTTATGTAACAACTCACTTTACTTGGATTTTGTACATTACATGGTAGTATTCTTTTGAGATGGTTATACCTAAATTTTAGGGTTTTGAGCTCAATGGCTTAATTTATGTCTTAATGAAGAAAGATATGACTTCATGGTGATAGTTGGCTCAATATGCATATTCCTACATGTTTCTTGCTAAATGACAAATTCATGGTAATACATGTGATGTATGTGGTTAAACTTGAGATCTACATGAATGTGGAAATTACATGCTTAATGGGATGGATGGACCATTCCTCATGGAAGTGATGTATGATGTTGTGTACTACTTGGAGTAGTTAATTGTTGGTGTTTACAATTTGGAGGAACCACCGAGTAGGCACTAGGAGGATATAGTCTTGGGCGCCACCTTGGAGGTATATGCCTAGATCCACGCCTTTGGGATTAATACCTTGGAGGTAGTACCGATGTGTCGGGCCTTGAGGCGTTACCCATGAGGGTAGACGCTAAGATATATTGTCTCTTGCGGTGTAACTCGGGTTGGTGTTTTGTGTCTCCCCCATTGAGTCCAAATTGTGAATGACCATGTTTATATTCCATATTATGAAATTATTGCATGCTCTATTATGTGTTCAACTCACTAGGCTTTTTGGCCTAACACTTGTTTCTTGTTTAATGTGTATCACAGATCCTAGCGGTGCTGCCTTTAAGAAGGCTTAGTAGGGAGCTTGTGAGCGTTTGGGGATACACTTTTGATATGCCGTGGATAGAAGACTAAATCGGACTAGAGATGACACCCTTTTGTAATCTTATTTCTAAGTCGGAAAATAGATTAGTCGGTTGTTATGTGCTTTTCGATATTACACCATGTATAGTTGAACAGGCATTTGTAAATTCCCTTTTTTGATGGCTCGTGCAATGGCATTTTATATATCACTCTTCCGTTTTATGGAAGTTTTTGTTGATCCCTATTTGTGGGGTGTTACAATTTGGTATCAGAGCCCTGGTTTAAGTGAACTAGGTGTTGACTGCAGTACGCCCAGACTTAAGCCAAGTGAAATGTCACTAAAACACCATTGTGGGTAGACACCCTAGGATAGGAGAGTGTTAGGACTTACGGAATTGCGTTTGTTAAAAATTACGATGACAGTGTCGAGAATTCTTGTGTATAACATGTTCATAATTTCACCTAGCTAATACTATTATGAATGCGTTGTTACGTAAGGGTGCTTGAATTACTATTATTGTAACGATTGATGAACTCATTAGTACGTGAATTTAGCCTATCTCTTATCTTATTCTCGCATGTTTGGCAGCCTGAAATGGTAAATACACGAAGTAGACTTCAATCGTCGTTCGAAGCTCATGCCGTGACCGACTCTACGGCCGACCAACCAAACATCAGGGCTACAATTGAACTTCCCCCGAGGCCGTCCCTCTTGGGCGGAGGAGTGGAACGCATACCGAGAGTCAACATCGGTACTTCCAACCCGGTAATAGAGGATATTACTCTTGAAACTCGGTTGAGGGATAGTATGTTGCAAGCCATGAACTCCGCCATGGCTCAACAACAAGAAATGTTCATGAAGATGCTAGTGGATCGGGACAACAGCCATCGACGTCCCGAGACGGTTGCGGAGAACGCGGTGAATGGGTCGAGAGGCCTCGCGAATGGGGTAGTTGCAGAAGATCAAGCGATTGTGCGTGACGGGAGGAGAGAAAGGGGATATTCGTATAAGACTTTCCTTGGTTGTAAGACACCGGAATTCGCCGGAACTACCGATCCCGTTCGATGTATGTGTTGGATTCGGAATGGAAATGGCATTCGAGGCTAGCGAATGCGAGGACTCCCAACGAGTTAAGTTTGCTTCTCATCTGCTCAAGGGCGAGGCCCTTACTTGGTGGAATCTCACCCGATCGTTTGTTACACCCAAGGTGTTGGCCAAACCCACGTGGCCAACATTCAAGAAGAAGATCCTCGACAAGTATTGTAGTGAGAGGGCTCTAGACAAGATTGAAGAAGAGTTCCGTGGGTTGAAGAAAGGAAATATGATGATCGTCGAATACTCAAAGTCGTTCCTCGAAAATCTAAGTTTGGGGGAGCACCTGGCTCCCGATGAGAAAATGAAGATAAAAGCATACCACCGGGGTTTGTCTACGGAAATGAAGATGGCCGTGAGGAACGCTAAAGTGGCAACTTTAGAGGAGGCGATCGAAGAATCGTTGTTGGTAGAAGATGATTTGGCTCAAGGAAAGTTAGAGAGTGGGCATGTAGGCGAGAAAAGGAAGTGGGAAGGGTCGTCTGGACCCGTTCGTCATCAAAGACAGTTTGCTGGGAATAGATTTGGGGACAGTCGTCGTGACGCGAGGTGGTGTCACAAATGCAGAAGCAAGCATGTTGGCTCATGTGGTTCCCGACAACACTTGAGCTCACCCGAGTGTTTCAAGTGTGGGAAGGGTGGACATCTCAGTCGGGATTGTCTCGCGAGGGGACCGATTTGTTTTGAGTGCCGTGAACCGGTGCATGTGAAGAAGGATTGCCTGAAGCTTGTGGGGGGGCAACCGAGGGGTTCCGAGTGGGTCGGGGCCAAGGAAAGATAATCCACCCAAGGCACAGAGCCGAGCATTCCAGATGACTACTAAGGAAGCGATGGAGACCACCGATGTGGTGTCGGGTACGTTCCTCATAAACTCATTGCCTGCTCGTGTATTGTTTGATTCGGGTGCCAATCGTTCTTTCGTGTCAAGTTCTTTTTGTACGCAGTTTGTTACTCCCGTTAGTATCCTCTCTGAGGCCATGGTGGTAGAAGTGGCCAACGGAGAACAGGTGATAATTCGAGAGTGCTATAGTGGGTGTACCTTGGAGATTGACGAGAATTCCTTTGAGGTGGATCTACTACCTATGGTTATCGGTGGGTTTGATGTGGTAATAGGTATGGATTGGTTAGGCAAGAATAAGGCCGATATCCTTTGTTCCAAGAAGTTGATTCGCGTACCTACAGTAAACGATGGGACGGTTACGATATACGGAGAGAAAGAGAAAAGGAGTACCTCAATCATTTCGTCTTTGAAGGCTCAAAAGTTTTTAGCAAAGGGATGTAATTCGTATTTGGCATACATTGTGGATGCAAAGCTTGAGAAGAAAACAATTGAGGACGTGGAAGTAGTATGGGAGTATCCGGACGTCTTTCCGGAAGACCTACCCGGGTTACCCCCGGAACGTCAAGTTGAATTCCATATCGACCTTACACCGGGAGCGGCCCCGATAGCCCATGCTCCCTACCGGTTAGCTCCGACAGAAATGCAAGAGATGATGTCGCAACTCCAAGAACTTCTAGAGAAGGGGTTCATTAGACCAAGCTCGTCACCGTGGGGAGCTCCGGTTTTGTTTGTAAAGAAGAAGGACGGGTCGATGCGGATGTGCATAGACTATCGAAAGTTGAATAAGGTTACGGTGAAGAACAAATACCCTCTTCCCCGAATTGATGACCTTTTCGACCAATTGCAAGGGGCGGGGTGTTTCTCCAAGATTGACCTTCGGTCCGGATATCACCAAGTTAGAGTAAAAGAAGACGACAATGAAAATACGGCGTTCCGCACGAGATATGGACACTACGAGCTTCTGGTAATGCCGTTTGGTTTGACCAATGCCCCGGCCGTATTTATGGACTTGATGAATCAGGTGTGCCATCCTTTCTTAGACAAATCAGTAATTGTTTTCATAGACGATATCTTGATCTACTCGAGAGACGAAGCCAAGCATGGTAGACATTTGCGAGAAGTGTTGGAAATACTCCGCAAGGAGAAGTTGTTCGCAAAGTTCTCCAAGTGCGAATTTTGGCTACGGGAAGTTCAATTCTTGGTACATGTAGTGTCCAAGGATGGGGTGAAGGTGGATCCGACGAAGATCGAGGCAATGATGAATTGGGAACCGCCAACAAGCCCGACGGAAATTAGGAGCTTTTTGGGGTTGGTCGGATATTATAGAAGGTTCATTCAAGATTTCTCAAAAATCGCTTCGCCACTTACTTCCTTGACAAGGAAGAACGTCAAGTTCTTGTGGACCGAGAAGCAAGAACAAGCCTTTCGAACGCTCAAGAAGAAGTTGTGTGAGGCACCAATACTATCCTTACCCGATGGAACGGACACCTTGGTGGTGTATAGTGACGCCTCAAAGATGGGACTTGGATGTGTGTTGATGCAACGAGGTAAGGTGATAGTGTATGCTTCACAGAAACTCAAGGATCACAAGAAGAACTATCCAACGCATGATTTGGAGTTAGCAGCGGTGGTCTTTGCTTTGAAATTGTGGCGACATTACTTGTATGGGACGAAATGTACACTCTTCACCGATCACAAAAGTCTCAAGTACATCTTCGATCAAAAGGAGCTCAACATGCGGCAAAGAAGATGGGTTGAGTTGTTAAAAGACTACGATTGTGAACTACTCTACCATCCCAGAAAGGCTAATGTGGTGGTGGACGCCTTAAGTCAAAAAGCCATGGGAGTGAGGTTAAGTTAACCCTCACAAGGATTAATGTAGTGTCAAGTTTGATAGAAAATATCAAATCTTGTCAAGAGGAAGCACTTCAAGAGGCGAACCTTAAGGAAAAGGTAATGGTTAAGCAAAAGGATCTCCTAACGGAAGATAGTCGCGACCTTAAGCTCTTCCAAGGCCGGATTTGGGTGCCAAAGATCGGCGGTAATCGTGAGCTACTTCTTGAGGAAGCCCACAAGTCTCGATATTCTATACATCCCGGGAGCACAAAGATGTATAGGGACTTGAAGTTAAATTATTAGTGGCCGGTAATGAAGCTCGATGTGGCTAAATACGTGGAATCTTGTGTGACGTGTCTCCGAGTCAAAGCACAACATCAAAAGACGTACGAAAGTCTACAATCCTTGAAGATTCCGGAGTGGAAATGGGACAACGTCACCATGGACTTCGTGACAAAGCTACCAAGGACCTTGCGAGGTCATGACACCATTTGGGTGATTGTGGACCGTTTGACTAAGAGCGCGCACTTTCTGGCGATGAGGGAGACGTTACCGTTAGACAAGCTAGCAAGGCTTTACATCAATGAGATCGTGTTGAGGCACGAGGTACCATTATCCATCGTGTCCGATAGAGATAGCCGATTTACTTCCAATTTTTGGGCTAGCTTTCAAAGGGAATTGGGAACGAAGGTGAAGCTAGGTACGACCTACCATCCCCAAACGGATGGACAAAGCGAGAGAATGATTCAAACCCTCGAAGACATGCTTCGATCGTGCGTCCTAGATTTTGGTGGAAATTAGGACACACACTTACCATTGGTGGAATTCGCGTACAACAATAGTTACCACTCGAGTCTTAAAGCCTCGTCGTTTGAAGCCTTGTATGGTCGTAGATGTAGAACCCCCGTCTGTTGGCTTGAAGCGGGGGAAAATCAATTCGCGGGACCGGAAATTATGCAAGAAAACACGGACAAGGTGAAGGAAATTCGGGAAAGTTTAAAGGCGGCGCAAGACCGACAAAAGAGCTACGCGGACAAGAAAAGTCGACCTGTCGAATTCCAAGTGGGAGATCGGGTAATGTTGAAGGTATCACCATGGAAGGGTATTATTCGGTTCGAAAAGCGAGGGAAGCTTAGTCCACGTTTCCTCGGACCCTTCTCGGTCTTAGAAAAAGTCAGACTTCAAGCGTATAAACTAGACCTACCGCCGGAAATGGATGGAATTCATCCCACTTTCCACGTGTGTTACTTACGAAGATGTTTGGCCGAGGAGGAAAACGTGATTCCATTGATCGAGATCCGTGTCGACAATAGAGGTCGTTGTGTCGAAGAGTCGGAGGCTATACTCGAATCAGACATTAAGAAGCTCCATCACAAAGAAGTGGCCATGGTAAAGGTTCAATGGAAACATCATCGTGGGGCAAATGTGACTTGGGAGCCCGAGGAGAACATGAGGAAACGCTATCCGAACCTTTTTGTGTGAAGACGTGATTTCGGGGACGAAATCCTTCTAAGGTGGGGAGGATTGTAACACCCTGAATTCCACTCAATAGGTAACTTAAATACTAACGTCGTTTTAACTCATTTGCAAACCCTTGACGAAACTATTTATCAATCCTATGTGAAAATACTTGTTACCTGTCTTCTTAATCTGATATTTGGTATTAGTATGGACTGAAACTGAAAAAAATAGGAAGTATGGAAATTAGGGAATCCTGGACGTCCGCAAGGCTTAGGGTCGGACGCCCATGTCGTGTGGACGTCCGCAGGTCATCCGCGGAAGTAACAGAAACTTTAGGGGTCTGGACATTTTTGCGAGTCCGGACGTCCGCATGTTGCATTACGGACGTCCACGAGTTGTCTGACGGAATTTTTGTCCTTTTTACCTAAATTCCACTCATCTCTCTCTCACTTTTCCTAAATCGAGCTACACTTTCCCCCACTCCATCTTTTGGGCGATTTCCTCTCTAAACCAAGGTAAATTTGTGTTTTCTTCATCCCTTTCATTTATGGCAAGTTTCTGGGAAATTTATGGCCATTAAATTGTTGTTCTTAGGTGAACCCACCTCTAAGTACTCCTAGCTAGAAGTGGCCAAGATTCAAGAGTCTCCATTTCTAGGGTTTCCATCTTTTGGGCTTTAAGGTGAGTGTTTTGAGCCCTAAATCATACTTGGTACATGATTTACATTATCACTTAACTTGTTCTAACAAATTTTCCTTGAAGTATATCTTTTGGGTTAATAAGCTCATGTCTCCATAAAGTGGAGATTTGGGGGCTTAATGATAAGAGAAAGGTTGTGTAACAACTCACTTTACTTGGATTTTGTACATTACATGGTAGTATTCTTTTGAGATTGTTATACCTAAATTTTAGGGTTTTGAGCTCAATGGCTTAATTTATGTCTTAATGAAGAAAGATATGACTTCATGGTGATAGTTGGCTTAATATGCATATTCCTACATGTTTCTTGCTAAATGACAAATTCATGGTAATACATGTGATGTATGTGGTTAAACTTGAGATCTACATGAATGTGGGAATTACATGCTTAATGGGATGGTTGGACCATTCCTCATGGAAGTGATGTATGATGTTGTGTACTACTTGGAGTAGTTAATTGTTGGTGTTTACAATTTGGAGGAACCACCGAGTAGGCACTAGGAGGATATAGTCTTGGGCGCCCCACCTTAGAGGTATGTTCCTAGATCCACGCCTTTGGGATTAATACCTTGGAGGTAGTCCCGATGTGCCGGGCCTTGAGGCGTTACCCATGAGGGTAGACGCTAAGGTATATCGTCTCTTGCGGTGTAACTCGGGTTGGTGTTTTGGGTCTCCCCCATTGAGTCCAAATTGTGAATGACCATGTTTATATTCCATATTATGAAACTATTGCATGCTGTATTATGTGTTCAACTCACTAGGCTTTTTGGCCTAACACTTGTTGCTTGTTTAATGTGTATCACAGATCCTAGCGGTGCTGCCTTTAAGAAGGCTTAGTAGGGAGCTTGTGAGCGTTTGGGGATACACTTTTGATATGCCGTGGATAGAAGACTAAATCAGACTAGAGATGACATCCTTTTGTAATCTTATTTCTAAGTCGGAAAATAGATTAGTCGGTTGTTATGTGCTTTCCGATATTACACCATGTATAGTTGAACGGGCATTTGTAAATTCCCCTTTTTGATGGCTCGTGCAATGGCATTTTATATATCACTCTTCCGTTTTATGGAAGTTTTTGTTGATCCCTATTTGTGGGGTATTACATGTTGGTCCCGAGAGGGTTATACAAGTTTGTAGAAGGGGGGGGGGGTTGAATACAAATACACAAATTTTACTTTCTAAATTGTTTATTGATAAATCATTAACAATTTAAAGCTTGTTGCGGAACAAGATAAGGAATAAATCCTAATCTAAACAAGTTGGAACACTAAGTTTTCTTGCACTAAGAAAGAGAAGGAAATTACTAATAATAACCTATCTCAAGATAAGAAGACGACTCGACCAGAGTTTACGAGTGCTTCAAAAATGAAGCGGGTCTTCTTCTTATATACTGCATGCATTAAATGCATGGCAGTTTATACTTTACACGTGGCAGCAGCTCATTTGTTGTTGGATTCTGACTTTTGTAGACAACCTTAGTAGCCGCATGGAGAACAGTGTAGTGTCAGAGTGGTTGTACGATTTCAGACAATAAGGATGTTCTTTTCTGACATATCGTACGGAGATGTGCAAGGGTGGTTAAGACAAAAGTACTTTGTACGGAAGATTTCATGATTAGCTTTTCGTTGAATCAGAGCTTTATCATTCTTTATCAGAGAATGACAAAGTTCAGCGATAGCTGAAGTCTTGTACTTGATACTTCACGTTGAGTGGACAAATCTGAGTCTTCGCTGATCCGCATCAGTTCATTAGGAGACTTGTCGCTGGTTCTTGAGCTTGATCTTCGACTTCAGCGTAGAACCTATGTTAACGTGAAACTTGTCTTCAGGAATCATAAGTAAACAACTAGGATTGTCAGCGATCACCAATAGGTCTGAACAGGCTCAAAGCTATGTATGAATGGTGAATAGTTACGCTGAACAATATGTAAGAACATCAGCGATCATCAACAAGACTGAACAGGCTCAGAGCTTGCTGAATGAACAGGGTTTGCTGAATGTCTATTTTAAAGAGCGAGAGTTCCTATCAGCGGTACTGAATACAGTCTTAGTACTTATCAGCGATAGTGAAACTCTTATACATTATTTACTTACAATTTTCACTAAGTAGAATGGAGAGGGTCATTATCAAATCACTGAGGGTTTGGATCAACAATCTCCCCCTATTTGATATTGACATAGCAACAGAGAAAATTGCTAAGTTTGAAAAACATAAGGATAAAAAGAACTCATAAAATATTTGTCCCTTTTACTGTTTTCTGGGATCTTTTCTGTACTGATGGAGTAAAATACTTTCTCTGAAATCTTTCTTTAAACTTCGTATCAGATTACAAAGGGAAGTAGAAAAATTATATGTACAAGCGAAATAAATTACAAGTACAAAAGATTAACTGATAAAATAGAAGAATAAGGCGATCCTATCAGCTTATAGAGGTTCTTCCTTAATGAGAAGTTTATCAAGGGTCTGGGTTGTAGGAATCATCCAGTCAGGGACTTTTTCTCCCTGATTTCTTCTTTCTTGGGCTTCCTTGAAGATCAGCGGCTTCATGAAGTGTCCAAGGAGGTTATCTCTGAATTCACACCGGTATATGAGATCTCTGAGCTGTTCGATTGGAGTTATTGGTAGCTCAGAGATGCGTTGAAAACATTCTCGTCCCAAGCAGTCATGAAAGAATATACCATAAGGATTACTTATGACCTTACCAGGGATGAAACGTTCACCGGGTGGTAGAGATATGTCTAGGGCAGAAAGATCAGGGTCAGGACCAAGCACTTCAGAGCGAGAGAAACCGATACCAGTTTCATTTCGTATAGGAGGACCTGAATCTGATTCTTGTAGCTTCTTCTTTGCAAAGGCCCTTTTTCTTTTCAGTGCAGGAGCAGGAGGAATGGGAATATCCACAGCAGATGAGACCAAGTCGATCTGTCGATTTATAAGTTTTTTGAAATGATCCTTGTATTTTGAACGTGAGTGCTGGATGGCTATTCTCATCTCCAACCATTCAGCAAGACCATACCTTGTGACAGCTTCAGCGCCGAAGGTTTCAGTTTGGCCATTCTCTCTGAATAATTGGATATCAACAATTGGTATTCCGATGGTTGTTCTTCCAGTGATATGTACCTTGTTGATCCTCGCAGGTCGATATCTGAAGTGTACCTTCTCTTTACACCATTTCAGGGTGGTCTGAGATACACTTGTCTTCTTCTCGACAATCTTTCGTGCATCTTCCCTGTTAGGGCAGGTTTTATAGTTGATTTAAAGTTCAAAGGTTGAATTGTAATAGTTTAATTTGAGCCTGATTAGTGAACGGGCCGTGGGCTTGTTAACCACGGGCCCATAGTATTTAATGTGAGATTAGCTTGGAAAAACAAGCTAATCATCCTTTTACTTTCAAAACTCTTATTGTAAATTCTCTCTGAAAGTTAATGAAAGGGATGACAGTTGGAAATCATTGTTCTTATTGATTTATCATTACGATTTCTATATTGTTGCACGGATCTGGTTCTAACAATTGGTATCAGAGCCGACGGACGGATTCGATTCACAGATTCATTCACTGATTTCTGGTTAGGTTGACTTTTTCACGTCTGACCATTCTTGAATTTTCAAATCTTTGATTCTGGCTAAATTGTTCAATTTTGTTTATTGGGTTGTGTTAGCATTATACTTGTTAGTAATTCTGAAAATTTTCGCATTCCAATTCGATCGTTTGAGTGATTAATTTAGCAATTTAAGATCAAAAGTTTTGGTAGTGTTCTTGACAAAAATCCGATTTTTAACCATCAAAACTTGTTGTTTTTGCATTGAAATCGATTGGATTAGTGTTACTTTTGTGTTTGGCATTGTTACTAATCTTCCAGGATCGATTTTGAGCAACCCTAATCGAAAATTCGATCGATTTGAGAAACAGCCGACTTTTCCGGATAAACCAGCCGACGTTTCCGGATAACTTCAAGGTGTCCGGACGTTTGTGTGATTTCCATCCGGATAATTCCAATTCCATCCGGACTCCTCATTTTTTCGGGTAAGTTCTGCAATCCGGGTAAGTCACTATTCCTTATACTATCCGGGTAACATTTGTATCCGGAAACCCAGTGTTTCCGGACATATCTTATCCGGACAATCCATTGTACCCGAAAACTTCAGTGTATCCGGAAACTTCTTGTTTCAGTTTTCTATTCGGTAACCTAAGCCATCCGGTAACCTTGGTTATCCGGACAACTCAAGTTATCCGGACTCTTCCTCTTATCCGGACACTTCTGTTTTGTTTATTGATCTACTTGCATCAAATCTGATCTGGACACTTCCAGATCAGATCAATTATTTGGATTCCTATCCAGTAAGTTCAGTTTAGTCCAATCACTCGTAGAACCTACGTTAGGACATCACTCTTAGTACCTTGCGTTAGGTTTACACTCTGAATCGATCAACCCGTCTGACGATCACTCCGTTGCAACCAAAGATGTCTACTTCTCGTGATGCTCTCGCAATTGGCACTGACACCAAGCCACCGTGTCTCTATCCGAACGAGTACAGCCAATGGCGAGATAGGTTCATGATCTTCATAGAGTCCAAGGACAACTATGAGTACATCAAGAGAGCTCTGGATAATGGCCCAATTCCCAAACCAATGAAGGACATAGCTGCAACTTCAACTGCAGTAGCTCGACGTGAGGCCAAGACTCTTGCTGAAATGACTGAAGATGAAAGAGGCATGATTGAAGGCGAAAAGCATGCTAAGAGATATCTGGTTCAAGCCCTTCCCAACTCGACCTACACTGCCATCGACAGCTACAAAGACACGGCTAAAGGCATGTGGGATCAAGTTGCCAGAATGATGCATGGGAGCGTGGTTGGCAATCAACTAAAGATAAATAGCGCAATAACCAAGTTTGATGGTTTCAAGCAGCGCAACGGCGAAACCCTCACCCAGGCTTACGAACGTTTTTGCCAGCTCCTCAATGAACTGAATAAGAACAAGATCGTTCGTTCGAATACTGAAAACGCTCTCAAGTTTCTCAACAATCTGCTACCGGAATGGAAGGTGTATGCTTCTCATGTCAAACATAACCACCTGATAGAGAATATAAGCATCAACGAACTGTATGAGACACTTCTTCAAGACGAAGATGAATTGAATGAGCTCCTAGGCGAGAAAAAGACTGAACCAAAGCCATCTGCCGATCCTATTGCTCTCATTTCCTCCAAGCAAGGAAAATCATCGGTAAGTCACTCCAGACGTGCTCCAAAGCAAAGTTCTTCTGAGTCAGAAGCTGAAGATAAGCAAAACAACGATTTTGATGGTGAAACGGTTTCAGAATTCAAAAAGGCCATAGCTTTGCTTACCAAATCCTTCGAACAACAAAGGTACTACAAGATGCCTTCATCCAATAGTCAGCGCTACTCCACTTCCTCCAATAAGCACCATGACTACAAAGACCGATACGAAGGAAAGAAGAAGGTCAGTGAGCAAGACAAGTCTGAGAAGAAGGGAAAGCCAGAGAAAGAAGAAGGGAAAAAGAGAGATGAACCCGTAAAGTGTTACAACTGCGGGAAACTTGGTCATTTTGCGAAGGATTGTCGCCAGCCAACAATAAAGAACTCTCACTACTACGAGGCCAAGCTTGCATTGTCTCGTCAGAAGGAGGCTGGAGAAGCTATGTTTGCTGAGAACGACTACTGGTTGGAAAGATCTGATGATAAAGGCAACTTTGATGTTGTTGATGCCTTCATGGGATACCACTCATCCGCCGAAGAAGAAACGACACCTACAAGTCAGGTATGTGATTCTTGCCAACCCGATTTCTTGAATAAAATGCAAGCATTTACCGATCAGGCAAATTCCTTCCAAGCCACCTCTAAACAACAAAAGCTTGAAATTAGGTCACTAACTGAAAAGCTTGATGCTCAAAAGAGAATAACAGAGAAGTATAAGTCTGATTTTGCTAATTTAACTGATAAATGCAAAAATCTGTCATTAGCACCTAAAGACTTAAGAGCCAAATTATCTGATCTTCAGTCTCAGTTTGATAAGTGCTTGAATGAGAAAGAAGAAATTGTTTATCAATGTTCTTCTCTTCAAATCCAACACAAGGAGTTAGTGAATAAAATCCTTGATCTTGAAAACAAACTCCACAAAAGGGGTCAAACTGATCAAACCATTTTTTTGAACAAATCCAAAGAGTTCACGTACTTCAACAAAGAGTGGGGAATCGGATATGATAACCCACACTACTTAAAAAGGGAAGATATCAAGTCCCTACTCTATATGATTTTGCTTGCTATGGATTAGATAAAAAGTATCCAGAGTACGCAATTCAATGGACTGGTCCTCTTGAACCAGAAAAGGAGGAGGAAACCGAGGAACATAAACGCATACAAAAACGAGGAATTCAACTTCCATTTTGTTATGAACCTTTAAACTACTCGTATCAAAAGGACAAAAAGTACCTTTCCAATGACTACTTCGACCCCTACAAGGTAGCTACACCCAAGGATTCCTCCAAAAAGGATGAGGACATAGCACCTGCAACCAAGACCGAGACGGATGAGTTTAAACTCTATGTTCCCCCTCTCAACTTGGAAGCAAAGATAGTCGAGTTGGAGGAGTCCATTGAGAAAGAAAGGTCAATGTTTCAAATGGAAAAGCAAGTTTTACTTACAAAGCTTGAGAATCTACAACAAGTCAAAACCGAAGTTGTGTCTGGTGAAGGACAGGAAATCCTTCGGAGTGAAATCAATAGACTCACATCACAACTGTCTGACTTGGCAACAGAAAAGATGGAAGAGTACACGAGAAATGGTCAGCTTCAAGAGCAAATTGACCAACTGCTATCTGACAGGAAGATTTCACCCGAACCTTCCTCAAATTCATCTGACACATCTTCGTGCAAAGCCTTCTTAGGCAAGATTTCTAATACACAAGACGGTCAAGATTCTCAAGACGAGAGTGTTTTAAGGAATTTGAACTCTGATTTTTTCTTAGCTTCCGCTCCAAATTCCCCAAAGCACACAAGCACAGAGAGTTCCTCGCCTTCCCCACCTGATCCAAGTACAGCACTTCCCGAGATAAATTTTTCTGAGTACATGAACTCCGAAGGTAACTGTGAAGAAGAGTTCGAGTCGTTCCCCTTCGACAAACCTCTTCCAAGTCACACTGATTTTCTATCCCCCGTAGTCAATCGTCCGGTTAATTTTCTAAAGGGTAGCAGTTCTCAAACAAAGGCCCCAACTATGATCAAGATTTCTCAATCAAAACCAACTTCGAAACCTGTTTCCAAAAGGCAATCACAGCCGAGGCAAGAGACCGGACCATTGCCTACCAAAAATACTATTCCTCTAAAAGTCACTGATCATACTGTCCCTGCTGTTTCAGATAAAAATGGTCGAGCTAATAAAGAAACGCCAAAGTGGCTAAAGAGGGAATCTGTCAAGAAGGATGCGTCAAAGTCTTTCCCAACTGTTTTTAATTCTAGAATAGACAAAGATAATTATGTTGGGAATCATTGGAACCATTTTGAAGTTTCTTTTCCCGTTAAAGTTAATTCTCTTAATCAATTGATTCAGTTATCGCATGATTGTTTATGTTGTTCTAATTGTGGATGGAATGATTTTGATGATATTCACAATAATGATTGGTATGCGCCTTATTTTGTTGGTAACTTATTTCATAAGCGAAAACCCCACACTAATAAGCAGAAACACCATTCACAACGGGGTTCCAATCAAGCGGTTAAACCACAGCGGGAGACTCACCCCATTCCTACACGGGCTGCTCCTACTGGGGTTAAACCGGCACCCAGGTGGAAAGCTGCTACAAAACTTGTTCCTCCAAAAGGT
This sequence comes from Saussurea involucrata, assembly GCA_033807775.1. Taxonomy (NCBI): domain Eukaryota; kingdom Viridiplantae; phylum Streptophyta; class Magnoliopsida; order Asterales; family Asteraceae; genus Saussurea; species Saussurea involucrata. The sequence continues at coordinate 63,245,889 of CM066322.1, read as the reverse complement.
GTAAACTCTGCACCTAAGAGGAAACAAGTGCCAAAACCAGTTCCCTCTAACAGTGTAAATCTTACACCTAAAGGGAAAGCTGGGACAAAGCAAGCTTCCCCAAGCGGTGCCAAACCTAACCCTCCAGGACCCAAGCAAATTTGGGTACCTAAACTTCACTAATCTTGTTTTGCAGCACAGTCATGTGTGGTACTTAGATTCTGGATGCTCCAAGCACATGACCGGAAGGGGGGAGCTTCTCACGAACTACAAAGAAGAATATTGCGGAAACGTGAGATTTGGGAATAACGAGAAGTCGCCGATCGTGGGATACGACGACATCGTCCAAGACAAGATCACAATCAAGAAGGTATCCCACGTCGCGGGATTAGGACACAATCTATTCAGCATCGGTCAATTCTGCGATAAGGATCTCGAGGTCAGCTTTAAAGCCACAAGGTGTAGAATCCTCAACAACGACGGAGAAGAGCTACTGGTTGGGACTCGAAAGACCAATCTCTACACCATTGACCTCGCAGCAATCAAATCCGATAAACCTGTCTGCCTCTTGTCAAAGGCCAACTCTGATCAAGTTTGGCTCTGGCATAGACGACTTTTGCACCTCAACTTCAGAAGTATCAATCAACTGGTGCTAGGCAGACACGTCAGAGGCGTGCCCAAACTTCCGTTCGTGAAGGATCGTCTCTGTGGGGCATGCGAAAAGGGAAAGACGAAGCACACATCACATTAGCCGAAGGCAACTCCGAGCACGTCCCGGACCCTCGAACTCATTCACATGGATTTGTGTGGTCCAATGCGTGTTCCGAGCATAAATAAGCGCAAATACGTGCTTGTGATGGTGGACGACTACTCGCGCTACACTTGGGTGATGTTCCTACGCTCGAAGGATGAAACTCCGGAGCTCATTATTGATCACCTGAAGACCGTCCAGAAGAACAAGCTTCAACACGTTCAGTCCATCAGAACTGACAACGGGACGGAGTTCAAGAATCAAAAGGTGGATGACTATCTGAGGTCAGTCGGCATCTCACACACCTTCTCTGTAGCACGCACTCCTCAAAAAAATGGAGTGGTGGAACGACGAAACCGTACCCTCGTTGGAGCTGCTCACACAATGCTTTCCCATGCAAATCTACCGCTATATCTCTGGGCTGAAGCGGTGTCTACGGCATGTTACACGCAAAACCGCTCTATCCTTCTCAAGCGGTTCAACAAGACGCCGTACGAGATCATGAACAACCACGTTCCGACCATCGGCTACTTTCACGCCTTCGGGTGCACTTGCTATGTGCTGAATGACAAGGATGATCTCGGGAAATTCAGCCCCAAGGCGGACGAAGGAGTTTTCATCGGATACTCCATGCAGGCTAAGGCGTATCGCGTCTACAACAAACGGACCAAATCCGTTGTTGAAAGCATAAACGTGACATTCGACGAAGCCGCAGATTTGGCTTCTGAACAACTCAGTTCAGAATCCGGTTTAACTGGAGTGCTAGCTTCCGGACCTTCGAGTTCGGTATCTGCACAAGCCACAGTAAATCTGAATCATGCATCTTCATCGAATGCTGACTCTTCTGATTTAGATTTACTGTTTCAATATTTCTATGATGACATACTTATCTCCTCTGCTCCTGTCTCAGCGCAACCGCGACTTGAAGCTGCTCGCAATGAGGATTCGGATGCTTTATCTGGTCCGCCTCCTTCTACGAGCACGCCATCAACAACAATAGAGACAGCTCAACCGTCATCATCAGATACGCATGCACCTGGTACTGTAACCCCCCGGAGGAACCTATAATCTCGAAGATAGCTCCTACTGATTCGTCATCTGCTACAACCGATGCTCAACCTCTGAACTCCTCGGAACCAGAAGTTGTTCAACCATCGACGAATCCTCTCCCACTTCCTCCAAGAAACAAGACTGCTACTCTTGAAGCGGTTCAAGACCTTCCATCTGGTTCGTATGTGGATCCCGATACGTCTTACTCCACCCAGCAGCCGCTTCCGCATTCCACCAAATGGACGAAGGCTCATCCCCTACATCAGATAATCGGTGATCCTTCTACTCCTGTTCGTACACGAGGCGCTTCCGCCAACTTCTGTCTCTTTTCCGGCTTCTTAAGAAAGATTGAGCCGACGAACGTACGCGAAGCGCTCGAAGATCCGGACTGGATCATAGCCATGCAAGAAGAGCTAAATCAATTCGAAGCTCTCAAGGTATGGCGACTGGTTCCATGTCCAAAGCACAAGACGGTGAGCGGCACCAAATGGATATTCAAAAATAAAAAGGACGAAGACGACATTGTTGTTCGCAACAAGGCAATCCGTCACACGCATCGAGGCAATGATGAGACCTATGCTCCGGTCACACGCATCGAGGCAATCCGTATGTTTCTCGCTTATGCAGCGCACAAGAACTTCACAGTCTTCCAAATGGATGTGAAGACAGCCTTTCTTTACGGCGACCTCCAAGAAGAAGTTTACGTGTCGCAACCCGACGGATTTGTGGATGACTCGAAGCCTGATCATGTCTACATCTTAGACAAGGCACTATACGGCTTAAAGCAAGCTCCGCGAGCATGGTACAATACACTGTCTAAGTTCCTGTTAGAATCCGACTTTACACGAGGTACCATTGATTCTACTCTGTTTATCAAGAATGAAAAGGGTCACATCATCCTAGTCCAGGTATATGTCGATGACATCATTTTCGGTTCTACTAGTCCATTATATGCAAAGAACTTTGCCAATCTCATGGGAAGATTTTTTAAAATGAGTATGCTTTGTGAGATGAATTTTTTCCTTGGTCTTTAAGTTAAACAACTGTCGACAGGAATTTTCATAAACTAGTCCAAATACATTCGGGATATTCTTCGGGAATTCCAATTGGACCAGTCCTCACCAATGAAAACTCCCATGGCAACCAATACAAAACTTGACGCCGATCCTAACGGAAAGGCTGTCAACACCAAATTGTATCGGGGAATGATCGGTTCTTTAATGTACTTAACTGCCAGTAGACCGGACATCATGTTTTCGACATTTCTTTGCGCCCGTTATCAGTCAAACCCTAAAGAGTCTCATTACAATGCCGTTAAACGAATTTTTCGTTATTTACGTGGTACTGCTGATCTTGGCTTTTGGTACCCGAAAGAGACAGGTTTTGGCCTATCCGCTTACTCTGACGCGGATCACGCGGGATGCATGTTGGACCGCAAGAGCACCTCGGGGCACATTCAATTCTTGGGAGATAGCCTGGTAAGTTGGGCATCGAAGAAACAGCAATGCGTTTCCACGTCAACTGCTGAGGCGGAGTATGTGGCTGCCGCGAGCTGCTGTTCCCAAGTAATCTGGATGAGGACGCAACTCAAAGACTACGGATTTACGTATGTCAAAGTCCCGATCTACTGTGACTCAAAGTGCGCAATTTCCATATCAAGCAACCCGGTCCAACACACCAAGACGAAGCACATCGACGTTCGGTATCATTTTATCAAGGATCACGTCGAAAGAGGTACAGTCGAACTCTACTTCGTAAATACTGAGCATCAGTTAGCAGACCTGTTTACCAAAGCCTTGGACGAAAAACGCTTTAAAACTCTTGTGTTTAAGCTAGGTATGCTAAATCTGAAGACTTAATCCGAATGTGTGCCTCTTACAAGTTCCATACATCTACGAGCCACTGTCTACTCATCATCCGGTGTTATCACTCCTGATGGCTGGGTATACACTTTCTCGCGCATGTATTCTACTTGTCTTAGTTACACAATTCGATCTTAGTCTCTGTATTTATTAGGTAGATTTCGAGTATTTTTCTTTCTTTCTTCGTGGGTTTCTCTTATTTCATATTGTCGCATGTATTTCCTTTCACTATATATGTGCTTTCACCATATGTTCTCGTGTTCAGGGGGAGCACAATGAAGTATCAGGTACGTTTTCTCAACCTTTGAGGGGGAGCGTCACACACAGTTTTTTCTTAAATGTCCAAAGTTTTTGTGTGTGTAGGCACTCCTGCGTATGTGTTATAGTCATCATCTGAGAGGGAGCGACACAAGTTTCTTTTCAAAAGACTTCACAATTATTTTTGTGTGCCGGACCCCTCCACTGCACTCTACTGCACTATCCGAGGGGGAGCAAGGGAATACCCTTGCTCAGTTTGAGGGGGAGCGATAAACAGTTCTCTTCCAGTTCAAAATCCTGCAAATTTCCACGGAACAGGACTATTTAGAGTTATCCGGACAGAATCCGGACCGGGTAGGTATCCGGGTCGGCTAAGAACCCGGACCCCACCCGGGTATATATACGCACCCGGGTTCTCCCATTTCACTTATCCGGAAACTCGAACCGCACAAAAACCCTAAACCCTCTCGTCAGCCTCTCTCGCTCGGACTCTCCCCTCTTTCTCGATACACACGTGTTTTAGTCGCCATCTTCAGGTATGTTTCTCGCGTTCACTTCCTAATCGTATTAGCTAATGACCCACGCACCTAAATGCTCATTCCATTGGGGGTTTGGCCGATCCAACAGTGACCGAAACCCCTTAAGGGTTTATAGTCAGTTTAGGACCACTGGATGCGATTCAAGAGTTGTCCATACTCCAATAAGCTGATATTCGCTTCTAGACAACCCTTACGCACCCTAACACTTGATTGGGATCTCCTGTTTGATACATTGAACGATTAAGTCTCCGTCCGGACACATTCGTCGTGTCCGGACACATTCAACACCATGATGATCCATCCGGACACTAACATCACCCGGAGACCTAGTTGTCCGGAAACCTTAGGGTTTCCGGTAAGTTCAACTACCGGGAACTTTGGTGTCCGGACTCTAATGTTATCCGGAAAAATGATGTATCAGGGAACCTCTGTCCGGGTAAATCAATCTTATCCGGACTCTTTATATTGTCCGGACACTTTGACACCCTTTATCCGGATACCCCTGTTGTGTCCATTTCAGTACCTGTTTTGTCACTACCAGTCCTCGATCTGTCTCAGATTGAGCCAATCACACCAAAGGTATGCGCCGACACTTGTTCATCCGTCTCAATAACTAACTGTGTTGTTCTTTTACAGATATTGCAATGGCGGATCAACAAAATCCATAACAACCTCCGGAAGAGCAGATACCTCAAGAAGAGGAAATAATAAACGACGAAGCAGATGCTGCCTTGGTTGACCATGACCATGGCACCGAATTGGAGGCCAACAATCACTACCTGGACCCGGCGCTCTTCAGACCCAACCCTAACCACCAGGTTATATTGGATATCCTCATGCGCCATCCTATTCGTGAGGCCCTGACCCGCACTACTGACGTCCCCTTGCTGTATGTTCTACAAGTTTGGTTCACGGCACAGGTCCGCACGGCCGGCACTTCACAAACTATAACGGCAATGATAGACAACCAGCCGTTCACCCTGACGCCTGATTCCTTTCGCCGCCTCCTTTCTCTTCCGGCTGCCGATGCCGCAGGTCATGAACGGTACGATCCTACCGTAAATGGCGACACGCTATGCACACAAATCCACGCGCTCGGCTACAATCATGATCTTCCCAGACCTTCAGCGTTCAACCGGAAATACCTAGCCCCCATCTGGTACACCTTGTTTACGATTCTGAACAGGTGTCTATCCTCTAGATGGAAAGGTATCGATCAGTGCACCGGTGACTTTCTACGCCTAGTTCACGCCGTCTGCTACAACCGCCATGTCGACTTCGCCATGATCATCTGGCGTGAACTTGTTACCGCTATCTGACACATCGGAGGAACGAAACAGAAGAACTTCCTCCCGTACCCGCGTTTCCTATCGCTAGCAGTGCGTCAACACATGGACGCTAATCCAGCGATACCCAGACGTCCTGCACATTCGGTATGCCCTATCCGCCATCTTCAGTTCATGGTTATCCGCAACCCATCCAATGTGGTAGCTATACCCATCCCTGAAGCCCTATTAGCCATCGCTGATCCCAATGCACCAGGGGTAGTTGCTTATAGGGGAGAGTTAGGTAATCCCATGGTCCCGCCAGAGCCGGAGGGACCTGCCCAGGGAGATAGACCCGCAGAACGTGAGGGTCCGAGGATGAGAGGTGGAAGGGCCCGGCAAGCAGGTGCTGTCGAGCAGGGTGTGTTAGTTGTGAGAGGAAGGGGAGCGAGTGTAGGTGGTGCAGCGGGATCGCGACCTGGTTCCAGCCAACCCCAATCTAGACCCGCACTTCATCGTTCGACCGAACCATATGTTACTGAACCCCCTTCCCCACCTCACCATGTTGAAGACGTGGAATCTGACTCCACGGACTCCGATACCGACCGTAGTGTACGCCTGCAACACATACCTCACGATATCGGACCCAACCCAGATTTTACTGTTGGAATCCCTCTTGACTCACCTCCTCATACTGGAACCGGACCTACTATTAGGACATCTGAGGGAGAACAAGTAGAGGAGTTAGATCATGCGAGGCGGAGAGAACTGCGTTCAAAGTTGAACCAGGAAAGATCGAGCCGTAAAGAAAAAGAGGCTCATGAGCGACCCCAAATGAGTGACATCCGGGTAGCCACATCTGCTATCCTGTCTCATGAGTTGGGACAGGGTATTGAAGTCGCCTCCGTGGACCCAGCGGAGCAATTGCACGACCCCCTCAGCCACTCATCCGTCTCTTAAAAGACGGATGTTTCAGTCTCACACGGGGATATAGCACAACTTCCACCAGTCTCTCACTCGGAGAGTACTGGTGTTGAAACAAGAGACCAGCAACCCCCTGTCTCGACTTCTTTCAGTGCACCATCGAGTCTAGATCCACTTGTTATTGAAGATTCTTTGACTAGGACACTTGATGTGGAACAACACCAAGTCGCGGCTCTTAGTGACCCGACCGGAACGTCTGTAGTGTCTCCGTCTGGCGGAACACGAGGATCGGACGGAAATCCTACCACAACTATTATCACGCCAACTGTGAACGTAGGTGGCTCTACCCCCATGGTAGATGCCTCAACGGGTAACCTAAGTGGTCTCGGAGTTAGTAACCTAGACTTTGTGTCACCAGGGTCCCTGGACAGCACCCTTAAGGTTGTCCGCCAGGATATGGAGCAACAGATGCAGCAACATGTAGCCGCTGAACTTGCCAAAGCTATGGCGCTATCAAAGGCAAAGGCCACCTCGTCGAAACTGAAACCGCCCCTGTACCTCCACCGATTCAACCGCAACCTATCTATTCGGTGGACACCCTGAAGACGATGCTATTGGCCCAACTGCTCCAGGAATCAGATACAACCGCCTCTACTGAAGCAGACCTGATCTCAGTTCTCCGATCACAGGTCACTGCTCCATCTTCATTTATTACCACTCGCTTAGACGCCATTGACTCGACTCTCAAGGACTACAACCTAGCGCTCACAACGCTGTCCGAGAGAGTCCGCTCACTCGAAGATACCTGCTAGAGTCAAGCAGGCGGCCTGAAGCGGAAACACGATGACCAGGATGATCCTGATCACCATGAGGGGGAGACAAGACAACGTCTGACCGAGACCGCCTCCCTGATCCAGATTGAAGCTCCAACTGTGGTTCATCAGGAACCCCCAACTGCGGCAGCTACAACAGAAGCACCAGAAGCCGAGTTGCCTTTAGCAGACATGGTTATAGACATGAAGATAATAGATGAAGAAGACCCGACGGTTGAAAAGCCCGAGGGTTCAACACAGGAACTGATTGATTTTGACTCATCAGACGTACCGATTCTGGACATGATAGATCCAGATTGTGAAGCCAACCCGAAGACCGAAGATGCATGGTACGAAAAAGTCGCCAGTGCCGTAAATCTCCAGGTAAATTTGGTCTTCCCCACTGATGAGGACGACAACATTGATTATGATCAGTTCCTGCTCCAAAATCTGTATGGAACATCCCCCGTTCACTATGCTCAACCCGCCGGAACATCATCAACAAGACCCGAGTCTACTACTTCCGATCTTCCGACAACTACTCCTCCCACGACAGCTTCTGATCTTCCTCCTCCTCCTCAACAGCAACAAATCCGTTGGGAGAAGATCACTGTACTTATCCCTCATCTGGAGGAATCCCTGAAAAAGCTATTCGTACACAAGTTTCGCCCGATTGAGCCGACCTTCTGTCTGGGTATTTACAACTTTAGCCCAGAATTTCAACGCCGGTATATACTAGCAATGCAGCGATGTATTCCAGTCAGCCAAGTCAGAACCAAACTTCGGATCACAGAGGTAATCAGTATCTATTCAAGACGCATTATGAGGATCGTCTACCCAGTTTTCATTGTTCGACGTGAAGATGGGAACGAATGGAAATTTTCAGAAGCTGACTTCAAGAACCTCCGACCGCTTGACTTTCTGGTTATTCTGAAAGACTTACGTACAAGAACCATCCGACCGCTAGAGATTACAAAGGCGCTCGAAGCTGTTCGTCGATACCAGGTCCGCACCATCATGATGTCTTATCTAACGGACTTCCAAATGGCTATCGAGAACAAGGCGAAAAAGGTAAACCTGATCAAGCCGAATCTGAAAGCGCCTGAGTTAAACATGTATCCCGAGAACGCTATGCTTCTAGAACCAGAATTCGGGATTGTTTACCTCAACGAGCAAAAAGAGAAGAAGTTCATGCGCTTCAGTCAGGTGGAAAGATTCTGTGACGGCACACTTCTAAAGGTCAGAGATGCTCTTCGAAAGATTATTCAGCACGAGTCTGAGAATCCAAGGTACTCTTATGTTCCGAATCAGAATGAAACTATTGCTCGGAATGCCTTGGAAATGATTGAAGATCGCATCGACTATCGCCGCGCCATCAGATTGTTCGAGATTCACTTCGCGCTGCGCAAAAGATATGTTTCAAACTGGCGCGAACTCGAACTTCAAATCAAAGGGGGAGATTGTTAGGGTAGGTTTTATAGTTGATTTAAAGTTCAAGGGTTGAATTGTAATAGTTTAATTTGAGCCTGATTAGTGAACGGGCCGTGGGCTTGTTAACCACGGACCCATAGTATTTAATGTGAGATTAGCTTGGAAAAACAAGCTAATCATCCTTTTACTTTCAAAACTCTTATTGTAAATTCTCTCTGAAAGTTAATGAAAGGGATGACAGTTGGAAATCATTGTTCTTATTGATTTATCATTACGATTTCTATATTGTTGCACGGATCTGGTTCTAACATTCCCAAAGCTGACGTTGGACTTGAATGGGAATTCGTTTCAGCTTGGGGTCTTCCACTGATTCTTGGACGAGCTGGATGGCAAGAGCCTTATCTTTTTCTTCAGCTTCCTTTTTATCAGCGAGTAAACGTTCAGCTCTGAGGTGATCAGCGTATTCTTGCTTTGATATCCTGAACTTTGCAGCAGGAACTTTGGCACGAGGCAGAATTATTCGCTGAGCCTCAAGCTTCTTTATCATCTCTTCTCTTCTTCTCTGATCCTCTTCACTTGGTTTTTGAAGAACCAAGGAAGGTCTGTTTGTGTGAGAGAGCGTTTGTTCTTCAGGTTCATCAGTCTCGGTGATTAAATCCAAGACTGGGATTATTTCTTCAGCTTTTGTTGTTGCAGCTGGTTGTACTTCAGAATCCTCAAGCAAGGGAGAGGACTAGCTGAAACACAGCGATCTTACAAATAATAACTTGGGTAGAACAGAGAGAAAAGAAATGGGTTTAAGTGTATAGGCTTTTTTTGGAGAGTAGAGCTGATATTGAGAGTGGATAGAGGAGGGATACAGTGTAAGGAAGGTAGTAGTGTACCTGACGAACTGGATTTTGAAGCAAGATCATCAGATTGTCTTCTTCAGCGACACCTTTTCCTTTGCCTTTAGCTTCAGACACTGAAGGCTTTGTCCGCTACCCTGTAGGTTCTTTTATTGTGACTCTTTTAAGCGCTGTAGTTGTCTTTGGATTGACGAAGAAGGAATCATCATTATCATCATCAAAGTCATCATCACCCTTATCACTAGATGATGGTTCATCGTCAGAAATGTCGACGACTTCCTCGTCTTCAGCTTCAGAATCTTCAGCAGCTTCTTCGAGTTGCTCCCCCTCAGATACAGAGGGAGATTTCTCGGTTCCCTCAGGGTTTTCAACTCCCTGAGGTCCAGCAGTTGTTTCTTCATTTGTCTTCTCACCCTCTTTAGTAAGGGTAAGGTCTTCATTTTTCTCCCCCTCGATAGATTCATCATGGGGAAGGTCTTCAGAGCTCTTCTCCCCATCTTCCACCTGATGAGTGGGGGAGGAATGCGATGACTCAGCGGATGGGATATCAGCAGATGGTGTTGGTTCCCTGTCTTCTTGGCCAGGGACTCCAACATAATTTTAAATCTCCCCTAATCTGGCTTCCAGGCCAGTTATAGCAGGATTGATCTTTAGAAGTTCAGCTCGATCCGCCGTCGTAAAATGTGAAGGTGCAGGAACATGGGCGTTCATTCGATCGAGGATCTGCTGTACCATCGTCTTCACTGAACCGACGTCATTCTGCACAGTGGACACTGCTCCCTAAAGAGTACCAACCGATGCCTTCAGCGTTATGACCTCGCTGGACATGGTGTTAACTCTTGAGGAGAGAGAGGTGTTGTCGGTGTAGATATCAGCAAAAACTTTGGCAAACTCACCGAGTGATCCATCAAGCTTCTCCAAATCAGCTTTGGAGGCATTATGTTCAACTTTAGAAGTCAGCGTCTTTAGATTCTCTCCAGCGTTTGTTACAGCTGAAGAGTTCGCTGAGAGAGTTGTTGAGAGAGAGTCCACCTTTGTTTCCAGGTTCTTCAGAGATGTGTTGATATCTCCCAAATTAGGACATGTAACAGATAAGAACTTATGAACAGAGGAAAGCTCAGAAGTTTGGGGTTTAGATACAGTGTATATGGTTTTGTGTTTACCTGCAGGAGGGTTGGTGAAGTCATCAAAACTGCTGTGTCCTGAAAAATGTTCCATGTCGTCATCGAGAGTACCTTGACGCATGGACATTCCTGCAGGTCCTGCTTCCATCATTCCTTGTATAGTATCAACTTTAGCTTCTGGAAGAATGACGGGTTCTTCAGTGATCGTTGTGAAAACTGGATTAGAGACCAATGGAGTAGAGAGAGAAGCGAAGGTTGAGAAAGTCGGTTGTGGTACTGATTCAGTGTTGGATCCACTGAGAAGCACTTCTTCAGTCCTTTGAGGGGCTGAAGGAGGTGAGGTCTGTTCCAAGTCTACAACTTCAGCGTGTAGAGACGCTGAGGTTTGGATGAAAGGGATGGCTTGTTCAGCTGCGGCAGAGTGTACCACGAAAGTATCCAGCGACTCTTGTGAAAGCTGAGTCGTGGAATCTTCAGCATGAGATTGCTGGGAGGGTTGCTCCTTGGTTTTCTTGATCCTCTTGGAATCAAGTGGGGTACTGGAGTGTTTTCTTTTTCGAGGAATAGATTTTGTGGCCTGGGTATCAGCGAGGGGTATTGTCGCTGAAGTAGCCACAGAAGTAGAAGAAGGAGGATTAAGAATAGATAGGAGAGTAGAAAGAAGTACCTCATTTTGTAGTGGCTTGAAGTCAAGGACTTTAGGGCCGACTTGGGATAGTTTTAGGTCTCCTACCTTTGGATATCTATCCTTCAGTCCTTGTGCTAACAGAGCACTGATAAATCTTGGATATGGAACCCATGATGGACGTGGATCAGCAGTTACTCGTATCAGCATGTCATCGAAGATGATTTGAGCCTAGTCTATATGGAGACTCTTCAGCAAGGAGTACCCCATGGATTGTTGAGACTGTGAGGCTTGATTATATGATCCGGATTTGGCGGTGAGACAGCTGATAAGATGAGCGAAGATAAAATTCATTTCGCTGGGCATCTTTGATTTTTTCATAATTGTCAGCTTCTTCTCAGGACGACCATCTCTTCCTAAGTCCCAATCATAGTTCATATCATCGAAAAATGCTATTAGGGCTTCCATGTCGGCTGAGTTTTTCTTGGGGTCAGGGAATGGGACAAAGGGTTTTTCTTTGGAGGCTGAGGGGAGGTTTAGAGCACATCTCGGGTTACCAGTAGTTATCTTCGAAGTTCCATGGTCAGTGTCAAACAGAATGACACTGATGGTTTTCTTAGGGTTTCGGGTGGAGGAGATCTGAGCACTTCTGGCAGAGTACCAGAACTGAGAAAGCAGGTGTTTATCAACTAAAGGAGAAATGGTTAGGGCTGTGGAGATAGGGCAGTTCTGAAGAAATTTAACAGCGTCATCTAGATGATTGACCCATTTCTTTTCAGGGAATTCGAACAAGGCGTAAGGATTGTTACCTTGAAAAGTAACATTCTTCAGACTAAATTTCACTTGAGGAGCCTTTGGAAGTTCAGCAGCTATCTGAGTATCAGTGGATGCCATTTCTGCTATAAACACAATCACAGAATATGAACAACAAAAGATGTTTAGAATTTTGTCCATTTCATTCAGCATTTTATCCATTTCATTCAGCATTTTATCCATTTCATTCAGCCAAAAATGACTTAATGAAGAATATATGATTTCTAGTTTAAGAACAGATTTTGGAAAAACATATGAAAATCAAGTTTAAGATTTTTTTAAATGTAAACTTGAAGAACAACCATGAAGGTTGTGTTCATAAAACCATGAACGAAGATGATTTCATTTTAAGAATGGTTTCTTTTGTTTGATCTTTTAAAAACAAAGATAAGATCCAAAACAAGTTAAAACAGTAGATAATATAAGAATATTAACCTTGTGTTCTTTGAAGAATATGAACAGTTTCTGGGAAAACTTTGAATGTTCAAGATGCAACAGTAATTTCTTTTCTTGAGGAGGAAGTTTTTCGCGTGAGGAAAAAATATACACTCGAGGAGTATATATAGTGAGAGAAGAGAGAGAAAAACTGTGAGCGGGAAAGTTTTTCATCATGACACAGACACGTGTTAGCATTTGATTGGACGAACGAACGAAACGTTCTAACGTGTGTCAGAAGAACGTGCTAGGGGTTAATCCCGTAAGGATGACGTCAAAAACGTCCTTTCATATTTTAAAATGTCTCTGAGGTTTTGAAGAACTCAGGGACCCTTTTGAAAACATGAAGCGCTGAATAGAAATATCAGCGAGGTTTAAGAAATTTCAAAAGTATCACTGATGAGGAAAAGAGTTTCAGCGATATAGTTTGTTTTGAAATCTTGCATTTTCATGCGATTGTCAGAGAGAAAAAACATACCTGGTTATCAGAGAATCAGTTTGTTCAGAGAGTTGATGATATAATGGGTTATACAAGTTCATTTATCACTGAACCACTTGTTGTTATACAAATTTAACACTGAGGGTTATACAACAATTAATTAGCTGATCAAATGTGAACCGCTGAAGATTTTATTCTTCTAAGTTCAGCATTTCAAGCTCGCTGATGAGAAAGTTGAATCTTGTCTCATCAAGCGGTTTGGTGAATAGATCAGCTAACTGAAAGTCAGTAGGGATAAAGTGAAGTTCTATATCACCATTCATCACGTGGTCTCTGATAAAATGATACCTGATTTCGATATGTTTGGTCTTTGAGTGTAGCACTAGATTGTTGGCTATAGCGATGGCACTTGTGCTGTCGCAATAGATTGGAATTTTGGAGAGCTGAAGATCATAGTCCAGTAGTTGATTTCTCATCCACAAGACCTGAGAGCAACAGCTTCCAGCGGCTACATACTCAGTTTCAGCAGTTGAGGTGGACACTGAATTTTGCTTTTTACTTGTCCAACTCACCAACTTTCCACCTAGGAGCTAACAACCTCCTGTGGTGCTTTTCCTATCCATTTTGCAACCTGCAAAATCACTATCTGAATAGGCGGTTAAGTCAAATCCTGAGTCTTTGGGATACCAAAGACCGAGATTTGGAGTACCCTTAAGGTAACGAAAGATTCTCTTTACAGCGATCATATGAGATTCCTTGGGTTCAGCTTGATATCTTGCACACAAACAAGTTGCATACATGATATCGGGTCGGCTCGCTGTAAGATACAGAAGAGATCCGATCATCCCACGGTACGCAGTGACATTAACAGATTTTCCAGAAGGATCTTTGTTAAGTGTCAGCGGCGGTGCCATAGGGGTTTTCATAGCTGAACTCTGAGTTAAATCATATTTTTTCAGCATATCTTTAACATACTTTCCCTGATTAATGAAAGTTCCTTTTTTATTTTGTTTAATCTGAAGACCAAGGAAATATGTTAGCTCACCCATCATGCTCATTTTGTACTCAGTTTGCATCCTTTCAGAGAAACGAGTACAAAGATCAGGGTCAGTGGAATCAAATATAATATCATCGACATATATTTGAACCAGAATGATATGACCTTTTACTTTCCTGAAAAACAGCGTTTTATCAATTTTACCTCGCTTAAAATTTTCATTTAGGAGATAAGAGGACAGAGTGTCATACCATGCACGAGGAGCTTGCTTCAGCCCACAAAGTGCCTTATCCAGCTTATAAACATAACCTGGATGCTTAGGATCTGAGAATCCTGGGGGTTGTTCCACGTAGACTTCTTCATTCAGCTTTCCATTGAGAAACGCTGACTTGACATCCATTTGATATACCTTGAAGTCTTTGTGTACAGCATATGCTAAGAAAAGACGAATGGCTTCTAGTCTTGCCACTGGAGCAAAGGTTTCGTCATAATCTATGCCTTCCTCTTGTCTGTATCCCTGAGCAACAAGTATGTCCTTGTTGCGGGTTACAGTTCCATGTTCATCTAACTTGTTTCGATAGACCCATTTAGTGCCTATCACTGACTTGTCAGATAGTCTTGGAACGAGATTCCAAACTTTGTTTCTTTCAAATTCTGTCAGCTCTTCTTGCATAGCGCTGACCCAGTTTGCATCTCTGAGGGCATCATCTATTTTCTTTGGTTCAATCAGAGAAATAAAGTTAACAAATAAACAAATGTTACCTGAACCTCGTCGAGTCTGAACACCAGCGTTTGGATCACCAAGAATTTGATCGATAGGGTGATTGATAGTCCATCGCTGAGCCGGAGCATAAGTCGCTGACTCAGTCTGAACTGGAGCGGCTGAACATGAGACTTCAGCAACTTCTGGTATATCAGCTAAGACAGGAAAAGGTGCAGATGGCATTTCATTTTCTGATTGCTGAGAAGTAGATGGGATGTCTGAGGTACATGGTTCAACAGGTATTGTGTTAAGAGGAATAGATGAGACCCATGACGTTTCAGCTTCACTTATCCGCATGCTGGGGATGATGGTAGGATCATCATCTTCAGCGGTATGAGTATGAGATGGACGAGTGGGAACATCTTCTGAATCACCAAGATGAGAAAACATCCATTGATTCAGTTCTTCCATATCAGCAGATGGTCTTGAGTTCGCTGAACGGGATTCGTCAAACGTGACGTGAATGGTTTCTTCTACAGACTGTCTTCTACGATTGAAGACTCTGAAGGCTTTGGAAACTGAGGAGTATCCAAGAAAGATTCCATCATCAGCCTTAGGATCAAACTTTCCAAGGGCATATCTGTTGTTTAATATGAAGCACAGACAACCAAAGATGTGAAAAAATCTAATTGAAGGCTTTCTCCCATGGAATAGTTCGTAGGCTGTCTTCTTGAATCTTTTGACTATCAGCGACCTGTTTTGCGTAAAACAAGCAGTGTTGACAGCTTCTGCCCAAAGCTGAGTAGGCAGGTGAGAATCGCTGAGCATTGAACGTGCAGCTTTGATGATCGTTCGGTTTCTTCTTTCAGCGACTCCGTTTTGTTGTGGTGTTCTCACTGATGAAAAGTTGTGAGAAATACCCTTACTCTCAAAGAAGGAATCAAGAGAACTGTTTTTGAATTCAGTCCCGTGATCACTCCTTATTGAGCGAACGGTCAAGTTGTTCAGGGTTTCCATCTTCCTGACAAATGTGATGAGTTCTTCAGCGGTGTCACTCTTAGAACGGAGAAACATCACCCATGTAAAACGAGAGAACTCATCAACTATGACCAAAGTATATTTCTTTCCAGCGATGGATTATTTGTTAACAGGGCCAAACAAATCCATATGGAGTAGTTGTAGAGGCGATGACACTGAAGATACTTGCTTAGACTTGAAGCTTGCCTTGGTCTGCTTCCCTTTCTCACACGCTGAACATAAGGACTCTTTGGCGTATGAGTGCTGAGGTAGACCGGAGACTAACTCTTTTGAAGAAAGAGTATTCAGTGTCTTGAAGTTTAGATGCGAGAGCCTCTTATGCCATAGCCAATTTACATCAGCTGAGGCCTTTGAGAAGAAACAGGAGTTCTCAGTGGTTGTAGAGTCCATGTCTATTACATAAACATTTTCCATACGATAACCACTGAGAGCTATCTTCTCCTTTTTGTCAGTGACAAAGCAGGATTTCTTAGTAAAAATTACTTTGTTATCCATGTCGCAAAGCTGACTGATGCTTAGAAGATTATGCTTCATCCCTTCAACATATGCGACTCTTCTGAAGGTTGTTGTACCATTTGAGAGTACACCAAACCCTCGGGTATAGCCTTTTCCATTTCCACCAAAGGTCACTGAAGGACCCTTCTCTTCTTTGTATTCAGTGAGCAGGTTCTTCTTACCAGTCACGTGTCTAGAACATCCACTATCGAGATACCGGATACCCTTAACCTGTAAAACAAAGGAAGATCAGTTTGACTTAGGTACCCACATCATCTTGGGTTTAGATTTGTCAGCGGTGGTAGAGGAAGTGGAAGGTTCAGCAATCTTCGCAGCATTTGAAGATTCAGCTTTGTCAGTCTTCACCTTGGTTAATTTCTTAACCTCAGTGGTAGGATTCACCTTGACCTGATTTGCACCAGGATTGGTCTTCTTTGCCTTGGGGGCAATGATCTTCACCTTAGCTAGTTTATCAGCTTTGGTGGTTGTTGGACACTTACTAGCAATATGATCGGTAAGTCCACAGTGATAACATTTCCTATAACTGAAAGTAGTTTTAGGACCTTTTGCATGCTGAGCCATTTGTTTAAAATTGGAAGGACCAGCATCAAGTACACCTTTGGTATTGGAAATAGGAGGAACTATCAGTTCTTCAGATTTCTTACCAGTAACATCCACTTTGATTCTGGGAGTAGATCGCTGAATATATCCACGCTGAACATATCCAGTGTTCTTGTTCCCTGAACCAGAGGGATGAATCGTTGAAGCTGTAGAAGCATTCAGCTTAGGTATAAAGATACCCTTTTGAGGATTTTGATCATAAGCAATTCCTTTACCCTTGTCTTTAGAGACTAAGGAAGGTTTTTCAAAAGCAATACCTTTACCTTTGTCATTAGAGACTAAGGTAGGTTTTTCCTCAGGAGATGGTGTTTTAGAAAAGGAGCACTGAGACGATGAAGTGTCAGAGATAGAGGAGACAATCATTTCGAATTTCAGCATGGAATGTTCAATGGTAGGTATTTCAGCATCAGCTTTATAACCAATACCACGTTTGTCACTCAGAGGTATCTGAGACTTAATTATCTCAGTGATCGTTGCTGAGGATTTACACCATCCATCAACAGTAGCTTTTTCAGCTTTCAATGCAGCGATAGCTTCTTCGCGTTCGATTTTGACTAGCTGATTTAAATGGACTTGATCTCTTAAATTTTCTTCAATTTTAGAAAGCTTTTCTATTTGAAGGTGACACTGTTTAAGTTGTTCAGCGAGATCAATGTTCTGATTTTCAACAATGGTTTTTCCATTCATAACATCATATAAGCTTCTAGTCAGCAGATCGATCTTTCGAAGGCTATCAGCTTCATCAATATTTAAAATATTGGTAAAGAAAGAAGGTGATACCTTAGAGGTAGAGGCTGAAGTAGAGGGAATGTCAGAATTGCCTTCCTCTTCTTCAATCTTGGCCATAAGACATAGATTGGCTTGATCATCATCATCTTCAGAGTCAGATGATGATTCTTCTTCATCAGAGGCAGCCCAATCATAGTCAGCCATCAGGCCTTTGCCTTTCTTCTTAAAGTTTTTCAGCTTCGCATACCTTTCTTTCAGCTTGGCGTATTTGTCATCTCTAGACCTGGGTTTAGAGGATTTCTTGGGAAACGCTGAGTTTCTCGAAACTTTCTTTGACCTGCACTTGTTAGCGAAATGTCCTATCTTTTCACATTTAAAACAAGTAGCAGTAGCCTTATCAACAGGAGCTGATGATCTTGGCTTGTCAGTGATAGAAAGAGGTTTATTCTTTCTGAATATTTTCTTTTTGGCGAATCTCCTGAACTTTTTAGTTAGGAGAGCCAAAGATTCATCAAAATCTGAAGAGTCATAGTTTGAAGAACTTTCAGAGTTACTCTCCAACTCAGTGATAGTGACCGAGGGTCGCTGAGTGGAAGGTTCCTCTGAGATCAAAGCAACGGGGGTGCTTTTGGAATCTTTTACAAGATTCTTCTTAAGATGACTCGATTGCTCATGATTCAGCATCGTGCCATATAAGGTAGAAAGATTCATCGATTTGAGATCCTTTGACAGCTTGAGACACATAGAATAATTGTCCCAGCTTTCAGGTAAACGAAAATCTTTTGAGATTAAAAGTAATGAGCTTTCCGTGAAAATCTCTGAATTAGAAAATGTTTTGGAAAATGAAAGAAAAGATTCCACGGAAAAGAAAAATCTCTTTGAAAAGGAAAATAAAATCCTTAAAAAGAAAAATATGGAAACTTTCAAAGAGATTACTGATAAAAGAAAGTTTTTGGAAAAAGATTTTGAATCAGAACGCAAATATTTTGAAGATGCGATTCTTAATCTTACCAAAAGATTATCTGGTTTATCAGCTGACATTATGAAGGATCAATTGATCAAATCTGATCTCCAAAAGAAATTTGATCTAATTTTTAAAGATAAAAATGTTTTGATAAACAAAGTTAAAGAACTTGAAGACATCATTTTTAAAATTGATGTTTCAAAGCAGGTCAGTCTTGACACTATCTTTCAGATTCCATTTGTTGATTCAAATGATTCTGAATGCTCTTTTAAAACTGCTTCAAGTTCGAGTTTTAAAAACATTTCTTCTAAACAATGTAATAGATCAAATGATTTCTTTAAAGGTCAGATTTGTTCTACAAATCTCTTCTATAATCCTTTGTTTGATAAATCAGATAATAAACCAAAAGTGCCTAAAGTTAATACTTCCAATTCTTTGTCAGCACTTCAAAGTTAGAATATTCCTTACCAACGTTTTTCAGATCTATAATTAAACAGTTGAAACGTTGATGTACTTCAGAGAGAGATTCATTCTTACCAGCAATGAAGCTTTCGTACTGTCTTACCAGGTTGATTTTTCGAGAGTCCTGGACTTCAGAAGTACCTTCATACTGAACACAGATTGTGTCCCACATGGCTTTGGCACTTTTCAGGTTCATGACGGAATGGTAGACTTCATCAGGTAGCGCCATGGATAGAATGGATCTAGCTCTGGTATCCAGACTTACTTTCTTCTTATCTTCCTCAGTCCACATATGGATTTCCTTAGGCACCAGTCTCTCTGGAATAGCAGGTCTATTCTCAGCGGCTGGAACTTCAGGATCTATTCTAACAGGGATATGTGGACCATGTTTGATATAGAAAGGTATAGTTGGATCTACACCTTCTAAGAAGAGAATCATCCTATTTTTCCATAGATTGAAATTATCTCTGGAAAATCTAGGGGGTTTTGCAAGAGAACCGTTGTCAATATAGTTTGTGTTTGTATTGGTAGTCATTTCTAGTTTCTACAAGAAAAGAGAAGATTAGTATAGATAAGATCTTGTTTATGAGATTAAACAAATCTGCTCTGATACCACTTGTTGGTCCCGAGAGGGTTATACAAGTTTGTAGAAGGGGGGGGGGGGTTGAATACAAATACACAGATTTTACTTTCTAAATTGTTTATGGATAAATCATTAACAATTTACAGCTTGTTGCGGAACAAGATAAGGAATAAATCCTAATCTAAACAAGTTGGAACACTAAGTTTTCTTGCACTAAGAAAGAGAAGGAAATTACTAATAATAACCTATCTCAAGATAAGAAGATGACTCGACCAGAGTTTACGAGTGCTTCAAAAATGAAGCGGGTCTTCTTCTTATATACTGCATGCATTAAATGCATGGCAGTTTATACTTTACACGTGGCAGCAGCTCATTTGTTGTTGGATTCTGACTTTTGTAGACAACCTTAGTAGCCGCATGGTGAACAGTGTAGTGTCAGAGTGGTTGTACGATTTCAGACAATAAGGATGTTCTTTTCTGACATATCGTACGGAGACGTGCAAGGGTGGTTAAGACAAAAGTACTTTGTACGGAAGACTTCATGATCAGCTTTTCGTTGAATTAGAGCTTTATCATTCTTTATCAGAGAATGACAAAGTTCAGCGATAGCTGAAGTCTTGTATTTGATACTTCACGTTGAGTGGACAAATCTGAGTCTTCGCTGATCCGCATCAGTTCATTAGGAGACTTGTCGTTGCTTCTTAAGCTTGAGCTTGATCTTCGACTTCAGCGTAGAACCTATGTTAACGTGAAACTTGTCTTCAGGAATCATAAGCAAACAACTAGGATTGTCAGCGATCACCAATAGGTCTGAACAGGCTCAGAGCTATGTATGAATGGTGAATAGTTACGCTAAACAATATGTAAGAACATCAGCGATCATCAACAAGACTGAACAGGCTCAGAGCTTGCTGAATGAACAGGGTTCGTTGAATGTCTATTTTAAAGAGCGAGAGTTCCTATCAGCGGTACTGAATACAGTCTTAGTACTTATCAGCGATAGTGAAACTCTTATACATTGTTTACTTACAATTTTCACTAAGTAGAATGGAGAGGGTCATTATCAAATCACTGAGGGTTTGGATCAACATTACACTATACATCCTGGGAGTACTAAGATGTATAGAGATTTGGAGCTACACTATTGGTGGCCGGCTATGAAGTTAGATGTGGCACAATATGTAGAAAAGTGTGTGGCGTGTTCGTTAGTAAAGGTCGAACATCAACGACCTTCTGGAAGTCTACAATCTTTGGAGATTCCTGAATGGAAATGGGATAAGATTACTATGGACTTCGTAACTAAGTTACCAAGGACGTTGAAAGGTAACGATACTATTTGGGTAATCGTGGATCGTTTAACTAAAAGTGCTAATTTCTTGGCTATGAAAGAAGCATCACCGATTGATAAGCTAGCCAAGTTATATATTGATGAAGTGGTGTCAAGACATGGTATACATGTGTCTATAGTTTCTGATCGGGACAACCGATTTACCTCAAGATATTGGCAATCACTACAAGAAGAATTGGGCACAAGAGTGAATTTGAGCATTGCTTATCATCCACAAACGGACTGGCAAGGTGAAAGAACCATTCAGACTTTGGAAGATATGCTCAGGTCATGTGTGATTGATTTTGGAGGTAACTGGGATACGCATTTACCCTTAGTGGAGTTTGCGTACAATAATAGTTATCATTCCAGTATGGAAGAGCACCTTTCGAAGCCTTGTATGGACGGAAATGTAGAACTCCAGTATGTTGGTTAGAAGTTGAAGAAAAACAATTTGTTGGTCCTGAAATTGTACAACAAACGGCCGATAAAGTAAAAGAAGTTTGGAAACATATGAAGGCAGCTCAAGATAGACAAAAGAGTTACGCCGATCCGAAAAGAATGTCGAAAGATCTCCAAGTTGGGGAGCGGGTAATGTTTAAGGTATCCCCGTGGAAAGGTATTATAAGGTTTGGAAAACGTGGAAAGTTAAGTCCTCGTTTTCTTGGACCTTTTACTATAACCAATAGAATAGGGTTTCAAGCGTATCAGTTGGATCTTCCACCTGAATTGGAAGGAATCCATAATACCTTCCATGTCTGTTATCTTTGAAAATGTTTAGCCGAAGAGGATAATGTTATACCACTTTTTGAAATAAAGGAATGATGAGAAGAGTCGTTGTGTGGAGGAACCGGAAGCAGTTTTAGAAAGAACGACTAAGAAGTTACGACATAAAGAAGTGGTTATAGTTAAAGTACAATGGAAACATCATAGGGGTGTTAACGTGACGTGGAAAGCTGAAGAGGATATGAAGAATAAATATCGTTATCTATTTACCTAACTTTGATTTCGGGGACGAAATAATTTTCAAGTTGGGGAGATTTGTAACACCTCAAAAATTCCATAGATATTTATATATCTATTGGGGAGGATGTTTAAAATAATGGGATGATATTATTTTAAATATTATGGCAAAAGGGGTCAAAAGTGAGTCTGATCGAAGTTTCAATTAATTGACGAATTGTGAACTTTGAGGGGTTGGTTCTGTAAATTTTGATAGTTAATTATATAAAGTGAGAAGATAAGGTTTGAGGTATCTGATATTTTTGGAAAGTGTTGGAGTCGGTTCAAAGCAGAAAGAACTCTGAGTTCTAATCATTTTATCGGTAAGAATTCAACCTAGGTTTCTAATTAAATTGATCAAAGATGGATGTTTATAAGTCAAGTTTACTTATGATTAGGTCATTGAATCTTTGAAGAATCAAATCAGAAGTTAGTGTTTTGAGTTGAATCGATCTGCAAAGGTTTGAAGTCGACTTCTGACCAGGTGAGTTCATCTGCTTGTTTTTACTCAATAAGATTTATATATGAATGGAAATGGTTTATTAAGCTTGTTATCATCTTTAAAAATTGATTTGGAGAATACTGGGTAAATATTGAACGAAACAGGTTAGAGTTGATGAAATCCGGAAGATGAATAATCCAGATACTTCCGGATTCCGGATGCTTTCCGGATTAGTTCTGGATTCCGGATTATCCCGGATTTCGGATGGATGTCCGGAATGTATCGGATACCGGAAAGATTTTTGGATTCCGGATAGATTGTCCGGAGTGTACCGGATACCGGATGGGTCCGGACTTTGAGTCCAGATACTATTTCCGGATTGTACTGGATTACTTTGGTTTTCCGGATGGTTTCCGGATAAATGCTCAAGATATGGTTTCTGGATAAGATTTCGGACTGTTTGCAGGACTTGGTTCCCAAATATTTTGCTGAACATGTTTACCTGTATATTTCTCTGTGAAATGTCGTACTACTCAGAAGTTTTATGAAAACGAAACATATTGTGATTTTAATGGTACGAATATAGTTATAACTTGAACGAGGTTACGATATGAAATATTATGTGTTTAAGTTAATATGCACGTATGCTAGTAAGTGTAATGGATCCATAGGCACTGGCATTATTTGAAAACGTGGAATAGACAAGGTAAATTGTAATTCCTGTTGACATGAAATGAGGAATAGGCATGAGTTAATTGTAATTCTCATTTCGTATTGTGGCGTGAAATGAGGAATAAGCATGAGTTAATTGTAATTCTCATTTCGTATTGTGACGTGAAATCTTGGAATAAGCGTGGCTTAATCGTAATTCCTGATTTCTATGGGAAGGTAAGAGATAGGCATGAGTTAATTGTAATTTCTACTTCCACTCTAAGAAAAAGGCATGAGTTAATTGTAATTTCTTGGATATGAGCAATGATCTAGAGTCCGTGGTGATTCGTAGTAGGCTCTCGAACATGATGTTATGACTTACGTAGTGTTTGTCATATTCATGGAATCGGGTATATTCTCGTCATCGAAAGATGTTATATGTAGGGTAAGAAAGATGACGACCAGGTTTGCTTATATGCTTTGTTTACATTTGGTTTTCAAAGCTTATAAAGTTTTAATTTGAAAATGGATGTTCTCACTAGGCGTAAGCCTAATCTTTTCAAATTAAATTTTCTTACCAGGTACTAGCTCGGGAAGGGATAAGCAGGGATGAGTGTCGAGAAGTCCCAGAGTTATACTTTTGGTGATGTAATGGAGAAGTTAATTGAAGCATCGATATTTTAGGGGTTTTGTAGACAGCCCTTATAATCTGATCGTGCACGTTATGGATTAGATTAGTAGGTTGTTTATAAAAGTAGGATGTATATACGAATCTTGTTATGACTTCTCCATTTATGTATAAAATATTTGGAAAAATAGTTGTTGTGGACCTTGTAAAGTTAAGGTTTAAATTTGTTGTGATTTTTGGATGTTTTAGTGTATGCTTTGGAACCATGCATTTTAACACAAATCGTTTCTTTTCAAAAACGGCTTTTTTGGTGTAGAGCTAAACAAATAATTAATATATCCCTTCAGAGACGAATTGGCATTGTTGGAAAAACTAAATAGCATCAAATCTCGATCTCATTGTTTTTAGTTAGATCGACTTGTTTAATGTAAGATTTCAAATATTCTTCCAATACTAATTTTGAGACAACTGATTTGATAGTGCAGTTAGGACAAAGTATAGTTAGATGGAAGAAGTGGTTAAAAGTCATTGTGTGTTAGTTTTGGTGATGTCATCAGGCTATTAGTTGTTAGAGTGGTTAAGTCTTTTGTAATCTCTCAGTATAAATAGTTTGTAATGTTCTCTTCTTTATTCATTGAATAGAAATCACAATACATTTCTCTCTACAATATTTCTCTCTCTAAACAACCTTATGCTTCTGCCATTTTATGGTCACTCGTACTCGTGATCATACTCGTCATCCTAAACAATTTCCTGATCATCTTCTATATCAAGTAAAATCTCAAATTGTTCCAGATTCTGAACCACACACTTTTTCTCAAGCATAAAAATGAGCTATATGGTGGGATGCTATGAGAGATGAAATTTTTGCACTCCATTCTAACAAGACTTG
The DNA here is from genome assembly GCA_033807775.1 of Saussurea involucrata. NCBI lineage: Eukaryota > Viridiplantae > Streptophyta > Magnoliopsida > Asterales > Asteraceae > Saussurea > Saussurea involucrata. The sequence continues at coordinate 63,221,200 of CM066322.1, read as the reverse complement.
GTTATTAGTAACACCTAATGGTGCAACTGTGGTTGGTTGTAAGTAGGTGTACAAAATCAAACGTCATTCGGATGGTTCTAATAGTCGCTACAAAGTTCGATTGGTGGCCAGGGGTTTTCTTCAAGCGGATGGTATTGATTATACCGAGACGTTTAGTCCCGTTGTTAAACCCACAACGGTTCAATTAACTTTATTTGTTGTTTATTCTCGTGGGTAGGATATAAGGCAAATTGGTGTAAACAATGCCTTCTTAGATGGTGATCTTAGCGAGACTGTTTATATGGCTCAACCGCAAGGTTTTGTTGATACCACTCGACCTGTTCATGTGTGCTTACTCAAGAAGGCGCTTTATGGCTTAGAGCAAGCTCCTTGAGCTTGGTTTGTTAAGTTTCCCCAAACGTTGCTTTATGTGGGTTTTATACAGTGTGCTTTTGATACATTGTTATTTGTTTACCACATGTCTGATGTTAAGTACAGTGTATGTGGATGATGTGATCATTACAGGAAATTCCTCAGTGTTTGTCTCTGGTCTAATCAAACAGTTGAATGAGCAATTTGCTTTAAAAGACTTGGAAAGACTTAACTATTTCTTGGGAGTACAAGCAGAAATTTCCAAAGTCGGTCTACATTTGTGTCAAGAAATATACCTTCTTGATATCTTATAGAAGACTGGATTAGGTGAATTTAAGACGATATCGTCTTCGGTATCACCTGGTCGTCAATTGTCTCGATTTTCTGGAGTTCTTCTTTCTGATACAGTCTTATATCGCAGTATTGTGGGTGCTTTACAGTACCTCTCTCTTACTAGGTCGGAGATTGCCTATGCAGGCAGCAAGTTTCGCAATTTTTACATCAGCCAATGGAACGACATTGGGAAGCTGTCAAGCGAATCTTACGTTATTTACGAGGTACTGGTTCTCATGGGCTCTTGATTCAACGATCTTCCTCTCTTGAATTATATGCTTATGTTGATGCTGATTGGGCAGGATGTCCGGTTGACAGGCGCTCCACTAGTGGGTACTGTATTTTTCTAGGACCCAATCTTATAAGTTGGAGTTCTAAGAATCAAAACATTGTCGCTCAGTCTAGTGCCGAGGCAGAGTATCGTGCTTTAGCCCATGCAGCTACAGAATTAGGATGGCTTCTCTCTTTAATCAAAGAGTTAAAATTGTGTCTTGCTTGTTCGCCTACGATGTGGTGTGACAATATTGGAGCAACATATTTGGCTATGAATCGGGCATTTCATCAGCGTACTAAACATATTGAGATTGATCTTCATTTTATTCGATACATGATAATCTCTAAACAATTGCTTATTCGATAAGTTCCAACGATTGTTCAGATTGTCGATGTTCTGACTAAAGGACTTACTTTTGCTCGATTTACTACATTGAAATCCAAGCTTCATATCGTTCCACGAGTTTCGCTAGCAGGGGGATGATAGTGTACTTAGGACAAAATGCAGTTAGATGGAAGAAGTGGTTAAAAGTCGTTGTGTGTTAGTTTTGTTGATGTCATCAAGCTGTTAGTTGTTAGAGTGGTTAAGTCTTTTGTAATATCTTTGTATAAATAGTTTGTATCACTCTCTTCTTTATTCATTGAATAGAAATCAGTGGCGTCCCTGGGGGAGGGCGGTCTGGGCGTACGCCCAGGGCCCAAAATAAATAGGGGCCCACTTTTTTTAAGTATATATATTATGTAGTAGTAGTTAAAAATATTGTAAATGAAAAACCATAAAAATAGTATAAATAGGACCCAAAAGAATTTAGCATTATATTAAGGGCACAAATATATATTAATTAATTAATTACATTGGACAATACAATTATGAAAAGTTAATTGGTCTTTTGTTTTATAGTATTACTTATTATTTCTCTAAGTTTTTTTATCTAAAAACTATTTTTGCCTAGAAACCTGATATATACTCCATTATCCACATACTCTTTTGATTAGTCCATCGACATGAATTTTATTTTTGTGTTAGAATATAATAGATTTCTTGTTATTAACTAATAAAACTCCTATCTTTTAAAAACAATTACCAACTATATGAGATGACCCAACTTATATATATTATGCTATATTTATGATTTCAAAACTATCTTAATTCTTCTTCTTTTCATACATTATTGACTTCTTATTACCTAATATTGAGTGCATGAATCTTAAGTACTCTTTTATCTCTAAAACAAGAATAAGATGTCAAACTATAACCAACATGGACTTTTGATTCTAGAATTGATGGTTCTTAAAAATTTTGTTTCAACTCTAAAAGTTTAAAGTGGTGAAAACCATTAACATCAGATAACATGTAGAAATTCAACTGATTTATGTTGATTTACTTAAAGTGTTACTCCGAATAGTCTACATAGTGACCTCAAATGATTTCAATCAATATATTAAAGGTATATCATAATATGTCTTTGATGGTGGAACGGATTGACGATGTTATGTAAAAAGGATATGGTAGACAATATTAATTTAGAAATAATTGTTGATTGATCTTGAACTAGGAATAGCAGGAAAAACGATTTTATATAAATTAGTATTTCTTGAATTCAATGTTATTTTTTATGATATAAGCAATATATTAAAAAAAATCGTACTTATCGAGGACCCATTTTTACATCTCGCCCATGGCCTAAAAAATGTCTTTCTCTCCACAATACCTTTCTCTCACTAAACAGCCTTATGCTCCTGCCATTTTATGATTAAATCCAAAATTTTAATATATGATATTTGTTTTAGTGAACGTGAAAGAGAATATGAGAAGTAAAAACAAACAAAAAAGGCTCAACACATAAAGACAAACCCATAACTTACAAAAAAAACATTTTACAGATCACGGGCCTAACTGATCACCCACTTCCCATTGCCTCCACCCAGCTTAATTTGTCATAAAATCACCCATCCCCACACTACAACCCCACCATGACATTAAGGAACACTTGTTAGTTTTGTTGGCATCCCATAAATTCCAAACTCTGCAACTCCTTTCCCACCTCGATCTCTTTACATCATATCTTATGCATATCTATCTTTCTGTGAAGACACCATCTTCGATCTAACTACACAATGTTATTATATACTTTGGTCTTATTGTCGACATTATTGGGAGGTCTTTTGCTGCTTGGCGGTGGAGGATCGGTGGAGGCATCTGCCGTCAAAGTGGGTAACATTTCAAAAGTGGAAGATGCTGCTTATTTTCACATATACTACGGCAATACTTTCAAAGTCATCAAGAATGGGTTCGATGGCAAGAGCTATCTTCTCATCCAGGTAACTACCAACACCATTCTTCGTTTATCGATCAAAAAAGCGAATGTATAACATGATATAGCAAATTATATTTAAATGTCCATGTTTCTCCATCGATCCATGGTCGAAAGAGATGGCTCACTGTACAAATTACAATAAACAATGATCAACATAATGTTTCAAGACACGTTTAAGTAGTACTTTATTAGGACGTTTACCACGCACGCATATTTTATTTTACGTGGTTACTATTTATATTTATTTTCAATTATATATATATATATATATATATAGAAAGGTTCAAACGAGGAGCGTACCTATTTACGAGAAACGCGAGAAGCGCCTTCCATGCATGTACTGGATCACATGTGATCCACTACTCCCGAAAAAATCGGGTAGCGGGCGACCTGGTTCGCGAGTCGCGTGGAAGTCGCCCGGATCACATGTGATTTTAGGCGTGAATCACATGTGATCCACTACATGAGCGGAAGCCCCCCGATCAGGTGTGAATCACATGTGATTTTCTACGTGAATCACATGTGATTCAGTACATGGGCGGTGCTCCTTGCGTTTTCTTAAATTGTTACGCTCCTCGTTTGAACCCGCCTATATATATATATATATATATATATGTATATATAATCGTGTTTATTAAATTAGGGATATTGTTGTCACTTGAATGATATAGTTTAGCTGTATATATATGTACCCAACTTTGTCGGGTACTTCATCACGGGTTTTAATTAGAACTTTGAATCACCTCTAACAAAAGTCACGGGCTCACGGGAGTTGCTCAAAGAATTTTATTTGCTGAAAGCAACTTAATGGGCCACAAAGTTTGTTTCTGTTTAATTCAATACATAAGTTAGATAATTTTTGTGATTAACCATCATCGGGATTACGAGTGCCCCCTTTCGAATTTCTAACAGAAGCTACCAAGACTTTTCATGCTAGTTAAGTAGTTATAACCGGCATAGTTTAAACTAGCGCCGAAAGTCTCCCTAATCCATATCCATCAAGTTTCCATAGCTTTTAATATTTCTTTTTTTTATTTGATTTAATAGCATTTATCTTATTAATTTTTATTTTGTCTGTTTAATATTATAAAATTTAAATAAACATTTCAAAAACCCTAACAACAACCTTTGCATTTGGGGGAGGGGGAGGGGGTGGGGTTGTGATGAGGAGGATATAAACTCCTCAATAAATAAATGACGGTGATTTTATGCCATTTGGAAATTATGATGCAGAATGACACAAAAATGGCAGCAAAGACCAATTATTGTACATCAAGAATCAAATCATTTGTTATCCCCTTATCAAACTACTCATTGGATGCCAATTATTTCCCAGGTACAGTTACAGTTACATTTACATTTACATACATCATTTTTATTTAATTTATTGTTATGTTGTAAATTTGGTACAATACATACTTAATAATACTTTGAACATGCATTTGGCATGCTTTACATATTCAAATTACTACAAAAAAATTACTGTTAAGATTATTTCTAACTACTGATACAGTCTTTATTTACAATAATTTTATTTCATTTGCAGTTTCCTTCTTCGAGGTGAGATTATGCATTTCTCTGTAAGTCAGATTATCAATCGGTCTACAGATATAATTTGTTATTGATTATCATTGCGAGGGTGTTCATTACATATATGGTGTATTCAGTAGTAGCATGTTGATTCAGCAGGCATTAATTTCTTGAGCATATATATATATATATAGAGAGAGAGAGAGAGAGAGATGGGTTCAAACGAGAACGTTAACTATTTAAGAAAACACGAGAACGGCCGCCCATATACAATATCATACATGATTCACATACAAAATCATATATGATTCACGCGACTTGCCCCACGACTTTTATGTCGCGGCCAAAGTCGCCCGTGTCCAGTTTTTTACAATTAGTGTAAAATCGCATATGATTTTGTACGTGGGCGACCGTTCTCATGTTTTATTAAATAGTTAGCGTTCATGTTTGAGCTTATTATAGTTAATTTAACCATGGGGCTGCCAATCGAAAACATGGACAGCTTCTAGGGCTCCTGCCAAACATGAAGGGCGTCACAACAGACATGGTAGCTTCTCCATGTCTACTTAAACTCTACAGCGAGGGACAAATTCAGATGCTGAACAAGAGCGAGCCACAAGAGTTTTCACATTATACTGCACACTTCATCCCAGATAACACCAATCAGCAAACTCAGTCCTGTAATTTTGTTACATTTGTCCCTGTCAGCGAGCAAGATCCTCTCCAAGTAAGATTTATCTCTTCCTACATCTATTTATATTAACTATCGATACATTAATTAACTGTTAATTGAATTTATGTTAGAGGGCAGAGTGGATCAAGTACTTGGGAGTTTTTGCAAACATGGAAGTGAGAGCAAATGAAATCTATGATGCCGTAAGTACTGCAAAAGGCTAGCTGCATTGCTTGTATTGTTTGAGTTTATAGTGTGCTTGTTATAATTCTATCGATCGATGATTCTTGATGTTTTTTTGTTGGTTATGCAGGTCAAAAAAAATTACATGTGCTTGGTTAATTCTGCAGCAAATAAGACCAAAAAGTTTAAACCAATTGTTGCCTGGATGGAGTTTATTGATGTATGTATGTATGTATGACTACAAATCTTCATTAATGACTTAAAAACAATTAAATTTGGCTGCTTTGACTGTTGATCCTTCTATTGCAAAATTTTTATTTTATTTTATAGGTTTCACTTTCATTATATTGATAATGAATTTGGAGCATATATATGAGAAAAATGGCAATGATTAATTATTCTTTAAGATAAAGCTTTTGTTTCCATCTGTATCTTTCTCCTGCAGGATGCTTGGTCTTTCACAGAAGAACCATACAAGTTAAAGGTATGCAAAATATATAGAAGATGTACGCAACTTGTGGCCACTCAGGTTTAATCAAGGATGATGTCTTACAGTCATAATTTACCAAGGAATTGGTCTAGGCATAGCCTGACACCCTTCAAAAAAAATATATATAGAAGATACACATCTTTTTATAGAATACAAATTATAGTATAATGAAACAAATTGAACTTGACATGTGGGTATTTGTGCAACAGTATATAGAAGATGCGGGTGGAGAGAACATCGATGCTTCCATCAACAAAGTAACATACAACATATCCATTAATGATGATTTGGAACAACTTCATGCTATCTTATGTGTAAGTTTTACAACACTTTATTCAAATGAATTATTGATTAATTAAACTATATAGTTAATTGGATTATATTCTTAATTTACTTCTTGAAATTTAATTAGACTGTAGACGTAGTGATCGATGGAACGTTTACTCCAGACCAACTGAGCTACAATGCAACCTCATTTCTCCAAAACCTCAACGTAGAGGATCAATCGTGTTTTGGTTTTCTTTCGTATCAAAGCTTGTGGAGACACGATAAACGCCTTACAACCAATCTGGCTCTTGGTATGTCCTATTGAAGCTTAATTTTGTAGGTGTTATTTTGATTAAGAGCATCCACATCCATCTTGCTAGAGACCTTGCAAGATGACTTGCCATGTGGATAGCAAGGTATTGCAAGATGAGGGACCCACTAAATTTAATAAATTAATTCTATTATTTTTATAACATTTTTTTTGGAAGGCATAGCGGCATCGACCCTTTCGATCAACTACCACGAACACAACGCACACACGCACGCACGCCTCACCGGCGGTATCAGACATCCGAGGGCAGTCCACTAATCCGCCGCTGTCTCGGCCCAGCTTACGCTGGACCTAAGGCCCAACCACAGGGCGGGGGGTAAGCCCAGTCAAAGACTGGACCACCCAAGGACTGGGTACTCCTCATGCCCTCAATTGCCTCCCCTTTGAATCGAACCCGGGTAGACTGGGATACCATCCACAGCGCCCCCCCCCCCCCCCCCCCCCCCCCAGGATGTTACCGTCCTTAGGTAGACCAACTGAGCTAGACATGAAGTATTATTTTTATAACATTGATTTATTATATATTTTTGTTTCATTAGTTTATTACATTGTGTTATAATATTGATAGTGGTGACCACTTTAGAAAAGAGTTTGATCATGTATTGATGTAGGAGATGTTATTGCAAAACTGATGTGGCACTTTAGCAATGACTTTGGTCTTGCACTGATGCGAATGGTCTAACTAACAGTTTTCTTGAATGTTGTCAATGATTTACTTAGAACTATATATATATATGTACAACTAATTAAATTAGGTCATGATTGACAACCATAAAGGTTATTTAATTTTTTAAATTTATCGGAAAAAGCTCTATTTAGTGAGCTATAAACTAATTTATAAGCTAACATTTTTTTAAATAAGTAGCATTTTAGTAAGATTTGTCTCTTTCAATCATGCCCTAATACTTTTTCCAATTAGTTTTTCAACATCTACTAAATCATCTTACATTTTCATCCAGCTAACAATTATTTATATCAAACTTGACTAGCTTAACAGCTAACGACTAGCTTATTATCCAACAACTAATTTTTAAGGTAGCAACTAATTACTTATCAGTTAGCGAGCCAAACATAACATTAATGTTCAATTAGAAGTATTGCTTGATCATTCTAAGCTTAAGGACCCTTAATTAATATTAATTGTTTTGATATTTTCTTGAATTTTGCTTTCAAGATTGGTATGATGGAGCAGTGTCTCAACCCCAACTAGTTCTTGCGGACCTAATCGAAGTTCTCTTTCCATCGGGGAACTATACAACTACTTACTTTCGGAACCTTGTAAAGGTACTTGAAATTCTTTCTTAATTAATTATACATTGATATTGTGTTGTATTTGAACTTATGGATGTATATGTACCTGCAAAATTTCAGGAAGAACCGACAATAAACTTTGGTCCTGAAAACTGCGATCGCGATAGTTTGACTGCTATGGAGCCAACTATAGTAACATGCACATAGAATCCGGTTTTTGGCTATTGACTTTCTTATGAGTATATTTGATGTCATTATCATTTCATTCATAACATTTGTTGGGACTCGATCAAACTGTAGCAATTGGGTTTGACCCACAATAGACAAAGACATGTTGGTTAGATTTGTTTGTCATTTATCGGATTTTATAGACGATTTGTGTAATATCTAATGACTATTGATATATAAAGGGTTTTTTCTGTATTTTTGAAGTGGTTTATTGTTTGTTGATACCATTAATTTAGAAGGTTTTTATATCTTTGTTTCATTTAATCAAATGCGTAATGTATAATCTAAATGTCACAGAAACAGAATATTAAATTTTGGGTACATTTGAGCAAGCTAAGTATACTAATCTTGTATTTTTATAAAATTAAAAATTGATTTAGTTTTTAATAGGTAGGACCTTCTTGTGAAGCCAAGAATAACCTTGGATTCAAGTAAAACCAAAGTGACAAACACAAATAAGAGCAATTACATAATTGGTCCTTGTTCTTTACATCAATTACATGTCTTGCCATGACATTCAAATGGTAACAATTTGGCACCCTAAACTCCAATTGTGTTAATACTTGGTTCTTGCTAAATTACTTAGAAATGGGTATGTGTGTGCTACGACCTTCATTATTGTACATGTACTCAATTAAACGTTCTACGTACCAAGTCTAGTACCGACAATAAACAAACATGGAACACATCTTTTTCAACTTTTTGGTTTGGCCAGATTAATATATTTATTGAGTATGTAAGTTCAATGCTAACTTGCAAAATCTTCAAGTTCCATCGAATATAAAGAAGATATATCATCGATATGTTTATAGATACTGAAGTTTTATGCTTTTTAATGCTATCCTGCTAAAGTGTATGTTGTTTTGTCCATCACATATAATTGGGTATAACATTGATGACAATGTTGCATTGAATATAAAAAATTATGTAAGAAGCCGTCGCAATGTTGTAAAGGTGTAAGGTTTTGGTATAAACAAGCAAGAAAAGAATCATAGTCGATGATAAAGTTGTCGTATTTTATAAGAAAAATAAATACCAATTAGCCACGAATCCTTTATAATGTCACACTTTACACCCTCAAGTTTGATGGTTGGCAAAAAAGTTTCTAATATTAACAATCTTTTTACAACCTTGTTGAGATGTGTATAACAACAGATAGATGCAATTTGAAACCATCTAAAATGATTTTGGAAGATATGATGTTTCCTTCATTCCTTGGATGCATGCAAATTGTCAAGTCATCCTTTTGGGTTCTTAAGTCAAAACCAAGTAAAATGATTAACCAAGTGATCAATTTAATATCTTGGTGGGTACTGAATTTTTGAAAAATAAGAGTTGAGAGAAAAATGAATTCAAGTAAATGCTTGACTTTAAAAAAAATCTAGTTGGGTATCCATGAACTTCTGTGAATGGTCCTTAGCAAATGGGTCAGACATATTGTTAAGATTCTTCCGCGAATTTTTCTGACGACTTTTCCGGCGGAAATTTTTTGACAGATTTCCGACTGAAATTACAAAAGTCAAATCCCGTTGACTTCCCGCGGAAATCTGCCTAAAAATATATATATATATTTTTTTAAAAACCTCCACATTTTCCGGCGGATCTCCGTCGGTTTCAAAATTAATACGTAATTCTTTGTTTTCAATTAATTTTTTCGGCGGATTTTCGGTGGAACTTAATTAATTATTTTTATTAATTTACATCCGTCGGAAATCCGCCAAAAATAGTTTTTATTAATTAAAAAAATTAATTTTTTTAGAGTCCGTCGGAAATCCGCCGGAAAAAGTTTTTTATAAATTAAAAAAATTTAATTTTTATTGTCCGTCGGAAATCCGTCGGAAATATTGATTAGAAATTTATAAAAAAATTATAGTCCGTCGGAAATCCGCCGGAAATTATTTTTAAAAATAAAAAATAATAATTTTTATTGTCTGCCGGAAAATACTTTCTAGAAATTAAAAAATTTAATTTTTTACAATCCGCCGGAAATTATTTTTAAAAATAAATAATTAATTTTTATCATCCGCCGGAAATCCGTCGAAAATAGTTCCTAGAAATTAAAAAAATAATTTTGTTATTGTTCGTCGGAAATCCGCCGGAAATAAATTATATAAATTTAAAAAATATATTTTTAATATCCGCCGGAAATCCGTCGAAAACTTGATGTTTAGTGGCGGATTTCCGACGGATTTCTTTATCCTATATAATTTTAGATATATTTAATGATAAATCAAACCTAATTTACTTTATAGTAGAATATATCGGCGAATACACGGTTTTCAAATTAAAATGCGTAGTATATACATTCGGTTCACATAACGGGTCACAAAGGTGAAGTAGACACAAGTATATACATTCGGTTCACATAACGTCTAAGCCCACAGTAAACATGTGATTAGCCCAAACAAGAGATCTAGGAACACCAGTAGTGATCATGGCAATTTATGTTTGCGCCACATGTATGAGTTCATATGTATATACACTCGGTTCACATGCTTCACATGCATACATATATGTTTATGTTTATATGCACAGGGAGTAACATGTATACATATATGTTTATGTTCATGTGTATATATACCTATAACGGTTCACATACATACATACATATATATATATATATATATATAGAGAGAGAGAGAGAGAGTTTCATGTAGGCTAAGATGAAATTGAGTTATTTATGGGTAATAATAATTTTTTTATTATTTTTTATTCAACGAAATTGGTAGCGGAGGGTATGGGGGTAATTTCATCTTGTAACACGAATAAGGTAACTGTATCAATCCCATTATCTTCGCTTGATCACTGAAGAATCGGAGCAAACTTATTCGGAGAATCATCAACGCAAATTCATCGCCATGATTCGACTTCCAGGAGGTATATTTCACCCATCGATTTCATTACTTTCACAATAAAAACCCTAACTTGAACGATTCCTCTTAACTCTGACAGGTAGAAAGCAAAGTGAATGTATCATGAAGAACACAACATTCTGCAATTTCGCCAACACTCCCCAGAACCCACTTGATGAAAACGGTGATGAAGTCAAGGATTCAGTGAGAGACACGCCCAACCCGAAACACAGAATGGTGAATCGAAAACCAAGAACTGACCCAGATATTGGTAATGCATCTCATATCAATAGTTAAACCTTTTTAACATACAATGTGTTTTCAGTGTTTACCTGAATTGAAACCTGACGAATGTGTTAGGGTTTGTTGTTCTTTTAAACAAAGGGGTTTTAATGAAATCGATGTTCTTTTTTGTCATTATTCGAAATAGACTATTGATAACTCCACCCGTTTAATTATTTCATTGGTTATCTACATACATATAATAGTCCCTGTTCTATTGAGTTAACCTATACATCTCAGATTATATGTTCTCAAAAAGTTTGAATGCAGGGGTTTCAGTGTTGCAGAAATGGAATGTTTCATTATTCCATTGTTTCATTGGTTTCATTGTTGCATAAATGTTATGTTATATTTTTCATTGTTTCATTGTTATCTCGTTTCATTGTTTCATTATTGCTATAGTTTATAACTATCATTGGTTTCATTGTTGCATAAATGTTATGTTATATTTTTCATTGTTATCATGTTTCATTGTTTCATTATTGCTAGAGTTTATAACTCCACTGTCGCAAAATATCATGTTTCAACGATTTCATTGTTGCATAAATAGAATGTTACACTGTTTCCATGCTTCATTGTTTCATTAGTTATAATGTTTATATCTCCATTGTTGCAGAAATATCCTGTTTCGTTGATTTCATTGTTGCATATATATCATGTTTCATTGTTTAGTTGTTTCATTGTTTAATTGTTTCATTGTTTCATTGACTACATTCCATTATTGTATCAGTGTTTCAATGCCAGATACATATATGCCGGTTTTTTAATGACTGTTTTTTAGTATCTAACGACTTCCCACGACTGACTAGTAATGGTAGACTCAAGTGCAAAAGATACGGTTATGTTGGATGCTTCACATCATGTTTATGACTCCAAAAAGGGTTTGGAGCAAGTAGTAATCGAGGTTGGGTCATCATCCGCGCGCTATGGAAAGAGGAGTAAGCATACCATTCCTTTAGGGAACAACAAAGGTAATAGTTTCATTAATGAGAATAAATTTAGATCTAACAATCACGTTTTATTTAAAAGGAAAAGAATCAAAAGAAGAACAATTATCACCAACCCGTATCACAATGCAAGTTGTTGAAGAAATACATGCTGTCAGTGTGGATGAAGGTAATACACAAAATATAATTTCATCAAAATAAGTTGCAAGTTAACTAGTTACTCATTAAATTTCGCAGAGTTGGACCCAAAACTGAATGCGCGTCGAAGTTCGTTGAGAAGCAGTAACCGACATGAATCAGGTGTTAAAGTTAAAGGAGATGAGGTTATAGAAGATTTGGAGGCATTAACTTTAGAGGAAGGTATAAGACAGTATAAATCATTTATTTACATTCAACTACATAATGCAATGTAATATTAAGCTCAATTCAACTATTTCTGATGTAGATCGATCTGAAACGTCTTGAAAAAATGGAGCGCGAAAGGATGAAACAACACATACTGGAAACGGCAAGGAAGGCGTACGTGAACCATTTGTACATAGAGCTGGAAGGGGGGCATACGCGTACCTGTTAGGCCGGAAAGAGTGTGCGGACAACCATTAAGAGATGGTGTGTTAAGGACAAGGACATCCCCGAGGGCGCTACATGAAACAATACAAAAGCTCTCAAACGCTAAACGTGATGCAGTGCGTAGCATGGGGTTTGGACATCTACTGGATTTAAAGACGGAAGGTATTCCATCTAGGCTTGGTTTTTATGTTGTTGACAACCTAGATACTACTACGATGACATTGGGAGTTAGAAATGGATCAATCCCTATAACGCTAGAATCGGTTCATCAAATGTTAGGTTTGCCATTAGGTGGTATTGATTTGTTGGAAGTGGATCCTACACCTGAATCACTAGATATATTAGATAACTTTAGAGCTTAATTTGACAAAAAGAAAATGAGACCGATGGATATAAAGGATCTGATTGAACACTCAAGGGACTGTGATTTAAGGTTTAAAATAAAAATTTTGGTGTTGACGGTTAACATATTGGCCGAATGCAACCGTGCGGGATGTTGTAATCTAAATTTTTTAACGGGGGATAACCAATGATGAGATGATACCTCGAATCAACTGGTGCAAATACGTTTTCGATATGTTGCGGAGGAGGAAAGACAGCTGGGATAGAAACAGTACCATATGTTTCTACGGCGGGCCATTGACATACTTGACGATATGTACTTGATCATTATATTTGTTATTTAATTGGATTATTGCTATTGGCCAACTGCATTACGGTTCAGTTTCATTAGTTGTTACACTGTCAACTAATTAATCTTCGTTTTGAAAGTTGTTGTATGTCGAATCTACAGACTGGCCGAAAGTAAAGGTTGAACGTAAACGACCGGCGATTCTAGCTTAGACATGCGAGCAACTGAAGAGAAGGGAAATCACTGAAATAGAAGGTGGAGGACTAGGGAGTGCAGCAATTTCATTGAGAGATACTGTAAAAGAAAGGGAGGTAGAAAATATATTTTGTCTCACTTGTTTCATTATTATTATATTGTAGTCAAAACAACTTATGAAATTACGTTTATCATTTGAATGAAACAGGATGATATAAAGCTTATGGAAGACAATGTTGCATTAATCACGGCAGACCGATTAGAGGCAGAGAAGCTTTTGGAATCACTGCTCCACAAATACCCGGGCGATCCAGCCATTCTCAACTATGTGGACATTATGAGGTTCATTTTCAGGTATGATATCGGAAGATCAGAACATGTTGGTGGGGAAACAAGCAATGGTGTTCATGATTGGGTTCAACAAGATCAAGACGCTGATTTCGTGGCTTTGGGAAGCGTTAATTGCAATGATACCTACGGCAACGTGGGAGTTGGTGGAAGTAATGAACCTGAAAGCGATGTGGATCCATCTTCAGCAATTGTGCTTAGCCAACGGGTCGGGAATGCTACATTGGAGACGGATGAAATATCAACACCGCCGCTATCACAGATTTGGTACTCTCAAACACTTCATGATGTCTGCGACTCAGCATACGAAGCATCAGATTCTGCTAAACGTCGAGGAAAATAGTTTACTGTTAACCCAATATCGTTCAGCATAGACTCCAGCCTAATAAAATCAGCCAATTATGGAAACATTATGATTAGAGCATTAAAAGACAAGGGCAAAGGTATTTGCATGGAACGCAATGAGGGGATGAATAAACGCATCAACAACAAGCAGTTGGTCATCAAACCAGAGATGCAAGCGAATCGTGAAGTAACAAACAGACAGCCAAGGAGGTGTGTTCGCTTAGGAGATCACCTACGTTCCCCTTATGTTAAAAGGGTGGTAGACATGAAGGTGACAACCGACGAGAAAAGGGTTTGCGAGTGGGCTCAAACAGCATTAGGATGCCCTTAGTAAGTTTTCAGTTTAATGTATACCGTTTCATTAACAATAAATGATCCAATTACACATTGTTGCTCGATATCTTATGGATTAATAATTGTTTCATTGAACAACATAATGCAGTGATGTTGTCTTTCTTCTGGATAACGGGGTAAACATGTTACGAAGAGACCTGGAAAGTCTGGCAACACCTGAATACGTACATGCAGCCGTGGTGGACTGTTGGGCAGAGTTGCTGAACTATGAAGAGCAGTACATAAGCAGGGATTCACCACGAAGGTTCTTCTTCACCACGGTTGTTATGGTAAGTTTCATCCACTATAAAGTAGTTTACAATACTTGAAGCTTTTATTATGGACGTTGTTTACCTATAACAAAACTTCACTTTGTACTAAATTATTACGGAACGCAGAATAACCATCATCTGAGGGATCCCTTCGCGGACTTCAACATCAAATACAACATATTCAGTAAGAATCTTGCAAGGTCCGTACATTTCAAGAAGAAAGTGATGAACATGAGAGAAGTTGACATGGTAAAATACTTTTTTAATATATTAAAATTTTATCGAACAATATTACGTTCGCCAGTTCATTAGAAAAAAGTAATATACTAATGTTTCTACACAAAATACATGTATTTTTCCCTATTATGGATGATGCCCAATATTATGTTGTTGTGTTTAACCTACGCAAGCACACGATAGTTGTACTCGACAACAGGTTCTGGACAGGCAGCGAATACGAGGATGAAATTGGACTATATGAACATGCAATACAGATTTTGGTAAGACAAATATATAATTTTCAATAACTTACATTCATTAATAAATATAATTGTTGTAATATGTATTTCAAAATTGCAGCATAGTATGATGCTTGAACACCTCACAGAGGTGAACCACCCAACAGCGAAGATGATGAAGGAAATAAAACATCACCGACCATCCATGAGTTGGCAGACAAAAAACCGACATCAACACAGTGGGGTGTTCGTGATGCGACATATGGAAACCTGGATGGGTGATGAACGTGCGTGGAGGACGGGGCTAACAACCGAAGGTGGGGCACACTCAACACAACTTACCGTTCTACGGAAGAAATACACTGCGAAGTTCGTGATGAGCGAGTTCAACAACAAACGGAACGATGTGATGAAGGATGTTGACACGTTCCAAGAGATGGAACCCCAGTTGAGGGATCAGATCATCAGTGAAACGTCAGTGCCGAGAAAGCCGTTTGAACTATTCTGAACATTATGGATATAGTTGGATAGAATTTACTTTGGTTTTAGTGATGAACAGTATCTTGTGGTTTTTATTTTTGTTTGAACTATTATGCATGCATGGGTTAAAGACATATTCTATAACAGTTTTTTTTTGTCAGTATGACTTTTCCTATAATTGGTTTCATGGTATGTTAGATGGTTTTATTGTTGACCTTTATGGGTTGGTTGTGGTTAATCACTGGTTTCATTGCACACCCTACTCTCTTTATTTCCTACAGTATCCTAATGGACTTTATTACTTGGTTTTACTTGACATTCAAAACACATTCAGGTGTTTCATTTTAACCCATATAAAATGAACTACACTAAAATAAAATGTTCTGATTACCCACCAGTTAGGTATACTAATTAAAAAATCAACCCTTTAATTTCTCACCGGAGTTTGCCTTTCAGGTACGTGTAATCACAATTCTTCACCGGAGTCTGCCCTAATTTCGTATTCGATGCACTTGATTACCCACCAGTTAGGTATACTAATTAAAAATCAACATATAAGAAAAATAACTTGATACAATACGATAAACAAATAACGTGAATATTAAACAAACACACACAGTAATAGTCAAAATATTCACTGATATATTCATACCAAAAGTCATCATGAACCATCGTCAACATAAAGCATTAACAAAACAAAAAACCCCTTCGATGGTTCATCATCTACCTATCCGAGTCGAAACAAACAACTATACCCTGTTCAAACTAGATCCACATCACCGGGGATAACAGACAAAAGACCCGGATAAACCCTAAACCAAAAAAAAAACCTTTACCAGCCAAAAAACGGACATGCAGGACCTAAGAATCAGATCCCTTCTTGAGTTTCTCGATCTTCTCCAGGAGCACCTGCACGTTCTTTTTCTCCCAACATTTCTGATCTACCTCGTCCTTCAACTTCATTTTAAGCAAGTGGTTTTCCTTGCTCAAGTGGTAGATGTCCTCCTTCAGTTTATCAATCTTGTTACAGAGATTGTTGTGGTTACGAAGAAGAGAACGGACACTAGAAGAAGGGTAAACACCATCGTCAGGGTTGTTGGAGGCGTAGGAGGAAGCATCCGACATTTCTCTAACGAGGGAAAAGGGTTGCAATGAAACTGGCGGCACAATTTAGGGTAAACAATATGTGGGTGTTTTATAAAGGAGTGAGATGGGTAGTTCTTAAGGAACTGAACATGAAACTATGCCATTTATGGGGAATACTCGATGAACCGGCTGTGTGGTATAATAATTACCACTTTACGTCTATTCGCATTTATTACTCGTTTTTATAGTTGGTACAATCAGAGTTTGGTCCATGGACCGAGAATACCACTTGGTGTAAAACAAAAAAATATCATATACAATGACTCTTTTGTGGTTCATAAGTAAGCAAAGCTGATGAAACTGATAGGTACAAGCAATCATATACTACATCATTGGGAACTGTTCAATTTTTCATTAACCAACACATGTCCTTATTTATTAAAAAAAACATAGGGATAATGAAATCAAAAATATTGAAATACTTCCAACATAAAGCCTGAACAAAACAAAATTTAAATATTTCAACCCAAATAACTTAAATGAAATAGTTCAACACAATCAACTAAAAAAAATAGTTCAACCCAAATAACTAAATAAAATAGTTCAACCCAAAAAACCCGGTAATTCATCAATGAACCTTGTCGGGGCAATTGCGGGAGTCATGTTTGCCCATCTTTTTGCAACGCCTACACAAACGATTTTGCTTTTTTGCCGCTTTTTCGGATGAACTGACAAGACGTTTCCCAGTGCCACAACCTTTGTTCCTTATACCTGAAGGGGGTACAACTTCAACTGAATCAGGTTGGGAAGCACCAACTAACTCTTCAATATCATTCTGCTTCTCTTGATAGCTTGATAGAAGAGGTGTGTTCATCGACAATTGTTCACTCCAATCTTCTAATTGTTCAACAAATGATTCGAAAGAATCCTTGTCATTCCTAACCATAGCAATAAGACGGTCAAACAACGTCACAACCTTGTTGATCAACACTTGTTTCTCCACATCCATTTCATCGTAACGAGCTCGGGCCGGCATAGTCTCAACAGGAACTAAACCACGTCTCCAACGACGAAGGATATACTTTTGCGGGATCGTCGTCACTTTCTCGTGAATCATCACACTAAACACATGACGGCAGAGGATGTCGTTCTTTACGAAGTGATTACAGTTGCAATCAAACGTTTCATCAGCTGGAATACGAACCACCTTAAAAAAAATTAATCCAACTATATAAACAATTGAAAAAATATCAAACAGTGAAACCTAAAATTTAACACTAAATTCATTAACATAACGTGTACATGGTCTTTAGTTCATCTTGCTTGTTATAGTGATAAATGTCGTACACCTTCCTTTCGTCTCCATCATCAACACATTTAAGTGTACAATACCACGCTGCTTTGTTCATTTCCTTCTAAATATCTAGAAAAATAGTTCGGGTATATGTATCACGCACCTGAGTCTCGAGTTTGGATGGAGATAGCATGCGAGGAATGGTTGTCCGAGTCTCAACCTCTAACTCACAGTGCTTACGTCGTTGCTTATCGATAGCAAGATCAAACATACCAATAAAAAAAGCAAATCATCCTAAAACTTTGCATATACTCTAAAAAAGGCGTTTATACTCTCAGACCTAGACGTGGTTTTCATGAGTCCAGACATGGGTGAGTTCTTGTAGTATGCCAGAATCCAAGACTCCCTTATTTGGTACATCTCTTCCCACCATGCATCTCCACGTAGCCCATATGAATACATCAGCTCATTCCATTTCACCTCAAATTCTTCAGGTTCGAGATGGACATTCCATACAAGCTTGTTTATCTCAGTCTTGAACGGGGTAGAATTGGCAATATGGGAGCTCACCTGATCAGTAAATTTTTTCAAATATTTATACACCTTACTTATCTATAAAAATAACATAAACTGTTGAGAACTTACCTTGTCATTAAACTTTTTAGTAATATGCCACATACACAAACGGTGTTTTGCATCAGGAAAGGCAACCGGTATAGCTTGTTTCATTGACGCACATTGGTCAGTAATAACAAACTTGGGCTGCTTTCTATGGCATTTCATGAATGACATCAAAACCCACGTAAAGTTAGGCACGGTCTAGGATGCAATTAACGAAGCACCAACCACAACGGATTTCTTGTGGTTGTCAACAGCTACAAACGGTACAATTATCATCGCGTGTCTGGAAAACAACAACATAGTAATTAGTTAAACAATTTGACACTAAGAGTATGAATGAACCTAAACTAAAAAGGTAATAAGATGAATTACTTGTTTGTTCGATAAGTAGCATCAAATGAAATCGTATCACCAAATTCACCATAATTCCGTCTGGAAGTTTCATCAGCCCAAAATATTGCAACCAACTCCTTCCCTTCAACCTTGTACTCAAAAAAATACTCCGGACAATACTCATGCCTTTTATTCAACCTGTTGATCAACATTTGAGCGTCTTTGTTTCCGAAAAAATGAACAACATCCCTCTTAAAGTTAATATGGTCCCTTGCAGTACCACCTGATGTCTCTATACCACCCATAATGGACTCATTCATTCTATGATTTTGGGTGATGCCGACTTTTGAGGCACATGCATGTAAAACATTCCTACGTTCTATGAACCCAAGTTTCCTCTTAGACCGCGAAAACATCCTATCTTTGGGTAGGTACAACATATGGTTGTGTCTTTCAACAAACTTATACACCTCATACTCTCCAGTCTCCTTAACAAATCGAACATTTAAACTAGCTAAACAATCAGTCCTCTTATAACTAGATCTTCGTTTCTTTTTTTCACCGGGGGCTACCTCAAATGAATCAAACTCCCTCTTATTTGGTATCCCTTGTTTACTACAGAAAAAGTAACGGGTGGATATCCTACCTGCTTTGTTACTTTTTTTATTTGCTAACCGTACATCAAAACCAGCAACCTCCGCGTATTTCCTATAACTTAATTCAGCACTATAGACGGAACGAAATCTATCACCAACCCTTATATAAACATTTTGGCCTACGATGGGATACCAGAATTTCGTCCCTCCAGGAGACTCGGCCATATGTTGATTCACTGTGGACGCAATTAACAACATGAAGACAATAAATTAATTAAAATTAAAAAAACAGAAGATATAAAAATAAGAATGAATTGTATCATTTTGTTTTCACATCATGACTTAAAGTTGAAAATTTTGAATACCATTTGTATCTTTATTGTTGCCATTATCGACAGGGATATCATGTACTGCTTCGGAGTCGGGTAGCGATTCATCAACGAACGGAGAAACAAACGATGAAATAAACGAATCATCGTTGTGAAAAACATCTTGAACATTAATCTCGTTGAGAGTTAATGGTTCATCGTCTGAATTCGACATCAGTAACTAAACGATAATTAAGAATTCTTGTGTTTCTCTCTTCACAAATTGTTTAGAATGAACGATGATGATTAATGGGTATTAATATAAAACCGATCTAAATTAGAGATAGATAATCATGATCTGTTCTAAAAACCGTATTTGATTTCATCGATAAATCAAATTTCCCTGATTAGTCGGTCTATAATCATTAATTACGGGAATTTATCATTATCATAAAATATAATAATTAACAACCGAATTACATAATGACGAAATTACCCTCTTAATTACGATTATTAAATAATGATTAAGAAAAATTGTGATTGGTTGAAGGTAGTTTTCAAAGTTTTCAAACATAGGTAGGTTTTCATAATAACTCTCCGCTATATATATATATATATATATATATATATATACATTCACTTCATATATATGGTCACATACTTACTTATCTATACTATATTATAAAGCAAATAACCCCCAAACTCTTAAAAACAACTTTTTAAGCCTTGTGTACAATCATTTAAAGCATAATTACTTAAAATTTTAGAGTGAGAAACATGCGTGACCCTTTGTATTATGCAGGTTTGAAATCAAATTTCAAAAAGCAAAACCTGGACGATCATGTCACCCCCTCGAATCCTACACCATCTCACCCTCTCCAATGTCTACCGCTTCAACAGTTCAACTTGCTGCTCTCCGTTCAAGACTTCAACCTGCTGCTCTCTCGCCCTATCCAATGGAACCTTTTGCTCTTCAAACTTCTGCATCGATTCAAGCTTCTAGACCAAAATCGATCCAAATACAGGTTAGGGTTACTCATTGTTGGACAACCTAAGGGGGGGGGTAAGGTTGTATTTAAATCTTTTACTTTCAAAAATCCTTTTTAAAAATAAATACAGTATAAAATACAACAGAGTATAAATACACAATAATTATATAAACAGATATAATTAAATGCACAGCGGAAATATAAAGAGATAAGGGACAGAGATATTGACACCGATATTTGGGAGGTGGTTCACTGAACAAATCCAGCTAGTCCACCCTTCGAGATCCTTCTCGAGGCGATCCAGTAAAAACGTGTTCTTTACGGTAGAACACAAACCTTGATACAATAAACGCGAATAACTCTTCTTTGAGAGAATTATATGGATCACTCACACTATTCAAATACTTACAAGATGATATATTTCTCAATGGTAATCACTCTTGTATAATGTATATCACTTGGATGATTTTAAGAGTTTGATCACTTGAGTTGTTTTGCTGATTATAATTCTCAGAAGTTAGAAACTTCAATCTGCTATCAACTCAATTTTTTTTTTTACTCAGAAAAATTTATTCACTTGTTTTTTTTTTTATTCTCTTCTGCAGCAACTGAATATATAGCCGGACAAAGAAGAGATCCGTTGCATGTGAAAAGGAAGGGAAAAAAATACTGTTCATTTGCAGCTTCTTCTTGCATGCGCGCATGGACTTAGCTGCCAAAACCCATACAACTTTTCACAAACTTATTGTCAACACAGGACAGCTAGGATGCAGCTTTGTCAACACAAGCAACTACCTATAGCCTTAGCCATCATCTTCTTCAAAGTATATATATATATATATAATATAACAGAGACATGTTCCCCATAAGCAAAAAGGAAACAAATAAAAATAATATATATATATATATAAAAAACGTTTATATATATATATATATACAATGATGGGTTTTCTTTTGAATACAATATATATATTGTGAAGTTAAAAAAAATTATATATTATATATATAACATTCGTTTATATATATATATATATATATATATTAAAAAATCTTTTGAATTTTATATTAAAAGATTAACTGATTTACTTATTTCAAAAACTGTATTGGGTTAGGTTTTTGAAATATCCAAGTGGTATATTATTTTGAATGTTTTTACCATTATGAAATATAAATAATAATGACGTAAAACTTCAGTCTTGAACTTTTCAGATAAAATCTTCGTGTTACCCAAATGACTGAGATGTTGCTCTTTATTCTTTAGGAGCTACACACTTGAATAAAATATTAGATAACAAATAATGCGGTGTGTTTTGTAATCATCAAAATAAATATGGAGATGTGATTTTATGTGTACCAAAAATGTATCACAATATTAAAAGCTGGGTACACTTGCACCAACAATCTCCCCCTTTTTGATGATGACAAACACAACGCTAAACAGGAGAGCATACTCGGTTTCTCTCCCCCTTTTGTCAAAGCAAAAAGGGTTAGGAAAGACGCTATGCTCCCCCGTGAAAGATGCTCCCCCTCAAAATATGAAGTATTTGAGAGTTAGCATTTTCTCAAGGGTTATACTCAAGCATGCCTAAACCAAGTCTTAATTTAAAGAAAGCCTTTTTGTTAAGAGCTTTAGTAAAAATATCGGCCAAATTATCTTCTGAATCAACCTTTTCAAGCACGATTTGGCCTTTTTGAACATTATCTCGTAAAAAGTGATGTCTCAATTCAATATGTTTTGTACGAGAATGTAAAACAGGATTTTTACTTAAGTTTATGGCACTTGAGTTATCACACATAATTGGAATTTTGGTTAGGTGTACCTCAAAATCGGTAAGTGTGTGTTTCATCCAAAGGACTTGAGCACACGCTCTTGCGGCGGCTACATATTCCGCTTCGGTGGTAGACAAAGCTACGGATTGTTGTTTCTTAGAGAACCAAGACACAAGTGAGAGACCTATAAAGGCACATACTTCACTCGTACTTTTTCGGTCAACAATAGATCCACCAAGATCGGAATCGGTGAAACACGTTACTTCTAACTCGGGTTTCTTTGCATACCATAAGCCAAGATTAGTAGTACCTCGTAAATATCGAAAAATACGCTTGACAGCTTCATAGTGAGTTTGTTTAGGTGAAGATTGAAAACGAGCACATAAACATACACTAAACATAATATCAGGTCTACTAGCAGTTAAATATAATAAACTACCAATCATACCACGATAAATCTTTTCATTAAAATCGTTTCCCTCCTCGTCACGAGATAATTGTAAGTTTGTGGTCATTGGAGTTTCAACGGGTTTGACATTTTTAAAGTTAAACTTTTTCAACATATCTTTACAATATTTAGATTGACTAATAAAAATACCAGTTTCACATTGTTTGATTTGCAATCCTAAGAAGTATTTTAACTCTCCCATCATGCTCATTTCAAATTCGCTTGTCATTTTCGCAGAAAATTCATTACAAAGATTTTCATTAGTAGAACCAAAAATAATATCATCAACATATACTTGCACAACCACAATATCATTTTGATCATATTTCACAAATAAAGTATTATCTATTTTACCCATAATATAACCACTTACAATTAAAAAGGTTTTTAATCTATCATACCACGCACGCGGAGCTTGCTTTAAACCATAAAGCGCCTTTTTCAATTTATAAACATGTGTCGGATTTTCAAAATTTTCAAAACCGGGAGGTTGAGAAACGTATACCTCCTCATTTATAATACCATTTAAGAAAGCACTTTTAACATCCATTTGAAATAATTTAAAATCTTTAGCATTTGCAAAAGCGAGAAGCATTCGAATAGACTCCAACCTTGCAACCGGTGCAAAGGTTTCATCATAATCTATACCTTCTTGTTGATTGTACCCCTTGGCAACTAAACGTGCCTTGTTTCGTGTGACTCCACCGTTCTCGTCTACCTTGTTACGGAAGACCCATCTTGTGCCAATAATGGTTTGACTACTAGGGCAAGGAACTAAGTCCCACACATCATTTCTAGAAAATTGGTTTAACTCTTCTTGCATGGCCATTATCCAATCCTCATCTCCTAAAGCTTCATCTATGGTTTTAGGTTCTATGGTTGAGATAAAGGCATGGAAAGCACAATGGGTATGGATTTGTGATCTAGTTGTTCTTTGGTTGAGATCACCTATAATTTGATCTACGGGATGACCTCTAGCGGTTCTAAGGTTAGGATCATCTACACCTTGCGGAATAAAACACGGAGGGGCATCACTAGATTCAATATTATTTGTGGAAGGTTGGGTACCTAAATTCAAGGTACTAAGTTGTTGGGCTAAGACTTCTCCCTCACGGATATTGTCATTTGCTAAGGGTGCACTCGGTTTGGGAGGACTCTCGTCAAAGCTAACATTTAGGGATTCTTCTACAACCATGGTCTCCTTATTTAGGATTCTATAGGCTTTGCTATTCCAAGAATAACCTAGGAACACTCCCTCATAGGCTTTGGCATCAAATTTGGTTAGATAGGATTTGGTGTTTAAAATGAAACATTTACATCCAAAAACTTTTAGGTGGGCTAAGGAAGGTCTTCTACCACGGTAAAGCTCATAGGGTGTCTTATTTAGGATACTTCTAATTAGGACACGGTTAAGCACATAGGTCGCGGTAGCAACGGCATCACACCAAAACTTTTGGGGAACTTGATGTTCGTTTAGCATGGTTCTACTCATTTCTTGTAACGTTCTATTTTTCCTTTCAACAACCCTGTTAGATTGAGGTGTTCGAGGAGCCGAAAAATTATGAGTTATACCATGTTTATCACAAAAGGCACCAAATTGGACATCATTATCGAATTCACGTCCATGGTCCGTACGTATAGAAACAATCGTACAACCTTGTTGGTTTTGAATTCGTTTTCCCAAAATTTTAAACTTTTCAAAAGCCTCATTTTTATGTCTCAAAAATAAAGTCCAAGTATAACGGGAATAATCATCCACAATAACCAAAGTGTAAAAATTTCCTCCAAAACTTTGAATCGCCATAGGGCCAAAAAGATCCATATGTAAAAGTTCTAAAACTCTTTGAGTTGAAATCACATTTTTTGATTTATGAGAAACGTGATGTTGTTTGCCGACACGACAAGCATCACAAAAATGATTATCAAACTTTAATTTTGGAAGGTCACTCACAAGCTCCTTATTTTTTAAGTTTTGAATTAATCTAAGATTAGCGTGACCCAAACGTCTATGCCATAAAGTAGAATTATCATAAATAGACGATAAACAAACATTTTCATTTACAAGAGTTTTACAAATATATAAATTTCCTTTTACAAAACCATTTAAAAGAACTTTGCCGTTTTTTAAGATTTTACAAGAATCTTCTTCGAAGACAACAGTTGTACCATTTTTACAAAGTTGGCGAACACTTAACAGGTTAAAGTGTAAATTATCAACATGATTAACATCAAGAAATTTAACATTATTGCAAGAAACTGTACCTCTCCCAATTATCTTTCCTTTGGAATTTCCTCCAAAAATTACCTGTCCACCATCACATGACTCATATGATGAAAAAAGATTGATGTTTCCGGTCATGTGACGTGTGCAACCACTATCGAGTATCCAATCCAAATCAAGGTTTATCTACAATAATAAAGATGTAACTTTTATGGTCCCCATATCTCATGGGTCCTTTAAGAGTTAGTTTTAAATATAAAACTATACATAACAATTATATTTTCACACAAGTATATAAACACAAACGGTGAAAACAATTATTTATTCAACCCCTTTCGGTAGCTCTACTCGAACACAACCAGGAAAGACGGTGAGGGTGGTAAGCGCAAAAGCATTTTAAAAACCGACCTCATTAGAATAGAGATATTCGCCTATATCTTTCCTAGACATCGTATTCAAATAGGTGAGCCTATTTGGAGTTGATTCATAATCTTTCCAACTTAAAAGTATATATATAATTTTCACAAAAGTATATACATATATATAGATATAGATAGACAACATACACAAAAAAAGTTAAAACCATAAACGCATTCCACCCGGATTATCATTACTAAATATTCCTTTTGGAATCCATTTATTTACCATTTTAATTTTGCGATTGTATTTATCATACACATAAAAAGAAGCATTTATATTCACATTATTTTTAGGTCTAGAAAATTTATCATTATACATGTGAGCATACGGTTTTCTCGGTATATAATTTATATTATTCATTTTAGGTATATACGGAGGTTTTTGCACATATTGATTTCTTGTACTTACTTTAGGTGATTCATAATGTCTTCTAATTGGCATACAAGAACATTTATCTTTGCAAGTATCGGAACCAATGCCTTTTCGACAGTTTATACGGTTAGACATATTTAGCATGTTAAGAACTTTATCATTGCTATTTTGAAATGCTTTAGCTAACATATTATCCTTTTCATAAGAAGCGCATTTAGCTTTTAAACAAGCATTTTCATTCTCAAGTATATCACATTTTGTACATGCAACACTTTTATTTGTATTTTTATTTAAACATGCAATTTTATTATTTAGAACATCACATGATTTACAAAAGTCCTTTTCACTTAATTTATTTTCTAATTTAGAAATTATATCTATATCATTAGCAGATTTTTGTTTGCCGTCATTGATTTCCTTTTTACATGTAGATACGGTTTCTTTTAATTTAGAAATTTCATCTTTATATCTATTTGCAAGAGCGGCCATTTCATGGAATGATTCATATAATACGTCGAGATCATTTCCATTTTCATTATCATTTTCACTAGCGTAATCTGAGTAACAAGATTTTACCTCGTCGTCGCTTTCGGCCATAAGACAAATAGCTTGATATTCGTCTTCTTCTTCGCTTCCACTCCACGATCCTCCAACGAAGGCTTTTTCCTTTTTATTTTGAAATTTGTTCTTTTTAGGACACTCGTTGGCATAGTGGTCTTTATCACCACATGAGTAGCAATAACCTCTCTTTGGTTTGGCTTTTTCGTCGTCACTCGAGTCGTCATTTTTCTTCACTTTATCTTCTCTTTTATGGAAGTTGCGACTCCGGTTTTCACCGCCACGACGGTAGTTACCGTTTCTTTGAAATCTGCTATTTTTAGAAAATTTATTGTTAGTAAAAAATTTAGAGAAGTTTCTTACCAACATAGCGACTTCGTCGAGTTTATCGGATTGATCTTTTGAAGTGCTAGCTTCCTCCTTTTTCTTCTCGTCATTTGGAGTTGAGACTTTAAGAGCTATCGACTTCTTTTTTACTTGCTCCCGATCTTTGTTTCTTTTAAGTGCAATTTCGTGCACTTTAAGATTGCCGACGAGATCGTCGAGCTTCATTAGGGAGAGATCACGGGAGTCTTCCAACGATGTAATCTTTGCCATCCACTCCGAAGGAAGTGCTCGGAGGATTTTCCTTACGTAATCTTCATTAGGATAAGTGCGACCTAATCTTTTCAAAGTAGTCATAATGAGGTTAAAACGTTTAAACATTGAGTCGATTGACTCATCTTTTGACATTTCAAACAATTCATAATCATGAACTAAAATGTTTATTTTAGAACTTTTAACTTGTGTGTTTCCACGATGAGTGTTGTTTAAACTTTCCCAGATTTGATTTGTAGTTTTATATGTATATACTCTTTCAATTTCATCAGTAGTTAAAGCAGCATATAATATATTCTTAGCTTCAAAATTTAAACATACATGAGATTCTTCAGCGGGAGTCCATTCTTTTAAAGGTTTATCAACAATAAGATCATCTTTTACAATAGTAGGATTAAAATTCCCATTTTCTATAATGTCCCAAATTCTTTGATTTTTGCCACGAACGTGACATTCAAATAGTTCGGCCCAAATGCCAAACTTTTCAGTATCTATCATAGGAGGTTTTGAAAACATAATATTAGTTTGTTGAGCCATTTAAAAAATATTTAAGCAGAAATTTTTGAAAGTCCTGCTCTGATACCAATTGTTGGACAACCTAAGGGGGGGGGGGGGTAAGGTTGTATTTAAATCTTTTACTTTCAAAAATCCTTTTTAAAAATAAATACAGTATAAAATACAACAGAGTATAAATACACAATAATTATATAAACAGATATAATTAAATGCACAGCGGAAATATAAAGAGATAAGGGACAGAGATATTGACACCGATATTTGGGAGGTGGTTCACTGAACAAATCCAGCTAGTCCACCCTTCGAGATCCTTCTCGAGGCGATCCAGTAAAAACGTGTTCTTTACGGTAGAACACAAACCTTGATACAATAAACGCGAATAACTCTTCTTTGAGAGAATTATATGGATCACTCACACTATTCAAATACTTACAAGATGATATATTTCTCAATGGTAATCACTCTTGTATAATGTATATCACTTGGATGATTTTAAGAGTTTGATCACTTGAGTTGTTTTGCTGATTATAATTCTCAGAAGTTAGAAACTTCAATCTGCTATCAACTCAATTTTTTTTTTACTCAGAAAAATTTATTCACTTGTTTTTTTTTTATTCTCTTCTGCAGCAACTGAATATATAGCCGGACAAAGAAGAGATCCGTTGCATGTGAAAAGGAAGGGAAAAAAATACTGTTCATTTGCAGCTTCTTCTTGCATGCGCGCATGGACTTAGCTGCCAAAACCCATACAACTTTTCACAAACTTATTGTCAACACAGGACAGCTAGGATGCAGCTTTGTCAACACAAGCAACTACCTATAGCCTTAGCCATCATCTTCTTCAAAGTATATATATATATATATAATATAACAGAGACATGTTCCCCATAAGCAAAAAGGAAACAAATAAAAATAATATATATATATATATAAAAAACGTTTATATATATATATATACAATGATGGGTTTTCTTTTGAATACAATATATATATTGTGAAGTTAAAAAAAATTATATATTATATATATAACATTCGTTTATATATATATATATATTAAAAAATCTTTTGAATTTTATATTAAAAGATTAACTGATTTACTTATTTCAAAAACTGTATTGGGTTAGGTTTTTGAAATATCCAAGTGGTATATTATTTTGAATGTTTTTACCATTATGAAATATAAATAATAATGACGTAAAACTTCAGTCTTGAACTTTTCAGATAAAATCTTCGTGTTACCCAAATGACTGAGATGTTGCTCTTTATTCTTTAGGAGCTACACACTTGAATAAAATATTAGATAACAAATAATGCGGTGTGTTTTGTAATCATCAAAATAAATATGGAGATGTGATTTTATGTGTACCAAAAATGTATCACAATATTAAAAGCTGGGTACACTTGCACCAACACTCATCATTTTGCTCTTCAAACTGCTGCATCGATTCAAGGTTAGGGTTCTTATCAGTTTTTCTAATTTTGTTCGTTTTCTATCGATAGCTATTGAAATCGATTGCTTAAGCAAGGCCATGGAAATCATTACTTCTAGGGAGATTTAGACCGCCGTGAGACTTGTTCTTCCCGGTGAATTGGCGAAACATGTCGTGTCTGAAGGTACCAAAGGCTGTTACTAAGATGTTTTCAAGAAATTGTTTAATGCTTTTCGATGATATGAATTATAATATGTTCCATATCTATGGTTTTACTTTTGGAAATTGCATCTTCTCTTAATGTGTTTGATTAGGATTGTGTTACTTACGTGAATTTGTATCCACCTAAAATCAATTATTTTGAAATATTATAGTCTACTGTCATCCACAAATAGATTTTTATTTGCCTCCTATCTTTCTTTTTTCGATCTGGTTTGTTTTCTACCTCTCTCTAATATTTTTCTCTTTTTCAGGTTTCGTGATTATAGTTGTCTTAATTCCTTCACATGTGAAACTTAATGAGTGCAGGTCTGAAGACGAAGTGTCTAAGATTGTCCGATCTTGCAACAAACATAAGGTCCAATCCCTTGCGTTGCTAGAATTTTCTGTCGATTCTTTACTTGAGTTTTCCCATGCCATTTTCTTTAAGTAATTTTTGATTTTCCTATGCTATGATCTTTTTAAAAGAAGTAATTGGTCCTTTTAACTATTTTTCAGGATCTGGCAACTGTGGTCACAAATCTTGATAAACCCGGTCTTGATCTCTTATGGGTAACTTTAAACTCATTCTTATTTTACTTCTCATTTGTTTGTGTCCCATGGAGTTTAATTTAATGTTTGATATATTTCTTCAGAAAATGTTGTGCTTGGATCCTAGCAGAAGAATTACAGCCATGACCGCACTCGAGCATGAGTACTTCAAGGATTTTGGGTTCGTGCCATAACTCTCTCACCAGGTTACTTCATGCGCAAAATCGAACCTCTCCTCTCCTCTTGTGGATTATTTATTATTATGTGAGATATGTGTGTGTGTTGTTTTTAGATATCATCTCTTTGTTGTCATTTCATTCCAAAAGGTAAAGTGAGTTCGTAAGCACTTAACGAGTATGTATTTAATAAACGACACAGTTGGGAAGCACTTATCGGGTAAAATGGGTCTGTATTAATGCATAACCCAATTTTTCCTCTCGCCTTTTGGTGCCCAACCACAATGATACACCAGAGTTTTTATTTTCATGCCAACCAGTTGAGACCTATAGTAAACGGACTGGTGTTCACCTGTAGTCTTCCGCTACCCTCTATCAGTTGCTCGGTTTAATTATATTTTTAGTTTATATGGTTGTCACTTATTATCAAAATTATTTTCTGTTTTAAAATAATCATATTTTTTCATAATTATTATTGCTAAGTCATCATTTGGAGAAAAAGGAGAATGTGGGGATTTTGGGTTGTTTTTTTTGCTCCAACAGCTTCCTAAAAACTACCCGGTAAATTCTTACATAAGATGCCGTTTTTGTAGCCTAAAATCTTACCCGGTAAGTAGGAGACAGTGTTGAATGTTATCAGTAAGCGTTTACCGGGTAAGTGTAAATTTTTATAACTCTTTAGTCTGGAAAAACCCACACCCTGAAAATGACCAAATACCTTAAGCATTAATCCAGATTCTTCTGATTCTAAATACCTGTGATTTGGCAAACCTTACAACACATGTTCAAATGGTTATAACACAGGTAAAATCATGTGATGAACTTTTAATCATGATTCCCCATTATTTTTACCTAAAATTGTAGTTTGATATTGTTTTTTCAGCCCTTCCATGTTCAGTACTCAGTCTTGAAGCTATGGGTATCAGCAGTGAGCAACATCTTGATATTGTATGTATGCAGAGAGATTGATTTTCTTGGTATGCATTTATATTGATGCCATGCGACTTCATCTCATTCCTTCATGTTTAACAATGATGTTATACTTGATGTATATGTGTTTTCGAAAATATATAATTGAGATTATGGTTCTCAAGTGGCATGTCCCCATAAAAGATTTTAACAAAATGTTCCACTTGATGTGCAGGTGTCGTTTTTCGAATATTTGGCCTCTACAGTGAATAAAACTTCAATATTAGAGTTGCCTCTATTTTAGTTGTGGGCATGTACTTTTATTATGAACAATCTTTCTCCTTCTTTTCTTTTAAACTTTGTAAACTAAGATCATTCAGCTCTATTGCTGGATCTAGGATTCCAAAATTGGGGTTGGTAGCTTGGTTAGTTTAATTTGATAGAAAAAAATGTAATTTTGGTTGTTTAAAAGCAAATTTCGTTTTTTGAGGAGTTTCGTTGCTTTTCCATGCATACCTTTATCAGCAACATGGATCTAAATGGATTTCTTTGTTACTCCTCCAAGCTCATGCATAGAATGATCTACTACAAATTCCAAACTACCTATTTTAGAAATCGAAACTGGTCTACTCCAAAATCTCAATCGAATTTGATATCAAATGACCATTAAAGGTCACCGCAGTTGGGAAATTTGATTTGCTTCAAACTTGAATTTATATCTGCTCCAACCTCTTGAAATCAAAAAGCTCTGTAATCTCAAAGATCTGGTAAAGAATCTCAAAATTTTCATGTATTTATTTATCGCCAAACATTAACAATGGATATGAATGTAAAACGTGTGAATGTGACAAGCCCGAGGGTTTTTCATTTTTTGTTTACAATAAAAATTTACTCTTCCTTTTATATATATATGCATTTAAGGATTGAATGTTGCATACGATGTCATTTTAATATATATTAAGTGAAGTAAATATATATTAAGTGAAGTGAAATTGTTGAATCTTAGTGTTACTGGGTAATAGTTGGGTAAAAGTAAAAAACCCCTAAGTTTATGGATTGATTTATGTTTAGTTAATTAAATTTTGAGTTCTCGATTTACATGGGTTTTCCATGGAATCAACAATTGAGTCGGTCGTAAGCCATCTAATCACATTGCATCTGTTTTGTTCGCTAAAGTGGTTGCTTACCATGAGTTTTGTTGTGTTTACCTAATTTTAAATATCATAGCTTAATGATTTTTTGAGTGTTCATGACTAGAAGTATTGTGCATCAAAAGAACTTGGTGGCTTAAGAAAATTAATTATAGGTTTTATGAAAAATATTGATATATGACTGATTTCTTTGTTAAAAGGGTTGCTGATCTTTATCTTTGTGGATAAGGGGATTTTTTTTTTACATTTTGCCACCGCATTGTGTAGATATACAAATGAAGAACGTGTTGGAGTTTTATTATATCCGGTTTTGTTATAGTGGCAACAATAACACGTAAATGAATAACGATAATTAAACAAAAAATGGAGAAAAAGGTGATCCGGAAATGACCAAAAAACATAAATGAGGATAGACTAGCTAAATCTAAATAAAATTTTAAATTGTATATAAATATAAATAAAACTTTATCAAAATTATAGACTAGAGACGGTTTAGCGGATAGGGTTTTAGATTAAGTTAGACATAATCCAACTTTAACCCTATTAAACGATGGATTAACGGTTTCATGGGTTATCGATTTAACGAGTTGGTAGGTTGGGTTTATTTGGGTTGTTTGCGGGTTAGTGGTTTTGTACAACCCTGGTCAGAATCAGATCATCCTATTTCTTATTTACAAAAAAGATTGACATCCGACCATCCTATTTCCGATTTACAAAAAAGCTTGACATCCCGCCGCATTGCGCGGGTATTCAACTAGTTGATCTTTAATGGAATCAATTGGGCTTTGATGTATCCAATTGTGCTTTGATGGATCTATTTAGGCTTTAATGGATCTACCATGGGTTTATTGGATCCAAATGGTTGTAGTGTGCTTTAATGAACCGTATTGAGCTTTAATGAACCATTTATGGCTTGAATGGATGATGATGGTTTTGAATTGACCGTTTTTAGCGTACATGGACCGTCTTGGGCATTAATGGACCGTATCGGGCTTTAATGAACCGTATCGGGCATTTATGGATCGTATTAGACTTTAATGGACCGTTTTGGACTTTAATGGACCGTTTTAGGTATATATACACTGTATTGGGCTTTAATGGGCCGTATCAGGCTTTAATGGACCGTAACATACTTTAATGCACTTTTTGGGCCTCAATGGACCGTATCGGGCTTTGATGGACTTTTTGAGGATTAATGGACCATTTCGAGCTTTAATTGACCGTTTTACACTACCGTTTCGGGCTTAAACGGTATAATAATAATATATAAATAATATTAATATTAATAATAATAATAAATAAATAATAATATTAATATATATATTATTAATAATAATAAATAAATAGTAATATTAATATATATATTAATAATAAATATAAATAAATAATAATACATAAATAATAATATTAATATATATTAATAATAATAAATAAATAATTATATTAATAATAATAAATAAATAAAATTTATTTTTCCGGCGGAATTCCGATGGGCGATGGTAACGCAATATTTTGGCGGATTTCCGGCGGATTCGACCATCGGAAACCGAAAAATTTGGCTGAAATTTTCTTTCTCGTTTAAATAAATAAATAAAAATTAAATAAAAAATATTTTATTTCCAACGGAATAATCCGCCAAAAATAAAAAATTTAATTATTTTCTTAATCAATAATTGACTAATCGGGTCCTTTTTGTTCCGACGGATTTTTGGCGACCCTTTTCCGCCTAAAACGCAATCCGTCGGAAATCCACCGGAAAATCTTAGTTGCAGCGCCCGATTGTCCGGCAACCTTATCCGCCGAAAAATCCGACGAATTTGCCAGCTGGAAATTGTGTCTTGTTTTTTTTTGAAAGGGTATCCCAGGCACAACCCGAACTAATCCCTAAAAATTTTGAAACTTAAAGATGTCTTATCAATGTTGAGGACGACTGGGATCGAACCCTGGATAGATGGGATATTCCACCACATCACCCAGGACGATCAACCACTGCGCTAGAACCTGATTGACATATAAATCTAGATAATGTTTTCTTCATGTTTTGCTTTGAATACAAATATAACACAAAATATTCACTACCAACCACAATTAAAATGCCAAAAGTTTTATTAATTAAATGCATTAAAGTTCAATGAATTTTTATTTTTTTTATTTTTTTGCTAAAGAAATAAGTGATAAAAGCTAGAATGGCATGGGTAAAATCTAATTGTCAATTTCATTTCCAAAAAATTGGGTCATCCATGTAAAGCAAAACATGAAGGGTACTTTCTGCATTTTTTATTTTGGGTGGGAGGGAGGGAGGGAATAATACCCAAGACTCCAAGGGTACTTTCTGCACTTCATATTAACTTAGAGGTAGTTTATGTAACTTTCACACACTTTCCTTCATGGGTATTGCAACTTTCACAAGAAATGCAAGAACAATGTGAGAACATGAGAGGAAAAAAAAAACACTTGAAGATTCACTTTTGATCCCCAAAACCCTCCTTTAAACACATTTCCCAGATGCAAAAAGCATGAAATTCATGAGAAAAAAAGCAGAAACAACATGATCTTCACCCATAAAAACAAATAAATTCCCAATAATTTCACACTTGATTTCCAACATAAACCTCAATGTATCCATACATCCATGGTGAATCCAGCCAAATCCATGTCGAAAATGAACCAAAAACGAGTTTTATTCGCTATGTTACCTTCAATCACTGTCGCTATCCTCATCGTCATCTTCATCTTCATCATCTTCAACCTCGATGTAAAACCCCCGTATCTACTTTCGTCAAACGTCCAAAACTACCCCTCAACAAAGCAATTCAGCCTCCTAATAGGAATCCTTACTCGAGCAGATAACTATGATCGCCGCCATTTCCTCCGCCTCATCTACGGTATCCAATCCTCTCCGTTAGCCGAAATAGACGTTAAGTTTGTCTTCTGCAACCTCACAAAACAAGAACAACGAGTTCTAATAGCCTTAGAAATTCAACGATTCAACGATATTATCATTCTCAACTGCTCAGAAAACATGAACAACGGAAAAACCTACACATATTTCTCTTCACTTCCTCAAATCCTATCTCGAACTTACAACTATGTGATGAAAGCCGATGATGATGTCTTCTTGCGCCTTTTACCGCTGACATCATCACTGCAGCCGCTTCCAAGATCGGATTTGTACTATGGGTTTGTGATTCCGTGCCAAAGTATGAATCCGTTTGTGTCGTATATGTCCGGAATGGGGTTTATTTTATCGTGGGATTTGGTGGAATGGATCGCGGAATCAGATATTCCTAGGAACGACACTTTTGGGCCGGAGGATAAACTGGTCGGAAGATGGTTAAATGTTGGCCGGAAAGCAAGAAACAGGTTTTCTAATAAGCCGGCCATGTATGATTACCCTGGTACGAATGGGAGATGCTCGCATGACCTAATTCCCGATACAGTAGCTGTTCATCGACTCAAAAGATGGGATCAATGGCTTTCTGTGATTAATTATTTCAATGTCACCAAGGAACTTAGGCAATCTAAGCTTTATAATGTATGAGATCATTCAA
This sequence comes from Saussurea involucrata, assembly GCA_033807775.1. Classification (NCBI taxonomy): domain Eukaryota; kingdom Viridiplantae; phylum Streptophyta; class Magnoliopsida; order Asterales; family Asteraceae; genus Saussurea; species Saussurea involucrata. The sequence goes on along the minus strand of CM066322.1, from coordinate 63,185,163 downwards.
ATTCAATTGAGTTTAATTTATGATGCAATATAATTTCTACAGAAAATTAACAATATGAATGTGAATTTCTTTATTTGCTTTCATCTTTATACAATTCATCCGCATTTTAGCAGAAACTAATGTTCTTTTTGTACACAATCGTTGTAAATTGATCAAACGGTTACAGGGTGGTCTTGGAAGAACTATCGATCTTGACCTGAATTGCCATCAATCTTTTAAGCTCCAAAAAGCCTGAAATGAAGCAAAAAATAAAGACTTTTTGAGTTAAAAGTGTGTCGTTCAAAAACCAGATTGATAAACTAAACAACTATTAGTTTTAGATTTACCTTTGCAGCATGGATGGCGTGCGTCTGTTAGAGAAAAACAAAGAGCTCATCGATCAGTTAAACGTATACTAATTATCAAGAATTAAAAAAGAACAAATTAATAAAGTTTACGGGTGTTAATTAAGAAATCTTTAGATGGCATGCCTTTGCATTGGCAGTGTTGAAGACTTTGTCCTTGTTACTGGTGCAGGTTGAACCTCATCGCTGGCAACAGGCACGGTCCTGACCTGTGGCATTCACATATGAATAAAAATAGTTTTTTAGAAACCCCTTTGTAGGATTATTAAATATGTGTTAATTTTTTGAATAAAGTTATAAATGTACCATGCTCTTGTAATGAAGATTGTAGAATAGTTGGATGTATCTTTGTTTCAACTGTTTCTGTTCCTTGTTTAACTGCTTCCAAAATGTGTAAATGTTCCCCATATTCAACACTTTATTTGCATAAATCTTCCATGTGTAGCTGAAAAACCAAACACAAGTGATCAAGATTTTGACTCCAATATGTGTTGCAGATCCAGTATTTAATTTTCTTACCATTCATATATACGCTTCAAACCTCCTTCCGAAATTCTATTCCAGTATTCATCATCCTCTTTGCATTTCTGAAAAAAATCAGCAATCTTGTTGCTAGACTCCTCACCGTTGTTGGGATCAATCTGGAACCCAGAAACCCCATCAACGATGATCTCAGCTGGACCGCCTTGATTGGTTGCAAAAGTTGGCAAGCCGCAGTTCATTGCCTCAATGACTGTGAGTCCAAATGCTTCATATAAAGCAGGTTGTACGAACGCGCCCTTTGAGTCAGCAATAAAACGATAAAGCTCGCTGTTTCTGTTTCGATCAGTTTGTGCAGCTATCCATCTTATTTGACCTTTCAGTTGGTATTTCTCTATCAACAGATGCATTTTCTTTATCTCCGCCATTTCTTCTCTATCCTTTGATTTCGATGGATCAAAGAAGCCTGCCACGATAACAAGATTAACCAGACTCCTGAGCCTCTTGTTCTCTCCAAACCACTCGGTTAGTCCTGTTATGTTCTTAACGGTATCAAGCCTTGCCATTGAGAAGATGATTGGTTTCTTCTTGTCTTCTAAGTATCCACTGTTTCCAGAATATAGATGTCAAAGAGTTTCATATCAAACACACACTAATACTAATAGGACGTTTTGTTTCAAAAGTCTTGTAAAAAAAGAGTAAACTTCACTTTTGGTCCCTCACGTTTGTCATTTTATTACGGTTTTGGTCCCTCATACTAACGGTCGTTAACTTTTCCGTTAAGCCCATCATAAATGAGGGGTATTTTAGTCATTTTAAACTTTTTTGTGTTAAGTCATCACCACCCGGTAAATGAGGGGTAGTTTAAATTTTTAATCATCAGATAAATGTTTTAAAATGACTAAAATACCCCTTAATCCAACTTACATGTGTTCGTTATTATCAGCTTGACTAAAGAGTAGTTCCTCAATGGCAGGCCGAAACGAAGTGAATCGTTTCTGTGTATCGGTGTAAGGGAAATAAACGGTCTGATCAGCTCCAGGAGAAGCAATGTTGACCTTAGGATCGAACACATCGATGCCTGAAACAACTCTATAAAGCCCCGGAAGTGTGAATGCTCCGTGGCTTTCATACTGCCCAGGCCTGTCTTTACTGCAAACCAAACATCAGAAACCTTAAAAACCATTGTTTTTTCGACCATAAATACGTAATGTGGTTTAAGTTTTTTTATATCAAACCTTCCAGCAATTTCTTGGTAGGTACTGGTGATGATGAAATCTGCTGAATTCATCGCAATCATATCAGCTGTGAATTGGCACGAAAAGTGATATTTTGGGTCCAATTTCTTCCAGTTCATGTCCGAATCTTCGTACTTGGTCTTCTCTAAAGCATGTGCAATCGTTGCCTGCCGATTCAAACTCAAATTGATCATTTATACATATAAAAAACTTAGGGGGTTTGCTTAAAGATTGCGAAAACAATGAGCATAAACGTACCAACGTGGTTCCAAGTTTGTTAGCCATGAGAGATGCTACCAGATTTCCATCGGTATAATTTCCAATGATAAGATCTGGTTTCCCTTCCATCATTTCGATGATTTTCTCACTTGCATCCTATTGATTTTAAGTCGAGTGATTAATAATAATTTAATATCCAATCAAATAAACACAATCATGAACATGAAGCGAAATGAAGGAAGGGATCATATTCATACCTGAGTGAACTTCTCAAGGTACGGATAAATATCAAATCGAGATACCCATTTACGAAGAATGCCTTTTTCGGTCCTAAATGGGACTCTAACAATATGGGAATGTTTTGTGTTAATAACCGGTTCCACCACCTGACTACACTTGGTCCCCTTGGCATCAGGGAGAAGTCGAGTCACCTGGTTCAGATCAACATTTGTAAATTAGTAACATCGTAAACATTTCATTCCAGAAATGAAAAATGAAAATATTATTCTCACCACAAGAATCTGAGGCTTGTAGTTGAGCCCTTGCTGCTTAATCCTGAGGAGCAATTCCTCTTCTAAAGCCACAACTTGATCCAAAACATAAACAACCTGCCCTCCGGTATCCGGCAACCCAAGAACATTAGATTGACCAAAATACCCATGGATCGAGAATAACACAATGTTGAATATGCTTGGAACCCTGCTAAAAAATTTCTCCAGGTTTACAGGGTCAGGTGCTTGAAGAACCTCCAATAGTAATCCAACTGTTTCCCTCACCCTTTCTGCATTATCTCCCCAACCCTTCTCAAAACCCCATTCTTTAAACCTGTATACATCGTGGTTTTAATTTCGGCAACGGGTTTAAATAAATTCATATAAATATACAAAAGTTTAAAGAAACTTTACCTAAGTTCGAAGCTTTCATAAGGAGTATCGTTGGGCAATGAAGAAAGTGCGGCCATAGCCACTATTAGAGCCCCTTGGAGCTTTGAAATTGTGTTCAGTGTATCATTTATCATAAGTTTCTGCATATTTGATTTGAAATGATTAAAACCAAGTGAAAAAGATTTATTCTTTGTGAAAATTATATCTATCTCAAATCATGCCATACTTCTCCTAGATGATTTAACGAGAGCAAGTAATCAACAAGAAGCTGTTGGCTGCCAGGATGAGCATAAAGTTTAGAGGTAATAAACTTTGATGCGAAGTTGACTCCATTTCCAATCGATGAAGATAATTTCATGGTAGGCATATTGAAGTCCATTGCACCAAAGTCAACCTCCAATGCATTCTCATCGTTAGCCCTGAAAGATTTGAACATTATTAGAGCTTCTATAAGTTTTCAACAAATGTTCACGAAACCCCGACTACAAAATCTTGCATACCATGTCTCATCAACGATTGCTTCCTTGAATTTCAAGTAATCTGTGGCAGTGATCCCGTCGACCGATAGATCATTAGAGTTGACTTTAACAAACTCCCAGAATCCAGGATTCGGCCTTATAGCAAAGGCAACGTAAGGAGGAACAACGGCTGCTTCCTGTGAGATTAAAAGTTAGAGTCTCAGCTTTCAGAAAATCTAGATATACATACATACATATACATATATTTATATGATGGGTCAGGTTCAGGTTCAGGGGAAACCGCAAAAAAAATGAAAAACTGGGGAACACCATAGTAACCGTTCATTTGGACGGTATGCACATGTGAATACAAGTAACTTGTAACATGCACATGTGTATATGTACACGTGCATAAAAACCAAAAAATAGCTTCAATTATTTGTATGCACATGTATACTGTTCAGATGAACAGTTACCATAGTGTTCTTTTAGTTTTTCGTTTTTTTTTTTTTGAGGTTTTCCCCTGAACCTCTCTCTCTCTCTCTATATATATATATATATATATGTGTGTGTGTGTGTGTGTGTGTGTATGATTTGGTATATACCTGAGTTGTGCACAAGATGTAGCCAAGTAAGCCTTCCAAGAGCTGAGCCTTTTCGTCCTTCTCCTGGATGACACTCTCCATTTCTTGCATCAAATGGTGGAGTTTCATCATCCTGTTTCCCTTTTCTACGTACTTGAGAAAGCATTTCTTCATATGATAGCGGCTCTGCCTCAACGCTTCTGGCATTGTGTCGACGACTGATTCGGAACGTTTCATAATCGAACTTGAAGAAGCCATGATGAATTCTTGAGCTGTTAAAGATTATAGACACACAACACCAAGAAAACCCAGGATATTTCATTCTGAGGAAGTTTGTGGGATTTATAGGCAAAGGTACTTGTTGAAATGATCAACTTTTAAGAGTTTGCTTTGCTTCTGGTTTTGTCAACCATTTGGAATTGTTAGGAAGGGATGGTTCCACAGATGTGAAGGAGTTTGTGAAAAGAAAAGAAAAGAATTTTGGGTTGGAAGAGATGTTTGATTCCTAGTTTCCTGGAGAGGACATATACAACTATTGTAATGTTTTCAACATTTCCTATATGTTTATTTATTTATCTTTAATAATATAATGAATAATACACGTAAGCGATGGTTCCAAGTAAAGACATTCGACTTGATCATGAGTAAATCTTAACCACTTGCTTTTTAAATTTTGACAAGAAATCATATGTGATCGATGCAGATAAAATGAGAAATAGTATTTAACGACATTTGCATACGATATGCACATGCTACTCCCCCTAGGCCAATAGGCTATGACTACTACCAAATACATATAAATAAAACTTCAAGTTGATACATAAAAAAGTCCGTAACTCTGTTAAAGGTTATAGACACACAACACTAGCATATACGTAGCAGCATATATCCTAGTTTTAAAGTCATGTTGAAGTCATCAAGTGTAGGTCCTTTCTGATTATTTTATCCCAAATGATTGATATATATATATATATATATATATATATATATATATATATATGCACACGCATATGTGTGTGCGCGCACTCACGTGTGTCTCAAAATTACTCTTTTATTGTGAATGTTTTGGCAAGATGAGAACATCTCCAACATATTCTCGAAAAAAAATTCTAAAAATAAAGAACCAAAAGTTAAAATTTTTAAAAAGAATTTAAATTTATCTTCAACAGATTCTCTATAACTTTTCTAAAATATAGAACCATAAGTTAAAAGTTCTAAAAAGAAATTCATCTCCACCGAATTTTTTATTTTAGATATTTTAACACAAATTATATTAATATAATATTCTCTAATTTATCATCCCAACACACTTTTTAAAAAAAAACTTAATATAAAATAATAAAAATTCATTTGAATAAAATAATCATTTCTCTCCTACCATAAAGTTTTAAAGAATTCTCTAAATTTAGGGAAAAAAATCAGGTTTTTCTATTTTTAAGAACAAGATCATGATATCTAGCCATAAGGTTCCCCACTCTCCTACTTAGTACTTGCAACAAAAGAATCCAATTTAACAACAAACATAGTATATAGAAAATAACACATCACCAGAGATATAATACTACTGTTTATTCACCATTACTATTCTTAGTATGAGTTTTGATTCCAAACCCTAATTTCATGGATTGACCATAAAACAAAACTAAAATTATAGTTCATAAGATGAACTACAAACATATGGTCAACATATGTCTCATATGGCTAATACTAAATTCTATGACCATCTAATAAATAAAAGCCTCAAATATGCAAAATCACATTTTAAGTATCAACTATATAAAACCGGTGTTAAATTATTATCGTGTAAAAATAGAAAGAACGGGTCACGGGCTTCAAACCTTCGGTCCTTTAAGTCAATCTCGACCAACCCAACACCCACGACCTGGTATGGGGTTCAACCCCAACCCCGCAATTAGCCCAGATCCACTACATGATTCGGGTCTGAATCGAAACCCGGTTTGATCCCAGGTAGTGGACCTGACAAAAAAAACGTCAGGATTTTGTTTCGATTGATTTCACTTCGATTTTATGGATTTTGCTTCAATTACTTCTAGCATGATCTGTAGAGTAATTTCTATAGAGTCAAATAACCTAGCATGATCTGTAGAGTAATTTCTATAGAGTCAAACCCAAATCATGGGTTTTCGTCAGGACGGCGTCGACCACCACGATACACGGTAGTGATGCAAAATCAATGACCTTAGGTTCACTATTACTCCATGAAAACTACCCCAAATCAATAGAGATCGTAAATCAACAACATATACACGATAATTTTACGAATTGACATGTATATCTTACCTCAATTGATGTCTAACTCGAAAATCTGAAATTGACTTCAACAACCGATTTGTCTCTCGATACATTGTCATTTTACGAGGGGGTTTTGATCTAGAATTAAGGACGATTGTATAGAGTGATTGGATTACGAGTTGGGTGCGAGTCGTTCAAAAAAATTGGTTCCAAAACGAACCTTGCGACCAAAAAGTTTTACCCAATTTCAAAACTTTGACATATTGGCTAACGAGGCCTTTGAAGTTTCATGCGTTTACACATTACCCCTCCAGTTTGACTTTATTTTTCATTTTTAGTCTAAGGTTTGTAATTCGATTGGACACAACATATGTAAAGTGTATGTATTGTATACATATAGAGTAAATTACAAAAATCGTTCCTAAACTTTTGTTTTCGTTCCAATCTTTTTGCTATATTGGTACATACCGTTTAAACACGTATCTTATATAGTTTGTTGTAAGAAAAAAAGTCAAATAACTTAAATTATTATTGACGTACAATATTCTAATGAAAATTATTGTAGATGTTACTTCTCTCTCAAACATATCTTGGTTGAAAAATTCCAGCTATACATAATCACAAGTTTCACTACGCAACTAATTTAGTTAAATTCAAATTATGTTTGCATGAAAGCTGATACAATAAATTAAGTATGAATTCTCACTTTCACTATCGTATTTGCATGTTATTCAGAATTTGAATAAAAAAACAAGAATAGTAAGGGATCAATGATCGGGTGATGCATTATCGATGAATTGTAGAAAACAATAAAGATCAATGAATTACATCCCCGTGCCTGACTCCCTATTGCTAGGGGAGCTAAAAACCTGACAAACCCGATCAATCCAACCCGAAGCAACTCAACGTCCAATCGAGTTGTAAAATCTTCAAATCGTATGTATTGGGTTGATATCGTGTTACGATAATTTGAACCCAACCCAACCCATTGAACTCAATATCCTTTTATTTTTTGGATTTAATATGATTGTTAAGTCTCTACTAATATGTACATTAGACAATTACACCATTGCATACCCTCTTTATATACATATATTTTCAATCTCCTATCCACGGGTGGATCCACCTTAGAAAATGTGGGGGATGGGCCCCCACTTAAAAAAGAAAAAAACATTTTTTTCAAACTTAAAAACAGGTTTTTATTAACATTATAACATAGTTTTCCCTCGGTGTTTTTCTGCTTGTGCCCCCACCTAGACATGTCCAAACGGGCGGGCCAGGCGGGCCCGGGCCTAAACACTGTTCACAAGCCCGGGCTTTGGGCAGGCCCGGGCCGGGCTTTGTGGATGAGGGCTGGGCCCGATCAGGCTTTTCAAAAGACCGGGTCGGGCCCAAAACCGGGCCTAAATCGGGCCTTGTAAAAAAATATATAAATTGCATTTTTAGTAAATATTATTCGTATCCACTATAAAATACTTAATTGGGTCACTCAAACATACTTAAAAATACGTTCTATTAGAATTGTAAGCGAGAATTTGTATGAAATGAACACGAGAAAGCGAGAAATCGAGAATTGTAAGCGAGAATTGCGTTTTTTGCGTTTTTGTAAGTTGGTATCAAACTCAATACATCAACTACCTATTTATAGTGTTTTGGAGGCAAGAAAAACCAAAAAACGGCTAAAAACGACTCTAAACGGTAATAAACGGCTAGTTTTTTGAATTAAACCGAGTCGGGCTTAAACCGGGCTTGGGATCGGGCCCGAGCCGAGAAATTTGGCAAAATCAGGGCCTATTAGGGCCTGGGGGCGAGACCGGGCTTTGGGCGAGGCAGGTCGGGCTTCGGGCTCTTGGCGGGCTTTTTCGGGCCCGGGCCCATTTGGCCATCTCTACCCCCACCAACAAAAAAACCAAATAAAGTACCTCAAAATCAACCAAAAAAATTCAAAATCGACTAAAAATCGAAAAAGTTTCTCAAAATCGACAAAAAAAACTTTAAAAAAAATTGCAACAGTAGAATTAGGCTAAAAATATATCGGTCGACTTTGCGGATCTTTAGTCTACCTTAAAGGTGCCCCCACTTGGCAAAAATCCTAGATCCACAACTTCTCTTATTCATCTCTATATAACCCCTTCATATATTATGTTTAGTAAATGTGAACGTATATATGCAAATTGAGAAAAATAGTTGAATGTGATGTTTTAAGATTTAATAAATATGGTTAAGTTGTATCAAATGATTGTTGGTGAAAATTAATTATGAGTAGAAAAAACAACATATCTTATGACTTGTGAGAATATTTTAATGTGCCAAAATATCAACGTAACCAACCAGTACAATTTGGGTCGGGTTTGGTTGCACTTTCGTTTGGATTGGATTGGATTGATGTTTTTCAAACCACTATACATTTGGTTGGGTTGTTCATATATCTTCAACACAACCAATCCAATCCGTGAGCACCCGAGACCCGATTATGCGAGAAATCTCCTATATCAACGGGGTCAAGTAAACCTAGTATTTTTCGGGATCAAATAAAACAACCATCCATAGGGCACTTGATGGTTAGAAGTTAAGAGAAAAATTCAAACAAGAACGCTAACTATTTCAGAAAACACGAAAACGACTGTTCATGTGCAAAAATCACATCTTATTATACACTAACTGCAAAAATTAGGCACGAACGACTTTGACCGCTTTCTAAAGTCGTGGGGCTAATCGCGTGAATCATATATGATTTTGTACGTGGATTATGTATGATTTTATACATTAGCGCCGATTCTCGTAATTTTTTAAATATTTAGCGTTCTTGTATTAACCCATGGGTATTAAAAGTTAATAAAAATTAGGACTAAAAATTAAAACAAAAGGCATACAAAATTTAAGATGGAGAAAGGAGACACGCCGAAATCACGTGGTGTTTAATTTTAACAGCCACAGCTTAGGGCGCCGCCACCACCATCTGCTTATCGCCGCCACCACCACCTTGCCACCTCCGTTTTTTCAGGCCTTGTGTGTGACTGTGAAGAGAGAGAGGGAGTGCCGCTGCCGCGCCGTCGGCCTCCGCCCGCTGAAACGAGACCGACGTTGCTCCGCCTGCCGCTGCCTGTCGCCGCCTGCTGCCGTCTCCCGCCGCGCGTCGCCCGCCGCCGTCGCCTGCCGCCGTCACCGGGTACTGGTTAGTGATGCCGTCTTGCGCCGCTTCCGGTTCTTCGTCTCCTTGTGGCTCATAATCCCTTTGTGGCTTTCTATATCCCTGTGTGGATCTTTTCCCTTGTGGCTTTTTAGTCTTTTGTTCCGGTCAAAGCAGATCCCAGGAAAACACAACAAGTAGAGTGGATTTTATCCACTTTCATCAAGGAGAAAACTTCAAAGTGGCACATTCCCACTTTTCTCTTACCTTCAGATCTACTTTTGCGAGAAAACCATGGAATCAGATGTTGATTTCCCTCAGTTGGAACGATATGGGACTTATCCTAGCGGTGGTTAGACGAGGTTACGAAGCGGCTTTTGAGTCACTTCCGTTGTTGTCTTGTCTTTATCCTTTTGTTGTTTTTAAGTCCTTTCTCTTTGGTGTTCCTTGTTATGTAATGTTTCTTGTTTAATGAAGGGTTTGTTATGTTTCAAAAAAAAAAAACAGCCACAGCTTAGGGTTTTAAGGTAAACCCTAACTCATCCTCTATATATAACAAACCCTCCATGTTTGAGTTTCTTCTGTGCCTCCATCTTCGCTTTCGCAACTTTTAGGGTTTTCTGTTTTCAATTTATGGCGATCTCCAATGGTTATTCTTAGAAAAAAGTTTAGGTTTGCGTATTTATGATTGCAACCGTATTTCAAAATATTTGTTGATTTTGCATCGAAAATACTGATTACCGGCGCTCTTGAATGTAAATAGGTGTCGTGTATGAGCCGATGCTATATTGATTTCTTCTCCGTTTTCTGAATTTTCAGCTTCTGAGGTTTTAGGTCTCTTCGATGAGCTAAAACATTAAATCGAAGACGATGGATCAGATCACCTTATTTTTCTCCGACACTTTCCAATCTTGCAATCATCACAATGTCAGTTTACGAATAACATACACCATGTGACATCTAAAGAAAAACTAGTCCACTGTCATAAACTCACCAATTTCTTGGTGTTTTCATAGAAAAGATAATTAACCAAAATAACCAACTTGGAAAATGTACTTTTTCTAAATTAAATATGCTTCTAGTGGGGTCTGCTTGCGAAATTGCCCACCAGAATCATATTTTATTCATAAAAGATATATATTTCACAAGATGCAAAATGAATGCTTGCTATTTTGGTTCAAATACGAGAAGGTTGGCTAAAAAGTGAAAATATTCATCCAAAACGGATAGTTTGGTCAATTACCCCATAAAAATGCAGATATACTATTACTAATCTGTAGTGATCTTGAAATCAACCTGGCTGAAGAAAACGAGTTTTTCGATCTTTTAGCTTTCACAACAATTCTTCAAGATTTGCACAATCTGTATTTACTTCCAACGATGATCTTCAAAGCAAACCCTTTTTCAGACCTTTTTTTATATAAAATCATCAAGAAAGATCATTGATTACCCTTGTACAATATGAAATACCGTCGCATAGCATCATCTTATACTTCACCCTCCATCGTATTGCCAATTTCCATTTATCCAAGGACCTTATTGCCTTTCTGGGCAAATCCATGATTTCTTCGTTCAATAAACCCTTGTTTTTCAGGAAGGCACAACTCTCATCTGTAAAACCCAACAATGCACTCTTGACCTCCATGGCTGACTCAAACTCTTTATCCAGAACAGATAACAATAACTTATCTTCTTCAATAGATGTCAAACTCTTCAAGACTAAACCACATTTCTTTGCTAACCACTCCATAACAATAATCTCATTTACAGTTGATACAAATGATCCAGAATAAGCAAGGTGTCGAACCGATTTCTGTAGGTGTGTGGGCGTTGCCCATAATCGCATAGCAGATAGCAGGGCAAAAGATGGGTTTCCGTTTTGTTGGATGTATAGAGAGTCTCTTGGCCACGAGCATAAAGAATGAAGGTCGGAAGGTAACGAAATATAGGCTTTGTCATTTGGGTTTTCATCTAGAATGAAACCATAGTGTTCAAGAAGCTCCAAATTCGTGTATGTTCCATAGCTTAACAGAACCTGCAATATGAAACCAGCTGTTTGGTAATTATGTCTCATTTTTTTTCAAATAGGAACATAAGAGAAACAATATGTAAATTATGCTTCAAAGTTTAGGAAGAATGTTAGGTGGCGTTTGGTTTGCAGATTTTGATGGAATTGGAATGTAGAATTCCATTGAGCAAATTTCATTCCTTCGTTCGGTTAGTTCTTTTTCACATAAGGAATCTCTGAATTCCATCAAACTCCACATATGAGGGAATTTAACATTCCTTACCAACTATGCGGTATTTTGATTGAATGGAATTCTTTTTTCATAATACCAATTATACCCTTAATCCAATATAACCTAATTTATTAAAGCATTTTTTGTTTAAAAAAATTAAAACTATCAAAAAGGGTATTTTGGTCATTTACCAAAAAATCATTCCAATTCCAAAGCTACATTCTGTGAACCAAACAGATTCCAATTCTTTTAACAGATTTTATTCCAACTCTGTCAACCAAACAGGTGGTCAAACTTGACAACATTCAATTCCAATTCCTTCAAAGTCAAACTCTTTTGACAGATTCCATTCCATCAAAAAACATTATGCGAACCAAACGACACCTACCTGATCTCCTTTTTTGTAGTTTCTTCTAGCATAGAAGCAATATGCAGCAGATTCTTCTTCAAATACACCATCGGTCAACCTTAGGGACTGACCATCTGACTGTTCTCCATCGGTCACCATCTCCCCGGGTGCCGCATAATTGAAAAGGTCACCCACTGGACAAAAACAACCAGCAGCATCCCATGGAATATGCATTGTGCGGGAAGATATCTTCAAACGATTTAAAAAAAACTGGGATTAAATATCAGTATGTATCAAACAAGTTTTAAACATGATTAAGTTTTTAAACACCGAATTATGATTGTTGCGCTTGTTAAAAACAAATTGCCAGATTAGATACACTTACAGATGCAGAAGCCCAGATCCATGCCTTGAAGCTCATGTAATGTGGCTTAAACATAAGTTCTTCCATAATGGCAGTAGCATTTTTCCACTCCATTTTGGCCTTCTCCAATGCCTTCTGTGCAGCCCAAGTAGCATCATCCAGCTGCCAGTTACTTGAAACACTTCAGAATAACATGTCCCAGACAAGGAAGATGAATGCACATAGCTCTTTTTATATATTTATTATAAGGTAAACAAGTATATTCTCACTTGCAAAGCTTGTATCTCAAACTGATCGAAACTTGACAATATGTCATAATTGGAAGGGAATTGTGTCAAATAAGGGTACCACCAAGAACGCTTTCCCTTAGCCACTTCATTTAGCAATGCCACAGTCAGTATCTGCACTACAAAAATGTTTCAGAATTACATTTTTGTTTCTTATTTCTTTAGATACAAGCATGCAATTGGTTCTACATCAATAGCTCATTTGTAAGAAAATGTGTTATGAATCGAAATATCTGCTTTAGAGCTTCTGAAGTGATGAATTCATATCAAGTATCAACTATATAAAATTGGCCTAAACTAACATATAAATGTACAATTCGCTGCTATTAACGAACAATAACATAAATATACCTGAGTAGAAGACAGAGAAAATTTGGGGACAGATGTGGAGAGCCTATGATCATTCAATATTAGGGTTTGGGAGGTCATTAAAGCTGACTTTGGAACTCTGAGTATCAATTGGCCTTTCTGAAGATCACGCACTGCACATAATCCTCTCCTGGAGAATATATCACCAAAAAGCACACGTATTACACAATACACACACATCTAGAGAACTACGGAAAGGATTAAGAGCTTTAAGTTACCCGCCGGCGTTAGGGAAATTGGATATAGAGAGAGATTTTCCGAGGCAAGAAGACGCCTGCCGATGATTAGGGCCCTGCAATCCTTCTTCGTCGACGTTGATAAAGGGAGAATCAGAAATTCCGAGAGCAGTTGCCCATTCCATGAAGTTTTCCAGCTTGACTGCTTCCCCCATCTCCGTCGTTCCTCCCACCGGAACCACCGACCCAAAACCCTCTTAAACCCAACAATTGTATTAATCGAGTTGGGCAGGGCCTTCATTAGCCCAACTGCAATACACACCACCGTCACCACGTACTCACGTAGTACACAGATGGCCAAAATATCGGACCGTGTCGGGCCAGCCCAGGTCTCACTCCAAATCCAAACTAGACATGGCCAAATGGGTGGGCCGGACCGGGCTTTGGGCGGACTGGGCCAAAGCACTATTCAAAGACTCGGGGGTTTTTTCGGATCGGGCCGGGCTTGATGGTTGAGGGTCCGACCTGTTAAGGCTTTTAAAAGACCGGTCTTATAAACCGGGCTTTTTAAAATATATATATATATATACTAGGTTTGAACCCGTGTATTACACAGGGTAATTTAAAAAAATTAAATCATGTCAGAAAACTTATCTTACAGATATGAATGATCATCGAAAGTACGATGCTACTTTTTTAAGCTTTTTTCCCTTTAGAGTTATTTTTTTTGCAGCTGGTTACAAAATGTTCTTGTTTTAGGCAGTTTTTACAAAGGATGTTTTGCAAAAAATTAATAAAAAATATGAATAAATATTAAAAATTGATCAATTAATTTGCATAATTCATTTTGATGTCATATGACTTCTTCTCTCATATCTTAATTGTTCATAGTTTAGTAGCAAAAAAAGGATCAAAACAACATTCTTCAACAACAGAAATGGAAACCTGTTCATATTAACAATAAAACAGAGCTTGATTACTAAAGAGATAGTAAAATTGTAAAAATCTAAAAGATTCTTAGAAATCAAAATCAACCCAAAACAAAAGATGATTTCAAAAAATAAAACAAACCCAAATTAGTTTCAGTCAAATCCCAATTCTCCAAATTGGTCCAAAAACAGTAGTTTTGATTGTTTTTTGGTGAAAGAAATCGACACAACATAAATTAATAAAATAATCAGTTATGAACATTGAGAAGAAACCCATTTAATTTAAAGCTTTTTTCTTGGCAAAAAACATTAAGGTTATCCCACCTCAGTTGGATTAATTTTAACGGGTTTTAGACATTGAATGAAAAGGAAATTTCTAAGAAAATTTCTTGGCCGTTTTGGTTTCTTATCTTTTTGTGTGACGTGATAACTCCAAGACTTTAATTTGAAGTAGCCTTGCATGAAAAGGAAGCAAACGAAGTACGTTTTTAGGAGAAATAAACAGTAAATATTCAGTTCATTATGAAGGACGGCATTTTAGACATTGAAAACGGGTCTAGTGCATAATCTTAGTTTTCGAACAGTACATGGTAGGGCCATGTGACCTAGGGACCGAAACTATATGGTTTTCGTTTCGATGATAGATAACCATATGGATAGGGATAGGTATAGGTGTCCAATTATCTTGGCTAATCATTTATCAATGTAAACACATGGTTCTTAATTAATCCCAACTAAAATCAAACTTCTAATCATTTAAAGTACTAGCATACAACTAATTATGCATAATGTATAATTTTTAACAGTGTTGTATATTTAATTATTCTTAATTTATATTATATTTTAAAATTTATTGATGTATTCTAATACGATTGAAACAAACATAGTATATATAATCGCTTGTTTCTCATCCACACCTCTTGCCAAACGTAGTCTTTCATTTGTCGTCTTTCATCTTCTAACTCTTCGTTTCTTTTTGCTTATTTCTATATTTAGACTTCTTGAATCCCAATATATGTTTTTTATGACATAATAAATATGTTGATTTCATCTACTTGTATCCAAATTGGTTATCTTTTTAGAAGAAATTCCACGTGTTTTCAACTTAATGTTTTTTCTTGGCAAAAAACATTAAGGTTATCCCACCTCAGTTGGACAAAAAATTCCCCAAACGATCAAAAACTGATCTATAACGGCTATAAACAGCTAGTTTTTTGAAATTGGGCGGGCCAGGCTAGAACCGGGCTTGGGACCGGGCCGGAACCGAGCTCGGGCCGGGAAAATTCTGAAAATTGTCGGCCTGTTATGGCCTAACGGGTTGGGACCGGACTTCTACCGGGCCGGGCTGGGACCGGGCTTCGTGCGGGCTGGGCTTCAGGCCCCTACCGAGTCGGTCCGGGACCGGGCCCATTTGGCCACCTCTACTCCAAACCGGGCTGAAACACTATTACAAAACTCGGACTCTTTTGGGCCTGGCTCGGGCTTTAGCCCAAAATACCAAGCCCACTTAGGCTTTTATAAACCCGGGCTTTAGGACCGGGCCTTAAACCGGGTCGTGACCAGGCCTTTACAATTTTTTTAAAAAATTTATAAATGTTATTCTAATTATCATTTCTAAATGTAATACACTTAAAAATGCGTTAATTTGGTCGCTCAAATATACTTAAAAAATACGTTTTATTATAGTTTTGATTGAACAATACATTTAAAAAAATACATTGAATTATAAAGAAAATACATTGAATTATAAAGAAAATAAATTGAATTATAAAGAAAATACACTTAATCCTCCCATAGGTGGTAGCGAGGTTGTAGATACTTTTTGATCATCTTGGTCATGAGAGGATTGTTGAAATGCCCAAACGGCAACCCCATTTGAATGACACATTTAGTTGTCATTTATCGGGTCAACATGGCATCATACGACAATATTTGACCTTGATTGTCAAGTATGGGTTGACTTGAATCACCATATTATAAGCATTCCAAATATCGGATTTTTGTCTGTGTTCGGCAATAATTTCTCTAATTTGTTCGTTTAATGCATCACCACCGGCCATTTTGAGCGAAAGATGGAAAAATTGAGAGATTGAGAAGTTGCGAAAAACGAACACGAGGTAGCGAGAAATCGATAATTGTGAGCGAGAATTGCGTTTTTTGCGTTTTGTAACTTGGTATGTAACCTCATACACCAAATATCCTATTTATAGTGTTGAGGAATGATTGAAAATAAAAAAACGGTTAGAAAACTAAAAAACGGTCATATAGCCGTTTTCTAACGGTCACTGTTTTTGAAATGGAAACGGGTCGGGCTTGGATCCGGGCCGCAATCGTGCTTCGGGTCGGGCCGCCGAAACTTCCAAATACATGGCCCGGTTGTAATTGACGGGCTTGGGACCGGGCTTTAGGCGGGCTGGGCTTCTAGCTTTTGGCGGGTCGGGCCGGATCCGGGACCAAATGGCCATCTCTACATAGGCATGGTCCAATGGGCTCGACGACTGGCAGAGGACTGGGATCGATTTGGAACCGGTGTGGGATCGGTTTGGGATTATCGGTTACGGCTTGATTACGATATTCCACTTAAAATAGGGCCCAACCTTGAACATGCCCGATTTTTATTTAACATTTATTCATAAAATTTAATTTAAATGTGTTTTTAAATGTGTAGATTGAGTGTATCCACACACGTTTTGCAAGACTCCTTGCAAGATGACATGACATACCATGTGACTTGCAAGGTCTTGCAAAAGAATCCACTTATTTCATAATTAGAAAGATATTTCACAAACAATATATATTAAACAAATGCATTTGTGTTTAATTTAATTAATTAATTTGTTTGTTTAAACATTAATTATTAATATGTTTATTAAATTTAATTCATTTATTAGTTTATTTGAACATTATTTTTTTAATATTTTTAATAAAATTTCTTACCCACGCTTTATTTTAAAAAATGATATTTTATGTAATGTTTTTTATTTGGAGTCGATTTGGAGAATGTTGGTCCCGAAGGCCTATACAAGTTTGTAGAAGGGGGGGTTGAATACAAACACACAGATTTTACTTTTCTAAATTGTTTATTGATAAATCATTAACAATTTACAGCTTGTTGCGGAAACAAGATTAAGGATAAACCTAAATCTAAACAAGTTGGAACACTAAGGTTTCTTGCACTAAGAAAGATAAGGAAATTACTAATAATAACCTATCTTGAGATAAGAGATTGAACTTGTCCAGAGTTAGCAAGTTACTTCAAATGAAGTGGGTTCATCTCTTTATATACTGCATTTAATGCAAGTCAGTATACACTTTACACGTGTCATCAGCTGGTTGGTTGCATGTCATTGACCTTGGTTGACAACCTTAGTAGCCGCATGGATGAACAGTGTAGTATCAGAGTGGTTGTACGATTTCAGACAGTCGGAGGTTCTTTTCTGACATTTCGTACGGAGTCGTGCAAGGGAGGTTAAGACAAAAGTACTTTGTACGGAGGACTTCATGATCAACTTTCGTTGATTCAGCGATCTATCATTTCATATCAGCGAATGATAGAGTTCAGCGATAGCTGAAGTCTTGTACTTGATACTTCACGTTGAGTGGACAAATCTGAGTCTTCGCTGATCCGCATCAGTTCATTAGGAGACTTGTCGCTGGTTCTTGAGCTTGATCTTCGACTTCAGCGTAGAACCTTTGTTGACGTGAAACTTGTCTTCAGGGATCATAAGTAAACAACTAACTTATCAGCGATCATCATAATGACTGAACAGACTCAGAGCATTAATGGTGAACAGTGTTCGCTGAATGTTTAATTTAAAAAGCGAGAGTTCCTATCAGCGGTACTGTAAGATCTTAGTACTTATCAGCGATAGTGAAACTCTGATACATATTGTTTACTTACAATTTTAACTAAGTATATAAGAGAGGGTCATTATCAAATCACTGAGGGTTTGGATCAACAATCTTCCCCTATTTGATTATGACATAGCAACAAAGAAAATTGCTATAAAATGAAAACATAAGGATAAAAAGAACTCATAAAATATTTGTCCCTTTTACTGTTTTCTGGGATCTTTTCAGTACTGATGGAGTAAAGTACTTTCGCTGAAATCTTTCTTTAAAACTTTGAATCAGGATACAAAGAGAAATGAAAAGATTACAAGTACGAGCGAAATAAATTACAAGTACAGAAGAATAACTGATACAATAGAGAAAAGGCGATCATATCAGCTTATAAAGGTTCTTCCTTAATGAGAAGTTCATCAAGGGTCTTTGATGTGGGGATCATCCAGTCAGGGACATCTTCTCCTTGATTCTTTTTCTTCAGAGCTGCTTCAAAAATCAAGGGCTTCAGGTGTCTAGCTTTGATGTTGCGTCTGACTTCACACCAGTATACGAGATCTCTGAGTTGTTCGATGGGAGCGATGTCTAGCTCAGAGATACGTTGAAAGTGATGATTTCCATAGTAGTCTAAAAAGAATATACCATAGGGATCACTTACAACTGTGCCAGGAATGAATGTTTCTCCAGGTGGTAGAGAGGTGTCAAGCATTGAGAGATCGGCAGCAGGGCCAACAATTTCAGCACGAGAGAAACCAATGCCCGTTTCATTCCGAATATGAGGACCTGAATCAGAGGCTTTCTTTTTCTTATCAGGGACTTTTCTTGGTTGAGGAAGAGTAGGAGGAATATCCACAGCAGATGAAAGCAGGTCGATCTGTTTGTTTAAGATCTTCTCGACATGGCTTTTGAACTTTGAGCGCGATCCCTGAATGGCTAATTTTGTTTCTAACCATTCAGAGAGACCAAACTTTTCTAAGGTAGCAGCATAGAAAGTTTGCTTGGTTTCATCATCTCTGTAGACGTCCACTTCAACAACAGGAACTTCAGCGTACAGTCTTCCTCTGATGTTTGCCTTGACGATTTTGGATGGTCTAGATCGATAGGTCAGCATTTGTTTAGCCCATTCCAAAGTCGTATCAGAGACCTTAGTCTTTTCTCTAACAATCTCTTGAGCATCATCCCATAGCTGACGTTGAACATCAATGGGAACTCTTTTCAGCTTGGGGTCTTTTATTGATCGTTGAGTAAGTTTGATGGCGTATTCTCTGTCTTTTTCTTCAGCTTCCTTTCTTTCAGCGAGTAGACGTTCAACTCTGAGGTGTTCCTGGTATTCAGCTTTGGAAATTCTGAACTTTGGAGGAACTAAAGGAAGTTGATCACGCCTCAGAATGATTCGCTGATCCTCGAATCGCTTTATTATCTCCTCTCTTCTTTTCTGATCCTCTTCACTTAGATTTTGAGGAGCCAAGGAAGGTCTGCCTCTGTGCGAGAGTAGCTGTTCTTCTGGTTCATCAGTCTCAGAGATTAAATCTAAGACTGGGATTATTTCTTCAGCAGCAGCTGGTATTATTGGTGAAGTCGCAGTTGTGGAGCCTTCGGCGATATCCTCAAACAGGGGAGAGGACTGACAAACCGGCTTTTCAAGCAAGATCATCCGATTGTCATCTTCAGCGACGCTTTTGCCTTTGCCTTTCTCAGCTCCATAGGCTGAGGGCTTTGTCTTTGTCCGCTCCCCTGAAGGTTCATTTATCGAGATTCCCTTAAGAGCTTTGATCTTTGGAGCAGGTTTGACGATAAAGAAGTCATCGTCATCTTCGTCATCATCATCATCATTCTTTGAAGAAGAAGATGGTTCATCATCAGGGATGTCGACGACTTCATCATCTTCTGCTTCGGATTCAGTTTTCTCAGCTTCTTCTTCGAGTTGCTCCCCCTCAGATACAGAGGCGAGCTTCTCGGTTTCCTCAGGGTTTTCATCTCCCTGAGGTCCAGCGGTGGTTTCTTCAGCATTCGTCTTCTCTCCCCTGATAGATTCATCATGGGAAAGGTCAGCGCTCTTGGCGAGATCTTCAGCGTTCTTCTCCCCCTCTTTTTCATGATGACTGGGGGAGGAATGGCTAGATTCAGCAGCGTTGGTAGGTTCTCTGTCTTCTTGGCCAGAGAGACTTACACAAGCTTCAATCTTTGCTAATCTGTCTTCAAGGCCAGAAATAGCAGGATTGATCTTCCCGAGCTCAATGCGATTTGCCGCTGTAAAATGTTCAGATTCAGGGACAGGGGCAGGAGCAGGAGTATTCGCCTTGTGCAGCAGTTGTTCGATCATAGTCTTCATCGAACCAACGTCAGTCTTTACAGAGCTTAAGTCAGTCGTCAGAGTTTTGACATTTGTCTTCACAGCAGACATATCTCCCTCTAGTGTTCCAACCGATGTCTTCAGCGTTGTTACCTCGTTGGACATGGACGAAACTGAGTTTTTGAGAGAGGTGTAGTCTGTGTAGATATCAGCGAGCACCTTGGCGAAGTCGCTGAGAGTCTTATCAACTTGCTTCATGTCATTTGTGGAAGCCTTCTTCTCCACCACCGTTGTCAGTTTGTTCAGATTCTCTCCAGCGTTTGTTACAACTGTAGAGTTATTGGAGAGAGTAGTGGTGAGACCTATCAGCTTTGTCTCCACGGACTTCAGAGAGGCGTTGATATCTCCCAAATTAGGACCTGTAACATATAAGAACTTGTGAACAGAGGAAAGCTCAGAAGTTTGGGGTTTAGTCACAGTGTTTATGGGTTGTTGTTTACCTGCAGGAGGATTGGTGAATTCATCAAAATCACGGGTTCCTGAGTAAAGTTCCATGTCATCTTCAAAAGTGCCCATGGATTTTTCTGCAGGTCCTGTCTTCATCATTCCTGGAGAATCAACTTTATGTTCCGAGGAAATGATGGCAGCTCCAGCTAGATCTGGAGTAGAGACCAAATGAGTGGAGGGAGGAGCGAAGGATAAGAGTGGGGGTTGGGTTATGAGTTCAGCGTTGGATTCGCTGACAATCACTTCATCAGTCTTTTGAGAGACTGAAGGAGGTTGGGTAGGTTCCAAGTTTGTAACCTCAGCGTTTAGAGACGCTGAAGTTGGGATAAAAGGGATGGCTTGTTCAGGTGTGGCAGAGCGTACCACTGAACGTTCCTTCAGCTCTGCAGAAAGAGCTGAGGAGTCTTCAGCATGAGATTGCTGGGGTTGCTCCTTTGTTTTCTTGATCCTTTTAGAATCAAGTGGGGTAGATGAATGTTTCCTTTTCTTAGAAGGAGAGGATTTTGTGGCCAGGGAATCAGCGATGGGTATTGTCGCTGAAGGAGCCACAGAAGTAGAAGAAGGGTTGAGAAGAGTTAAGAGGGTAGAAAGACGTACCTCATTTTCAACAGGTTTGAAGTCGAGTACCTTAGGGCCAATCTGAGAGAGTTTTAGATCGCCCTCTTGCGGGTAGCTGTCCTTCAGGCCATATTGAAAGATAGAGCTGATGAATCGGGGGTAGGGAACCCAAGCAGGCCTGTCAGCGGCAGAGTCTACTCTTTGCAGCAAGTCATCATAGATGAGAGATGCCCAGTCAATGTGTAGACCTTTCAGCAGAGCGTATCCCATAGCTTGCTGAGGTTGAGCGGCTTGATCAGAAGAGCCGGTCTTGGCAGTCATGCAGCTGATAAGGTGAGCGAAGATGAAGTTCATCTCGCTGGGCATTTTCGATTTCTTCAGCAGTGTTAGCTTCTTCTCAGGCTTCTTGTCTCTGCCCATTTCCCATACATAGCCCATTGCATCAAAAAATGCAATAAGAGCTTCTTTGTCAGCGATCTTCTTATGGTCAGGGAAAGGAACAAAAGGTTTTTCCTTTGTAGCGATGGGAAAGTTCAGAGCTTTGCGAATGATGGCGGGTGTGATCTTTATCGTGCCATATTCAGTATCGCAGAGGATACAATCAACTGTTTTGGAGGGATCTTTGGCGGATGGTAGCTGAGAGTGTCTGGCAGAGTATTAGAACTGAGATAGTAGCAGCTGACTTGCAGGGGGTGAAATGGTCAGGGCTGTTGAAATGCAGCAATTCTTCAGGAAATTCACAGCATCTGTCAGATGTGTGACTTGCTTTCGAGGAGGAAACTCGAGAAGCACAGAAAGGTTGTTTATCTTAGTCCAGTCTAGTTGATTAAGATTGAACTTAACCTGAGGAGCCTTGATGATTTCCACTTCCTCAGAGTCAGTAGAGAAGTTCTCAGCGGTAGTAGGAGTGTTAGATGTTGCCATTTCCTGTATTATCAGTTCAACCAAAGATTAACAAATAAGAATAATCTTAATGTGGAAAGAATTTCCAATAAGATGTTTCGAATTTTATCCATTTCATTCAGACACAAATGTCTTAATGAAGATTAGGGTTTTTCATGATTTTTGAAACGAAATGTAAAACCCATTTTCTTGTTTTCCAGTTTTCTATGAAGAAATAGATTCTGGAAACGAATGAAGAACAAGTTTAAGATTTTGCATTTAAACTTGAAGAACAACCATGAAATGGTTGTGTTCATAAAACCACGAAAGAAAATGATTTCATTTTACGAAGTTCTTTTGTTTGATCTTGTTAAAACAATGAGAAGATCGGAAACAAGTTATACGCATTCGGTAATAAATAAGAACATATTAACCTTGATGTTTGATGAAGAAGATGATGAACAGTTCTTGAAGTTTTTGAAATCACAAATGCAACAGTGAATTCTTTCTTGCGGAGGAAGATTGATCGCGTAAAAGAAAAATATAAACAAAGAATTTGTTTATATAGAGATTTTAGAAAGAGAAAATCTTGAGCGGGAAAAGATTTTCATCATGACACGAACACGTGTTTGCATTTGATTGGAAGTTTGAACGAGACGTGCAAACGTGTGTCAGGAAGAGAAAACGTGTCGGGGTTTTATCCGTTGCAATGACGTCACAACTGTCCTTTCATATTCTTGGTTGTCTCTGAGGTTTTGAAAAACTCAGAGATACTTTTGAAAAACATGAAGCACTGAATGAAAATATTCAGTGAAGGTTTTAAGAAATTTCAAAAATATCGCTGTTAAGGAAGAGATATTCAGCGATGCATTTTGTTTTGAAATCTTGCATTTTCATGCGATTGTCAGAGAGAGTAAACATACCTTGATATCAGTGAATCAAGTTTATTTAAAGAGAAGATGATAGAATGGGTTATACAAGTTGATTTTATCCTTTCGTTGATCAATGTGAACCGCTGAAGATTTTATCCTTCAAAGTTCAGCATTCCAAGCTCGCTGATGAGAAAGTTGAATCTTGTCTCATCAAGAGGTTTGGTAAATAAGTCAGCTAACTGATAATCAGTTGGGATAAAATGAAGTTCTATATCACCATTCATCACATGATCTCTGATAAAATGATATCTGATTTCTATATGTTTGGTCTTTGAATGTAGTACTGGATTGTTTGCTATAGCGATGGCTCTTGTGCTGTCGCAATAGATTGGAATTTTGGAGAGCTGAAGATCATAGTCTAGTAGCTGATTTCTCATCCACAAGACTTGAGAACAACAGCTTCCAGCAGCTACATATTCAGCTTCAGCTGTGGAAGTGGACACTGAATTTTGCTTTTTACTTGTCCAACTTACCAGCTTTCCACCCAGGAGCTGACATCCTCCTGTGGTGCTTTTCCTATCCATTTTGCAACCTGCAAAATCACTATCTGAATAGGCGGTTAGATCAAATCCTGAATCTTTGGGATACCAAAGACCTAGATTCGTTGTACCCTTAAGATATCGAAAGATTCGCTTTACAGCTTTCATATGAGATATCTTAGGTTCAACTTGATATCGTGCACACAAGCATGTTGCAAACATAATATCGGGTCGGCTAGCTGTAAGATACAATAGTGAGCCGATCATCCCACGGTACAGCGTGACATTGACAGGAACACCCTTAGTGTCCTTATCAAGTGTCAGCGGTGGTGCCATAGGGGTTTTCATAGCTGAACTTTCAGTTAAGTCGAATTTCTTCAGCATATCTTTAACATATTTTCCCTGATTTATAAAAGTTCCTTTTTCAGTTTGCTTAATCTGAAGACCAAGGAAATATGTTAGTTCACCCATCATGCTCATTTTATACTCATCTTTCATTCTATCAGTGAAACGAGTACAAAGCTCAGGGTTAGTAGAACCAAATATAATGTCATCAACATATATTTGAACTAAAATGATATGGCCTTTCACTTTTCTAAAAAATAGAGTTTTGTCAATCTTACCTCGCTCAAATTTTTCAATATGGAGATAAGTAGAAAGAGTGTCATACCATGCACGAGGAGCTTGCTTCAAACCATAAAGTGCCTTATCCAGTTTATAAACATAACCTGGACGCTTAGAATCTGAGAATCCTGGAGGTTGTTCCACATACACTTCTTCATTCAGCTTTCCATTTAGAAACGCTGACTTAACATCCATCTGATGTACTTTGAAGTTTTTGTGTACAGCATATGCTAAGAATAGACGAATAGATTCAAGTCTTGCTACAGGAGCAAATGTTTCGTCATAATCTATACCTTCCTCTTGTCTGTATCCCTGAGCAACAAGTCGAGCTTTGTTGCGGGTTACAGTACCATGTTCGTCCAACTTATTTCGATAGATCCATTTAGTGCCTATTACTGTTTTATCAGTTGGTCTCCGAACAAGTTTCCAAACTTTGTTTCTTTCGAATTCAGTCAGCTCTTCTTGCATGGCGCTGACCCAGTTTGGATCTTTGAGGGCATCATCTACTTTCTTTGGTTCAGTTAGTGAAATAAAATTTACAAATAAACAAATATTACCTGCACTTCGTCGAGTCTGAATCCCAGCGTTTGGATCACCAAGAATTTGATCAATTGGATGATTTATAGTCCATCGCTGAGCCGGAGCGTAAGACGCTGACTCAACTTGAACTGGAGGAGCTGAAGATGAAGCTTCAGCGACGTCAGGAGTATCAGCCAAGAGAGGAATGGATGCAGTTGTCATTATATTCACTGATTGCTGAGAAGTAGATGGAATGTCTGAGACATTTGGTTCAGCGTTAGGTATAGTGTTTATAGGAACAACTGAGACCCAAGAAGTTTCAGCTTCACTGTTCTGCATATTTGGAATGATAGGACTATCATCTTCTACTGGATGAGCATGAGTAGTGGGAATAACTTCTGAATCACCAAGATGAGAAAACATCCATTGATTCAGTTCTTCAGTATCAGCGGACGGTTTAGAGTTCGCTGAACGGGATTCGTCAAACGTGATGTGAATAGTTTCTTCTACAGTTTGCCTTCTACGATTGAAGACTCTGAAGGCTTTGGAAACTGAGGAGTATCCAAGAAAGATTCCATCATCAGCCTTAGGATCAAAATTTCCAAGAGCATCTCTGTTGTTCAGTATAAAACACTGACATCCAAAGATGTGAAGAAAGCTGATTGAAGGCTTTCTCCCATGAAAGAGTTCATAGGCTGTCTTTTTGAATCTTTTAACTATCAGCGACCTGTTTTGCGTAAAACAAGCAGTGTTGACAGCTTCTGCCCAAAACTGAGTAGGCATGTGAGAATCGCTGAGCATTGAACGTGCAGCTTCAATAATTGTTTTATTTCTTCTTTCAGCGACTCCATTTTGTTGCGGTGTTCTCACTGAAGAAAAGTTGTGAGAAATACCCTTACTCTCAAGGAAGGAATCAAGAGAACTATTTTTGAATTCAGTCCCATGATCACTCCTTATTGAGCGAACGGTCAGATTGTTCAGGGTTTCCATCTTCCGAACAAAATTGATAAGTTCTTCAGGGGTGTCACTCTTAGAACGGAGAAACATTACCCAAGTGAAGCGAGAGAATTCATCAACTATGACCAGCGTATATTTCTTTCCAGCGATGGATTGTTTGTTAACAGGGCCAAACAAATCCATATGGAGTAGTTGTAGAGGAGATGACACTGAAGAAACTTGCTTTGATTTAAAGCTTGCTTTGGTCTGCTTCCCCTTTTCACACGCTGAACATAACGACTCTTTGGCGTATGAATGCTGAGGTAGACCAGTGACTAACTCTTTTGAAGAAAGAGTGTTCAGTGTCTTGAAATTTAGATGAGATAGCCTCTTATGCCATAGCCAGTTGACATCAGATGAGGCCTTTGAGAAGAAACAGGAGTTCTCAGTGGTTGTTGAGTCCATGTTTATTACATAAACATTTTCCAAACGATAACCGCTGAGAACTATCTTCTCCTTTTTGTCAGAGACAAAGCAGGATTCCTTAGTAAAGATTACTTTGTTATACATGTCGCAAAGCTGACTGATGCTTAGAAGATTATGCTTCAGCCCTTCAACATATGCGACTCTTCTGAAGGAGGTTGTACCATTTGAAAGTACACCATACCCTCGGGTATGTCCTTTTCCATTTCCACCGAAAGTCACAGAGGGACCCTTCTCTTCTTTGTATTCAGCGAGCAGGCTTTTCTTTCCAGTCATGTGTCTAGAGCATCTGCTATCAAGATACCAGATACCCTTCTTAACCTGCAATACAAAGGAAGATTAGTTTTTCTTGGGTATCCACTTAACCATGTATACACGTTTGTCAATGGAAGTAGTTGGAATGGAAGGTTCAGCAGTCTTCGCAGCATTTGAAGATTCAGCTTTGTCTTTCTTCACTTTGGTTAATTTCTTAACCTCAGTGGTAGAATTCACCTTGACCTGATTTGCACCAGGGTTGGTCTTCTTTGCCTTGGGGGCAATCTTCACCTTAGCTATCTTTTCAGCTTTGGTGGCTGTGGGGCACTTACTAGCAATATGATCGGTAAGTCCACAGTGATAACATTTCTTATATCTAAAAATAGTTCTAGGACCATTTGAATGCTGAGCTTTTAATTTCAAATTAGAAGTGTCAGCACCAAGTAAACTATTGGCTTTAGAAATGGGACGAACATTCAGTTCTTCAGATTTCTTACCAAGGAAATCCAATCTGAGTCTAGGAGTAGATCGCTGAATAAATCCAGATATCTGCTTCCTTGATCCAGAGGGATGAGCCACTGAAGCTTTAGAAGCATTCAGTTTTGGTACTAAGGTACCCTTCTGAGGATTCTGGTAAATAACAATTCATTTACCTTTGTCTTTAAAGACAAAGGTAGGTTTTGAATAAACCATTTTCTCCTTGCCTTTTGAGGAGGTAGGAGTTTCCTCAGGGATTGGTGTAACGGACGAGGAGCACTGAGAAGATGAAGTATCAGCGACTGAGGATACGAACGTTCCAAATTTAAGCATTGAACGCTCAGTGGTTAGTTTTGGAGTTTCATAATTGTAACACAAACCACGTTTATCACTCAGGGGAATCTGAGACTTTATTATCTCAGTGATCTTTGTTGAAGAATTACACCATCCTTCAACAGTAGCTTTTTCAGCCTTTAATGCAGCGATAGCTTCTGCTCGTTCGATTTTGACTAGCTGATTTAAATATACTTGATCTTTAAAATCTTCTTCAATTTTAGAAAGCTTTTCTATTTGAAGGTGACAGTTTTTAAGCTTTTCAGCGAGATCAAGATTTTGGTTTTCAACCACAGTTTTGCCGTTCATGGCTTCGTATAAACTTCTAGTCAAGAGATCGATCTTACGGAGACTATCAACTTCATTAATATTTGCAATATTGGTAAAGAAAGAAGGTGATACCTGAATAGAAGATGTTGAAGTGGAGGGAATGTCTGAACGTTCTTCCTCTTCTTCAATCTTGGCCATAAGACATAGATTTGCTTCATCATCTTCAGGGTCAGATGATGATGCTTCTTCATCAGAAGCAGCCCAATCATAGTCAGCCATCAGGCTGTAATAACCCCAAATGAGTCATGTAAATTAAATGGAAGTTAAGGGTACTTTTGGTTTATTGTGAAATGTAAGGGGGTTAAAGTTGAAAGTTTGAAACCTAATCTATTGTTTTATTTCCTGTGCGCCGTTTTGCTGGAAGAAAAGAGAAAGCAAGTTTTGCTTTTAGGGTGGTGGGTGTTCTTATTGCAAATCGAGAAAGAGACAGCCGGAAAGGGAGAGAGAGACGACGGAGGAGAGAAAGACGAGAGAGGCAGTCGGCGAGGAGAGAGAGAGAGGCGACGGCAACGAGAAGAGAGAGATGTCGACGAGAAGAGAGAGATGTCGGCGAGGAGAGAGAGAAACGGCGAGAAGAGAGAGACGACGGGGGATAGAGAGAGAGACGACGAGGAGAGAGAGAGAGAGATGTCGAGGGAAGAAACAGCGGCGGTGGTGGCTGCCGGAGGAGGTCGCCGGCGGTGGTGGCTGCCGAAGGTGGTCGCCGGAGGTGGTGGATGAGTGGTTGTTGCTGTTTCATGAGATTGGGAGGAGGAGAAGAGCAGTTCTTATCCAATTAGGTATATAATCTAATCCATTTTTCTCTTTAGTTTTCGTTTGTGATGTTTAGGATGTAATTGTGGGACTCTAAATGATAATTAAAGTGGGTTGTTAATTTATAGAAAGCAATCGTTTATCTAAACCTTGTTAGATTAAAAAGGTAGTTGAAAATGGGATTATGTAAGAGTATGTGTTTGAGGCTTGAAACCTCATCAAATGGAATGTTTAGGAATAATTGATTGTTAGAAACATTTTATAAATCAAATGTTGTTGTGGGTCCTTGGTTAGGGAATAATTTGTATCAGTTAATAAAATTAGAATTTGCGTCGAAATTTTGTAGAATTAGAATGATGGCGAAGAAATGGAGTTTTTGTCAAAATACCCGGACTTGTTTGCAAAACGATATGGTATTTTAAAGAAAATGAAGTTCCGGTAGTGTTGGAAATTGATTGAGGTTCCGGTAACATTTTGTTGAGTCCCAGTAAGTTAATAATTGGGCCGGAGTGTAATTTTAAGAAAAGGGTCAGAATAATTATTTTAATTGGAGCCTAAAGCTTGTGTGTACTGGGAGTCGGTACGACCCGAAGGTTGACCGTAATTTAAGATGGGCCGAATTGAGTTTTGGGCCGAATGAATTATTAAGTCTTTTTAGGCTTAGTTGTTGGATTGGGCTTAACTTATTATTAAAGTCTATAATTATTTAATAAGGGCCTAGTATAGAATTGGTAGTCTAATAATTTATTTATTTGGACCACATTAATAGTAACACGATCCAGATTTAATATTAAAGGATCCAGTGATTTTATTATTATGTCGGGGGAAACCTAGAGTCGGGTAAATCAATGGACCCGGTATAGCATTTCTAAGGGATGGGAGAGCAAGAACCATTAATTATGATTTTTAGACCTGAAGTGTAATCTACCGACCTAGATAAGTTAGGGTTGAGTTCGGAATTTAACTCGAGTAATAAATGAACGAATTATGACGTACATAATTAATATAATAGGTGTTCCACCTAGAGATCGGAAGAGTAAGTGAGGAGCTTTGGAGCAAGCAAGCCAGGTGAGTTTTCTAAACTAAAATGTGTGGCTTTAAAAGTGTTTTCAAAACGTGTTTTGAATGTTGAGAATTGCCATGCTTTAATATTATGCTTTAATTGCATGAAAGTTGTTTAAAGTTTTATGTAGAATGTATGCATACGTTGTGATAGACGTAAACTGGCCAAGACGGGAGTGGAGACCCGTCGGTGCTCGTGCAGGAGTGGAGACCCGCCAGTGCTCGTGCGGGAGTGGAGACCCTTTATGCCAGGGGAAGTGGCCCCAAAATAAGGCAGCATGAGACTGGCTCGTCGTCACCTTAGGGTGGCTTCAGGGTGTCAGATTACGAGAAGCGGATTTACCCGTGGAAGTTTTACGTATAATATTTTGAAATCAGCTATGCGAAAGTTTATTATTGAAAGTTTATATATGAAAGATTTATGTTGAAAAGATAAACTGTTTTAAATGATTTTTAGAACTGTCAGGAGGGGCTCACTAGACCTCATGGTCTAACCCTCGATCTTCCATAATAAAACCTTTTCAGGTAAGCTTTGAGTAGGAGGCTCAGGTAAGTGGGCAAGCGCAGGATAGAGTACTGATGCAGTTAGAGACAATGCCGGTGCCACTT
The DNA here is from genome assembly GCA_033807775.1 of Saussurea involucrata. Taxonomy (NCBI): domain Eukaryota; kingdom Viridiplantae; phylum Streptophyta; class Magnoliopsida; order Asterales; family Asteraceae; genus Saussurea; species Saussurea involucrata. The sequence goes on along the minus strand of CM066322.1, from coordinate 63,154,984 downwards.
GTAGTAGTAGCTTCTCAGTTGTGTATAGGTTGTTTCCGCCAACCTTCGTTTGGGATTGATGTAAAGAGAAATTTTGGGACCCAGCTTTGTAAATTTAGGCTTAAATGCTATGTTTGGCCTATTGTACTTTTGGGCTGTTACAATTGGTATTAGAGCCATAGTTTAAGGGATTTAGGTGACCGGACGGGCCTAAACTTAAACTTTGGAGTAGAATTCACAACTGAGAATCAGGAAATGCGTTAGGAGGACACTATTATAGAGATAGGACTAATAGGGTACTGAGGACTGTCATGTAAGGTAAGTTTGAGATTCCACCTGGCCAGTGTAATTGCAAACTTACAGGTACATGTACGTGCTTAACCTACCCAGTGTTTATGCCGTGTTTCAGTACGTTAGGATGTCAACGAGATCTCTGAAGTGTAGACTGAGACTCCTTGTTGGGGAAGTCTCATGGGAAATATTTATGAAAAGGATAATGTATACATCGTAGAGGTGAAACGTTGTTTAGAATGTTATGAATCGTATAGAGATAGACCTTCATGGGTTTGAAGAGATAAAATGATTGATTTTGAGTAAGACTCTTGTTTCTAGAAAGTCCCAGTTCTAGAAATAGTGGGATGAGATCAGTTAGAATGGTAAGGAATATCAGTGTTGAAATTTTGAAGGTATCGATAGAACCCTGACTTCTTAGTCGAACTTTTCAAAGGCAGTGTAAACGGAATAAGATACCTTTTGTGAAATGAAAGCATGTAGAAGTAGAAAATGAGATAGTGATTAAAACGAAATAGTATGAAGGGGTTGAGTAAGTGGGATGTGGAAAGTGTGTTCAGCGAGTTGTTGCATGACCGAGAGGGCGACTGTTGGTCGTAGGTAGAATGTCAAGGATAAGATAAGCTAGTAAAGCAGTTGACCTTGCTTGAGTGAGTAGCCTTCAAATGCAAGTAGAGTCTCATGCATGGTGTTTTTTTTTTTTACGTAACATGAAATTTTCACGATTTAAGTTAAATATGTAAAGATAAATTTTGATCGAAAATGAGTCAGAATGTGCACGCGTATGTTTAAAGAAAAAGGTGAGTTCATTCACATGGCACCATGAAGTTTCGAGTTTTATGATTTGTAAAGCATTTTGCTCTTTTTCATGATGAGCTAAATTATTGCAAAAGTCAAGAAAACGATTAAATGCAAAACTTTTATAACCAAAGCGAGTAATGACATGTTGGAGTTATTTATGAGTACGAAAACCAACTGATTTACCTGGCGACGGTAATTCTTTCAAAATTGTGCCAAATAAAAAGATTTTCATGCAATATATCACTGTCATATTGACATCGTTCGATAGGAGTAAGATTAAGTTTTTGGAAAGTTGCATGCGAACGATTCTCGAGATCGTTGTACAGGGCGTTGAATTTATAAGAGTAATGGGGGCATGTATACCCAAGATGTTTTCAAGTGTTGTTTATCTAAATTGATACAATGTGCGAAATGATTTATTTAATGCGTTGTCATGCATGAAGGCTGTGAACTCACTAGGTCGTAGGATGTTGCATTTAAGCTAAGGAAGAACTCCAAGAGTGGAGAAATGTCGGACAAATCAGGAAGGAATGTTGTGGCCTTAGTATTTGTGTTCAAGAGGAAAAGTGAGCAGTGGTAAAATCGGAAGGAAATCATAGTGTCGGTTGTACGAGGGTTTACATCCTTGTACGGTAGCGGGAAGTGCGGTGGTCAAGGGGCGGTTGTGTCCAGGGGAAGAATTAGAAGTCCTTGAGGTGTGAGTATTAACAACTCGTTATAAGGAGGGTTGTGAGGAGGAAACAAAATGTCCTCGGTATTGAATATGAGTTCGAGGTGAGTCTGTAATGTGGATGTTACGTGAATAGGTTTCGAAAAGAGGGAGACAGATCGCGAAGTAGTGTGTGATATGTTGGAAGGATTAGGTTCTGTAAGAAACCTTCGTTAAAGAATAAGTTAAGAAAGTAGTTACAGGTTGTCAATTGATGTAGAGGTAGACCACGACGTAAAGTGGTTAAGGCCGAAGGCTTGAACCAGAAGGTTGAAATTTGATAGAACACCTTGTATGAGTGTTAAGAGGATGAGAAGTTATGGTTTTGAATGAGCATTCTATTTGCGGGGTATGGAGGATTCTTAGATTGATGAGGTATATAGCACGGGCGAAGCGAGGGTGTAGATATTGTCAGTCAGTAAGAGAATGTGTCGTGTCTATGAAGGGGCTCGGATCGTAAAGAGCTGGCTAGAATGTTTGTGTGTTAGTTATTTGAGAACTCGTGAGTTATAGTTCAACAAGTTGGGAAAGGACTACGTAGTGAAATAGACTCGATTGTAGTATACGAGAGAGTATGAAGGAAAGTGTGGTTGTGTATGAATGACCATGAGAGATTTGGTTTGCAGTGCGATGTTATGAGTGAGGGATGTACAGTTATGTAATGGCATTAATTGCCAAGCTAAATGTACCCACTAGTATCGTAGTGAGGTGATGTTAGAGAAAAAGAAAGCATCCTATAGAAGCTTTTGGGATTTTCGGATGAGATGTTCGATCTATTAACTAGATTATTAGGGCGCATAGAGTGTAAGTTGACCTTATGGTGGGAGATCACCCAAAGGAGAAACCAAGTATTTTGGTTGAAAGAGTCGCTAAGTAGGGATACGTTGGGATCATCGGAAGTTTAAAGAGGATGAAGAGTGTGTAGTCAAAATGTGTTGGTAGTAAATGCTAAATTTTTGCAGGTCGTGAATTGTTTCTTATGTGTGAGGGAATGATCCTAGAAGGAAACAGTTGGAAGTTTGGTTATGTTTAAAGAATGTCGTGGTGATGATGATTATGGGTTGGAGTGGGAGTATGATCACTAGTTGATTTGAAACGTCATGATAGACGTATAAGCCTCAGATTGGTTGATTTAACTTTTGGATTTGTTAAGAAATGACATTTAATTGTTATTTCAGAATGTGTTATAATTCCATCGAGATTCTTACTAAGTACGGATAAGGGAGAATTGATATGTTAAAGTGAGAAGTGATGATAGTATGTTGGGATAAGTAAGTTTCAAATTAATTGGGAAATTGTGAATTGTTGAGTTACTCAGTGTAGTTGTTGTTGGTAAGAAATCAGTTTGTCTGGTGGATTTTGCGAATACCAGTATTTTGGGATGTGATGCTGAGTTATGATATTAAGTGGTTAAATATGACAAATTATGGTTGTTAGAACGAAATGAATTGCATCTCGGTTGGAGTTTAGCTCTTGATATAAGTTGATAATTATAATTGAAATGTGTTGGTCAAGTTAAAGTGCTTGTGATAAAGAGGAGGAATTGTGCTGCCTTGTGCGGTAAGGGTTGGTAGTTATATTGCACTAGCAGAGAAGGGCAGTCGAGTTCGAATACTGTTATTGTAGTCAAGAATCAGATAAGGGTAACTAGGGATTTGTAAGCATTGAGATATTTACAACCTCTAATTGCATGATGGGAATTGTGAGACGGATTACGAGGATTCTTGAGGATGCGTCTTTGAGAATGGCACCCTGATCATTAAAGAATTAGTTGCGATGAATCGAGGTAAGAAGGTTGGGATGACTTTTATAAAGATATCCGATTGGTGGTCGTCGTGGTTAATCAAAGGAATTATAGAACCCGAGTGTCGTGGTGTCCCTGAATTAATGGATCCGACTGGAAGATGAAAAATAAGATGACTGTATGTTGCGGTTATAAACGGAGATTGTGAGTCTAATCAGAGTTGTGTAGCGAAGGCATGAAAGTTTGTTGTTAATGTTTCGTATTAGGGAGATTTATTCCGAGAGTAAGATTTAAGCTTCGATAATCAATTCTCGCCGGATATCTTTGAAGTGAATTCCGGGACGGAATTCTATTAAGGAGGAGAGGTTGTAATAACCCCAAATGAGTCATGTAAATTAAATGGAAGTTAAGGGTACTTTTGGTTTATTGTGAAATGTAGGGGGTTAAAGTTGAAAGTTTGAAACCTAATCTATTGTTTTATTTCCTGTGCGCCGTTTTGCTGGAAGAAAAGAGAAAGCAAGTTTTGCTTTTAGGGTGGTGGGTGTTCTTATTGCAAATCGAGAGAGAGACAGTCGGAGAGGGAGAGAGAGACGACGGAGGAGAGAAAGACGAGAGAGGCAGTCGGCGAGGAGAGAGAGAGAGGCGACGGCGACGAGAAGAGAGAGATGTCGACGAGAAGAGAGAGATGTCGGCGAGGAGAGAGAGAAACGACGAGAAGAGAGAGATGACGGGGGATAGAGAGAGACGACGAGGAGAGAGAGAGATGTCGAGGGAAGAAACAGCGGCGGTGGTGGCTACCGGAGGAGGTCGCCGGCGGTGGTGGCTGCCAGAGGTGGTCGCCGGAGGTGGTGGATGAGTGGCTGTTGCTGTTTCATGAGATTGGGAGGAGGAGAAGAGCAGTTCTTATCTAATTAGGTATATAATCTAATCCATTTTTCTCTTTAGTTTTCGTTTGTGATGTTTAGGATGTAATTGTGGGACTCTAAATGATAATTAAAGTGGGTTGTTAATTTATAGAAAGCAATCGTTTATCTAAACCTTGTTAGATTAAAAAGGTAGTTGAAAATGGGATTATGTAAGAGTATGTGTTTAAGGCTTAAAACCTCATCAAATGGAATGTTTAGGAATAATTGATTGTTAGAAACATTTTATAAATCAAATGTTGTTGTGGGTCCTTGGTTAGGGAATAATTTGTATCAGTTAATAAAATTAGAATTTGCGTCGAAATTTTGTAGAATTAGAATGATGGCGAAGAAATGGAGTTTTTGTCAAAATATCCGGACTTGTTTGCAAAACGATATGGTATTTTAAAGAAAATGAAGTTCCGGTAGTGTTGGAAATTGATTGAGGTTCCGGTAACATTTTGTTGAGTCCCGGTAAGTTAATAATTGGGCCGGAGTGTAATTTTAAGAAAAGGGTCAGAATAATTATTTTAATTGGAGCCTAAAGCTTGTGTGTACTGGGAGTCGGTACGACCCGAAGGTTGACCGTAATTTAAGATGGGCCGAATTGAGTTTTGGGCCGAATGAATTATTAAGTCCTTTTGGGCTTAGTTGTTGGATTGGGCTTAACTTATTATTAAAGTCTATAATTATTTAATAAGGGCCTAGTATAGAATTGGTAGTCTAATAATTTATTTATTTGGACCACATTAATAGTAACACGATCCAGATTTAATATTAAAGGATCCAGTGATTTTATTATTATGTCGGGGGAAACCTAGAGTCGGGTAAATCAATGGACCCGGTATAGCATTTCTAAGGGATGGGAGAGCAAGAACCATTAACTGTGATTTTTAGACCTGAAGTGTAATCTACCGACCTAGATAAGTTAGGGTTGAGTTCGGGATTTAACTCGAGTAATAAATGAACGAATTATGACGTACATTATTAATATAATAGGTGTTCCACCTAGAGATCGGAAGAGTAAGTGAGGAGCTTTGGAGCAAGCAAGCCAGGTGAGTTTTCTAAACTAAAATGTGTGGCTTTAAAAGTGTTTTCAAAACGTGTTTTGAATGTTGAGAATTGCCATGCTTTAATATTATGCTTTAATTGCATGAAAGATGTTTAAAGTTTTATGTAGAATGTATGCATATGTTGTGATAGACGTAAACTGGCCAAGACGGGAGTGGAGACCCGCCAGTGCTCGTGCGGGAGTGGAGACCCTTTATGCCAGGGGAAGTGGCCCCAAAATAAGGCAGCATGAGACTGACTCGTCGTCACCTTAGGGTGGCTTCAGGGTGTCAGATTACGAGAAGCGGATTTACCCGTGGAAGTTTTACGTATAATATTTTGAAATCAGCTATGCGAAAGTTTATTATTGAAAGTTTATATATGAAAGATTTATGTTGAAAAGATAAACTGTTTTAAATGATTTTGAGAACTGTCAGGAGGGACTCACTAGACCTCATTAGGGGTGAGCAAACGGGCGGGTCGGGCGGGTTCGGGTTTTTCATTTCGGGTTAATCGGGTTTCGGGTGGAAGTTGGAGGCCCCGAAACCCGCCCTAAGTCTAAATCGGGTTGTCGGGTTCGGGTGGTGATCGGGTTGTCGGGTTGTCGGGTTCGGGTTCGGGTTGGGCCGATCCTAACTGTTTGCATACTTCAGTCACTGAACATATATACACTCACTGCACATATATACACTCACTGCACATATATATATATACACACACTGCACATATATATATATATATACACACACTGCACGTAAATACATATATAGGTATATATACACACACTGCACATATATATATATATATATATATATATATATATATATACACACTGCACACACATATATATATATATACACACACTGCACACACTGCACAACATATATATATATATATATATACACACACTGCACACTGCACACACACACACACACTCACACTGCACAACATATATATATATATACACACACTGCACACACTGCACAACATATATATATATATACACACACTGCACACACTGCACAACATATATATATATATACACACACTGCAGCAACATATATATATATATATATATATATATATATATATAAAATATAAATAATATTTAAGAAAAAAAAAATATATATATATATATAGTTCGGGTTTCGGGCGGGTTCGGCCTGAAAAATCCCCCACCCGCCCCGATCCGATTTACCCGATTACCATGTTCGGGTTCGGGTTGGTCGGGTTCGGGCCATTCGGGTTCGGGCTAATTTCGGGTTCGGACCAATCGGGTCAGTCGGGTTGGTCGGGTCGGTCGGGTTTTGCTCACCCCTAGACCTCATGGTCTAACCCTCGCTCTTCCATAATAAAACCTTTTCAGGTAAGCTTTGAGTAGGAGGCTCAGGTAAGTGGGCAAGCGCAGGATAGAGTACTGATGCAGTTAGAGACAATGCCGGTGCCACTTATAGTAGTAGCTTCTCAGTTGTGTATAGGTTGTTTCCGCCAACCTTCGTTTGGGATTGATGTAAAGAGAAATTTTGGGACCCAGCTTTGTAAATTTAGGCTTAAATGCTATTGTACTTCATCAGAAGCAGCCCAATCATAGTCAGCCATCAGGCCTTTATTCTTCTTCTTAAAGCTTTTCAGCTTTGCATATTTTTCTTTCAGCTTTGAATATTTGTCATCTTTATTTCTTGGAGCAAAGGGTTTCTTTGTAAAAGCTGAGGGTCTAGAAACTTTCTTTGACCTGCACTCGTTAGCGAAATGTCCTGTCTTTTCGCAGTTAAAACAAGTAGCAGTAGCCTTGTCAACAAAAGCTGATGATCTAGGCTTGTCAGTTATGGAAAGAGGTTTGTTCTTTTTAAACATTTTCTTTTTGGCAAATCTCCTGAACTTCTTAGTTAGGAGAGCCAAAGATTCATCATTATCTGAATAATCAGAATCTGGTGACCTTTCAGAGTTACTCTCTAACTCAGTGATAGTGACCGAGGGTCGCTGAGTAGAGAGTTCCTCTGAGATTAAAGCAACAGGGGTGCTTTTGGAATCTTTTACAAGATTCTTCTTAAGATGGCTTGATTGCTCATGATCCAGCAACGTGCCATATAAGGTAGCAAGGGTCATTGATTTTAGATCCTTTGACAGTTTGAGACACATATAATAATTGTCCCAGCTTTCAGGTAAACATTCTAGAAACTTTGTCAGCACTTCAAAGTTAGAATATTCCTTACCAACAGTTTTCAGATCTATAATTAAACAATTAAAACGTTGGTGAACTTCAGAGAGAGTTTCATTCTTACCAGAAATGAAGCTTTCGTATTGTCTTACCAGGTTGATCTTTCTTGAGTCCTGGACTTCAGACGTTCCTTCATACTGAACACATATTGTGTCCCACATGGCTTTTGATGTTTTCAGATTCATGACAGAATGGTAGACTTCGTCAGGAAGAGCCATGGATAGTATGGATCTGGCTTTTGTATCTATAGCCACTTTCTTCTTATCTTCGTCAGTCCATTGAAGGATTTCCTTAGGTACCAGCCTTTCTGGAATAGCAGGTCTATTCTCAGCGCCTGGAACTGCATCATCAATTCTTACAGGGATGAATGGACCATTTTCGAGATAGTAAGGCATAGTAGGGTCTACACCTTCTAAGAAGAGTGTCATCCTATTTTTCCATAAGTTGAAGTTATCTTTGGAAAATCTGGGAGGTTTAGCAAGAGAACCATTGTCTATATAATTTGTGTTTGTGTTGGTGGCCATTTTCAGATAATAGCAAGGAAGAGAAATATCTTAGATTAGATCTTGTTTATGAGATTAAACAAATCCGCTCTGATACCACTTGTTGGTCCCGAAGGCCTATACAAGTTTGTAGAAGGGGGGGGGGGGGGTTGAATACAAACACGCAGATTTTACTTTTCTAAATTGTTTATTGATAAATCATTAACAATTTACAGCTTGTTGCGGAAACAAAATTAAGGATAAACCTAAATCTAAACAAGTTGGAACACTAAGGTTTCTTGCACTAAGAAAGATAAGGAAATTACAAATAATAACCTATCTTGAGATAAGAGATTGAACTTGTCCAGAGTTAGCAAGTTACTTCAAATGAAGTGGGTTCATCTCTTTATATACTGCATGCATTTAATGCAAGTCAGTATACACTTTACACGTGTCATCAGCTGGTTGGTTGCATGTCATTGACCTTGGTTGACAACCTTAGTAGCCGCATGGATGAACAGTGTAGTATCAGAGTGGTTGTACGATTTCAGACAGTCGGAGGTTCTTTTCTGACATTTCGTACGGAGTCGTGCAAGGGAGGTTAAGACAAAAGTACTTTGTACGGAGGACTTCATGATCAACTTTCGTTGATTCAGCGATCTATCATTTAATATCAGCGAATGATAGAGTTCAGCGATAGCTGAAGTCTTGTACTTGATACTTCACGTTGAGTGGACAAATCTGAGTCTTCGCTGATCCGCATCAGTTCATTAGGAGACTTGTCGCTGGTTCTTGAGCTTGATCTTCGACTTCAGCGTAGAACCTTTGTTGACGTGAAACTTGTCTTCAAGGATCATAAGTAAACAACTAACTTATCAGCGATCATCATAATGACTGAACAGACTCAGAGCATTAATGGTGAACAGTGTTCGCTGAATGTTTAATTTAAAAAGCGAGAGTTCCTATCAGCGGTACTGTAAGATCTTAGTACTTATCAGCGATAGTGAAACTCTGATACATATTGTTTACTTACAATTTTCACTAAGTATATAAGAGAGGGTCATTATCAAATCACTGAGGGTTTGGATCAACAGAGAAGAAGAAAATAATTAGTAATGCAATGTTTATTGTGTATTTTGTGTAATATTTGTATTTTAGTAAACGTTGCATGCTTTCAATATATCCATGTATTTCATTTGTTAATTAAATTATAATTACACAAAATATAGTAAAAGAAAACAAAAGTAAAATTTTAGTTATCTATATTTTATAATTAATTTATTATTATATTATAATTATCTATATTATTTATATTATAATTATCTATATAATTATTACTTTAGAAAGAAATTTGGTCTTGCATGTGTCTGGAATGTGTTATTGCAAAGCTGATGTGACACTTTAGAAAGGAGTATGGTCTTGCAGGGGTGTGGATGGTCTAAAAACCAATTAAAGATTTCAAAATATTTTTTAATGTATTTGATTTACCTAATTCACCTCTTAAGAATTCAGAGACTGACTCTTAATGAAAATATTAAGAGGTAAACAAATAATCTCTTCTTTCCTTTTAAAGGGTAATGGTTATCTAAAGCCTTTATTAACTGTTAATGTTTTTTTAAAAGCTATTCCTTTTGGTTAGAACATTGCCTCCTCTAAGCTTTTGTTTCTTTTAATTTTCCTTTTTGATCTTTTGTAGCCTGCTACACTTTACAGTTTCGGTTAATTTCACGTCGTACTTATTTTGTTTTTTGATATATTTTCTTTTTTACTGATTTTCACAAAAATAAATAAATAAATAAATATATTATCTTGTTACAAACAAGGTTTTCACTTAGAGCATCTCTTATGGTATTTGAAGAAAGCTTGAAAAGGACGTGAAGACAAGTTGATCATTGGAAACAAAGACTTGAAAATGACTTTACTCATCAAACACTTGATGTTCCTTCAGTTTTTGAAAAAATGAATGTGAGAGAGAAAAAATATATATCGATGAGACCAACATATTTTTTATATATTTTTATAAATTTCAAGTCTTTCATAATGACTTTACCATAACTTTCAAAGTGGACACATGTCCAAGAGCTGACGTACCTTCCTACCCAATTACCATAAACGAGTGGACAACTATCGTTATTGCTTTACTTCAAAATTAAAAAATTAAAAAAAAAAACTATGGTTATTGCTTTGAGTAATAGATATATCTGATTTTTAATTAAGTAATAGATTTAAATAATGTAAAAGTTACGTAATTAATTTAATCGGGATCTTGTCTCATGAACCACCGTCCTTCTTTGCGCTTTTCCGGAACATACTTTGACCCTTATTCTTCAGGTGGCTCCACCTCTTTTCGCTGGCCATTTATAGACCGCCACGTGTCGTTTTACCACCTTCACCATTATTTGGATCTCACTTTGATAAGGTTATCTTCCTCTCATTGGTTAACCCATCCACGTGTACGTATCCACCCAGATTCTCTCCATATTATCAAATGGATTAACGCTTTCTTTAGTAAATAAGCTCACATGTATTTTTAAACCATTAATCTATGTTTAATGTCGTGTAACGAACTAACGATATTTTTAATTATCGGTTTAAAGTGATATTGATGATGGTTTTTTATTTATATAAAAATTAATTAACTATTATCTTGAAGTTGATATATTATTTAGAATTTATTACAGATATACATATACTCGATGTATGTGTTTCTGTACGTAAGCAAGCAACCCTTTGATAAATGAAGGCAAAACAAAATCAGTCACCAAAACCACAAGCCGACAAACTTCATATCATCAAAATCTTGAGAATGCAAGAAGCCATTTTCACAAAAAGGAAAAGAAAACTGCAAAAACCCTGATAAACAGAAGCGTGAAAAAAGAGTGCCAAATTTTGTGGTGGGCCAGTCTGGTTTTGACAGCCATTGTTGGTTTCCTATGGTGATGTTCATGAATGGGTGATACCCATGTAAACAGGTTGCCACCCTCCTCTATTCTTTCGTTTTCCAAATTTCCATAAAAAATTAGGAGCTTTTTGGAGGTATGTACTATCTTTCTTTTCTATGCTTCATCCTCTCCTTGGATTTCAGCTAATTTTATTTAATGGAATATACTGAAGGGTTTTTAATTTTTCTTTTTGGTTTTTGTGTAGGAAAATATCATATATATAGAAACCTAACATGTGGTGAACAGTCCAAAATGAGTTGTTATTTTTTAAATTTTTCTGTGTGGACTAAAAATAGGCAGCACCCATTTTCCCAAGTAGAATGAAAATTTGGTTTTTTTCCTCCTTATTTAATTGGTGTCATTATTCATCATATATAAATATATACATATATTCTCCATTGAGATCCATATTTTTCTTTGAGTTTGTTCTCCACTGTTTGGTATTTGATGTCAACCAATGGCTATTTAACAGGAACCCTTCATTTCAATCATTAAGAGCTCCAAAATTAGTACAAATTTGAAAGCTTTGTGGGGAATTCATCATCTTTCCACTGAATGTGAAGTGGGTTTAATTTTGTTTTAAAAAGGAGACAAGATTTTTTCTAGTGGGTGGTGTGTAGTGCATGTGTTTTCAACACAAAGGAAAGAAGTAGGAGACAAGCTTTACTGATAACAACAAGCTTTAGTTTATCTTTTTGTTTTTCTGTTCAAGTACACACCATGTCTGTTGCTCTCATATGGGTGGTTTCCCCTAATTCTGAGCTCTCTAATGGATTGGGTTTCTTGGAGACAACCAAGTTAGTAGATTCCTCAAGATTCGTAGCCCGGGGGAGAAGCTTTTTGCAGGCTAGAAAGTTCAAGAATATTGGTAAGAAGTATAATTGCAATTCATGCTCTCTGAATGCAAATTTGAGACATTCTTGCTTTGGTGAATTGGGTTTTCTGGGTTCGAATAATGGGAGAAAATACGATGTGGGTTCGAGGGTGGTGGCGAACCCAGCTGGGGAATTGAGTGTTTCATCAGAGCAGTTGGTTTATGATGTGGTTTTAAAGCAAGCAGCTTTGGTTAAGGAGCAGATGAGAGCTAGAGAAGATGTGGAGGTGAAACCAGATATTGTGCTTCCTGGAACACTTGGTTTATTGAATGAAGCTTATGATAGGTGTGGTGAAGTTTGTGCAGAGTATGCCAAAACATTTTATTTAGGTTGGTTAACTAATTAGCCTTCTTTTTTATTATATCAGTTACAAGAATTATGAGTTTTTTAGTTTAAAAGACACCACTTGCATTTAGATATTCATCTTATGAATTGTTTTGGATTAATTGAGGTATTTAATTTTAATCTTTTTATATACTGTTTACAGGAACCCTGCTAATGACTCCGGAAAGGCGGAAAGCTATCTGGGCAATTTACGGTGAGGATCTACATCCATTATATTCATAAATCATATTTCATTTCTGGGATTTCTACTTAAAATTGATTTTTGCAGTTTTACATAATAAGAACACAAAGGGACCCAATTAATCTCTTTTCTCCAATTGCTAATTCAAGAAAAGAGATTACTGTAGTAAAAACCTTTTTCTGTTTATTAATTCTTGAATATTGATGCTTGGTAGGTGCATGTAAGACATTTTTTTTATAATTATTTCATGGTCATTTTCAAGAAAACTGTTAGTTTCTTGGTCAACTCAAAGTATAATTGTGCTATCATACCAATTCCACTAATTGGTAGTTAACACTCCAGAAAATCTTAGATTTCAACTTTGACTCTCTGATTGAAAGTTGAGAGACCTGGCCTTAACTAGTACTTTAGAATCTTTGATTTCTGAGTTTATGCCTGTTACCTTTTTTCTTCAGATGCCTAACAATTTTGAAGTTGAAAATAATATTGATTGACCCTAAAAGTCAAAGTATCTCTTGCATGGAGCAAAAAGGGATATGCTCTGTAGAAAAATATAGGTTCTTGGACACTTGATGATCTTAGATGCCCTTCAACTTATTTGCTTTCTTCTGTTGATTGGTTGATGATGAAATTAGAAAGGTGGGAAATGGTCAAAAGTTGACTTTTTGTGTTTCGTTGTTTGAAACAGTGTGGTGTAGGAGAACCGATGAACTTGTTGATGGCCCTAACGCATCCCATATAACTCCCAAAGCTCTAGACAGATGGGAATCAAGGCTCGAAGATCTTTTCAATGGTCGGCCTTTTGACATGCTCGATGCTGCTTTATCGGACACTGTCTCCAAATTCCCAGTTGACATTCAGGTAAAAAATCAAGCATGAATGAATCATTTAGACAAAAAGATGGGTTCTTTATTGCATCAAGTTCTTGTGGTTTTGATGGTTTTTGTTTTTGGTGTTTGCAGCCTTTTAAGGATATGATTGAAGGAATGAGGATGGATCTTAGAAAGTCTAGATACAAGACTTTTGATGAGCTTTATTTGTATTGTTATTATGTGGCTGGTACAGTTGGATTGATGAGTGTTCCTATAATGGGAATTGCTCCTCAATCCCAAGCGACAACCGAAAGTGTATACAATGCTGCTTTGGCTTTGGGCATCGCTAATCAACTCACTAATATCCTCCGAGATGTGGGAGAAGAGTAAGTGCTCAAACTAATCGTAATTCAAAGGATTCGTTTTACTAATCTTTTGAGGTGAGAAAATGGCGATCAAGTACTAAAATACCCTTAAAAGTTTGATATCTAAAATAAAATTTAAACCAATTTAAGTATGATTTCAAACATCTTCAAGTCTTGATTACCATTTGATTTACAAAAAGTCTGACTTTTGAGGTCTAACAGACTAACTTCAAAACCAATTTGGGACATTTTCAAGAAAATCTTGATGATCATAGTAAAATTTGCATCCCAATAGTTTGACTTTTGAGGTCAAATAAGCTAACTTCTAATAAACGTGCATGCCAAAAGATTGACTTTTGAGGTGAAGAAACTAATTTCAATACAATGTTTCAAGAAAATTGTGATTCCCATGTTGAAATTTATAGCAAATACCATGAATAGCAAACATTTTGCATGTCAAAAGTACTAGATTAACCTCAAAAGTATGCATAGTTCTTATGATTTGCTTGCTTTTGGTATAGTGCAAGAAGAGGAAGGGTGTATCTACCACAAGATGAATTAGCGCAAGCCGGATTGTCAGACGAGGATATATTTGCCGGGAAAGTAACCGATAAATGGAGGAGCTTCATGAAAAAACAAATCAAACGGGCAAGATCGTTCTTTGATGAAGCAGAAGAAGGCGTCACACAACTAAGCTCGGCTAGTAGATGGCCCGTAAGTGTCCTACAGCTTAATTTTGTCCAAATGATACATAAAACGAACATCCATTTATTAAATACACAAGCTTTATCCACTTGGGTTGTGGCACATTGGTAAAGCCTTTGGGAGATGCAGTGGAAAATCTCATCTACCCAAGGTTCAAATCCAGGCACTGCCAAAGCCCTTTTGGCCATGGAGCGAGGACTCCAGGCCATTTGTGGTTCCCCAGGGATTATAGTCGGTGCGCGCAAGCTTTCCTGGCAACCCACGATTACCAAAAAATATCTTGTCGAGCTTTAAGTTGCATATGAATTGTTGTTTATTATCAGGTGTGGGCGTCACTGTTACTGTATCGTCAAATCTTGGATGAGATCGAAGCAAACGACTGCAATAACTTCACTAAGAGAGCTTATGTAAGCAAACCAAAGAAGCTAGTTTCTTTGCCCCTTGCTTATGCCAAGTCTCTTGCTCCTCCATCATCGAGAAACGGAGCTTTTTCAAAGATCTTTGACGTGTAGATTATGATATATATACTCTTTATATATAACTATAGGAAATGGAAACGGTGAATATCTGTAAATTTTTATGTTGATTGTTATAATATGAATAACGAAGATTTATATCAGATATAGAATAGCCAACTCTGCTCTTGCTTGTTAGTTGGATTATTCTTTTAACATAACGGAAACCGTGTCTAGACTTTTGAACTTTCGTTGTCGTGTTTCTCTTTGTTTCTTGGACACACGGAAAGGAGATGCAAACGCAATAATCATTTTGAATTTGGATAGCATTGTTGTATATATGTGGTAGTTTGTTTCAATTTGAATGTTTGTAGCTTTTTTGCAATGTATACCATTTTTAGTTGTGGATTGTTATACACTATAGAGGAAAGCATACCGTAGAATGCAAATAGATCTATCTGATCCTAAAACAGAAAAACTCAACACAATAGATATTAATACCGATCAAAGTCTTTGATGAATCTTCGAATTTGTGAATCAATCGATACCATAAAAAATGATTATTAAAAAGAATTAATATACAATTTAACATATAATTTAAAATTTATAATTAAATACTCTCTAGTTTTAAAAGGGATGTTTTTAATTAGGCATAAAATAATAAAAAGAAAAGAGTAAATTATAGATTTCGTCCATGTGGTTTTATAAAGATTTTGGATTGAGTCCCCCAAATAAAATAATTACAGATATCATCAGTGTGGTTTCACTTTTATTATGGATTTGGTCCCTACCTCTAACCCTCTTAAACTTAGGTATGTCAAATCAGGGACATTTTGTATCCTTCTCTCATTTTCTTTTCAAAACTTAAATATTTATACAAAACTATATACATAAACACATGCTCATACAGTCATACAGAACTCTCCCGTCAGCCTCTTACCTCCGTCGACCAAATCCTTACAAAATCTTCATCAATCATGACACCAAGTTATTGGTTCCATATCAATGGTACACTGTCGTCTCCCTTCTCCTCTCTTAACTCCCTTAGAATCGTTCCCGATTTTTCTATCTCTCTATGTGTCACACACAAACAACCATATCTGTGAACGGAAAACCAAAAAAACCAAAGGGAAAACAGAGGAGAAACTGTGTCTGCGAACGAAAACCCGATGGTTTTGTGATCGATTGTGGTTCTGATTTGGGATTTTGTATTCATCGATTGCGGATTTATGATATACGGTTTTGTTTTTAATCCATTGTGGGTATGGCTTGGGTTTTGTTTTCATCGATCTTGTTTCTGATTTAGAGAAAATCTTCACATACATGTGCATCAGTTCAAGAAGTAACAGACATAACTTTAAGAGCATCTCCAACAGATTTTCTATAATTTCTCTAAAATAGACAAATAAAAGTTAAAATCTCTAAAAAGAATTACATTCATCTCCAACAGACTTTCTATTTTAGAGATTTTAACACAAATTATATTAATATAATATTCTCTAATTAATCTTCCCAATACATTTTGTAAAAAAACTTAATACAAAATGATAAAAATTCAATCTCATTGGTGGGATAAAATAAAATAAAATAATAATTTCTCTCTCCTACCATCAAGTTTTAGAGAATTCTCTAAACTTGGAAAAAATTTAGGTTTTCTCTGTTATAGAAAACAAGATAGAAAAACTGTTGGAGAAGTATAACAAACAAAAACCCATTTTTTTCTATTTTAGCAAAGCTGTTGGAGACGTTCTAAAGATTTGTATGGGAATCACAAAGCAGAAAATGCAGATCCATGGTTCCATCGATGGTTCGATTTTTTAAGACACCAATCTTCTTCTTCCTCCCTATCCTTGGCGGTGCTAACCGATAAGAACCAACATGATCGATAATTAGTTTCACGAGCAAACAATCTAAATATGTATTTAAAATGGGAGTTCGTTGTTATTTTCGTGTAAAAACTCGTTATTTCGTTTTGTGGATGGAGAAGGGGGAGGGTTCGATTGCCTTGCAGGTGGTAGTGTAGGGGGAGGAAAATGAAGGCAATTTCGTTTTGTGGCCGATTGGTTGGATCTGGAGATGAGTTTCCTTACAAATTTTGTTTCGTCGGTGGTGGTCGTCTAGAGAAAGAGGAGAAGGGGGAAAAGAAGAGAGGGTCAATGACTTTGAACGGAGATCAGGGAGTCTGCCGAAGTAAACATTACCGTTGGGGTGTTTCTTGAGGGAGGCCGGCGAAGATTTTGGTCTCTCCATGTGTACCTACCGCATATGACAAGGGACCCAATTCGTGACAAAAATTAAACCACGGTGATTATATATGTAATTATTTCGTTTGAGGGACCCAATCCAAAATTTTATAAAACCATGGGGACGAAATTTGTAATTTACTCAAAAGAAAATAATAAGTCGGCCATTTGAATAGAAGAGACGCTTGTTATTGGAGTTTTCTTGTTTTTGCGCCACATTTTTATCGACCGTCATCTGTCCCCAACCGTGTTTCAGATCACGTCTCTAGGCTTTGCTGCAAAACAAAAACCTCTACGGAAACACCACCTTCGATCGTATCAATATGGCGACGATCGGACACAATAATCTCAACGCAAAATTGGTAACTCAACTCCTTCATCATCACTTCTCCAATTTCTTCGTTTCTTTACCTTTTGTTTCAAGCTTCAACCTGCGATGATTGTTAGGTTTTGCTTGGAGACATGGGAGCTGGTAAATCAAGTCTCGTGTTGCGATTCGTCAAAGGCCAATTTCTAGAATTCCAGGTTCAATTTTTGGTTATCTGACTTCTCCATTTGACGTTGACTTTCTAGGGTTTGAGTTTGATTATGGTTTTATGGGTTTGGTTATTGATTTCATCTGTATTGTTGTTGTGGACAAAGGAATCGACGATCGGAGCGGCGTTTTTTTCGCAAACCCTAGCGGTGAATGATGCGACGGTGAAATTTGAGATCTGGGATACGGCAGGTCAAGAAAGGTATCATAGTTTGGCTCCTATGTACTACAGGGGTGCTGCAGCAGCAATTATTGTCTACGACATCACTAGCGCGGTACTATTTTTATGTGCTTAAATTTAAGCATACTAGAATCTTGTTTATATCTGTTTTTGGAGTTATGAGATTTGACTGGAAGTACTATTGTGGAATTTAGAGAGCTGATTAGTGTATTGCTTAATTTGGCTTATTGAACTTGGAATTACCATAGTTTGTATCAGTTACTCTGCTGTAGATTGTTGACTAAGAGATTGAGGTTAGGGTAATGGCCGTAAGGCTATATGCACCAACACTTCTATCCCATTTAAAGAAAAAAACTCAAACATAGTCCCATAAAAAGTAAGTCTTGTTGGTGATGCGTGTGAGGAGGAAATTAGTATGTAGGGATGCATTTAGCCCACCCCTTTTAATGGGATGGGAGTGTGCGTGTTGGTGTGCGTGTGCTTTTGTGTTTTTTCTTTTTTTCTTTTGGTTCTTAATTTTCATTGTAACATAAGTACTTAAATGGGATTATGTTTGAGTTTGTAATGAATTATGCGTAAACCTGCAATCATCTCAGTTTCTGTATTGACTTTCACTTTTCGCAAACCATTGTAGTTATTTTTGGATTTCCACTTTCTAATTGGGGTTTGGCCTTGTTTTGCCTTTTATCAATTGCATTCGAGTTTTGCTCATGTATTGTATGCTACCAGTTAATAAAATTGAATGCACGAACCACTTGGTTTGGATGGTTTTCTAATGCGTTGTAGTTTTTCTTTCTTACTGATGTCTTTGAAAATTGAATTCACTAGCTGTTTTATCTGATTGTTTTTAGGATTCTTTTACACGGGCTAAAAAGTGGGTGCAGGAACTTCAAAAACAAGGTGAGCTGATATCATCTACTTTGTGTTGCATGACTAAAGCACTAAATAATAGTAGAAGAAAGGTCTAAATCATCCAAAAATCTTTTGAGTGTAATTGCATAGAAGAATAGGGAACCCCTTCCTTGGTTTTATGCTAATTGATTGCTATCAATTCTATAGCTTATCACTCCGCCAATTCTTGAACCAAGTTGTATTTTATTGTGTGGCTGGTACAGGTAATCCTAATATGGTTATGGCACTTGCTGGCAACAAAGCTGATCTGGAAGAGAAGAGGAAAGTGACAGCAGAAGTATGCATCTTTCTCCACATTTTTTACTCTTCTGATATTGATTTCTAGGACTCTTGATTTTAGAAGGAAAACTCAGGATTTTCTAGGACTGATATCTGTATATTTTTTTAATACAAATAAGTAAACTTTTTCTTGAGTAGTATTCAAATCAGCATTTTTTTTTCTTCCTAGTTTGTGCATTCCACGTCACTGCCGTGTCACTATATGCTACAGAATGATATATTATCGAAACTACCTGTTCTTAATGACTGATGACACCAACCATTTGAAAGTTGATATTACGGATCCAACAAAACAACTAATTGGAGTGGCTAAATTCCACAAGTATCTCTCTCATATGCATTTGTGCCCCTTGTGGTCTTGTATTATTAATGTGTGTGAAAGACAATCAACTGAATATAGAAGAATTTATAAAAAGTGTGGTTAGGGGTGAGAAATTCTTTTTCTTTGAAGGGTAAAATAGCTGATTATCTTTGAAAAGAAATGCTTCCATTTACTGCAGTTTTTTTTAGCTTGCACAATCAATTGGAGTTCTAATTGTGGCTAGTTGTGACTCATACAATATCTGTGCCCACAACATCAGTCCAACAATAGACATTACATGCAAATTATAGCAAGTAATTTACTAACCACATGCCTAAATACTCTTGTGTGTATCTTCTAAATTTGAATTAAAGTACATATTTTATACCAAATGAATTACCACTACTTTCCTGATGGTTGCTATCTGGGTCTACAAGCTTAGCTTTATTCTGTTCCCAATGTATTAGCAATTATATCAGGCATCCCAAAAAGGATGCGTTCTGGTGCGAGTATATTCTGTAGAAGAAAGCTTTGTCTAGTTCTTAACCTCTGGTCACTGTGGATATGAAAGATAAAATTAAGGCATGTTTATCGGATTTAAGAATTACATGCTGGCTTTTGAAATTTCCTGCCGATATTTACCTTGCAATAGAAGCGTCTAACCTTGCATATTCTCTCTCAAACGAGCAATCTTCTTTTACTTGCAGTTATAAATATATGGAATCCGTTTTTTTACATAGAAGTTTATGCCATAAAAAATTTCATCCGAGTTGAGATGTAAGTTATTCACATGCTTTATTAATTAACCATGCAGGAGGCACGTGCCTATGCCGAGGAGAATGGTCTTTTCTTCATGGAGACATCTGCTAAAACTGCTGCCAATGTTAATGATGTATTTCATGAAATAGGTATGCCTGCCTACATTTCTGTTGGGAAGCTTTGAAATTCAATGGAGCTTGGATGACAAATATTAAATCTTGTATTGCTTTAATCATTATTGTGTTTGTGTTTGAAACAGCCAAGAGACTGCCTAGAGCTCAGCCTAATCAAAATCCAGCGGGGATGGTTCTTGTTGACAGACCTGCAGAAGGAGCTCGGGCTGCGTCATGCTGTTCATAAGTAATGTCTTCAATTCTTGATTGATATTATTATATGTAGTTTGTTTTTCTTATGCACATTTGTCACTTACTACTGGAATGGCATGAAAATTTGATATAAATAAGAAGCTTTGGCTATGGTGATATCTGATTTGCTTAGACTAAACATAAAACAAGCAGAGTCTGAAAAGTGGACCCTGAATTTAAAGAACACATTGGGTCTCTGACACTTGGGTCTCTGACACTTGGGATACAACCCTGATGGCAGGTATGTATGTATTAATCCTAATAATGGTACGTGCGTGCGTGGAAAAGCTGGCTACAAATTCATGGTGGAATTCGGGTAAAGATGGTAATGGTGGGATTGGTGTTTGAAACTTGTAAACGATGTGCATTATGACTTATAAAGATGGGATTGTGTTGATGTTTTAGCTGATAATGATAGTGCTGTTTGTTTACCTCTTAATCATTCTGTCCACTTAAATCATTCAGCAGCTGTCTGTTTGTTTTAAACTCTGTGAAAGGACAAGTTAATGGGTAGACTGATTTAGCAAACCTACCAAAAGTATAACGAATTCTTTTATCCAAAAACACAATAATTCCCAAAAAGCATGCCATTATATCCGACAAACCTTATCCATCTACTTCCCGTTGCATGAGATTTTGAATTGCCATACTCGTTAGGTTCAGATTTCTACAATATTTAACAAGTTGATAACCAATCAACAACTAAGGCCATCCGTACCCCATTCGGGATGGGGCTCGGGATGGCATGCGGGATGGCGGGGATGGGCTACGGGTGTTGCGGTATCAGCGGGGCGGGATGGAATCCGGGTTCCCCATCCCGGTTCATCCCGAAGGGTTTTTAAAAAAAAAATTTAATTTAATTTTTAAAAATCAAGCCGTTCAACGGCTCTTTGTAAAAAAAAAATTTCTCAATTTAATCCCACTATATATTTAAGGGAAATTAATTAAAATACCCAAAGGTTGACCAACTGTTACCAAAATACCCAAAAAAAATTTCATTTTGCAAAAATACCCAAAATACCCGCGATCGCGGGCTAGGGCTGACGTGGCACGTATTTTGGCCCCAAATGCCCCGCGAAGCCCCTCAACTTTGGCCGCGGTGCACTTTTGGTCCCTGTCCGCGATGGACCAAAATTTACACTTTTGGTCCCTGAAAATTTACACTTTCAGCCACTGTACTTAGACGAATCTTGCATGCTTTTACTGTTTTTTTCCACAATTATTGTACTTTGAAGACCGATTTGTGGTTGAAATTCATTTGCATGTTTGAGATTTCATCCATAAATATCAGTAGTATGCAATTCACAATTCACACTTCCACTTGCTTTCTTTCTTGATTTCTCTCTTGCTTTCTTTATTTGAATTGATTTCTCTCTTCTCTCATTTCATCCACAAATGGCATCGTCATCAAACCCTAAGTCTACTCCTGAAAAAATGCCACCTCAAATCGAGGTCGCCATAGCAAAAAAGGAAAAGGAGATAGATGAACTAACAGAAGAGTGGAAAAAAATGATGGACAGGAAGGCAGTCCATTTGAGAAAGATCGAAGAGGAAGACAGGGAGATCAAAAGGATGAAAGGGGATATAAAAGCTAGGGAGGCTCGTGTTCGTCGAGAACAAGAAGCAATTCACCATATTCTGCAAGACTTTGCAATTATTCAAGCGAAGGTAAACGAGAAGCAAGCTTGAATTGATGAAACTAAATCAATTTTTAAGTAGGTGGTGGTTGTTTTAGTTGTTTTGTATTTTTTTTCTTGTTTTGTATTTTTTACTGTGTTGTTGTTTTGTATTTTTTGTTGTTGTTAATTTCTCTGAAAAGTAGTTTTTAAGCCGCTGAACCACGGTTAGGTTGGATACATCATGCAAGGTCAAGTCAGAGGTTACCTCATTCGTGGGCCTACTTCTCTTGTAGAATATATGACAACCCTCAACTCATTTGCTAAAGTGTGTGCGGGTTGTGGTACACAATGGCCATACGTGGTTGCAAAAGCAGAAGCCGTTGAAGAAGGGTCAGAAAGATTGAAGATGAAGAGCTTGTTGGATGAAATACAAACTAACTGTGTTATCAATGTTCATTTAGAAGCATATGTATGTGTGTGTATATATATAATATGAAATGGGGTTTTGACAAGTTGGTATCACTGGACTCATTTAAAAATTGTGAAAATGGGTATTTGACGAATGATGATTCATGTGTGTTTGGAGCTGAAGTGTTTTAAACACACATGAATCATCATTCGCCAAATACCCATTTTCACAATTTTTAAATGAGTCAAGTGATACCAACTTGTCAAAACCCCATTTATAAACAATTCTACCTTCTCCTATTGCCATTCACGATATCTATAAACACATTCAAATAATAATAATTTAAAACGATTTAATGAATTAGTTAATATATGATTATTATGTTAATGCGATAGGAGTGTAAAACAAAATTGAAAAAAAAATGAGATGTACCATAAATTAAATAATTAACTATAATGGTGTAATTTGTTAAAATTAAAACGTATCTAATATGAATATATAAACAGACATGTGTACTCAGAGTTAACATTCACTGCCATGGATGCAAGAACAAGGTCAAGAAAATACTAAGAAAAATTGAAGGTCTCCTATTTTCTTTGTGTGTAAATATATAATACGAATATATATATATATATATATCATTTACAAACTAGCTGTGTTATCAATGTTCATTTAGAAGCATATGTATGCGTGTATATATATCATTTACAAATCAGTGTTTATATCAACAGTATCATATGGGTTTGTTCCATATGGTTCAAGCTGTGACGGGCCCGGGGTGTGACTGACAGAATGTCTCATTGGCACGGTTGAAGGGGCGGGATTTGGACACTCTCCACGAGTGTGTCCTACGCATTGGCACCGAGTACATCTTCGTTGTATCGAACTTTCACCACGTGATGGACGTCGGTCGTTCTTTCTCGGTCTCCCGGCCCTGTTCTTATCCATTAAAGGTGGATAGCATGGTGGAAGCGGGTCGGGTGGATACACCCATGCTGCAGGGGGTCCAACTGGGTTTATTACCTCCACGTATGTTTTCCGGTAATATTCGGACGTGAAGAAAGGTACAGCCAAGTCGCTGCAATATGTACGACCCATATATGTTGCTGCAGCGATGGCATGGCCGCACGGTAACCCAGATTTATCCCATTCGCGGCACGAACAAAGGTGGTCTTCCATATTCACAATCGCGTTAATATAGTCATCATGCACCTCGTACTTCCCATACCCGATTGCTCTTACCGGCCATGTCGCCGCACGACGCGCCCTATACTGAACGATATTCTCCGCCGTTGGTGCGAGTGCATTTTGTATCTTAGCTCCTTTTAGGCGTCGAATTTGGTACCACTCTTGTTGAAAGGCCCGAAAGTAGTCCATAAGATTAACAATCGGACATCTACGCGCAAAACGGGAGAGTGCATTCACAGACTCTGCACTATTCGAGGTCAGAATGTCATACCGTTGTCCAGGAAAATGGGCCGCGGACCACCTCTCCGGTCCAGCATCGTCAAAGACTTTGGCTGCTTCCTTGACACTGTATCGTAGCATATTCATGTACTTGTTAAACTCCCGATCCGTATATGCTCTGCATGCCGCCCAATAGACATCCTTGTAGGTGGTAATACGTTTGTCCTTGGATTTGGCGTTCATCTCCAAATGTCGACAGCATATGGCGTGAGGGGCGTTTGGGTACATGGCAGAGATTGCGGCGCTTATGGAAGGAGCCCTGTCAGACATAAACACCAACCCTTGCGGGTCTCCGATAGCTTGTCTCAACATGGACAGAAACCAAGTCCACTCGTCCCCGGTTTCGGACTTGCCTACGCCGAAAGCTACTGGAACGATGGAGTTATCCCCGTCCATGGCAACCGCCAGGAACATCATACCCAAGTAACGGCCCTTTAAATGGGCTGCGTCTATTATCAGGACACGACGTAGATTTTCCAGAAATGTGCGGATCTGCAAAAACATAGGTTAAAATGTTATAGTTTATAATGTGTAAATGTTATAGTTTATAATGTGTAAACATATGACGTGTTAAAATACGTACCGCGGGTCCAAGGGCCACGAAGCACATCTCAAACCGTCCACGTGAATCAGTCCGTAGCTGCGTGACAGTACCAGGGTTCTGCAGCTGCAAATTATATAAATATGTCGGGAGTCGTTCATACGACTCCTCGAACGTGTCTCTCACCATAAACAGTGCATGGCAGCGCGCACGCCACGCTTGGTGGTTGTAACATCCCGGTTTCCCAAACATACAACAAATAACATACATTGCATAACTTCATTACATTCATAATAAAAGGTACATCACAAACCAAGTACGGTCTCAATAGTCTTGACATTACAAAATATATAAAAGCTTCCTAATCAACATCCAACAAAAGCTTCCTACACTTCATCCTCTCCTGCCGATCCTTAACCTGGAAAACATATTTTTTTGAAAACAAAATGAGGGTTAGACCAAACGGGTCTAGTGAGTTAATCCCGGTCTTTTTCCAAAATCAATATAAAACTCTTTTCACATAATACTTTGTATCAGAATAGTTTACATAAACCTTTCGTATAAGCACGCATATACCACACGTATATAAATACCACATTAGGACTTGTGCACCGTGTATCTCTCCTCATCTCATCTTCTTTCCCCTGGCCACATTAGTCGGTAGCAAGCCAACTAATCATCGTCACCGTACAATACAGTCGACTCCACTGTAATTACATACAGCCCCGCTGCAATTACCTACAGCTCCACTGCCATTTCATGCAGCCCCGCTGTATTTCCATACAGCCCCGCCGAACATTAATTCGGCTCACTTATACTCGTTTCGTGCAATATAACCATAACATATATCTCAATATATTATCAATCATGTACACCATACATATAAGCACATTAATCACTAATTATCACATTCCCAAACCATACGTATGTATTCCAGTTGAAAATACTTTTAAAGTAAAACTCACCTTGAATGCTTAAAATACGCTTCCAAGCCTTTCTCCGAGCTATCCGTTCCTTTATCCAAATACCTCAGAATCTGAAACCATTTACATACAAATATCTCCTTACCAACTTATGTATAAGACTTACTAGCAGGTTATGGACTCTAGATACATCTACATAACTTTTATCCTCAAAATTACCCAAACAGCCAAGTTATCCGGACAACCCAAACAACCCGGACAACACCACTTTATCCGGACAACATGACTTTTCCGGACAACCTCAGTAATCCGGACAGCAGACTAATCCGGACAACACGAGGAATCCGGATGCCATCCGGACTCTAAATCATCCGGAAACCATCAATCAAATCGTCCGGACTCTATCAACAACTTACCCGGACACCACCCAACAGAACTATCCGGACACATTCATATCATCCGGACACCTCTGTCGGTTTGGTACTTTTTACCCAGAAATCCGACTGAAATTCATACCAGTTCGATTCTATTGATTCTAATCCGACAGAAACCATTTACCAACCATTACAAACATAAATTGTAAAGGAAACATACCTGTAATCTCTTCCAAACTCACCAAATGATGCCTTAACCTAGCTTTCTTCCTTTTTCTCCATATTCTCTCAACACACACACAAACACACACTTGAATCTGAATAATGAAATTATCTGAAGTCTAAAGAGATAATATCTAACCCTATTTACCTTTTAGCCCTTAAACTATTCAACAATGACCCAAAACACCCTTAACTTATAAACTTATCCAAACTTTCCCTAATTAGAAACTTTAAAATTAAATAAACTTAACGGAATTAGATTTTTAACTAACGGATTTACCCGGGGTATTACATTATCTCCCCCTTAAAAGAATTTCGTCCCGGAATTCGGTTAGGCAATAAGGTATGAATACCTATTACTACTACCTCGAACTTATTCAAAGCCATAGAAACTAAATGAATAGCCACCCCACACCCACCTATGTCTCTAACACATATCAGCAATATAAGCACAGAAATACCAAGAACCACTTCGCACCGAAGTCAGATAACACCTTAGCAAGTATAGAGTTTATTAGAAATGTACTTGTATCCTCATCCGGAATCTCCTCCTCATCCTGCGTTGTCATTTGGAATACTCGTCCCTTTGCCTTCGGTTCTTCAGACCCTTGTATCTCTCCCGTCCTGACATTTATTGGTTTCCCCGTTGTACTACCCTGTCGTACCTTCCATTGTGGACAGTCTGACTGAATATGATCAGGGGAATTGCAAACGAAACAAAATCGATTTGCGCGACAATTCTTAGCGACGTGTCCAGCCCTTCCACACTTGTAACAACTTCTAGGATCAACATAACAATTTCCTTGATGTACGCGATTGCATTTTGGACATAGTTTTTCATTCGGTCTAAAAGGTAGGCGACTATCGAACCTCTGAATTTCGTACTCCATTGAATCATGTGTCATCTCTTCCGATTTTCTTTTCCCAGCACTCTTATCATTTGCATCTCTCTTAATATCTCGTTCTACATTTTCCGCGGCATTTACTGCGGCTGAGAAGTTATCAGGTCCTGTTGCAGTCACTAACTTTCTGACTTCCGAATTTAACCCGAAAATAAACCTTTCTGTCTTCATTGCCTCTGTGGCCACATAGTATTCTGCGAAACGTGACTTTTCCAGAAAACGGGCAGTATAGTCCCTAACTGATAAATTTCCTTGCCTCAAATTCATAAACTCTCCTTCCAATTGTTTAACTGCGGCTTGGGAACAAAACTGCTTCTTAAATGCTATAACGAATTCCTTCCAAGAGAAAGTGGAGTATATATCAGATCCTTCAGAATGAATATGAGCTTCCCACCAGTATAATGCACCCCCCTTTAACATTGCTGCTCCATATAATACTTTATCTTCTTCGGCGCACTTGCTCGTCTTAAAGATAGCCTCTATCTCCTTTAACCATTTCATCTCATTCACGGGATCCCTGTCCCCAGAGTAGGTCGGAGGTGTACAACTTAAGAACATTTTGTAGTCGCACCTCCTTGGCACCTGTACAACAGTTGGTGTAATTGGCATTTCAGCTTCCGTTTCAGGATCCGGTGTTTCAGCTTCACCGTGACGATTCCGATCAAACATTGCCTGAATACTGGCTTGTAGCCTCCCCATCTCTGCCATTAAATCACCTCTCGTAACGAACTCTGTATCTTGTTGCTGAGTTCCGCCTCCAGTCCTACCCCCAGTTCTACCTCCGACTCTGCCCCCAGTTCTTATTGGCGGATTAGTTCTATTCGGATTTCTTCCTCCTCCTCGATTCGAATTTCGTGTTCCGCTTGCCATTCTGTAGATTTAAACAAAGTTAACATACACATAAGCACATACCCCATATAACAAGGTATTTCAGTTCAAACATGTACTTGTAAGTTCACGCTTACACTGGCCAGGTGTAATTTGAACATACCTTACATGATGTTCCTTCTACCTTTTTATACTTAACATCCCAAGGTTCTAAAATAATAAGGACATCCTACTTCACATGCAGTTTAAGTCTAGGTATAAATCCAAATACCTAAATCTCTTAAAATAGGGCTCTGATACCATTTGTAACATCCCGGTTTCCCAAACATACAACAAATAACATACATTGCATAACTTCATTACATTCATAATAAAAGGTACATCACAAACCAAGTACGGTCTCAATAGTCTTGACATTACAAAATATATAAAAGCTTCCTAATCAACATCCAACAAAAGCTTCCTACACTTCATCCTCTCCTGCCGATCCTTAACCTGGAAAACATATTTTTTTGAAAACAAAATGAGGGTTAGACCAAACGGGTCTAGTGAGTTAATCCCGGTCTTTTTCCAAAATCAATATAAAACTCTTTTCACATAATACTTTGTATCAGAATAGTTTACATAAAACCTTTCGTATAAGCACGCATATACCACACGTATATAAATACCACATTAGGACTCGTGCACCGTGTATCTCTCCTCATCTCATCTTCTTTCCCCTGGCCACATTAGTCGGTAGCAAGCCAACTAATCATCGTCACCGTACAATACAGTCGACTCCACTGTAATTACATACAGCCCCGCTGCAATTACCTACAGCTCCACTGCCATTTCATGCAGCCCCGCTGTATTTCCATACAGCCCCGCCGAACAGTAATTCGGCTCACTTATACTCGTTTCGTGCAATATAACCATAACATATATCTCAATATATTATCAATCATGTACACCATACATATAAGCACATTAATCACTAATTATCACATTCCCAAACCATACGTATGTATTCCAGTTGAAAATACTTTTAAAGTAAAACTCACCTTGAATGCTTAAAATACGCTTCCAAGCCTTTCTCCGAGCTATCCGTTCCTTTATCCAAATACCTCAGAATCTGAAACCATTTACATACAAATATCTCCTTACCAACTTATGTATAAGACTTACTAGCAGGTTATGGACTCTAGATACATCTACATAACTTTTATCCTCAAAATTACCCAAACAGCCAAGTTATCCGGACAACCCAAACAACCCGGACAACACCACTTTTTCCGGACAACATGACTTTTCCGGACAACCTCAGTAATCCGGACAACAGACTAATCCGGACAACACGAGGAATCCGGATGCCATCCGGACTCTAAATCATCCGGAAACCATCAATCAAATCGTCCGGACTCTATCAACAACTTACCCGGACACCACCCAACAGAACTATCCGGACACATTCATATCATCCGGACACCTCTGTCGGTTTGGTACTTTTTACCTAGAAATCCGACTGAAATTCATACCAGTTCGATTCTATTGATTCTAATCCGACAGAAACCATTTACCAACCATTACAAACATAAATTGTAAAGGAAACATACCTGTAATCTCTTCCAAACTCACCAAATGATGCCTTAACCTAGCTTTCTTCCTTTTTCTCCCTATTCTCTCAACACACACACAAACACACACTTGAATCTGAATAATGAAATTATCTGAAGTCTAAAGAGATAATATCTAACCCTATTTACCTTTTAGCCCTTAAACTATTCAACAATGACCCAAAACACCCTTAACTTATAAACTTATCCAAACTTTCCCTAATTAGAAACTTTAAAATTAAATAAACTTAACGGAATTAGATTTTTAACTAACAGATTTACCCGGGGTATTACAGTGGTAATCAATCGTGACGCCAAACTGCCGGTGAACGTCGTGGACGATGTCCTTTGGACGCAATGACCTGCTAACATCAAGAAATTTGTTTTTCAGGATCGCACCCAAAGTCTTTTTGCCGGCTTGTTTGTGGTGGGGATTAAGTTGCGTCCTCGTACAAGTGTGTACGTCGTGCAACTTTCTAATCATTATCGCCCCTCCTTTGGGACCCGTGTGAATCGCGTACAACCTCCACTCACACTTTTCTCTAGCACATTCAACTACGTATTTGATTTTGTCAGATGCCCGCACGCGACTTTGGAAACCCTCTTCCAAGAACTTGAGTCCGATCTGACTTGCTAAGAGATCCTTCGAATCGAATATCTGACCCGCTGTTAAACTTTCGCTACGAATATAAGGTGTAGGTTCGTAGCTTTGTGTCTGGGTATGGGAGTGTGGAAGAATAGGGGGCATATCAAAAAAGTCATTTATCTGACTACATGATTTTCTACTAGGGGTATATTCTTCGTGATCATCATTATCAGTGTCTGATCTGTCTATTTCAGAATTACCCGTTCTGAAAACGTGGGTTTCGTCATCAGCAACTCCAGCAGTACGCCATTCGTGTGGTTGTGGTGATGGTGGTGGTGGTTGTTGTTGTTGAGAATCAGACTGCTCTATTTGGAGGTCTTCGTCGTCGTCACCCTCCTCGTCACCGTCGTCGTCACCGTCGTCGTCACCGTCGTCGTCACCGTCGGATATGCCGGGATACACAAAGAGTAATGGGGGTCTTTCTGAATCGACTGCAAGGTGCAGAAAAGTAGAGATATCCCCATCGTTGGATGAATCCACAAATGACCCATCGCCATTTTTAAACACTAACTTGCAAATATCAGAAGAGTTGATTCCACATTTTTGCATGGCGTATGCAACAAACTTCTGATAAGTATAGTTTACTGACACTTTTACACCATGCTTAGATTTATAAGCAAAATTCCACTCATTGTTATCTTGCACCCATTCACCATCAAAACAGAAATATAGCTTAGCTTTTGCAACAGATGAACTCATTTTTTCAGTAGTATCTCAAACACAAAATATTGCAGAAAGAAATATTGCAACAATGAAATCGTTGTGTGAGAATTATGGCTTGAATTTTACGTCTATTTATGAATGAAACAACCAACATATCAGAAAACCAATCTCTCATTTCATCCACAAACTGATATTCCAAAAACATTGATTTAACATTGATTGAAACATGCAATTGAATTTCAACCACAAATCGGTCTTTAAATTGCAATAATTGTGGAAAAAAACAGTAAAAGCATCAAGATTCGTCTAAGTATAGGGTCTGAAAGTGTAAATTTTCAGGGACCAAAAGTAGAAAATTTCAGGGACCAAAACTGTAAATTTTGGCCCATCGCGGGCCATCGCGGGCTGCGATCGCGGGCAGGGACCAAAAGTGCACCGCGGCCAAAGTTTAGGGGCTTCGCGAGGCATTTGTGCCCAAAATACGTGCCACGTCAGCGTATCCCGCGATCGCGGGACCCCATCGCGAGTATTTTGGGTATTTTTGCAAAATTGAAAAATTTTAGGGTATTTTGGTAACAGTTGGTTTGACTTTGGGTATTTTAATTAATTTCCCTATATTTTACCCTCAACCTCTTATTTCTCACACCTCTCAACCTCTTATTTCTCACACCTCTCAACCTCTTATTTTTCACACCTCTTAAATTCTCTCAACCTCTTATTTCTCACACCTCTCAAACTCTCTCAAATTCTCTCAACCTCTTATTTTTCACACCTCTCTCATCATGAATTCAAACAGAACACCTACATCCCGTCGTAACCGACCGAATACACCACAATCGCAAGAAGATCAAGAGCTTGGTTTCCAAGCGTTTACACAACAAGGTTATCGTCCGCAATGGTCGCAACAAATTCCGCCACAATGGTCGCAACAAAATCCGCCACAATATCCGCAACAATTTCCCCAAAAATTTCACCAACAATTTCCTTACCAATTTACACGTCCCGGTTTGATTGAACAAGGTTTTACTCCGGCCAACTACAATCTTCCTTCACCCGCAATCAATCTCGACGACGACATTGTTCCGGAAACCCAACCTTCTACCCCGAACACACCACAATCTATCCCGACACAACAATCTAACCCGGAACCATCAAATCCGAGACCAACGAAAGCCGCCAAACAAACGTGGAGTAAAGCCGAGGAACTCGCGTTAGTGTCGGCGTGGGTTGACGTTTCGGAGGACCCCGTGGTCGGTAACGCACAAAGCGGTGGTAATTATTTTTATTGTTATTATTATTATTATTATTATTATTATTATTATTATTATTATTCTTATACTTAATTTTACATAAATGTAGGAAGTTTTTGGGGCCGAATCGGGCATGTGTTCTTTACTCTCATGGGTCGTGAACCAGGTTATAGATCAACCCATCAACTCAATAGCAAGTTCAACGACCTCAATAAAAGAGTTAATTCGTTTGGCGGCATCTACAACAACTTGCTCAATAATAGATCAAGCGGGGTTCAAAATGGGGAGCCGTTCCAACGATGACGACAACTTCATCGCGGGGTTCAAAACGTACCCAACCTTCCGATGATGACGATGACGAGCAAATTCAACGACCCATCGGGAGAAACAAGGCAAAAAAAACATCAACGAGTAATACGTCCGGGGCGAATACGGACGAAAGTGTTACTTAGTTGTTGACGACGTTCAACGACAAGATTGATGATACAATGGAATACAAAATGAAAAAACTCGATCTCGAAATCGAACGCTCAAAACTCGAACGAGATAGGTTGGAACAAGAACTCGAAATCGAACGCTCAAACCGATTTGAGAAAGACTTCGAGTTTTTCATGACCCCGCATGATCACCTTACGGGAAAAGCTTTGAGGGTTACTTTAGCGAGAAAAGAGCAAATTCAAAAATTTCATAATTGGTAGTGTTTTGTATTTTGTAATTTTTATTTTTAATTAATGGTATGAATTTTTATTTTTATTATTTATTTTATTTTTATTTATTAAAAAATATATAAATATTTTTATTTTGTTAAATAATTAAATGTATAAATAAAAGAATTAAAATAAATGAGGTGGCAAAAGGGTTTGAGGGAATGTGGTAAGGGTGTTTAGGGATTGTTAGACTTACCGCATCGGCCCCTTGGGTTCGATGGGGTTGGGGTGGGATGGAATTGAACACCATCGCTGCCCTTTGGGTTGGCGTAGGATGGAGCCCCCCCGGGTTGGGCAACCCAGCTCGGGTTGGGTGTTTTCAATTTTTTTTTCAAATAAATCCGTTGAAATATGAACGTTGGGTTTGAATTTTTTTTTAATTATTTCTATCCTATAAATACTAATATTAACCTACTTATTTTTTCACACAAACAAATTTACTCTCAATCTCTCCCATCTTCCCCACTTATTTTTTCACACCACTAAATTTTCTCTCAATCTCTCAAACTTTTCTCTACTACAAAAACAAAATGTCTTCTTCATCAGTGAACTCGTCGGAATTTTATGAGTCGTCTTCGTCATCGTCGGACGGGGAAATTAATCTACCCGCGTATCGTCAAATGGATTACGATATTTTTCGTGGATTAATAACCAATGTTGTAGAAAGGCTTTTCGATCAAGATGAAGAACCAAGTTCGCCTCCAAGACGGAGACGGGGGGGACCGGATCAAGTTAGAGATCGTGAAGCTGCACACGACCGACTTGTTGCAGATTATTTTGCGGAAAACTGTAATTACAGTGACGAGTTGTTTAGGAGACGGTTCCGCATGAGCAGACGACTATTCCTACGAATAGTGGAGGATCTTGAGCGAGAGTATAAATATTTTCAACAGGGCTGGGATGCTAGAGGCAAAAAAGGGTTATCTCCTTTGCAAAAGTGTACCTCGGCAATTCGGCAAATGGCGTATGGGATATCCGCTGACGGCTTTGATGAGTACTTGAAGATGGCGGAGTCAACTGCACGTTTATGCATACAAAAGTTCAGCAAAGGTATCGTCAATCTTTACGGTAAGCGATACTTACGTAAACCTTCTTATGATGATATTCAACGTTTATACGCCGCACATGAAACTAGGCACGGGTTTCCCGGCATGTTAGGAAGCTTAGATTGTATGCATTGGGATTGGGACAACTGCCCAACTGCATGGCGCGGGCAGTACGTCAGAAGTGATCATGGTCGGACGACTATTATGCTAGAGGCAGTGGCATCACAGGATCTTTGGATTTGGCATGCATACTTCGGGGTTGCCGGGTCCAACAACGACCTCAATGTGCTACACCAGTCGCCGTTATTTAACGATGTACACAACGGGAAAGCACCGCAGTGCCCGTTTCAAGTAAACGGAGTACAATACAAACACGGCTACTATCTTGCAGATGGGATATACCCCGAATGGGCTACCTTTGTGAAATCATTCAAATGCCCTCCGGATCAAAGACGATTAAGGTTTAAAGCCGCGCAAGAAGCGGCAAGGAAGGATGTAGAACGTTGTTTTGGTGTGCTAAAACAACGCTGGCACATAATACAACACCCAGCAAGATCGTGACACCCGAATAAAATACAAAAAGTAATGTACGCTTGCATCATATTACACAATATGATATTGGAAGACGAAGGTAACGCGATTTGTCGTTTCGATGAAAACGCTAATCAAGTTGATGAGGAGGAGGACGACGAAGAGATTAGCGACCAACAATATGACGCTAACGTGTTAGAAGTCCGAAACCGAGAAACGCATCATAACCTTCGGACGGATTTAATCGAACACATTTCACGGCTTCCAAGACACAACGAGTAGTTATCATTTTTTATTTGAAATTTATGTATTTTTTTTATTATGTAAGGTTAAAATATTAGTTTGATTTATAAATTATAATATTATATATTATTACAAATTACTTATAAAATATTAATTATTTAAATTAATGGTAACAAAAATAAAAATAAAAATAAATAAAAGATGGGATGGTGGTGTGGGATGGATGTGGGGGTTTGTGGGTTAGAATGGGTTGAAAGGGAAAAATGATGTGGCGCTGATGTGGCAGTGAAAAAGTGTGGGTTAGAATGGGATGGATGCGGATGGTCTTAGGGATTGAGTGAGGGATGGGAGAAAAGCTGATGTGGCGCTGATGTGGAGCTGGAATATTTGAAAGATGCTCTCATGGGGTACTGATGGCCTAACCACACACTTGGGGGGCTCTTAATGATTTGACAAAGGACCAGCTTGAATATAAATAATTTAAAGGGGGATAGTCAGGCTATTAACCATCTATCTTCTTTTGTGCAAGGGGGTTAGGGGTACCATAATTCGTGGTAGTGTGACGACTCCACGGCATCTCTTCTCTTCTTTTGTGCAATTTTGTCAACATCTTTTTCTCTACGTATCCTATCCTTCTACTTCTTATTATCTCGATTCTTTCATGTAACACCCTCAAATTTGGAAAGAGCAACTAATTTAAATTTTTTGATATTACATCCGAAACAATAGGTAAAATACCTCCAATTACAAACAATGGTTATCTCCAAGTAATACATACTACACAAGTCTCATTACCAAGACTAAACCCACTTCGGACATCACCTAATCCAAATACAAGTGCTACTTCCCAAGGGTAAATGCGGAAAACATAACTTAATCTATTCACCTCTCGTGCACATTACTAGCACTCGCCACTTCACAATGTAGCTAGAGCTACCCCAACCTGAGCCTGTTGTACATGCCGACAAATAAAAAGGGTTAGGCTTACGCCTAGTGAGTTCAAGCATTTTATCATGACTATATAAAATCATAAATCGGAAGTTAGTAGTTATAGTCATGATTTAAATAAATCTTTAAATGAAAGCTTGCGACAAAGACGATCATTTCCAAAAAGATTTCTCAAACGGCATAAACGACTCATTTTCCAACACACTCAAAATCCATGGAAAACCATTCCCGGAAAGTGTAAAGCATTTTCCAATATGAGTTACAAATCCTAATTCACCCAATTACGTGAATAATTCTAGTTTAGGCAAAACTTTCAAATACGGTTGACAAATCATACTCAACCCATAAAACATGGAAACCATCCATTCAAATATAACCTTTATTAAAACATAATACGAAGCTAAACTCACGCAACGTAAAATGTATTAAAATCCCAATACCAGTTAAAACATTCAATAAGAATGTAATATAAATCCGTCCATCAATCCTGGAAAAACAATCCATATACAGGTAATATAACCTCAACAATGTGAATAGATAAAATACCCGAAATCAACACCCTTCGATGACGGGGGAGACCCGATCTCATCGAATGTGGCAACCACATAAATTAAACCACAATTAAATAAATACAAGTAAGCTTCTTGGATGTGGAAAACGGATGACATCAACCATACTAGGTCTTTAGTCAATCCTCGGCATCAATCATACTAGATCTTTAGCCCATCTTAGACATCAACCATACTAGGTCTTTAGTCCGTCTTTGGCATCAACCATACTGGGTCTTTAGCCCCTCTTAGACATCAACCATACTAGGTCTTTAGTCCATTTAAACCACCAAGTTCAACCATACTAGGTCTTTACCTTGGCAAACCCACCATCCAAAACAAGCTTACTTAATTTAAAAACTTATACATGACCTCAAAAGAATAACCAATGCATTCAAATCATGTAAACCTCAAATATGATGCAACTCATGCAATGCAAACCCCAAGCCCACGTCGAGCTTATTAAAACCGGGTGAATGCCCCCAAGACTCAATTGAGCCCAAAACCGAGCCCTCTGCTCAAAGATCTAATGATCATTTATTGACGTCAAATCATGCAAATAAAAATGCAATTAAGCATATAACACATCCTAGACTCCACCCTGAGCATGTAAAATATCAACAACGTGCAATAATATGCAACACGGTGCAATAAAAGCGACCCGTAAATAAGACTCCACATCGAGCCATTTAAACCGGACAAATGTCCCAAGACTAACTCAAAGTCAAACCGAGCAAAGTGCTCCAAGCTTGCTAGACCCATAATGTCGGTCAAAAACGCGTTTAAACATTGTTTAGGCAAGCTATACTACAAATTCATCATTAACCCCAAAACTCTTTACGGGTTAAACAAAAAGGGTTTTCCCAAAGGACTCACACCCTTATAATTCTCAAAATGACACATAACACTTAAAAGTGTATTTCCCAATTGGTTTTCAAAATCATTTACACATATATAATTAAACCATCAATTAAACCTCATTTTGAGCAAATAATCTTTTAAAGACAATTTATGGTTTCTAACCATCCAAACATCCAAAAGCCCCAAATATGGGTGTTTTACACATTTATGAAGATAAACGCTTCAAAAGAGTTAAATCAATCAAATAACTCAACCACATATATTTTCAATTAAAACACACACATATTTGTAAAATATTCATTTTGGCATGTACAACGTTTTCGCAAAGTAACTTGAACTCACCTTGCTAGATTTAAGCTAAATCTAGAGTTCTCCAAACGTATGCTCCTTTGATGAAGTTTGCATCCTCAAGCCAAAACTTCCAAAACCTAGATTTATGAATTCCCAACCATCAATAATACGATCCAACCATTAATATCCCAGTCTAACCATAAGAAAATATCATCCATCCAATATTTTATAACCCAAACCCAATTTATATCAAAACCCTAACTTCATAGGTGATGAGATTAGGAGATTTTCTTAACCAAATACCACCAATATCACCCAAAACACTTCAATAAGGAAGAGAAAGTAAAAGACAACAACAATCTAACTAGAAATTACCTCAATCACTTGATTCCTCCGAAAGAGAGATCCTAGACTCCCAAAAAGCTTCAAACTCCCAAGTGTTCAACAATGGTGGAAATGGGTTATTTTGGGTAGAGGAGATGAAGAGGAGAGGGGAGGAGTTTTAGGGTTTCTAGAGAGAGAGAGACGATTTTTAGAGAGAGAAATGAGAGAGTTTGAAAGAGTTAAGAGAGATGAGTGAAATGGGGAAAAAGAAGAAGAAAAGGGTTTAAAACACCTTGGAACCCGTCGGCTATAGTGACACGGCTATTGTGACAGTGTCATTATCGCCAGGGCACAATAGCTCAAACCCTTCCCACTCGCGGTACAACTTCGGCTATAGTGACACGGCTATTGTGACAGTGTCACTATCGTCGGGGCACAATAGCTCAACCCCTTCCCTTCGGCTATAGTGAGACGGCTATTGTGACAGTGTCACTATCGCCAGGGCACAATAGCTCAAGGTGTACCGAAACTC
Source organism: Saussurea involucrata (assembly GCA_033807775.1). NCBI lineage: Eukaryota > Viridiplantae > Streptophyta > Magnoliopsida > Asterales > Asteraceae > Saussurea > Saussurea involucrata. Next base: position 63,117,083 of record CM066322.1, on the reverse strand, counting down.
GTTTTGGCCATAACTTCCTCGTTTTAGCTCCGTTTTCGCTCCGGAAAGGACCGTTGGACTCGTATTCGAATTCCTCATCCAACAAGACCATAAAATCTAAGATTTGACCCCAAAATCTTATTTTTCATAATTTTCTTAAAGATCGGTTTCCACACTGGTTCGACATTGGACCTCTCCGAAAATTACGGGTGTTACATTTCATTTGATCCATAATGTTTGCAAGTTATGATAAAATGCCAAAAGGTTCAATTTTGTTCAAAAAACACCACTCCTCGGCTACTTTTGGACAACACCGGTTATTTCTTTTATTTGGACATTGTGAGCAGTATTTGGAGAATTTTAAAAGATTTGGGAAATCTATGGAAATCTTATTGAAGAATGGTCATGCTTATCCAAGGCTTAAAAGAGATTTTTTGTCCATCAGATTTATGCTCATTAGGGGTGTTCATGGTTTGGTTCGGTTCAGTTAGTAGGAAATATGTGAACCGAACCACATGAGGCGGATACCTAGTTACCCAAACCGAAACCGAACCGCGAGCTGAACCAAAGCGAACCGAACCAAACCGCAGTTAGTCGGTTACCCGTGGTTTGGATCACGGTTACCCGAATTTATCGAAAAATATTATTTGCAATATAAAAATAATGTCAAAATAGAAATTTTAAACCAATTACATAATCAATATATAAAAATAATTTAAGAAAAAGAAATTAAAATAAGTTTTTTTGTTTAAAAATGTCTACTGTTTGGTTGATGACTACTTAAAAATTAAATAGTTAATATTAAATATAATATTATTAGTTGTATTATATATATCGGTTCGGATCGGTTACCCACCTATAACTTAAAACCAAAGCCGATCCGTGAATACTAGGGATGAGCATCGAAGACCGTTTTCCTGAAACCGAACCGGGACCGAACCGGTACCGGACCGATACCATATATTCGGTCCGGTATTCGGTTCCAAACATTCCTCAAAATCGGTATTCGGTACCGGGATTTTCCAGAAAATACCGAAACCGAACCGAAATTTTTAAAAGCAAAGTTTTTTTTTTAAAATTTTTAATTATGCATATCGTCTCCTAAATAAACTTTTTTTTATTGTTATTATTGTTTCTAGTTGTATATATAGAGATTGAAGAGTTGATAACGAACAAAATGGAAAAACGAAAATCGTAAAAAAATACCGAGGATTGTTGAACTTTTGTTTGGTTTTGAACTTTTTGATTGTTTGTGATTGGTTTTGAAACACATTTGAAACATTATGAGGGCATTTTGGTTTGCGATTGGTTTTGATACACATTTGATACATTTTAAAATTTTCGGTCCTAAGTGGTCCTAGTACCGATTTTCCCGTCCCGAAACCGAACCGGTACCGTACCGGTATATACGGTTCGGTTTTCGGTACTAATTTTTAGTCCCAAAACAATTCGGTACCAAACCGGTTCGGTACCGGTCTGGTCCGATATCATCCCTAGTGAATACCTGATTTTTCGGTTTTTGGTTTTCCCGATTTTCAATTTTTTCGATTTCGGAACAAGCGGTTCGGCTCGATTTCTCGGTTTTCCGGTTTTTTTGAACACTCCTAATGCTCATCTTGCCATTATAAATGAAGACCTTGGAGAAACATTGAAGACATCAAACAAGCAAGAAAAGTCTGAGTTTTTATCTTCAAGCAATTATAATTAATTTATAGAATTTACTTCATGTATTTCATTTTGTCCACTGCCTGCCCATTGTGGGCACAATTTGTCGTTTCATTTTAATGCAAATAGTTTACAAGTATTTCTTTTTCTCTATTATGTTTTTCACTTTTATTATGAGTTAAACACCTCTTTGGGTGTGGGTGCGAGTCGAACTTGCGACTAGTAGACAACATTTGGGTGTGGTCATTGTTACTAACTCTTAATCTTGGTCACTTAAGTTTAGTTTTAAAGTCAACACGTTTTATAACCACGCAAAGATACATGTTATACTAGATTTTGACCTGGAGATGAGCGGATTCGAAATACGACTTAAGTGATTGCATGAAGATTTGAGAGTCTTTGATAACCACATGGAGATACCGATTTTATACGATTTACTAAGGTTCAAACACGGGTTATAAAGATTCACTTTTGAGAGATCGTGATTTTTATAGACGTTCTTGTGCAACTAAGTGTCTAGCCATTTTGTTACTACGTTTATCACAAGGAAAACTTGCACCCATGTCCATTCTTTAATTAAAAGTTCATTTCATTTTAAAGAAATTTCACCAACAAAATCAACAATTGTTCTCACAACGAAAACTTGTGCAAGAAGTTCATGAAAATATCTGATTCTCAGTAGTTCAATCCATGTGGAAACGACCTTTAGTAACATTGCCAGTTTATTACTTGTAACGATCATAGTGTTAGTGTATACTTGTGCCCCCATTGTTCCCACATTGTGGCCACTCTGTGGACTATACAATTTTTTGCTACCAAGTTTTTTGCGTTGTTGTTGGGGATTGGCGTGATTTTATATCCTGAGATATTGACTTTTATTTGAGCCCATGTCACTTGTTTCATTTCCAAAGCATTTTTCCGTGTTGTATGCCACAAACTTTTACCTCTTGACCCAAAAATCGAAAGAACCTTAAAAAGACGAAGAAGAGATAGTGGAAATCGGCAAAATCCAATTTTAGATCGAACCATGGCCGATGACGGTGCAAATCCACCACCACCACCGCCGCCGTCGCCTCCGCTTGGTGAAACTACGGTTAAAATTGTCGTTGACAAAGAAAGAGGAATACATGACTATGAAACCATCGAATTTGATTAGTTACAATTAGGTATTAATAGGCCCAACATTACATAACAATCTTTTAAACCGAAACCGGTAATGTTTCAAATAATCCAAGCAATGGACCAGTTAGAGGATTAGCTTCGAAACTGGTAATGTCTCAAATGATCCAAGTAATGCGAAACCATACCAAAAAAAAATTCTAGTCGGGAAATCAATGATTTCAACCCCCAGGGCAAGTCAAGTCCAAAATCGACCACCAAATCCCCAAGATTTTATCAAAATCAGCCTCCCAATTGCCAGCATGGACAATCCTCACAATCACATGCACATATACAACAAAATGCATCAGAAGGTAATGGTTCAATCGTATCGTTACTTAAAGGTTTTATAAACCAAACCAATGCAACCTTGAGAGCTTTTGGAATCCAACTCGGGCAATTTGCTGCCGAACTCAAGAGTAGACCACAAGGAACCTTGCCTAATGACACCGAGAGCCCTAAGGACATTCACAAGGAGCATGTCAAGACTGTCACTTTGAGAGAAATTGAGAGCATTTATAATAATATAATATGTTAATTAATAGAATTTAAAAATGATTATTATATATACACTATAAAGTCTGAATTTATTAAAATAAATATTAGAAAAAATATACATTAATTTATGATAACGCCACTTTTTGGCGTTATTTCCGGTTCTCAAACCAATGAGATTGGCTTGTATTCAAGTAAAAAGGCGTGTATTTTACGGTTTATCTAGTGATTTACACAGGTTATCTAAAAGGCGGCATTCCTCGAGAAAAGAAGCTAAAAAGAGCCCAAAACGAGTCCAAACGAAAGCCCAAAACGAGTCCAAACGAAAGCCCAAAAGTCAAGCCCAACACCCGCGACCGAACCAGGACCCGACCCGTGAACCAGAAAACGACCCAGACAGCATATGGAACCCACGCGACTTGCAAGTCGCGTAAGGGCCTGTTTCACGAAAATCAGCTATATTTTCCGGGGTTTAGGTCATTATTCGGTATCAAACTTTCGGCAGACGACCAGGGGCGATTTCCAGCGACTTTTCGGAGCTTTCGGAGTCACGTTAGAGGGCCGATCACGGAGACAATCATCACGGAACGTAGATACAAGCACGATTGAAGGGAGTTCATCACGTTATTTTTCATGTTTTTAATCTTTCGCGTTATCATGTTTACATACGTAGTTTCATCTTTCTCTCTTGTGTTTGAATCCACCACCGACATGAACTAACCGGTTCGTGTTGGGGGTTGGAATGAATTCGGTTGATAAAGCATGTAACCAGATGATTTGAACTTTTATTGGTTTTTCCTTGATTAATGAAGCATGTGATTTTGTGTTTAATGCCTTTGAAAGTCTAGCTAGCTTTTAATTGATTTATTATTTTCAGTTGAGTTCGAGAGAATTAACTGTTAAATAGAACTAGGAATTGCATGCCTAAGATGATAAATCAGTGATAGAGATATACTGAATAAGTCTTAGTCCCAATTAACCCGTTAGGTTGATTTCGAGAGAAAATCTAGCCAAGTTAAATATAAATCGAGTACTTAATGTGTTTTGAAATCCGTAGGTGAGATCGAGAGATTAAACTTATCCTTTTCAAAATAAAACCCGTTGTGGCTTGAAAGAGAACAACGGTGACTTTAAAAGATTTGGGAATCATTAAGGGGATAAACTGGTAATTGTTTGAATTGTTTGTGTGCATGTGTAGAACCGGAGGATTTTCAACCCTCAACTTTTCTCTCTATCAAAGTTTACAAAGCTGTTCTGTTTGTCTTATGTTTGATTTGATTTTATTTATTGCAATTAATTAGTTTATAAAACCAATCCTCCAATTTCGACAATTCAATTAAGAGTTCTTATAGTAATTGTGATACTTAGTTCCTAGTTCCCCGTGATTCGATACTCGTACTTTCCAAGTACTATTACTTGACTTCGACCCGTACACTTGCGGTTAGATTCGCGGGGTGTGAAAACCCCGTGTCAAGTTTTTGGCGCCGTTGCCGGGGAACTAGTTGTAGCTAATAGCACTACCATCTATACGCGCTATTAGATTGGGCATTTTTTTTCTTGTTATTTTTCCATCACTTTCAGTTTTTGGATTATTGACGTTGCTTTCTCCTTTTCAGGTACCACTTGGTTTATGCCAAGGACAACCCGAGGAAAAGAGATCGAACAATTTGATCCGGAGATCGAAAGAACCGCTCGTCGGCTGCGTAAGGAAGCGAAAGCCAAAAGAAATCTGAAATTCGAGATGTCCGACGACGAGAGACCACCTCGCCGCAACAATTCACCACCACCTCCAGAAAGGGTGCCTATGCGGTCGTTTGCCGACCCGAATGTGGCAGCGGCCCGCATAGGTATTCAGCCGCCTACCACTGCGGCTAACTACTTTGAGATAAAGCCGAGTACCATAGTAATGGTACAACAGAATCAGTTCGGGGGAGCACCAACTGAAGACCCCCACGCGCATCTACGAGCCTTTGAACGCATTTGCAGCACCTTCAAGATCAACGGGATGGAGGAGAACGCAATCAAACTGAGGTTATTCAGTTTTTCATTAAAAGGTCGAGCTGAAATATGGATCGAGGGCCTACCATCAGACCTTATCACCACTTGGGCACAATTGAAGGCAACTTTCCTCCAGAAATTCTTCCCACCGGGAAGAACCGCGCAGTTAATGGCCGATATTACACATTTCGCGCAATGGGACCAAGAGACACTTTACGAGGCATGGGAGAGATATAAGGACATGTTGAAGAAGTGTCCATATCACGGTCTTCATGGGTGGGTCATAATCCAAACGTTCTTTGGAGGCCTTCACCCGCAATTCAAGAATGATATTACGGCTGCAGCGGGGGGAGCTCTTATGAACAAGACCTATGAAGAAGCAGTCGAGTTAATCGAGAATCTAGCCGAGCATAGCTACTCCACACCACGATCGTCTGTTGCACGAGTAGCGAGTGTTCGGGAATCAGACGAACTCAAAGAGATAAAAACCCAACTAGAAGCGATTACGAGCCATTTGCAAGCCGGCAACCTTCAAGAACCTGATCAAGTCCATTTTGTGTCAAACCGGAGCCAACCGAGAAACGATCCTTTCTCTAACACTTATAACGAGGGGTGGAAAAGACATCCCAATCTTTCATGGAATCAGCTCGGTTTTCAGCAAAGGAGCGAAGGACCATCCGGAGAAAAGAAACCGAGGCTGGAAGAGATGATGATGAAGTTCATGTCGAAAATGGACAGCACGGTCGGAGAGCTAGCGAGCACGGTGAATACGGTAAAAGCTGCAACTGAGCAGAATACGGTTGCAATAAAGATTCTCGAGAGGCAAGTGGGGCAGATTTCTGAAGCCATACAAAACCGACCTCCTGGCACCTTTCCAAGCATGGCTGAAAAAAGGAACCAAGAGAACTGTAACGCCATTTATCTGAGAAGTGGAAAGGGACTGAATAGAGAACCGTCATCTAAAGAGACCGAGCCCAAAGAGCGAGACGTAGAAGAGTTGAAGGCGAATGAAGAGGCTGTAATTGAAGATAACTCGAGAAGCGATGAGAAGAAGAAAGAAGTGACACCACCGGTCAAGCCGGAAATCCCACGAGTGCCTTACCCGAGCAGACTCAAAAAGAACAAGGATGATGTTAATTTTTCTAAATTTATCGATGTATTTAAGAAGCTAACCATTAACATCCCTTTTGCAGATGCGTTGGCACAAATGCCCTCTTACATGAAATTCATGAAAGATATCTTATCCAAAAAGAGGGCAATTGATCACCAATCCACCGTTGCACTCACCGAGGAGTGTAGCGCAATTTTCCAAAACAAGCTTCCCCCGAAGCTTAAAGATCCAGGGAGTTTTTCTATCCCTATCCAAATCGGGAAGTTTGATTTTAATAAGGTTTTATGTGATTTAGGGGCAAGTATTAATCTGATGCCTCTTTCTGTTTTCAGGAAACTCGGGTTGGGAGAGGTGAGCCCAACATATATGACACTCAAGCTCGCTGACAGATCAATAAGGTATCCATACGGGGTAATCGAAGACGTGCTGATCAAAGTTGGGAAGTTCTACTTCCCAGTGGACTTCGTGGTGATCGATATAGACGAAGATGAAGAAGTCCCACTCATTTTGGGAAGATCATTCCTAGCCACTAGTCGAGCATTGATTGATGTGGAGGAAGGAGAGGTGACCTTCAGAGTCGGCGGCGAGAGAGTGATCTTTAAGATGTTTGAAAAGGCGAGAGGTCAAGGTGAAGAAGAATCTGGAGCTGGTCATGGAGGGCTAAAAGTAAAAGAGTCCGCGAAGAACCGTATGTGTGGGCGATCCAATTCCGCGGATACTAAACCGAGCTGAAACCACATAGTCGTGCCACGACTTTAAATACGGCGCTGGGTGGGAGGCAACCCACCAAGGTTTGTTTTCCTTGTTATTTGCGTGCTTAGTTTTATTTTTATTTTTATTTTTGAGTGTGTTTGAATAATGAAAAAGCCATAAAAATCGAAAAATCGAAAAAGTCAAAAATAGCTGAAACAGGGACATACGCGACTTGTCACGCGGTTTGCATACCGCGCAGCAAGTCGCGTGGCCCTCTGTTGGTTTTCTGAAACAGAGGGTTACGCGGGTTGCCACGCGACTTGCAAGTCGCGGGCTAAACCGCGGGAGTCCCATTTGCCTCGTTTTTCGTTTTTCGTGCAGTTTATTCCTTTCTTGCTTTGTGTGTTTTTGTTTTCTTGTTTTTCTTTCGTCGTTTGTTTGTTTCTTTTGTGTGTGCGTGCTCTCCCCTCCTTCTCCAAATGCTCAATCTTTCAAGAATCTCCTCTGGCCGGGCAAAACAGGTATGTTCTAATCATTTCTCTACTAAAAGAGTGGTGTTTGATGTGTTGTTCTATTTTAATTGCACGAGATGCAACAAACCTAAGTTTCACTTAGGTTTGGGGTGCCTCATTTTTGAACCATCTACACACTCACATTAGACCCTGTGCAAACCTCGGTTTTACCGAGGTTTGGGGTTGGCTTTTATTTGGCAAACCTAGGCCACGGCCTAGGTTTGGGGTACCTATTTTTGGAAACTTTGGGTAGTCTTTTTATGCTATGCTATATGATGCCTTGCCTGCTCTTCTTAATAACTGCACAATGACTGCATCGCATCGCCTGCGATTTTACTTGCACATTGGGGACAATGTGTGGGTAAGGTTTGGGGTTGCCCAATCGGGCCCAAGTTATGCACGTAGAATTCCTACACTTCTGAGTGTCTAGATCAAAGTAGCTAAATTTTTTGTTTTGAATGATTGAGACCGACCATTGTGGGAAGAATCTTGTGATAGTGACGTGGCCGTTAGGGAAAGACCGGGAAAGGACATGACTAGGGACATTAGTGGAGACCACCCAATAGTGAGTTCTGAGCCTTGAAAAGACGTTTTTCATTTCGAGGGATTCATACACTAAATTCATATACACTTTTTCGAATTCCTTGTCGTGAATGTAGAATGATCTCGCTACATTATTGCATTGAGTAGCAAAGACGAACATCGGGATATTAGGTAAGGGTATAGTAGACCATATCGTGTGGACCTTAAGATATGATTCCAGGCATTGTGTGTTTTATTTAACCTGTTTTTAGCTATCGTACCTTTTACCCTTCTGCGTGTACCCTTAGCCCCTTTGCAGCCAAACACTCACCTTTTCGTTTCTAAACCCATCATTAAACCCTTAGCCATAAGCCTTAGCCAACCCAATCCGAAAGTGTGTCAATCGGAAGAAGTAATGAACTTAGAGAGATAGAGCGGAAAAGAAAGAAATCAGGCCAGTCAAGAAATAGAAAAGAGGGCCAATGATGTCCCAATCAAATAAAGAGGACCAATGAAGTCCCATTAAAAAAAATAATAAAAAAAATAAAAAAATAAATATATATATACCGTTAGTTAGATAATCTCTAGTAGAGCTGCATAATAAGTGAGTCAAAGCGACTCCAATAGTGACGAGAAAGGACCAAGTGAGCGAATGTGAGGCAACGAGAGTTCAGAATTGCAAATGATTGACACGCCGAGGATTTTTGATCCTTTTACCCTTCGTTTCTTAGCCTTAACCTTAGCCCCGTTACAACCGTTATAAAGACCTGGATGATCTTCTGGAAAACGTGATTAGAGTCTATGACCACCTTTACCGATATTCCTTGTCTTGTTATTTGATTCCTTCTGAGATCAAAAGTTTGGACATTTGTGCGTCTTTCTTTAGAGTTGTCATGTAATATTTCGAGTATTATTGTACATAACTTCCATAAACATGACAACACGAGCGATAACCTAGGTTCGAGCGAAATGAGAGTATCCCGTGAGGTAAGGGTCGAGGCGAAATGTTTTCCCTAGTATGTTCGGACTTAGTCTAACCCTAATGTAATCGGAACGGTCACGAGTTCAACTCACAATGGAAGGTCATAGGTCAAACGAAATGAGAATGAGGCGAGAGTGAGATAGATATTCATGGTTATGGGAAATCCCCGATGCATCACTTGGTACCGATTGGGAATTGTGCAGTTATTGTTATTCCACTATGTGTTTTTATTCTATTTTTATCGCTAATTTGCTTGGGGACAAGCAACGCTCGGTTTGGGGTTGTTGATAACGCCACTTTTTGGCGTTATTTCCGGTTCTCAAACCAATGAGATTGGCTTGTATTCAAGTAAAAAGGCGTGTATTTTACGGTTTATCTAGTGATTTACACAGGTTATCTAAAAGGCGGCATTCCTCGAGAAAAGAAGGTAAAAAGAGCCCAAAACGAGTCCAAACGAAGCCTAACGAAAGCCCAAAAGTCAAGCCCAACACCCGCGACCGAACCAGGACCCGACCCGTGAACCAGAAAACGACCCAGACAACATATGGAACCCACGCGACTTGCAAGTCGCGTAAGGGCCTGTTTCACGAAAATCAGCTATATTTTCCGGGGTTTAGGTCATTATTCGGTATCAAACTTTCGGCAGACGACCAGGGGCGATTTTGGGGCGATTTCCGGCGACTTTTCGGAGCTTTCGGAGTCACGTTAGAGGGCCGATCACGGAGACAATCATCATGGAACGTAGATACAAGCACGATGAAGGGAGTTCATCACGTTATTTTTCATGTTTTTAATCTTTCGCGTTATCATGTTTACATACGTAGTTTCATCTTTCTCTCTTGTGTTTGAATCCACCACCGACATGAACTAACCGGTTCGTGTTGGGGGTTGGAATGAATTCGGTTGATAAAGCATGTAACCAGATGATTTGAACTTTTATTGGTTTTTCCTTGATTAATGAAGCATGTGATTTTGTGTTTAATGCCTTTGAAAGTCTAGCTAGCTTTTAATTGATTTATTATTTTCAGTTGAGTTCGAGAGAATTAACTGTTAAATAGAACTAGGAATTGCATGCCTAAGACGATAAATCAGTGATAGAGATATACTGAATAAGTCTTAGTCCCAATTAACCCGTTAGGTTGATTTCGAGAGAAAATCTAGCAAAGTTAAATATAAATCGAGTACTTAACGTGTTTTGAAATCCGTAGGTGAGATCGAGAGATTAAACTTATCCTTTTCAAAATAAAACCCGTTGTGGCTTGAAAGAGAACAACGGTGACTTTAAAAGATTTAGGAATCATTAAGAGGATAAACTGGTAATTGTTTGAGTTGTTTGTGTGCATGTGTAGAACCGGAGGATTTTCAACCCTCAACTTTTCTCTCTATCAAAGTTTACAAAGTTGTTCTGTTTGTCTTATGTTTGATTTTATTTTATTTATTGCAATTAATTAGTTTATAAAACCAATCCTCCAATTTCGACAGTTCAATTAAGAGTTCTTATAGTAATTGTGATACTTAGTTCCTAGTTCCCCGTGATTCGATACTCGTACTTTCCAAGTACTATTACTTGACTTCGACCCGTACACTTGCGGTTAGATTCGCGGGGTGTGAAAACCCCGTGTCAATTTATAATTTTAAATAACCATTACATATAATATGAATAAAAATAAAATTGGTCAAACCTCACATATTCTAATTAATTAATAAAATTTCGAAAAATATAACTAATAATTATATTAAAACTATTTAACACAATTTTATTATCTAGGAAACAAAAACAAATATAACTTTAATTTTTATTTTTATGCAATTTACATAAACATATTTATAAGTATTATAATTTGGTTTTTGATAACTAAGTATATTGAATAATAATATAAAAATAAATGATATGATTACCAAAAATCTTAATAATTCATATTATTAAAATTAATAAATTTTAATGTCAATTAATATTAATTACTAATAGTTAATCATTATTAATATTGGTGTAATAATTAAATATTAATTGATATTTGTTTATAATTAATAAATTATAATTAATGTTAATGGCAACTATAATTGAAAAAAGCGACAAAAGAACTCCTAAAAAGTTACTCCAACTAGCTTATCAATAAGCTAGCTTATCTCCATCATATTCATACTCCTAAACTCGTTGAAATGGTCGCCGCTCTCCCTAATTCTGAGCGTGAGGTTCTCCTGCCAAAGCACGAAGCCTGTCCGAACCGCCTCAGGAATTGCCGTTGTAGGCTTGTAGCGGTCATGTTTAAGCCGCACCAGTGCCCGCACATAGCCACAACTGGGAATATATGTGTATATTGTCCCGATGGGCCTCATTGTAATTAAATAAGCTAGCTTATGTTTGTCAAACAATACGGGTACGTTGATATCTTTGGTGTTTCCATCTTTTCATGATTAATAAAGATCTTCCTTTAAGACAAAAAGCTATGGAACTTGAGTGTGGGTCTTTTGTCGAAATGAAATGGCCTTTTTATTTATTATTTATCGTAAATGAGTGAAGCATTACACATAGTATGCCCGACCCCATCAGCGTATTTTTTTTTACGCGCTCGTAACTCTTCCTCAGCCAGGATGGGGCAGAATAGCAGAGCAAGTACAAGTATTAGTAGCATAACAAAAATGCGTTCCTCAAGAAAAATACGGAGTATATGATTTGAGCATGCAAGCCATTAACATTACATAAATTCAACACAGTACGACCAAAAACATACACTAATGTTCTACATTTAATCTCAGTTTTCATGGATTACATGCCACTATATATCCACCCACGCGCCAATGTTCTAAGTTATGTTCATGTTCTTCAAACTTAGCTAGTTCCTGAAGAAGCCACAGGGTTTTACCACCTATTTCCCCTCCCACGAGATCTTGAATCACCATACCTGATAGATTTTGTATTATGGAACCCCCTAACTCAGATTTCTACAAGATACAATGCAAATAATTGAATAAAAAACAAGGTCCAGATCAAACTCACCAGCCACTTGAATCTCTTGATGATGATGCAGGCTGGTTCCTCATCTTCAATGCAGCTAATTTCTTTGCGAAGGACCAACTTGGATCGGTCTCCGAGTTTAATGGCCATGTAATTGGAAGCGTAAGATTCCTGTTCATAATTTCAAAACAATAAAGTCTGTTTAAAACCGACAATAACACATATATGCATCATCAAACATCAGTTTCGGTAAAGACAACGGATTAATGCAACTCAAACATACCCATCAACATTTTTCTCTTTGCAGCGACTCATCATAGTTTCAGTATAATTCCCATATGCTTTTTTCATCAATATCTTTGATACATCTTCAAACTTGGTGGCAGGGAGAATATCCCAGATCTTTAGCACCTGAATGCAATAAGAATCTTGTGCTACAATGTCTACACCGCAAATCAAACCCAAATCTTTCCCAACATTGTACTTCTCCAAGAGTGGACATGCTTCTTCTATGTTCGGTTGGGGGTGTTCATCTTTTTGTGGTTGACGCCAGATGCTAGAAAGCTTACCCAGAAGAGAAACCACTACCTTACAAATCTTAAAATCCATGAATCTAGCAAGGAGTGCTGGATCAGATGTAGCATCTATGATTGCTTTCGTGTTTCCATCCTTTTGCGGTTGCCGCCAACCATTAGAAAGCTTAACCAAAAGAGAAACCACTTCTTTACAAATTTCATGGTTGCTAAATCTTGCAATATGATCCAAGAACTCGTCACTAAATGTTACCTACCACAAGCAAAAAAAACATTCCTTTACCATGTGTGTAAGAAAATTTGAGCAAGCCATATTAAACCTTTCAATTCTTTCCCATTTGCAATTTTTTATGATTTGAGCAAACCATTAGACTATGCATTCATGATGACATTAGTACCACACTTAATTACTATGTATACATACCTGGCATTTGGCCTCACTAAAAAGATATGAATCCATATTGAATATGCTATTGGTTTGCCGAAGGTCAATCAAAGCGCCCAAGGAAGCTTCAGTCAAGTTTTTATCTTCACTAGCATTGTAAAAACAGCCACGGTCCTTAGCATCAACTACTAACTTCTTCCAAATAGTGCCACTATTCATCAAAGTCGATCCATTCCCCAAAATCCACAAGCAGAATCTGTATAAAAATCAAATGGGATAAATAAAAAAGTCATGCAATCGAATAGAAAGAACATAAGAAAAGAAGGAAAAGACAAGACAAATTAACCAGATGAGCTAATATGCATGTTACCTGGCTCGGGTCAGTGCCACATTCGTTCTCTGAAAATTTGAAAGAAAACCAACAGATCCTTTCCCGTTACATCTCACTGTGGATATAATAATTACATCCTCCTCACTCCCTTGAAAGCCATCAACCGATCGGACATTGACAGAGAAAAAATGTTCAGAACCCTTGTACTTATTACCAAGTTTTTCCTGTATTGCATTTACCTGAGCCTTGTATGGTGATATGCAACCCACACTCACCCGTTGTTTTCTTGCCACAGATTCTATAAGAACAACGATAAGAGAAATGATCAAAAGTATTATACACATATTTAGAGAGAGAGATACAGGTACCTTTAAAAAGACTTGCAATTATTTCTGCTGCAATTGCCACTTCCATGAGATTTCTTCTGCTCTGATTCCTATCAAATTCCTCCTTGGCAGGAGTTACATTTATAAAAGAGTAGGGACCATACATACTTCCTTGAAGAAAACGCTTCTCATAAGAACTTGTCTTCACATTCACACCGTCCATGATTTGTTTGTCATAGAACTCTTTATTTGGAAACCGGCTTATGGATGGGTGCATCCTGTATTGAATATTAAGAAGATGTTTCTTATGCCCAAGTGATGCTAGCCTCTCAAATAAGCTCCTTCCAAATTCAGCCTTCTCACAAATCTATCAACAAAATGCAACAAGTTAATAATTATTAGGCAGCATATTAAAACATTGATATACAGAAGGGTGAGAATTATATATAGCTCATATAAGAAGTTCAAAACCTTGCTCTGAACCATGGCAGGGAGTTGTCTTTCATCCCCAACAAGGATAGCATGGTGAAGACCTCCAATCTGCAAAGGTATAAGAGATTCACATTCCTTCAGCTGAGCTGCTTCATCGATAACAAGAAATTCAAAAGTTTTCTCTCCTTTTGTATGCAGGTTGATGGAGTTTGATGCAGTGCAGAATATCAAACAAGCATTATCCAAGCAAAAGCTACTGATTTCACCACGTCCTTTAAATTCTGGAAAACACAGGGTCGTTTGAAGGTATTTGAGCATTTTAAGAATTTCCATTCTGCAGACATGTAAATTATTAATTCCGCTGGTCCTAGCATCACCTAATCCATTCAAAGCATCTCTTAACTGTGCATCTGTAGCAACTGTTTGTTTCAGTAATTCTCCAAAAAGTTTAAGAGAACGAACAAGGGTGATCATTTGTTTGGCTGCCTCAACAGCAATGAAAGATGTTGGCATATGTTTGTACAAGTTCTCAATACAATATATAAGATGGTTTCCAAGGAACTCAAACCCCTTTGTCACAAACTGCTCAAAAGTCAAAATACTTTCTTGATAATTTCTTATGGCTGATTTTTGCTTTGAAGGAAGATGATTTGCAGCATTATACGCGTTCTCACTATCATGTCTTTGTTTCTTGTCACCTCCCAATGTACTTACAATGAGGGTTTTCCACTTCTTCTTTTTCATTGCTTCCTTCTTTTTCATCGAGTCATCCAAATCCTCAGAGTCAGAAACCAGATTCTCCTCATGTTCATCTTCTTTGTTGCTTTCATCATTACCATCACTCTCTACTTCATCACCTTTTAGATCATCTTTCATGTACAACAAGTACTGATACTCAGGATCCTCAAGAAAACAAATCATCCACGCACTACTACCTTTCCATCCCGATAATGGAGCTAAGCAATCTGCAAGAATTTTAACACGGGTATTTAAGAATATATCTAGAAGGTCTTTGCAATCATCAATCTTCATTCTCTCTCTATTGCCAAATATAACTACATCTCCTAGACCATAAGTATCATACAACAAGGAGTCTTTCACCAAGCTCATAACCCGTTTGGTAACACCTGTAACAGCAATATTCGTAGGAGCACAAGTCAGGGTTCTGCATTTCATCCCCAGCAACATAAACAATAATGAACCAATTGTTTTAGTCTTTCCAGTCCCTGGAGGCCCCCATATTAACTTTATAGTCCTTTGGTGACAACATTCTCTTGCAGCAATGCAGCTCAAGACAGCAGCTTCTTGTGAACTATCAAGCTGCAATGTTTTGAGAGCTTCCCTCATTTTAAAAAAGACCGGGTCTCTAGAAGTGTCCCCAGAACATTCGACACAACTTTCTTCAACCTGTTAGAAATAGCAAGGGCTTAAGCTATTTTTCAAAACAAAAGAAAGCAAGATTTTGTTTAAGCACAATTAAAAATGTGTCTGTTGATCTTACAGAAAAATCCACTCCCAGCACGTTTTTTATCATCTTCAACGTTTCCTCTTGTATCTGCGAGTGAAGGGCTCGCGAAATTCGAATATTTGTAGTCAAATTTGTAAGATGCACAGCAAAACGTTTTACATCATTCCCCCTAATACTTCTTGAATCTTTCCTAATATCAACTTCATCAACTTCTTGTTCATTTATTGGTTTCGATGATAAAACAAAAAGCTTATATAGTGACTTCTTGATTTCCATGCCTTGCACCAAAGCAATGAGGTAAGACTTGTTCGGCCTCTTAAGATCATCAACTGATTTTGGCTTTACATCAGTCAAAGCAATGAGATCTCCAACCTCAGGTACATAAAATCCTTGACGCCTCTTAAGCGAGATGATGTAAAATAATTCTTTGGGAAGCTTAAAATCTTTAGACCTTTGCACTCTAATAATCTCCGCAGTAGGGCAACTGTTGACTCCCAGTATCTTTGAAAGCAAGTCCGCATGTGTCTCCTCAATAAGAGGATAAACAAATGACCCGGTATATTCAGATACAGATGAAAATGTCCTGGGAATCCCTGCTACCTGTTGGATTAATGAAGATTTTAGACGCTGGCAACAATATACAGAACAATAGCAAGAAATCAATTTAAAAAAATAAACAGTTATGCACTGGTTGCTTTAGAATGAAAGCGTTTCAAGTATTTTTTTAAATTAAAGTTCGAGTTGTATTAAAATGTAGCATGCATAAACGTTGGAGGATATTAATAGATTAAACGATATATACTAACAAGCAAAAAATCATCTTCTGCTAAAAAGTGATATAAGAAATCTTTAACAAACCTTGCCATTGTACAGATTTGTGTTAAGCACATCAGTAAGAGACCAAGAAAACACCACATCAACCAGATCTTGAAACTTGTTTTCAGGTTTCTTCTTATCTGTATCCGTTGCCATTGACGAATATTGTTCAGTGATCCTTTTCGGACTTCTTTGTTTCCCTTAGATACGTAATTAAGAAACCCAGTAACAATACACAAGCAGTTAGAAGAAAGTAACCAAGAGAGCGTCGGCGGTTAATTAAGGCTGCAATGTTGCATTTTTTCCTATAGAGTAATGTTTATCAGAATTAATGTGCAGGAAGATGCAAGGCTTCTCTGTACAGACACCTGCAGGAAAAATACTAATAGATACAAAAGCAAGTTGACGCTTCAAGTTCTTCGTGTTAAGAAACACAAAAGCAGCCGAAGATTGAATGAAACGGAAAATAGAAGGGAATGAAGGGGCATGGACTCATAGGCTACAGTTGCATTGAAAACGTTACAGTTTCCTAGACGTTCAAATTGTCATTTCCATTCGAGTAAATCAGATTTCTTAAAATTTCTTTAAAATAGAAAACCAAAAATGAAAATCTCCAAAAAAAAATACATTCATCTCATTCTCCATTTTAGAGAAACAACCATTGATTATAATATTAAAATATTTCATTCATTTATTAAAATATTATATCTCTCTAAATGTTTATTTTCAAAGATTTCTATTGGTGTTCTCGTTTAATAATCATTTTTTGGGTTATCTCCATATTTAGAGAAAAACTCATTATCTCTCCTACTTTCTCCATTTTGGAGAAGTTTTGGGGAAGCTGTTGGAGCAAAATTATAGCTTAAATTCCTCATATTCTTCATTTTCTCCAAAATGAAGAAGCTGTTGGAGATGCTTTAAATTTTTATCCTCTTCCTTTTACTTTATTTGTAAGAAAGTTTTGGTTGATTTTTCTTTCTACTTTAGAGAATTTGTTAGAGGTGCTCTTAACCATCTCCAATGAACCCTCTATTTTACTCTCTATAGTAACACTCTATAATATAGAGTAACCATCTGAATGAGTTTTTTTGTAAAAAGGGGTCTGTTTTAAAAAAATCTTGTAAAAATGGGTCTCTTTTTAAACCATGTGCAAAAAAGGGTCAGTTAGACCCACTTTGACCAAAAAAGTCAGAATTAATTTTATAAGTTTCATTTTCAGCCCTTTTACTTATAATACAATTTCAATTTATATTTCTTTCTTTTTAAACTTTCAATTTATACCCTTATAGTAATACAATTAAAATTAATTTATTACATTTAACAAATTATATAATTAGAAATGTCTCATAAATATATTTATTTAATATTTATTTTGTTTAATATTTATTTTATTTAATATTTAGTATTTATTTTACTTTTAATACTATCACAATATTAAATAATTTTCTAAACAACAAGTAAATTAGAAACAAATTAAACATAAATGCATGATTCATAAAATTACAATTAAAAAACATAATTTTAACGAAAATGAAATAAAACATTAACCTAGAATTACACTTTTACGAAATTACACAACAAATTAAAAAAGAAAACACATCTCACTCAGGATTGAATCTTGGTTGAGAATTTGGACAATTTCTTCTATTATGACCCGGTTGGTGGCAAAGTGCACATCTACGAGGTTCATCGGGATGTCGTACGTCCATCTCGTTGTGAATTCGGTTTACACGCCTTCGACCTCGACTACCGGAAAGTTTTGAGATATCTTCTTGTATCTTCCAACCCGGATCCAACCAATAATCAACGTGAGGAAGTGGTGCAAAACTAGACTGGTATTGTTGTTTGTACGTCATAGTGGTGTAACAATTATTCATGACAGAAAAAGGGTTATCACCTCTATGTCGACAAACGGCAAGAGCATGTGAGCATGGAAATCTTTCCATTTGCCACTTACCACATGTACACATCTGTTGAAAATAATAGACAGTATGTGTATTTCCACCGCTTCCGTTTATCTGCAACTTGGTAACAATTCTGTAAACACCTCCAATGTAGTCAAACTCAGATAAAGTATGACTTTGTGCATGGGTGTCACGTTTCACAAAGATACGCCACATACGTGATGGTAGAGGTAGACTGCAATTCATTGCAATGTTATTGTGTTTTCTAAAAAGTTGCACAGTTCTGTTGAATGTAAGGTCAATGCATGCCTTAATCGGTAGTTGTCTTGCCCCTCGCAATGCATTGTTCATACTCTCAGATATATTTGTCGTTAAGCAACCCCATCGATGATTTTCGTCGAATAAAAGACACCATTGACTTTTATCAATTTGTTTTAAATATTGCCAAGCTTCAAGATTGATTGCTTTTATTTCTCTCATATATCTAACAAATTTTCTTTTTTGTGTGGTATTGCCAATAGCCCAACAAAGTGTTTTAAGGCTCAAGTTCGAATACTTTTTCATGAGGTTACTCCTAATATGTCGGAGACAGAAACGGTGATAATGACTATCATCCTCAAAGAGTTACTCCTATCGACCAAAGAGTTACTGCCTTTTTAACCTGTAGCTTGTTTTCAAACTGCATTCCTAACCGAATCTGGTTTTCTGATTCCTTCCAAACATCGAAATGACTATCATCCTCAAAATCGGCCATGCCATCATCTCCTATGTCTCCAACATCATTCATAAAGTTCATAACTCCATGAGTGTAAGATTCAACCGGGATTTCCCTCATATCATCAGAATCATCCCTAATATTACTCATTGATTCACTACTATTATCTTCACTATACCGTGAATTGGGTTCATCAGAATCATCCCCAAACGACTCCGGTACTACATAATTACGAAGCAAATCTACAAACCCAATAATTTTTTCAATTTCAACGTAAACTTGGCCCCAATAATTTTCATCATTCTCGGCTAAATAATACATCATGTCTAAACTTGAGTCACTTATAACTAGTGCAATATTACTCCGCCCACAATATTGGTAACATAATGAGATTTTCAACTTATATGAAGTTTTTGCCACTCCAACGTGTGCATAAACCAAATCAATAAATTCGTCATACCGCATTTTATGCCTAACCACAATTGAAGTAGTCAAAGTAGATTCATCACCCTTTATATATCCATTCTCATATTCAATTTTACCACCCCAATGTAAATTTATCATAAATGGACGATCCAACACCATGATGATAAATATTTGGAATTATAACTGCATAATAAATCATAAAATAAAAGAACATAAATTATTATGTAACACATAACACATTAAATATATACAAGATATTATAATAAACCATGACATATTAAATATATAAAGATATTGCAATAAATCATAAAATTAAATGTGTACCTTATATATGAGTAATGAAATAAAACTAGAGTTGAAATATTATGAAAGAGGGTTTGATATGAATTTGTGAAGAAAACTGTAAGTGTGATGAATTTGTGAATTCTCTAAATACCATTTTATAGAAATGAAAAAGAAGCACCCGTGAATTGAATAGAGTGAACAGAAAAGAGAATGAAAGAAAAGGACAAACAAGTTAAAGACAAAAAAAATAAGATTCTCTGATTATCTAAAAAAATAAGATTCCCTTCATCACCTTTTTTCACATGGTCTGACATTTTTGGTCAAAGTGGGTCTAATGACCCTTTTTTGCACATGGTTTAAAAAGAGACTCATTTTTACAAGGTTTTTTTAAAACAGACCCCTTTTTACAAAAAACTCCCCTCTGAATAGTAACTCTCTATTTTTTTCTAGAGTAGAAAAAAGAATATACTTAGAATATTCTCTTTTAGAGTAGAAAATAGAGTGATACATTGGAAAAGACATAACACATTCTCTATTTTTTTTACTCTATAATAGAGTAAAATAGAGAATTACATTGGAGATGCCCTTAGCCTTATGGTTGCAGTTTTGTTCGCTTGAGTCGTATATATAATTGTGTAATGCAGTTTCAGTAATAAAAATGTTACCAAGGCTAGGGGTGTTATTCGGTCGGTTAAATCGGTTTTCGGTTTATTCGGTTCGGGTTAATCGGTTTTCGGTTTATTCGGTTCGGGTTAATCGGTTTTTATGTTTTTATAAAACTAACCGATAACCAAGCCAAACAAGGTTCGGTTTAATCGGTTTCGGTTTATTTGGTTTCGGGTTATTCAGTTCGGTAACCGGTTAAACCGAATAAGGATTTATATTTTTTCGTTGGACACTTTCTCAAATTAATTGTCCAATGCTTTTAATATATTATTGTATCATACAATAATACTCAATAATTGACTTATATTAAGTAAAAAATCCATCTATCAACCAATTACCGAATGACATATTTTTTTTTTCAATGCGATGATGTAAATCAAAGAAAAAAACGTAATCTAATAAAACTCTTATCTACTATCAATAAAAAAATATTATATAGCAAGAAAATATGTAAAATAATAATAATATAACATGTATTTGGATTATTTTTTATAAACATGAAATATATAAAATATTACTAGAATGTGTTATTCGGTTTAACTGAATTAAGAAAAAATTAACCGAAAACAGAACCGAATAAGAATTATTATTCAGTTAACCGAATCGTTTAACCCGAAAACCGAATAACCGGAAACCGTTTAACCCAAATTTCATTCGGTTCGGGTAGGTTATTCGGTTACAGTTATTTTTGTTAGGATCCAAGCGCTTACCACTACGCCAAAAGCAATTGCTTGTGGAGAAGGCACACCTTATTTCCATATAGCGTAGCAGCCAGCGCCACGTTTCGATTTAGGGAGATGTTGGTCAATGCCCCAACAATCCCCTCCCTCGAGCATCTGCCAACACTCTTGGATGCACATCATGTCTTTGGCATTATAATGCACTCAATGGGATTCGAACCCGTGACCTGCTCTGATACCACATGTTAGGATCCAAGCGCTTACCACTACGCCAAAAGCAATTGTCAATTTCAGCATTCTCTTTGAGTACTAGAAACAATCTCCTCCTTTTGATATGTTTAACCGTCAATTCCAAAAAAATGTTTATCCGAATCTTTTCAAATTCAGATAATATGAAAGTTGTAACCCTGAATCAACGAATGAGACAGTTAAAATGTCTGTAAGTTGCACAAATCCACTTAGTACAACGAATGCACTTTGGAAAGGAGCTTTTTGATGTTCACTTCTCCAGGGCTTCCATTCAATCATCGAAAAACACAAAGGAATTTCTATGAACGTTATGACAAAAAAAACATATTCCTTGTGTATACGTGAAAGTGTAGAAATGATTGAAGCAACTTATGCTTGATTAATAGGCTCAAATTGTGTAAACTGTTGAGACAGCAACAAGTTTTCCACGGACTCAATGTGCATGATTGAAGTGCGAAGGTGGGGCAAACTTCCTTCTTTTTCAATATCCAAACCTTTCGAATGAAGATTAGATAGAATATATGTTGCGTCCCCAAGAAAAATTGAAACATTTCTTTGTTGAGAAAGAAATGAGTAGCTGGTGGGGTTAATGCAAGAGTTAGCATGGGCTAATTGTCTGTTTCAATGATGGTCACCAAAGAATGTGAACCAATCAGTAATGTGGTTGCCCGACTCAGAAAGTTGTTGGTGCATAGTTCTCTTATTCTTTTAACTCTGTTCTCACACCCTTTTTCTGTTTTTAATCTGCTCACGTCTAACCAAACTCTCTTTTTCATTTACCTCAGCATAATGAGATTACTCAACCGGGTGAGTTATCTCCCCCACTCTTTGATTTAGACCCCCACCCCTCAATCACTTAAGGATAACTTCTTGGGTAGGAAACACTGGTTAACGTGAATCCATAGAAGTACAATGTAGCTCACACACTGATCCCCATGAAATTTTGTCCTAAAAATTTGCGTTGTTTAACAGTTTATCTTAAACAATTATAAATCTCATCATTTTGAATAACATTGTCATCAGAATCTATGCTCCTCAAGAATATCATGAATATTTGAGCATTTGAACTTTGAAGATTTCTCAGAACAAGGATATTGAAAGAATGAAATGAATTCGAAACACTTGTTTGAGAATCTAACAATGTATCAATCAGATCAAATATGAAAGATAATCATGTAAGGTTTAGGGTATCAAAGAATTGGATTTTGTTTATATGAACAAATATAAACAATCTTTGAATGAAACGTTTAAAGTCTTACGCTGAATGAATGTATGATGCTCAACAAAAGTGAAACACAAACGGAAGTATTACCATCGAAAAATATTTCGTTTTGAGATATGGTAATAACAAAGTCAATAAGAAGTCGAACCGGTGTGTATGAATATTTGAAAGTATATAGACAAGATAATACGCAAGCATTAATCTTTAGAAACACACAGTCAGAAATAATGATGTAATCCAAGATAATCATGAAAAACATTTAAAAATATTTAAAAACACACTTCTAAAATTGTAAATCTGTTTGAATTAGAGAAGTGGTTTGAATATTTAAGAACACATTTTTCATGCTTGAAAGTCGTTCTTCTTTCAAACAATCTTAGTTTGAGTTCAGAAGATACTTACAGTCAAATGTATCAACTCCCCCTTAGAACATGATAGACTGATTTAAAAATCAGATAAGCTCCCCCTCAAAATCTGCAACAGATCTTAAGTAAACAAAATCAGTGGATGTAACAATCAAAGTCTATTTTTTTCATTTTTTTTAAGATTAAGAACGAGTCCTAATCTGATATGAGCAGAAGTCAATATCTTGTATGCTCGGGTTCTAAACTGAAGTGTTTAGAAACCATAAACCTTTTATGCTCGGGTTCTAAACTGAAGTGTTTAGAAACCATTATTGTGTATGCTCCCCATACAAAGAAGCATAAAAAGATATGTCATTAAACACATATATATCAAAAAAATTGAATCTCCCCCCTGAAATTATGCAAATAGTCCAGCATAGGTTCTCTTCTTCAAATTGCACACTTCTCTTCTGTTTTCCAGTCATGTGTTTATATAGTTCTAACAATCAGCACCACACATGATAAACCTGCAAAACAGATTAAGTAGATTTTGGTACCTAACGGAACTTGGGTCCTGGCTTGTTAGGTGCAGTTCTATTTGAAGAAACATTGTAAGTACCATACCAAAACTTAACATTTTCTTGCTTAACAAAATCATGAGTTCCACAATAAGAACAACAAATTTGCTTTTGTGCCAACCTAATCAAATGATTTGCAGAATAAACAAGATTAAGTTTAACAAAAGACTTACCTTGATAAGCTTTGTTCTTCTTGTTCACCGTAGGTGGAGGAACATGTGATTTTGGTGCATATTTTTCAGGCGAAGATCCTTTCACTTTCCATACCATGGTTATAGAAAAGATTAGAAGAGCGCATCTGATCCTTTGAATGAGTGCTTGATTTGACGGACTTTGTCGAAGAAAGATATTCATGAACTGAACCAGAAGCAGTCTTAAATGAACATTCCGAAGCAGTTGAATCATCATATGGCGATTGAACAATAGTATCGGCACTAAATTGTTCAGATAATTCAACTTTGAAGTTAATTGCTTCCAGTTTCTGAAATTTGTCGGACAAAACATTCCTTTCTCGAGAAATCAAATCAAACTTCTTCTGTAGATCAGATTTGATCTTCTGCTCTTTCATGACTTCTGTTGCTAAAGCAGACAGCTTCCTCATTAGCTTTGAGATTTCAGCCTGAAAGATGTTTTTCTCCTCTTCAAAGTCTTTTTCTAAATATCTTCCTTTATCATCAATTTCTTTGAAGATTTCCATGTTCTTCTTATTAAAGCTATTCTTTTCCTTTTCAAAAACATTATTCTTTCCAACAAACTCTTTTCTCTCTTTAACACCTTTTCCAAATTAGATATTTTTAAAGAAAGCTCAACATTCTTTGTCTCAAAGGATTTTTTTTCGACGTCAAACTCAGACATCTTTTTCTCAAGCTTTTCCTTTTTCTAAAAATAAAACTTTTTCAAAATCAGAATTTTGTTTTGAAAGTTTTATGCATTTCAGCTCAACAACTTTCTTTTCTTCAACACATTTCTTTGAAAGATCAGAAAACTTTTGTTTAAACATCTTTCGTTCATTTGCAAAAGTATTTTGTTCATTTTCAAAATCTTGTCTCTCTTCCGCACAAGTATCTCGTTCTTTTTCAAAATATTTTCTCTCTTTTGCATAAACTTGTGTTTCTATTTGAATCTCGTCTTTTGCTTTCTGAAAGCCTGCCTTTTCTTTTGCAACCTCCATTTGCAACTTAGAAATTTCCTCTGCAAACTCATAATTCTTATGCTTTAACTCAGCATTTTCAGTCTCCAAAGCCTTTGCTTTTTCCTCTCTCTCCTTAATCTCATCTCTTTCTTTCTCAAATTCTTCTCTTTCCTTTCTCATCACTTGTTCAAAATCAGATATCTTCTTTGTCAGCTCAGTATTCTTTTCTTCTAAAGAAATCATCAGACTTGCTTTAGATTCACTGTAATACCCCGGGTAAGTTCGTTAATTAAATTCTCTTTCCGTTAATCTTGGTTAACTTTAAAATAGGATGTTTAGGGTAAGTTTGGGTTAAATTATAAGTTAAAAGTGTTTTGGGTCATTAGTGAATAGTTCAAGGACTAGGATTGTAAATTAAGTTAATATTATCCCTTAGACTATCCAGATATTTTCATAATTCAGCAAATATCAGTGTGTGTGTGTGTGTTTTGAGACCAAAAGAAGAAGAAGATAAAGAATAGGGTTAAGGCTTCATTTGGATCCATTGGAAGTGAAATGAGGTATGTTTCCTTTACATTTTATGTTGGTAATTGCTAATAGATAGTTTCTATCGGAGTAGAATAGTCGATTTCATGTCTGGTAATAATTTCTGTCGAATCTGGGTAAAAATGGGGTAAACCGACAGAGGTTTCCGGACACATTATGGTGGTGTCCGGTAGTCTCTTTTGATAGTGTCCGAAAGTTGTTCTTATGGTGTCCGGACGAATCAACTACCCGGTAAGTTCCTCTTTTCCATGGTTTCCGGATGATATTAGTTACCGGATGGTGTCCGGATTTCTTTGGTTTCCGGGTATCGTCCAGATTGTTTATATCGTTCGGAAAGTGGTGTTGTCCGGTTTGTTTAGATTGTCCGGAAAGTTATGTTGTCCGGATAGTCTTGTGGTGTCCGGAAACTTTATATGTTTGGTCACTTTTGGGATTTCAGATACTTTTGGGTATCCGATGGCTTTGTGTTTTGTCGACTATTGGATAGGATATGAAAGAGGACTGGATATAAGTTCAGGTTTGGGGGAAACATCTGAGGATGAGAGTTAGGTAGATTTATCTAGAATTTTAGCCTAATAGTAAGTATTATGTGTTCCATTTGGTAAAGGGATATTTTGTATCTAATTGTTTTAGATTCTGTGAATTTGGAGTAAAAGCTGAATCTGTTGGGAAAAGCTTGAAAAAGTTTTAATAAGCAATCAGGTGAGTTTTACTTTAAAAATGTTTTCAAACTGGAATACATATATGTGGATTGAGTATGTGATAAGTAGTGTGATTATGTGCATATGTATGAAGTATGATATATTGAAGTGTATTTTATATTTATACGAGTATTACACTACACGAGAGCACGTTGGCCAGGCTTAGGACTGGTGGAGTTGGCTGTACAGAGGGACATCGGTGTTGGCTGTAGTTTTAGTACAACGGAGTAAATTTATTAGTTGGCTCGCAACTATCTAATATGGTCATGGAAATGAGACAGGAAAGTACACAGTGCATGAGTTATACTTGGTATTTATATTTGAAATGGTGTATATGGTGTTTGTACAAATGGTTTTAAACTAACATGGATTTTCTCACTTAGACCACTAGGTCTAACCCTCATTTTGTTTTAAAAATATGTATTCCAGGTCGTGGATCAAGTAAGAGCAAATGAGAAGGGTAATCTGTGCTTAGCTTGTGGAATATGTATGTTTTGAAGACCATGATGTATTTTGTAGTTATAACTCCGTCATTAGTTATAATGTAAATTAATTAGCAAAAAGTTTGTAATGGAATCCGTAATATAGTTGTAAAGACTAAGGGACCGAAGTTGTTATGTGATGTATCTTTTGATTATGTAACGATGTTATGCAATATATGTTATTTGTTGTATGTTTGGGAATCGGGTCGTTACAGATGGTATCAGAGCCCTAGTTTAAGGGATTTAGGTATTCGAATCTATACCTAGACTTAAACTGCATGTGAAGTAGGATGTCCCTATTATGTTAGAACCTTAGGATGCTAAATATAAAAGGTAGAAGGAACATCATGTAAGGTAATTTCAAATTACATTTGGCCAGTGTAATCATGAACTTACAGGTACATGTTTGAACTGGAAAACCTTATTATATGGGGTATGTGCTTATGTGTATATTAACCTTGTTGAAATCTACAGAATGGCAAGTGGTACTCGACGTACAAATAGGGAGGAAGAAGGAAACCCTGGTAGATATAATCCAACAGTCGGGACAAGGGGAAGAGGGGGAGAAAGAGGCAGGGGCAGAACTGGAGGCAGAGTTCAGTCGCGGGGTAATGAATTTGTTACAAGAAACGACTTGACGGCTGAAATGGGAAGACTGCAAGCAAGTATACAGGCTATGTTCGACCGAACTCGTAATACTGAAACTGAAATACCAGATCCTAATCTGGAAAACGAGATGCCCATTACACCTATTGTCATACCGGTGCCAAGGAAGTGTGATTATAAAATGTTTCTAAGCTGCAAACCTCCAACCTACTCGGGAGAGAGGGATCCGGTGAAGGCTATGAGGTGGCTAAAAGAGATAGAAGCTATCTTCAAAACCAGTAAATGTGCTGACGAAGATAGAGTGCTATATGGAACTGCAATGCTGAAGGCGGATGCGTTATACTGGTGGGAAGCTCTCATTACCTCTAGAGGATCTGATGTGTATTCTACTTTCTCTTGGGACGAATTCACTACAGCTTTTAAGAGACAGTTTTGTCCACAAGCAGCAGTTAGACAACTGGAGGAAGAATTCATGAACCTACAACAAGGGAGTTTATCGGTTAGGGATTATACAGCTCGTTTCCTGGAGAAGTCTCGTTTCGCAGAGTACTATGTTGCCACGGAGGCACTGAAGATGGAAAGGTTTATCTTCGGGTTAAAGTCAGAAATCCAAAGTCTTGTGATTGCAAAGGGACCAGAAACCTTCTCAGCCGAAGTAGATGCCGCGGAAAATGTGGAACGGGATAGAGGAAGAGATGCTGGTGATAAGAGTACTGGGAAAAGAAAATGGGAAGGACCACAGTATGATCCGAAGAAGTCTAGATTTCAGAGATTTGATAGTCGTACACCTTTCAGACTAGTTGAAAGACCTTGTCCAAAGTGCAATCGTATTCATCAAGGAAATTGTCAAGTTGATCCTCGAGTTTGTTACAGGTGTGGAAAGACCGTCCATATTGCTAAAGACTGTCGGGTAACTCGATTTTGTTTTACATGCAATTCTCCTGATCACATTCAGTCTAATTGTCCAGGGGGGAGAGTACAGCAGGGTGGTACGTCAGTGAGACCAACGGGTGTTAGACCGGTAGTACCAAGACCAGAGTTACCAAGAGCTAGGGGTCGTGCCTTTCAGATGACAGCACAAGAAGCGGAGGAAACTCCTGATGTGGTTACAGGTACATTCTTAATAAACTCTACACGTGCTAAGGTGTTATTTGACTCAAGTGCAAACCGATCGTTTGTGTCTCCTTCCTTTGCTTCTTTTATGCATTTAAAGCCTAAAGTGTTAGACCATGCTTTATTGGTAGATACTGCAAATGATAATCAAGTAACGGTTAAAGAGGTGTTTGATAGTTGTGTGATAAATATAGATGGGTGTGGAGTACCTATCCAGTTGTTTCCTATAGCTTTGATCGAGTTTGATGTGGTAGTGGGAATGGATTGGTTAGCCGAAAATCAGGCTAGTATAGTTTGCGATAAGAAGTTGATTAATGTTGTCTTACCTAAGAAGGGACCAGTTGTGATTTATGGTGACCGTAGAAATCATCAGTCTTGCCTTATCTCTATGATGAAAGCTCGTAAGTGTGTTAATAAAGGCTGTCCGAGTTACTTAGCTTATGTGATAGAAACTAAGCTAGAAAAGAATAAGTTGGAAGATATTCCTGTTGTTAGTGAATTTCTGGAAGTTTTCCCAGAAGATTTGAATAGTCTTCCGCCCGTTAGACAAGTAGAGTTTGGCATAGATCTGATTCCTGGAGCCGCTCCTGTTGCCCGTGCACCGTATCGTTTGGCACCTCCAGAGATGAAAGAAATGATGATGCAACTGCAAGATCTATCCGATAAGGGCTTCATCAGACCCAGTTCTTCACCGTGGGGTGCACCGGTTTGTTTGTGAAAAAGAAGGATGGTTCGATGAGGATGTGCATTGATTATCGGGAAATGAATAAGCGCACGATCAAGAATAAGTATCCGCTCCCCGGAATTGATGACCTCTTCGATCAATTAGTTGGAGCTTGTTATTTCTCCAAGATTGATCTAAGATCTGGTTATCACCAACTGAAGGTTAAAGAAGAAGACGTTCTGAAAACTGCTTTCCGCACAAGGTATGGCCACTACGAATTCTTAGTGATGCCCTTCGGTCTGATGAATGCCCCAGCTGCTTTTATAGATTTAATGAATCGGGTATGTAAGCCATATCTCGATAAATTTGTTATTGTGTTTATCGATGATATCCTTATTTACTCCCGATCCAAAAAAGAGCACGCACGACGTCTTCGTTTGATTCTGGAGTTGTTGAAGAAGGAACAGTTGTATGCTAAATTTTCTAAATGTGAATTCTGGCTACGGGAAGTTCAATTTCTTGGGCATGTAGTTTCCGAGAAAGGCATTCAAGTTGATCTGATGAAAGTAGAAGCAATTGAAAAGTGGGAACCGCCGAAAACGCCAACGGAAGTACGAAGTTTTCTGGGTTTAGCTGGATACTATCGAAAGTTTATACAAGACTTCTCTCGTATCGCTACGCCTTTGACCAAGCTGACCCGAAAGAATATAAAGTTCGACTGGAAAGTAGAACATGATGTAGCATTCCGAATATTGAAAGAGAAACTCTGTAGCACGCCGATACTGTCACTACCTGAAGGTTCCAACGACTTCGTTGTTTACAGTGATGCTTTTAAACTAGGATTGGGATGTGTACTAATGCAGCGTGGGAAAGTTATAGCTTATGCTTCTCGTCAACTGAAGGATCATGAACGACAATATCCTACATACGACATGGAACTTGCAGCAGTTGTTTTCGCGCTAAAGATTTGGAAACATTATTTATACGGTTCTAAGTGTCAAATTTATACCGATCATAAGAGTCTCCAACATCTTTTCGATCAGCGGGAATTGAATATGAGGCAAAGAAGATGGTTAGAACTGGTGAATGACTACGACTGTGAAATTCTTTATCATCCGGGAAAGGCGAATGTGGTAGATGATGCACTGAGTCATCAAGAAAGGAGTGGAACAATAAAAGCCATTGCACTATGAGATGAACTCCTACCTAACATCTTTGACGAATTGAAGAAGTGTCAAGTAGAAGCTTTTCAAGAGGAAAACTTGAAACCAGAACAGTTAGTAGGAATATCAACAACACTTATAACAGATGATCGTGGGTTACTGTGTCTGGGAAACAAAATTTGGGTGCCTCGTTTGGGTGGTTTACGTGATCGGGTACTACAAGAAGCTCATCAATCTCGTTTCTCTATTCATCCAGGTACGAATAAGATGTATAAGGATCTACGACAATTTTACTGGTGGCCGGGAATGAAAAGAAGTATCCCCCAACATGTGGAAGGTTGTACCACTTGTAAGAAAGTAAAGATTGAACATCAAAAGCCTTTTGGTCAGTTACAACGTTTGGAAATACCAATGTGGAAATGGGATCAGATTACTACATATTTCATCACGAAGTTACCAAGAACTCCGAAAGGGTTTGACGCTATTTGGGTAATCGTTGACAGGTTGACAAAGTCTGCTCACTTCCTACCGATAAAAGAAACCTATCTGTTAGAAAGACTAGCCAAATTGTACATCGACGAAATAGTAACTCGACATGGAGTTCCAATCTCGATTATCTCTGATCGTGATAGTCGTTTTACTTCAAGATTTTGGAGAAGTTTTCAAAAAGAAATGGGAACCCAGATAAAACTAAGCACAACATATCATCCTCAAACTGATGGTCAGAGTGAACGAACGATTCAGACTTTGGAAGATATATTACGGGCCTGCATTATTGATTTTGGGGGATCGTGGGATAAGCATTTGTCGTTGATTGAATTTGCCTACAATAACAGTTATCATTCCAGCATACAAGCGGCACCGTTCGAAGTTCTGTATGGTAGAAAATGTCGAACTCCTCTGTGTTGGAACGAAGTGGGAGAGAAACAATTAGCAGGGCCAGATATAGTTCAGTTGACCGCGGATAAGATTACTCAGATTCGAGAAAGATTGAAAGTAGCTCAAGACAGACAGAAAAGCTACGCTGACCGACGCCGAAAACCGTTAGAATTTCAAGTTGGAGATTTCGTAATGTTAAAACTCTCGCCTTGGAAAGGAGTCATTCGATTTGGGAAGAAAGGTAAACTGAGCCCAAGGTACATTGGACCGTTTGCAATCACAGAAAGGATCGGTGAAGTAGCTTACAGATTAGATCTTCCGTCCGAGTTAAGCAAGATTCACAACGCTTTTCAGGTTTCAAATTTTCGAAAGTGTTTGGTTACACCAGATCAGACAGTTTCTCTACCAGATATACAAGTTGATGAAAAGCTGAATTACGTGGAGGAACCTGAAGCCATTGTAGACAGTAAAACCAAAGTCTTACGGAATGGTAAGGAGATCAGACAAGTAAAAGTACAGTGGCGACATCACAAAGGGCACAAAAACTTGATAGACGGTTTATGCAACCCTCCAAATCTACCGCAAGTGTACGGTGTCAATCAAGTAATACGTACCAAGTACGAGTATCGATCCAAGGAACTACGAGTTTAAGTATCACAAAGGCTAGCCACACATCTAAATGGACGGTTGATAAAATTTGGTTTGAGTTTTGATTAATTAACTAAATATCTCAAGAAATGAAAGTAAACAAAGAAGAGCAAGTCAACAACGATTCATACACCACAAAGAAGTTACCAAGATGATGAGAAAAGGCTAGGGGTTAGATTTCATTTAGATTTCACCACAAATAGATAACACACATTCATAAGTCAAGAACACAAGGTTGAATTTAACAATTCCTAAAATACTTACTATTCTCTCTCAAGTAATAGCAAGAATGTATCATGTAATGTATATTTAAGTCTCTCAACAAATAAACATAACAATCAACTCATTAAGCATAAGAATCACATACACAAAACTAGGGTTTACTTGGTATATCTCTATCCAATATCTCACCCTAGGTTTATCTAGCTTTTATCAAGTTATACAACCAAATTCTCAAAAGGAAATACAACCAAAAGATGAGTAAGAAGGCCAATCTTACAAACAAGAAGAACAAGCAAGATAAACTTCAACCAACAAGTGTAATGACTAAATAAATGCAATAATCATATATATAACGGTGAAAATCCAAAATCCATCTTTCCCCTAACCTCAAAATGTTTAGCTCATGTTACTAGTAGCAAATAACATCAAAGAGAAGAAGATAACAACACCCAAAAACATTGTTTCTCAACAAATACAATGGAAATGATGAAAACTCCCTCAAGATTGATACACACTACCGATTTGTAGCTCCAAAATGAGTCTCCACCTTCAATATCAATGCAAAGTCTTCTCTTCAGCTAAAAATCGCTTCCAACAGCTCCCCTAGAAGCCTAGCCTCCAACAATCCCGAGATAACCCTAGACTCTAGAAATCTGCAGCTTTTTATACTCCCAGGTCCCGACCGCGACAATGACACAACGACAATGACCATGTCATAGTCGTGGGGCATTGTCTCTCTCACTTGCCCACCTACGGTACATTAGGCACGACTATGACCAGCGACATTGACCATGGTCATAGTCGCGTGTCATAGTAGCACAATTGCTGAACTTTGGTTTTTCTTCGCTCGTTCACTTGGTTCGACGTTTCCTTCACCCGAGGTGTCCAAATGGAGTATAATTAAGCATTTATCCTTTCAATTGACACCATGTATGACTACACAACACTTGCACGAAATATTAGTCCGAAATGCCAATTCTTACTTCAAGACAAGCCGCAAACGTATGATTTGGAGGGTAAAAACCCGTCAGATAACGAAGTTATCAAGGATGCTACTTGGGAATCAGAATCAGAGATGAGAACTAAGTACCCATACCTTTTTGCCTAACCAAATTCCGGGACGGAATTCTTTTAAGGGGGAGATGGTGTAATACCCCGGGTAAGTTCGTTAATTAAATTCTCTTTACGTTAATCTTGGTTAACTTTAAAATAGGATGTTTAGGGTAAGTTTAGGTTAAATTATAAAGTTAAAGGTGTTTTGGGTCATTCGTGAATAGTTCAAGGACTAGGATTGTAAATTAAGTTAATATTATCCCTTAAACTATCCAGATATTTTCATAATTCAGCAAATATCAGAGTGTGTGTGTGTGTGTGTGTATGTGTGTGTGTGTGTATGTGTGTGTATGTGTTTTGAGACCAAAATGGTGGTGTCCGGTAGTCTCTTTTGATAGTGTCCGGAAGTTGTTCTTATGGTGTCCGGACGAATCAACTACCCGGTAAGTTCCTCTTTTCCATGGTTTCCGGATGATATTAGTTACCGGATGGTGTCCGGATTTCTTTGGTTTCCGGGTATCGTCCGGATTGTATATATCGTCCAGAAAGTGGTGTTGTCCGGTTTGTTTAGATTGTCCGGAAAGTTATGCTGTCCGGATTGTTTGAGTTGTCCGGATAGTCTTGTGGTGTCCGGAAACTTTAGCTGTTTGGTCACTTTTGGGATTTCAGATACTTTTGGGTATCCGATGGCTTTGTGTTTTGTCGACTATTGGATAGGATATGAAAGAGGACAGGAT
This sequence comes from Saussurea involucrata, assembly GCA_033807775.1. NCBI lineage: Eukaryota > Viridiplantae > Streptophyta > Magnoliopsida > Asterales > Asteraceae > Saussurea > Saussurea involucrata. The sequence continues at coordinate 63,083,706 of CM066322.1, read as the reverse complement.
ATAAGTTCGGGTTTGGGGGAAACATCTGAGGATGAGAGTTAGGTAGATTTATCTTGAATTTTAGCCTAATAGTAAGTATTATGTGTTCCATTTGGTAAAGGGATATTTTGTATCTAATTGTTTCAGATTCTGTGAATTTGGAGTGAAAGCTGAATCTGTTGGGAAAAGCTTGAAAGAGTTTTAATAAGCAATCAGGTGAGTTTTACTTTAAAAATGCTTTCAAACTGGAATACATATATGTGGATTGAGTATGTGATAAGTAGTGTGATTATGTGCATATGTATGAAGTATGATATATTGAAGTGTGTATTATATTTATACGAGTATTACACTACACGAGAGCACGTTGGCCGGGCTTAGGACCGGTGGAGTTGGCTGTACAGAAGGACAGCGGTGTTGGCTGTAGTTTTAGTACAGCGGAGTAAATTTATTAGTTGGCTCGCAACCATCTAATATGGTCATGGAAATGAGACAGGAAAGTACACGGTGCATGAGTTATACTTGGTATTTATATTTGAAATGATGTATATGGTGTTTGTACAAATGGTTTTAAACTAACATGGATTTTCTCACTTAGACCACTAGATCTAACCCTCATTTTGTTTTAAAAATATGTATTCCAGGTCGTGGATCAAGTAAGAGCAAATGAGAAGGGTAATCTGTGCTTAGCTTGTGGAAGATGTATGTTTTGAAGACCATGATGTATTTTGTAGTTATAACTCCGTCATTAGTTATAATGTAAATCAATTAGCAAAAAGTTTGTAATGGAATCCGTAATATAGTTGTAAAGACTAAGGGACCGAAGTTGTTATGTGATGTATTTTTTGATTATGTAACGATGTTATGCAATATATGTTATTTGTTGTATGTTTGGGAATCGGGTCGTTACATTCGCAATCACACTTCTTCACATCAGCTTGTGATTTCAGCCCAGCAAGTGTTGTTATAAGAAAGACAACTAGTTCACATTGTTCTGCAATTTTAGCCATAAATTTAAAGTTTTCACTCTGAAGTGTGCTACTCCTCATTTTTGATGTTTCAAGTTCTTGTTCTAAATGGTTTATCTTCAGTGTATCACACCACCAACTTGGATATTTCGACATTGTTACCTGAAATGTTAAAATGCAAGATCGTTAACAGATACTTCGTGAGAAGTAGAATTTGTGCGCTTGAACGATCAGAGAAAAGCGATTAAAGTCAGAAATTTTTTCAAAAATAAAATCTGGTTTTTTTTTGTAAATTTGTCTTCCAAAAATTAATTCCGAAAAATTAATGCGAAAAACTGGACTTTAAATCGGCAAACCTGCAAAATATATCAGTTACGGATAAATGCAGACAAAAACTGATAAAATCGAAGAAAAATGAAAAATAAGGACTAAATTGAAAGAAAATTAACGACCCTAACTGAACTCTGACGAGACTTGACGGAAAAAGGACCAAAATTGTAACAGATTTAACGGAACTAACGGAAGTCCGTTAGTTACTATTCATCGTCAACCTCACGATGAACTCAGAATTTTCAGCTGCGTTTTCTTCGATTCTTCACGTTCAAATCAATCAATTTTGGTTTCTAACGAACATTGAACATAAAACAAACGATTTTGTCGAAGAAATCTTAATCATGCAAGCAAAATCGAGTGTTGCGATAAAGTCCGACGAGATGGGTTGCGATGAAATGTTATCGCAACAGGAAGATGAACACTTGCGATAAAAACCTGAACTTGCGATAAAACTTGAACTAAAACTTGCGATAACACTTGATCTTGCGAGAAACTAGAACTTGCGATAAAAATGAAAAACTCCGGCAACACAAGCAGTTTCCGGCGAGATCTCGTTTTTCCGGCGAAACTTTCAGCACCCGTATCTCACACAATTCTTGATGGTTTTCGATTCTGAAAGTTGTTGAATGATAAAAAACGAAATACGAATCGATCTGTGATGGCTAACTCGTTCAAAATACAACCAAACTATGATCGATCAAGATATTCTCGATGAACTTTAAACTATCGAAACCCAGAAACACAAGCACGCTGGTTTTGTTGTTGATTTTGATTCTGAAACTTGGAATCTGTTTGAAATCAAAAATTAAACTGGTCTGTGAAAGCATAAGTGATCAAACAACATAAACACTCCAAGATCAATCATCATCTTCATAAAAATAAACTTCGATGAACACTGTCCATCACTTGATTTTTCAAAAACTAGATTTGTTGCTTAAAATCAATTCTAAATGATTGAGAATGATTCAAAACACAATTGAAACAAATTAATGAGCAGAAATCAATCCAAAACATAAACAATTTCCATATTTTTGAAAAATTTCAATAAAATCTCAAAAACTAAAAAACTCTTCAATTCCTAAAAAAATGATAAAAATCATTGATTTGATGCACAAATTCAGATCTGCTAGGCTCTGATACCAATTGAGAGTTTTCAGATAACAATGATTAACACAATAATCTTCAATAGATTGAGAGAAATACAAAGATGATGAATTAAGATCTATTTCTCTCTCTAGAGGGTTATCTCTCTATTCACACACAAACTCACATATGCTTTACTCTCTAATTGTGCTACTCTAGTGTTGCTCACACAAACACCTCACAACTCACTATTTATACCTTTGACCATTCCTAACAATTACCTTGACTTTGACTATTGTTGACTAATTACATTTACCCTAAATCTTAAATACATTTGGTACTAACAATTTTTAACACCCCTAACTAAGGCTATGTTTGGCAAACTAGCTGATGACTTAAAAGCTAGCTGCTAACTGATAAGCTAACTGTTGACTGATAAGCTAGCTGTTAGTTGATAAGCTAAATTTATAGCAATATAATATCTTAATTAATAAATTAGTACAACCAATGTAGTAAAAGAAATTAAATATATAACATGTTAATTAAAGAATTTAAAATTTATTATTACATACATACTATAAATTTTAAATTTGATAAAACAAGTTTTATAAAAAAGAATATATATTAACTTATGATTTTAAATAACCGTTACATATAATATGAAAAAAATAATCAAATAATAATTAAAAAGATAATAGTAATTGATAATTAAGAAATATTGATTAATATTAAAATATATATAAAAAAAGTTTATATGATTAACAATAACTCTAAATAATTACAATTTAATATCAATGTATAATTAAAATTTAATTTAATAACTTTCAGTTAATATTAATTAATTAATAATAATTAAATTTAAAAAATTAATATTTATTTATAATAATAGTTAATAAATAATAATTAATATTAATGAAGATAACATTGGAATATTCACAAAAAACTACTCAAATGCTACTCCAAGTAGCGTTTCAAAAAGCTAGCTTATAAACTAGCTTATGAACATCTAAACATGTACCCAAAAAATAAGCTAGTTTTTTTGTTGCCAAACAATGCCTAATATTTTGCAGTTTTGTTCTCTTGAGTCGTATATATAATTATGTAATGCAGTTTCAGTAATAAAAAAGATAATATTTTGCTAAATTGAAAAGGTTCCTTGTTAGGGTACACTACTAAACGAGTCTTCCTCTGGAAAATCTGTCGCTAAAGAGTGATTCGTCACAAACTTTGGTAGGTAAATTTTTGGTGTAAATTACCCAAGGATTCTCTGGGTAATCCATGAGAATTTTCTTAAAAAACATCAGATTCTACCGAACTATTGGCATTTTCTGGGTGATCCCTAGCGCTGTGTTCTCAAGTTTTTGAAGGAAAGAAAAGAAAAGAAAGGGAATGAAAAGAAAAGAAAAGAAAGGGAAGGGAGAGAAAGAAATATTTGTATTTGTGTTCTTGGGATTGACGGAAAAGAATGGAAGGGGAATGAAAGAAAATAAATTTATATGTTCTTGATTTGGAGAGAAAGGAAGGGAAATATGTTACTATTACCAATATACCCTTATTTATTTCATAATGAAATGTAATCAATGGGTATATATGTAATTTTATAAATATTTTTAATTCTTTTAAATTGTTTTCTTTCCTTTCCTTCCTTTTCCTCCCACATTTGGGAGGAAAGTTTTGGAAGGAAAATCACCAATATTTTCCTTCCCTTTCCCTCCCCTTCCCCCCTTAAAAAAACTCGAGAACACAACATTTTTTATTTCCCTCCAACTTTCTTTCCATTTCCCTTCCTTTCCTTCGTAAAAAAAACTCGAGAACACAGCGTAGGTAAACACCCCCGACAATTTCCCTAGATGAATTTTGTGGGTGGAAGTCATTTGTTTTGTAGTGGTAAGAGATTCTTTAAAATTTCTAAAAAATAAAAAATAAAACTTAAATTCTTAAAAATGAAAAATGAAAAATGTAAATGGAAATGAATATAACACGGAATGGGAATGAATACTTTGGTAAAGAAAAACCAATGTATGTGTTAATGGGCACTCTTTCTTCTTCGACGACTCTTTTACAAACACATTAACAAATAACTCCAGTGACAAAATCGAACATAAAAGGTTTGGTGCAAAAAACCAAAGGTTAACCTTGGCGATTAATCGATCAGAAAACGTTGGTGAGAAGACCGAACAAAAAAACTTGGTGAAAAAAATGGAACAGAAAGAATTAAACAAATAGGAGTCTGATCCACCAAATCAAAAAGAAACTATGTCACCGTTTGGTACTTTGGATGTAAAATTGAAACTGAAATTAGGGTTAGGACTTACCCATCAATTGGAAACATAAAGAAATCTCATCGAAATATAACAGATCGAGTTTCATATTTTTTGAAGTAAATCGATTCTTGAAGCAGATCGATAGATCCAGGTTGCCGACAAGTTGTATAGAGAGGGAGAGATGCGGGAAACTCGATCGATTGAAAATGGGTTTTAGCAGTGAAGAGAGGGAGACAGACGAAACTCTATCTAGTGAAGCAAGTATGCCATAGTTGACCAGAGCAATAGACATTGACCGGAAAATTTGAGAGGCACATGGAGATATGGTTGGAGAAGATAAAGTGACGGTGGGAAACTGGGAATATGATAAGAATCCCTTCCATTCCATCCAAAATTGGGGGGAATGGCTTTTACCCATATATAATATAATGATTAATAACTTTACGTCTAACCAAACAAACACCAATCATTACATTTCTATTCCTTGTTTGAACCAAACATTTACAATGAATATCATTCCCAATTTTTACCCTCTAGTACCAACCAAACACCCCCTAAATTAAATTCAACTCTATCACATTCTATAATTTGGAGATTACAACATTAATTATAGAGTAAACTAAAATTTTGGTCCTTGAGGTTTTATTGAAATCGTTGAAAGTAGGACATGCACTCCAGTAAGTCAAAATTTCGTTTGAATTTGGCTTTTAAAGAGGGACCTGGCCACTAACATCAATAAAAATGTTCGTCAGAGTCGGGGGTAAAATTGTCCAACCATGTTTTTCTCTCTTTTTGCAATTCTTCTTTTTCTTGTTTTTACAAATTAAAAACCATCTAACTTTATGGATTTGTTATGTAATTAACTCTAACACACACACACACACACACACATATATATATATATAGGGTCAGGTTCAGGGGAAAACCTAAAAAAAAAAACCAAAAACCGAAGAACACCCTGATAGTCCTTCATCTGGACGGTATGCACTTGTACATACAAGTAATTTGTAACATGCACACGTGCATATAAACCAAAAAACAACACAATTTACCTGTATGCACAAGTGCATACCGTCCAGATGAAGGTCAACCAGGGTGTTCTTTAGTTTTTCGTTTTTTAAAGTTTTCCCTTGAACCTCTCTCTCTCTCACTATATATATATATATATATAAGTTGCAGGTCAAGTGAAAGAATAGGGGGAAGGAGGGGGTAGTTAGCAAGTCAAAGGGGGATGGGGAAATAAGATACATGTGGCAGCTTTTGATTGGTTTCTTAAAAAGATTTTTTAATTGTAAATAAAATAACAAGAATGCGCCTGAGTTAACGAAATGGATTTAACAGTGTTAGGTTCATATGGACGTCGAAGGTTCTTATTATTGAAAGCGGGACCTAACTTGAACCGTCCAAGGTACTTATTATTGAAAGAGGGACCTAACTTGAACCGAAGTGCAAATCACAGTCCAGTGTACTTATTTCAAAATAAGGACCTTATCCAAATTCTGAGCAAACCATAAGGACTAACGGTGTAATTTACTCTACTAGATATTTACAAGGAACGACTTAGAGACATAATCCCTTGTAAAAATCTAGTTGAAAAGTTTAGATAGAGTTCTAGAGAGATCCATGAGTTGTATATATAGAAGTAGTCTTTCATTTGTAAATCACACTACACTTCACACACTTTGAGTAATAGAAACACACAGAGTTATCCCAATCTTCTTAATAAGCATTTTGTTTTCTAATATTTACTCGGTAGTCGGTACTCTAGTAGTTTGGCCAACTTAATCCAAGAACTAATGTCGCACGCAAGTTTGGGAAGACAACTCTGTGACATTACGTTTGCCAAACAATCTCTAAAAGATATATGTTTTCAAATATATATGTGAATTCCATCTATAACAGGTAACAATGAATTAAGCACTTGATCTTCAATAGATTGAGAGAAATGTACAAGATGATGAATTAGATCTCATTTCTCTCTCATGTGGGTCATCTCTCTATTTCTCACACACACACACCATACATATGCTAACCTCTAATGACCTCCCTATTGTGCTACACATGTGCTACTCTCACAATTCCTTTACAATTAGCTATTTATACCTTTGACCTTCACTAACAAATACATTGACTTTGACTATTGTTGACTAATAGTAATTATCCTAAATCTTGAATACATTATGTACCAACAATCTCCCCCTATGAATTCAAGATTTAAAAAAAAATACGACGATAGTCTTCAGCTCTTTAATCTTCAGATCTTCAACAATTTAGGCTCTTTGAAACAAATAGTCACAAAGTCTTGAAACACGAACTTCAAATCTGTGTAGTGTTGATCAAAGTCTTCAAAATAAAATCTTGATATCTTCGAATCACTGATCTTTGCAGCTTTGAGCTTTTGGCAAATTTCTTCAGTCTTTGAACATGAACGGGATTTGAGGTTTTAACGGGCTTTGAGCTTTAAGACATTCTTGAGTAATCTTTAAGCACGTATTGTCTTTGTATCTTCACACAGTTGAACAATAATGAACAAACTGTCTTGAACTTATCTTCCGAAAACACTTTATCTTGAACTTCTTCGACTCTGACAAATATCTCTTTCTTGGAAATTGAAATCTCTCCCTTTTCTTTTGTTTGATATTTCTCCTCCTTTTTTATGATTGTGAGCAACATGATTATCAAAACTCTTGTTCAATTCCAGCATTCTCTTTGAGTACCAGAAACAATCTCCTCCTCTTGATCTGTTTAACCGTCAATTAAAAAAATATTTGTATCTAAATCTTTTCAAATTCAGATAATATAAGAGTGGTAACGCTGAAACAATGGATGAATCGGTTAAAATGCCTGTAAGTTGCACAAAGCCACTTAGTACAACGAATGTACTTTGGAAAGGATCTTTTTGATGTTCACTCCTCCAGGGCTTCCATTCAATCATCGAAAAACACAATGAAATTTCTATGAACGTTATGACAAGAAAACACATTCCTTGTGTATACGTGAAAGTGTAGAAATGATTGAAGAAACTTATGCTTGATTAATAGGCTCAAATTGTGTAAACTGTTGAGACAACAACAAGTTTTCCACGGACTCAATGTGCATGATTGAAGTGCGAAGGTGGGGCAAATTTCCTTCTTTTTCAATATCCAAACCTTCCGAGTGAAGATTAGATAGATAATATGCTACGTCCCCAAGAAAAATTGAAACATTTCATTGTAGAGAAAGAAATGAGTAGCTAGTGGGGTTAAAGAAGGAGTTGGCATGGGCTAATTGCCTGTTTCAATGATGGTCACCAAAGAATGTGAACCAATCAGTAATGTGGCAGCCCGGCTCAGAAAGTGGTTGGTGCAGAGTTCTCGTATTCTTTTAACTATGTTCTCACACCCTCTTTTTGTTTTTAATTCACTCACTTCTAACCAAACTCTCTTTTTCATTTTACCTCAACAAAATGAGATTACTCAACCGGATGAGTTATCTCCCCCACTCTTTGATTTCGACCCCTCACCCCTCAATCACTCAAGGATAACTTCTTAGGTAGGAAACACTGGTTAACGTGGATCCATAGAAGTTCTTTTAAGTTCTCACACTGATTCCCATGAAATTTTGTCCTAAAAAGATGTGTTGTTCAACAGTTCAACTGGAACAAATATGAATCTCAGTAAATAAATGACATTGTAATCAGAATGTATGCTCCTCAAAAATATCATGAATATTTGAGCATTTGAACTTTAAGATTTCTCAAAACAATGATATTGAAAGAATGAAATGAATTCGAAACACTTGTTTGAGAATCTGACAATATATCAAGCAGATCAAATATGAAAGATAACCATGTAATGTTTAGGGTATCAAAGAATTGAATTTTGTTTATATGAACAAATATAAACAATATTTGAATGAAACGGTTAAGCTCTTACGCTGAAATGAAAGTATGATGCTCAACAACCTTTGAATTACAAACGGGAGTATTACCATCGAAAAATTGTTTCGTTTTGAGACATGGTAATAACAAAGTCAATAAGAAGATGAACCGGTGTGTATGAGTACTTGAAAGTATAGAAAAGATAATACGCAAGTATTAATCTTTGGAAACACACGGTCAGAAACAATGATGTAACAACCCGAGATATACATGAAAAACATTTAAAATCACACTTCTAAATTCATAAAGTCTTTTTTTGAAATAAAGAAATGGTTTGAACATTTAAGAACATATTTTTCATGCTTGAAAGTCGTTCTTCTTTCAAACAATCTCAGTTTGAGTTCAGAAGATACTTACAGTCAATGTATCAGCTCCCCCTCAAATTAAGATTGACTGATTAAAAATCAGATAAGCTCCCCCCTCAAAATCTGCGAAGAAATCTTAACAAAACAAAACCAGTAGATGTAACAATCAAAGACTAAAACAATGAAGTATGAGTTCTAAACTGATATGTTTAGAAGTCAAACACGTTGAAGAACGAGTCCTGAGTTGAGTTACTCAGAAGTCATAAACGTGTATGCCCGGGTTCTAAACTGACGTGTTTAGAAACCATTAAAACATCATTGAAGGGCGGGTTCTGAACTGAATTATTCAGAAACCATTATTGTGTATGCCCCCTACAAAGAAGCATAAAAAGATATGTCAGTAAGCACATATATATAAAAAAATATAGAATCTCTTCCCCTGAAATTATGCAAATAGTTCAGCATAGGTACTCTTCTTCAAATTGCACATTTCTCTTCTGTTTTACAGTCATGTGTTTGGTATAGTTCTGACAATCAGCACCACACATGATAAATCTGCAAAACAGATTAAGTAGATTTTGGTACCCAACGGAACTTGAGTCCTGGCTTATTAGGTGCAATTCTATTTGAAGAAATATTGTAAGTACCATACCAGTACTGAACATTTTCTTTCTTGACAAAATCATTAGTTCCACAATAAGAACAACATATTTGTTTTTGTGCTAACCTAATCAAATGAGTTGCAGGATAAACAGGATTAGGTTTAACCAAAGACTTACCTTGATAAGCTTTGTTCTTCTTGTTCACCGTAGGTGGAGGAACAGATGATTTTGGGGCACCTTTTTCAGGAGTTGAGCCTTTTGCTCTCCAAACCATCTTGACTCTTTTGAAAACAAGATTTTCTGAAGGTTTTGAAATAGAAGCATCTGACTTATCAACAGAAGGATTATAAAAGAGATTGGAAGGACGAATCTGATTCTTTGAAAAACCCTTTGATCTGTCAAATCCTTTTGAAGAAACATCATTATTAATTGAACTTGAAGCCGTTTTGAAAGAATATTCAGAACCAGTTGAGTCAACAAGTGGAGTCTGAACAAACGTGTCAGGACTTGCTTGTTTTGAAACCTCAACTTTAAAAATAATGTCTTCAAGTTCTTTAACTTTGTTGGACAAAACGTTTCTTTCTTTGGACACCAAATCAAATTTTCTTTGAATATCAGATTTAACCTTCTTCTCCTTCATACATTCTGTAAATAAATCTGATAGCTTCCTTGTCAGTTTCCTTATTTCATTTTGAAAAATCTTTCTTTCATGTGCATAAACATCTTTCACACTCTTTGCTTGAAAATCTTCAATTTTCTTCTTTTCAGATTCTTTTCTTTCTATGTCTAATTCCTTTTCCGAATTAGATATTTTCAGTGAAAGCTCAGTAATCTTTGCTTCAAAAGATTTTCTTTGAAAATCAAAATCCACTCTTTCCTTCTCAAACTTTTCTTTTTCAAGAAATAAAACCTTTTCAAAATCATAATTTTGTTTTGAAAGTTTTATGCATCTAAGCTCTATAGCTTTCTTTTTTTCAAAACTCTTCTTTGAAAATTTCTTTTCAGACTTTTCTCTCTCACTGTTAACAAGAACAGTTAGCATGACTTCCTTTTCTATCTAAAAAACAATTATGTCTTCATTTCGAATGTCTTCAATCTTGCTTTCGAGTTCTACGAGCTTCTGTTCAAGTACCAAAGGAGGATAATAAATTTTTCCTTCAAAAGCGGGGTTTTCACACTCCTTTGGTTGCTCAACCGCATAGCTCTGGAAATAGTCATTAGACAAGGTTTGCTTTCAATTCCAAACCAAAGCCTTCCTATTATCCTTTTCGTAGACAAAAGGAAGTTGCATTTTCACAGTGGTTTTTCTTTTAACCTCTTCCTCAGCCTCATAATCTTCCCCATCCATTTTATATTTAGGATTCCGAGATGGAAGATCAAGCCATTCAAATTTATAAAGAGTTTGAGACTTTTTCAAAGCATTTTCCAAATAACGAGGATTATCATATCCCAAGCCCCATTTTGAGTTATAATATCTGAAATTCTTAGTTGTGTTAAGGTGAATAGTCTGTTCAGTCAACTCAGTGTTAATATCTTTGTAAGAATGCAATAATTTTTCAAGCTCAGTTGTCTTCGCTTATGAAGTTCTTAATTTTGCAGTCAAATCATCTATTCTTCTTCGAAAACAATCTTGAGTATCCTCGAATTCAGCTTTGCTCTTTTTCAACCCATCACTTAACGTATTATGTTCAATGATTAGTTGTCTTTGAGATTCTATTACTTTATGCGCTTTATGAAGTTTAGCAGTTATGTCATCTAATTTAGTTTGCATGAATTCCCGTTGAATCATAAATTCATTGACAGTAAAGAATTCAGAGTCATTGTTTCCTCCTTTTGCTTCGGGAGTTGACATCTTGTCCTTGAGAATAGCATTTTCCTCTTTTAGAGACATTGTTACCTGAAATAATGAAAAATGTAAGATCGTTAACAGATACTTCGTAAGAAGTAGAATTTGTGCGCTTGAACGATCAGAGAAAACACGATTAAGGTCAGAAAAATTTTCAAAAATAAAATTTGAAAAACAAATTGTAAATTTGTCTTCCAAAAACTAATTCTGAAAAAATTAATGCGGAAAACTGAACTTTAAATCGACAAACCTGCAAAAAAACGAGAAAAATATATCAGTTACGGATAAATGCAGGCAAAAATTGATAAAATCGACGAAAAATGAAAAATAACGAAGAATAAGGACTAAAATTGACAACTTACGAAACTAAAATGAAAAACACTAATACTTGACAAAATCAAGTACTAAAAATGACAAAATCCTAAAGTTAAAACTCCAGGGACTAAACTTGACAAAAGTTAAAACTTAAAACTCCAGGGACTAAACTTGACAAAAGTTAAAACTTAAAACTCAAGGGACTAAAAATGTAAAATTCTAAAACTTAAAAACTCTAGGGACTGAAATTGACACAAACAGAAACTTAAAGTATAGGGACTAGAACTGACAGACTCTTAAACTTCTAACTACGAGGACTAAAAACGATGGAATCTGAAAGTTTAAGTACACGGACTAAAACTGACAGAACCTGAAAATTATAAGTCCAGGGACCAAAACTGACACAATCTAAAACTGCTAACTGACTTAACGGAAGACTCTAACTGAGGACTGAAAATGTTATAAAACTAACGAAATTAGGACTAAAAAAGAAAGAAAATTAACAAAAATAACGAAACAACTAACTATTCTTAACGGAGTTAACGGAATGAACCAAAAATGTCAGAAACTTAACGGACACTTAACGGAAGTCCGTTAAGTTACTGTTCATCTTCAACAAATTCAGATCTGAGTTTTTCACAAATGGCGGAGCGGACCTAGAGTGTGGGCCACCGTATCGTTCGTCCGGCGAAGGATAAAATTCTGTAGCTGTATGAAGAGTGCAACCGTATTATTTTGGAGGGTGCAACCGTATCGTTTTAAATGGTGCAACCGTTTCAAAAAAGCTTTTAAAATCAACCAAAAAAACCCAAAAAATTCTCTCGAAATCGAGAAAAAAATTAAAACAATTCTCCAAAACAGTTTTTTTTTTTTTGGGTCCGTCTCTGTTTTTCACGTCGATTTTCTTCACTTTCTTATGTCCAAAACAGATTTCTTTTTGTTTCTTTACGATTTTAAAACACCAAACATCGATTTTGGTGAAAAATATCGCGTTCATGCAACAAGAACATCGACGTTTATGCGACAGAATTTTTTCCGGCGAGAGTGAAGTTTTCCGGCGAGGTGGGATAAAGTTTATCTTGCGATAAAAGTTGCGGTAACAACTTGCGATAAAGATGATGTTGCAATAAAAACCAAGTTGCGACAAAAAAACGAGCCTTGCGACAAAAAATTGCGATAACGATGAACTCTGGTGATATTTTCCAGAATCCGGCGAACTTTCCGGCGAAGTTCGTTTTTCCGGCGAAACTTTCAGCACCCGCATCTCACACAATTCTTGATGGTTTTCGATTCTGAGAGTTTCTGCTTGATTGAAATTTAAATACGAATTTATTTGTAGCATAAAATTCAATTAAAACACATTAAAAAACCGAGATCGATTATAACTCTATGAAACCTTCGATGAACAAGCTGTTGAACCCAAAAAACTCTAAAACACTGATTTGATGGTGTTTTTCAGATCTGAACATAGCAAGCTGATCGAAATCTATAAACAAACAAATCTGTGGATTCAAAACGAATCAAACTACACTTAAACTCCAAAATCGATTATCATCTTCATTTACCCTTCGAAGTTCGAAGAACACTTTTCACAAAAAAATTCCAAACACTGATTTAATCATGTTATTCGATTCCAAAATGATTGCAAAATGATAGAAAGCTAATATCAAATAGAGTTGTGAGTTTGAATCAATCCAAAACACAAACAAATCTCAAATCCTTGAAAAAATTCAATAAAATCTCAAAAACTCAAAAACTTTCCAATTTCTCAAAAATTGATAAAAATGATTGAATGATGCACAAATTCAGATCTGCTAGGCTCTGATACCACCGGGGTGTTTGGGAGTGCTTATATTTTTAACTTATGCTTATTTGCTTATGTGGTGAGGAAAAGCAGTTTTTAAAAAGTCTTTGTTAAAAATTGAAGGTAAAAAGGTAATTTGGATAGATAAGGAAATAAGGAGAAGGAAATAAGTAGGTATGGAATGACTTATCAAAAACAACTTATTTGTGGTGAGGAGAAGCAAATAAGCACTTTTGATTTTTTCTATCCAAACACTCCAAATAGCTTATTTGCGGTGGAGAGAAGCTATAAGCAAATAAGTAAAAAATATAAGCACTCCCAAACACCCCCAAGTGTGAATTTCATCTATAACAGGTAACAATGAATTAAGCACTTGATCTTCAATAGATTGAGAAAAATGTACAAGATGATGAATTAGATCTCATTTCTCTCTCATGTGGGTCATCTCTCTATTTCTCACACACACACACACACACAATACGTATGCTAACCTCTAATGACCTCCCTTTTGTGCTACACATGTCGCCTTGGGTGATGTGGTGGAATATCCCATCTACCCAGAGTTCGATTTCAGGCATCCTCAACATTGATAAGACATCTTTAAGTTTCAAAATTGCCAAGAATTAGTCCAGGCTGTCCCTGAAATATCTTTCCAAAAAAAAGTTTTTAAAACCAAACAATAAAGCGTCATATAAAAGTCTTGTAATAAGTTTATAAGATGATTTGAACATTTTAAGTTTTATAACATCTTCTAAATAGAACATCAATTTAACTATTGTATAGAACATCTTTTCAACAGTGTCTCATAAAAACAAGTATTTTATAAAAAAAAATTGGTTTAATGGACACTTCCGAAAAATGTCTAACTAAATAGCTAATACGATGGTCTGTATTAAAAATGTCCCAAAAAACTTGTTAAGACGTCTAAAAGCGTTTTATAAACTTATTAGAACGCCCTTTGGATAGAATGTGGGCTTTAGTTTTCTTTGTCAAAAAATAGGTCTATAAATTGTTGATGTCTAATGAACATAATTTTGTTGTACTGAGAACATTTTATAAGAACAAAGTAGCATGGTGATTTTTTTAGTTTGGCTTTGATTTCGAAGTTTGATAATGTAGCATGACAACTCCTAATCATAAATTACTGAAAAACGCAAACGAGAGTTACAAAAAGGTAGGAATTTATAATACCAATTAACCACATTACTTGATAGAGGATCCCATGGTACTAAACTTGTAACAATATCACATAACAAAAACTTACATTATTAATTGTAATATACTCCCTCCTTTAAGCATCGATTACATGCCACTAAACCATATCCACCAGAGAATGTTCCATGTTACATTCACGTTCTTCGCTTTACCAACGGTGTCCCCTTCCATGAGATTTTGAATCACCATATTTTATGGATTTTGTATCACCAAATCCCCTAAAAAAGCAGATATAAGTGAATCAGATTTCTCAAAGATAAAAGAACTTCATGAGTTACATAGTCAAAGCTAGAGCTCACCAGACACTTGAAGAAGCTCTTGAAGATGTTTGCTGGTTCCTCAAGCTCATTGCAGCTAATTGTTTTGCCAAGGACCAACTTGGATCATGCTCTGAGTTTATGGTCCATGTCATTGGAAGCATCAGATTCCTGTTCATATTTCAATAAAATTAATTCTGTTTGCTAAACAGTAATATCCTGTATCAAAGATTAGTTTATAGACAGACAAAGGATTGCAATTTCAACATACCCATCAACACATTTTTCTTTGCAGCGGTTCATCATAGTTTCAGTATAACTCCCGTATACCTTTTCCATCAACGTCTTAGCCAGCTCCCCGATCTTAGTGGCAGGAAGAATATCCCAGATCTTTAGCACCTGGATGTGATGAGAATTCTGTACTACAATGTCTACAGCCCAAATCAAGTGCAAATCTTGTCTAACATTGTACTTCACCAGGAGTGGACATGTTTCTTCTTTGTTTGCCACATAGTTTACATCCTTTTGTGGTAGACGCCAACCACTCGAAAGCTTAACCAAAAGAAACGCCACTTCCTTACAAATTCTGGGCTCAACAGTCAATCGCGCAATGGTATCCAAGAACATGTCACTAAACTTTACCTACCACAAGCCAAATAACACATTTCTTTACTATCGAGTAGACAAAACCATTAGACAGAGTAATTCATGAGGCCAATAGTACCAAGCTTACTAGCTAGATTGCTATACCTGCCATTTGGACTCAGTAAAAAGCATTGAATCCATATTGAATATCCTATCAATTTGCCGCAGGTCAATCATAGCACCCAAAGCAGCTTGAGACAAGTTTTTGTCTTCACTAGCATTGAAAAAACACCCACGGTCCTTTGCATCAACAATTAAGTTCTTCCAAATTGAGCCACTATTCATCAAAGTTGATCCATTGCCCAAAATCAACAAACAATATCTGGGTAAACAAAAAATGAGATAAATGAAAAGATCAGATAACTAGATAGAACATAAGAGAACAATAAATAAAAAAGAAAGACAAACTGATGCGCTAATATGCATCTTACCTTGCTCTGGTCAGTGCAACATTCGTTCTTTGATGATTTGAAAGAAAACCAACAGATCCATTACCATTGCATCTCACTGTAGATATAATAATTACATCCTCCTCACTTCCTTGAAAGCCATCAACAGATCGAACATTGACAGAGAAGTCTTTTTCAGAACCCATGTACTTATTGCCGAGTTTTTCCTGTATTGCAGTCACCTGAGCCTTGTATGGTGATATGCAACCAACACTCACAGGTTGTTTTCTTGCAACAGATTCTGTAAAAAGAGCAATAAGAGAGTCCAATGATCAACAAAGAGAAATAGAGAGAAAGAGAGGGCACAAATAGAGGTACCTTCAAAAAGTCTTGCAATTATTTCAGCTGCAATGGCCACTTCCATGAGATTTTTTTTGCTCTGACCCCTATCAAATTCCTCATTGGCTGAACTAACATTTATAAAGGAGTATGGACCATACATGCTTCCTTGAAGAAAACGCTTCTCATAAGTGCTGCTCTTGACATTCACACCATCCAAGATTTGTTTGTCGTAAAACTCCCTATTTGGGAACTGGCTTATAGACGGATGCATCCTGTATTGCACGTTAAGAAGATGCTTCTTGTGCCCTAGTGATATTAGCCTCTCAAATAAGCTCCTTCCAAATTCAGCCTCCTCACTAATCTATCAAAACAGTGCAACAAGGTAGTAAGTATGTATAGCACACTAAAACAGATACTACATATATACAGAAAAGAAAGAGTCATATACAATGCAACAAAAAGTTCAAAACCTTGCTTTGAACCATGGCAGGGAGTTGTCTTTCATCGCCAACAAAGATGGCATGGCGAAGACCTGCAAGCTGCAAAGGTATAAGAGATTCACATTCCTTTAATTGAGCAGCTTCATCGATCACAAGAAACTCCAAAGGCTTATTTCCTTCTGTATGGAAGTTGGTAGAGTTTGATACAGTGCAGAATATCAAACAAGCATTTTCCAAACAAAATCTTCTAATTTCATCTTCCTTCAAATCTGGAAGACACGATGTCTTTTGGAGGTATTTGATATATTTAAGAACTATTTTTCTGCAAGCACATAAATCAATAAGTCCTGCACTAGCATCATCTGATACATTCAAGGCTTCGATTAACCCTACATTCGCAGCAACAGTTTGTCTCAGTAATTGTCCAAAAAGTTTAAGATAACAAATAAGTTTCTCCATTCTGTGAGCCACCGCAGCCGAAATGAAAGATGTTGGCATATGTGTGTACAAGTTTTTAATGCAAGATATAAGCTTATTTCCAAGGAAGTCGAACCCGTTTATCACAAACTGCTCAAAGGTCATCATATCCTTGGTTGTGGTCTCACCATTTCTCAATTTCTTATCACCTTTCAATGTACTTCCAATGAGAGTCTTCCAATTCCTCTTTTCCATTGCTCCCTTTACCTGAGTATCATCCGACTCCTCTTCTTTCCCATCCTTACCATTTCCCTTATCTACATCACCTTTTTGATCTTCCTTCGAAATCATGTATAACCGATATTGAACCTCAGGGTCCTCTAGAAAACGAATCATCCACTCACTGATACCTTTCCATCCTGAAAATGGAGCTAAGCAATCAGCAAGAATTTCAGCACGGTCATTTAGGAATATATCTTGAAGGTCTTCACAATCATCAATCTTCATTCTCTCTTTATTCCCAAATAAAACTACATCACCTAAACCATAAGTATCATTCAGCAAGGAGTCTTTCACTAAGCTCATAACCCGTTTGGTAACTCCTAAAACTGCAATATTCGTAGGAGCACAAGTGAGAGTCCTACATTTCATACTCAGCAACATAAATAATAATGAACTAATTGTTTTAGTCTTTCCAGTCCCTGGAGGCCCCCATATTAACTTTATGGTACTTCGATGACGACATTCCCTTGCAGCAATGCAGCTCAAAACAGCAGCTTCTTGTGAACTATCAAGATGGAATGATTTTACAACTTCTCTCATCTTCAATATAGTCTCATCTATTGTTGTATCACCAGAACATGGAGCACATTTTTCTTTAACCTGTTAGAAATAGCAAGAGCTTAAGTTAGGCAGCTAGTATTTGGTTTGCCAATTAAAACAAAAGAGTATAGGTCTGTTGCTCTTACGAAAAAGTCTTCACGCAGCACATTTTTTATCATCTGCAATGCATCACATTGTACTTCTGAGTGAAGAGCTCGCGAAATCCGAATATTTGTTGTCAAATTTGTTAGATGGACCACAAAATGTTTTAGATCCTCTTGTTGATGATTGATTGGTTTCGATGATAAAATACGAAGTTTATATTGTAATTTTTCGATCTCCATGCCTTGCACTAAAGCAATAAGGTATGACTTGTTCGGTCTCTTAAGATCATCAACAGATTTGGGCTTTACATCAGTCAAAGCAATGAGATCTCCAACTTCAGGTACATAAAATCCTTCACCTCTCTTAATCAAGATGGTGTATAGCAATAGTTTCGGTAGCAGAAAACCTTCAGACTTTTGGACCTTTTTTATCTCCGCAGTGGGAGAACGGTTGACTCCTAGTATCTTTGAGAGCAAGTCTGCATGTGTCTCTTCGAAAAGAGGATAAACGAATGACTTGGTATATTCAGATACAGATGAAAATGTCCTGGGAATCTTCACTACCTGTTCGATTAGTAAAAAAAATCAATGAAGGCAATGATATACAACTATAAAACTAAGAGATCTCCGACAGATTTCCCATAATTTCTTCAAAATGAAGAACCAAAAGTCAAAATCTCAAAAAAAAAATTACATTCATATCTCCAACAGATTCCCAAACATTGATTATAATATCGCTAAATATTTATTTTCAAAGATTTCTACTTGTGCTTTTATCTAATAATCAATTTAGGGGTTATCTCCGAATTTGGAGAAAAACTCCTCTCTCTGCTTTCTTTAAAATGGGGAAGCATCATGGAGATGCTCTAAATCATCAAGAAATTACCATTTTTGAATGAAAATGTAGAGTATTTTTTATAAATATTCCACTTGTCTTAAATTTGATGTGAAGTGGTTTCAAAACGTTGGAGGTTACCAATAGATACACGATATTTTAACGCAACGCTTCTAAATTTATAAAACAATTAGCAAGCAAAAGTTCATCGGTTGCTAAGAAGTGATATGAGAAATCTTTCACAAACCTTGCCCTTGTACAGATTTCTGTTAAGCACGTCACTAAGAGACCAAGAAAACACCATATTAACCAGTTCTTCAACCTTTTTTCCAGGTTTCTTCTTATCGGTATCCGTCACCATTAACGACCAATAATCTTCCATGATCCTTTCTTTGTTTCCCTTGTGTATATAATTTAAGAAAGAAACCAAGTAAGAATATACATGGTGGTTAGAATTAAACAATTGTAACAAACAGTATAAAGTAACTATTATCAGAATGTGCATGCAGGAAGATGCATGCTACTACTACAGAAACCAGGAAAGAATAATAGATAAAAGAAATTGGTTTATACCTCGGACTTGCACAGTTACTTGGTGTTAAGAAACACAGATACAATGCAGGAGAAGATTATATATATGCTAGGTTTACAAAAGGCGACACCTTTCCCGAATTCTTGTGGTCTTTGTTGCTTGAAAGAAACCGAACTTTGGAGAATTGAAGGGGCATGGACTCGATATCTTCCATTTAATTTTCCATGAAAACGTTACAGTTTCCCAGTATACATAGCGGTTGAACTTTTGTTTACTATTTGTTCCTTTTCAATATTTACATTTTTCATAACAAAACATTAGACTAAATTACAGATTTGGTCCTTATGGTTATATCAAAATATTGATTGGAGAGTTATAAATATACTATAACTCAAATAAACATAAGGTTTATGTTTATCTGTAAATATTTGAATTCAAATAATTATTTGAATTTGAATATTTAAATACTTATTCATATTTACGGATAAAATTATGTAATTATCATAATAATTACATTTTCACACATAGTTTATAATTATTGTTTAAGAATAATTTTGTTTCTTAATCAACTTGATTGGAGAGTTATAAACCTACAATCAACTAGAAGTCAAGATCTTGGTTTCGAGGTGAAAATTTTATCGTTTTTCTGGATTTCGAATCGTTTAAAGAGGTTGGGTCTCTCATGGACCGACTGGTGCAACTCAACTTTCTAGTTCGTGTGGTGGGTCTCGGTGCTCTGTTCTCGATTTCGGTTCGGCGTCGCCTATTTTGGTTTGGGCTAGTGTTCTTGCTTTTTTGATTAGTTACTGTTGCTGTTGCTTATCGCGACGGTTGTTGTTTTCGTTTTGCTGTCGTTTTTTCCTCGCTTGTTGTTGGTTCGGTCTTGGGGGTGTTCTTGTTGCTGTTGTGTTGTTCTGTTTCTGTGTCTTGCAGAAGCATTGTGGTTGCTCTCTTTAATAAATTTGGCTTTTCAAAAAAAACCAATCAATTCAGCCGAGATGTGTCAAGTGTGATGCTAATCAACTTGCAATTAATAATTTAATATATCGATTGTTTGTTTATTCGTTTATGTTTTAGTTTTGGTTACTAGGGTGGGGTTTGTGTTGATTAGGGTTGAGTTTTGGTAATCATAGTTTAGATTTTGTTGAATTTTGGTGATTGGGGTTAAGTTTTCATTGAAATTGGTGATCAGAATTTAGATCTGGGTTGATTTTTGTAACACCCCACTTTAAGGGATATTTGTCAAGTATGTAAACCTTAAGGACTAGGGATGAGAAATAAATTGGGATTGATTTAGTCAAAAGAAATCAACGTGGATAACCTCCACAATAGTCCATTTTGGCCAAAAGATAGATAAAGGAGGAAACTCTTCTAAAGGGGAGTTGCATCAAAAAGTTCCATTCCCTCTAATTCTCATCCACAAAATCAAAACATTTTAAGTTTTTGTGTCTATTTTGAGAGACTTTTTCGGGTTTTTCTTGTTAATTCTGAGAGTTTTTTTTTGGTGTTTTAGTTGATTTCAATGTACCTTTTTAGCTCGTAGGACACAGTTGAAAAACTACTGAGGAAAAACTATGATAAAAAGTTTAAAAAAATATTTTTAACCTAGAAAAATAAAGAGAAACAAAATTTCACTGGAGGGATGGGACACCACCTTTTACAAGGTGGATTCGCCGTGTTGTGGGAGAAAACCAAAATATCGTAGTTTGTAAAATTCATAATGAATGGATTGTTTAACAAAATAATACGTACAATATATTTCTGGAACGTTGTTGAGATTTGTATAACAAGTCTTTTTAACATAGGTATTTTGGTCCTAACTAGGTCAAAATCAGGAGTTCTTCTGGTCGGATATTAGAACAACTTAACACACCAATTTATAAAATTCGTATAAAATCGAAAGCGATTCTTGATTCTATGGAATGATCAGAAGAGACTTATCTTTATTTTTTGTTTAGATTTTATATTCAGCATATACAAAAATTGTATAAATAATTACCGAATTAAATTACACTATCAAATATTTATATTGTCATTAAAAAAAGTAATTTAAATAATCTTCATATTAAAAACCAATAATATGATTATTTCTAAAATTATAATCATTTAAAAAAATACAACAACACATGATTAAATGTGATGAAGTGTTTATATTTATCAATACTATTAATTTTTTATAAGAAAAGACGTAGAAGTCTTTAGATTTTAATAAAAATGTTTTATCAAGAATTCGCCTATTTTTTTAGTCACTTTCTTATTTTATTCTCTTTTATCAATAATTCTTTGATTTTTTTTGGCAGTTTGGGCCAAAGTTTATATTGATATATGGGTCCATGAACACAATTACATAACATTGTTAGTCACTTATCCACTTTTCTTGTGTAAATGTGATTCATCAGCTTCATTTTCTATATTGATTGTCTCAGATACATTGTTGATAGTGGTATCGATCTCATTAGATTGCAGCAACAACATAAAAATCATATAAAGTCAATACAATAACAAATAACTTACCAATAAACAAATATTACCAAGAAAGTAAAATGAATGGTTGATAACATAAAGAAAGAAAAATAAAAAGTTAATTTACATAAATGCAATAAATTGAATTATTAATTAAAATAAACAATGAAAAACAATAGTTAATAACATAAAAAGAGGGAAATAAATGGTTAATAACATAAATTGCAATGGATTTATAAAATTACAAAAAAACCTTTATTTTTAATGAAAATATAACTTACATATTAGGATCAAAAAATCATTAACATATTCAACATTTTAAAAAATCAGAAAATCGAAAAAATTGGAGAAGATAGACATTTCAAATATTAGAATGTGTCATATCATCTCTTTGGAATCATTTTTTATATATACTAGGGTTTGGTACCGCGCGTTGCGCGGTAGTGATAATTTAATTAGAAATTATTTAAGTTAAATGAGCCGATGATCATATATATATATATATAGAGAGAGAGAGAGAGAGAGAAAGGTTCAAACGAGAACGCTAACTATTTACGAGAAGCACGAGAACGGCCGCCCATGTACAAAATCACATGTGATTCACAACAAAATCATATGTGATTAAAAAATGCAAAGTGCGCGGTTTGTACTGTGAATCACATGTGATTTTGTACATGGGCGGTGCTCCTCGCGTTTTCTTAAATTGTTACGCTCCTCGTTTGAACCCGTCTCTCTTTCTCTCTCTCTCTCTCTCTCTCTATATATATATATATATAATAATAATAAGAATCAATAATATTACACTTCGAAGTTGTTCATAATTTTTAGTTGTTTCTTTTGATATATATATAATTAAACAATAGCTAAAAAGTTCTACATCATCAAACTTTGTAATTGACTCAAAATGAAAAAAGAAGTTAGTGAGACTATTGATTATAATAATGATATGTATAATTAGTATACATATATCTACATATTGTAGTTAAAAAAAGATTAAAACTCGTGTGACATGTCATTTAAATATATTGTTTTTAAAATAATATATATAAAGAGCGTTATGTAAACAATATAACCGCCAATGATTGTCATTTAATTATTTTGTTTTAAAAATAATATATATAAAGAGCGTTATGTAAATAATATAACCGCCAATGATCATAAGTTATTATATATATATTGATGTGAATAATAGTCATCTTCAATTACTTATTTATATTAATTATATAATTTTATTATTAAAAATACACATATTATTATATTCAATTATCATCTAAATAGAAGTATACATATTGATCGTAATTTCATTTATATAATATGTTGATTATATATATATATATATATATATATATATATATATATATTCCTTGAAAGCAAGAAATTGGGTGCATGAAGTAAAGTAACCCACATGGGACGCATTTTATCAAACAGTTGGCGATCAATAAAAAAGAGCTGAAAAATATACATAAGAAAATCGAAATCACAAGATCACGGAAGAAACAAGTAACAACCAACATAAAGAATCAATCAAGTGAACAAAATTAGAAAAGGAGCACAACTGAAGAATTCTAAAAAAGAAGACGATTGTACAAACTTACCTCGATAATCAATCTGCTGGGGTTTATATGAATTTACTGAGGAGTAAAGGATGTTATTATTTATAGCCATTGCTTGGGTGTCAGGAAAGGGCTATGAATACTTGGTGACTAAGGAATTCCCTTTTGGTCCCAAAGTCAAATAATCAGCTTCACTTTAAAAAGTTGGTTCTAATATCTTATTGCATATCTATTTCTTTGGCTTCTTTTATATCGTACATTACATGTGTGTATTACCTTGTCTTGTTATGTGCCTAAACTCATCAATATTTTCTTCTTAGGTACATGTGGGAGAATATGGTGTTTACTGGAGTCTTGACTTCTATTTGGAAGCTTTAGCCACCAGCCTTGCCAATTTGTTGATTATAGCCTTTTGATAACCATGCATTTGTTTCAAGTCTTTATGCCTAATAAATACACCAAGTGGTTCATGATGTTTTTCTACTCAATGATGTTGACTCAGTGTAGTTTCGACTTTCGATTTCGAGATGTTACTCGTTGCATCGCTCGCGGGTATGTAACTAGTGTCATATATAACGTGGAAAACTTATTCAACAACTAAAATTTAAACATATAGCTAGCGTGGAAAATTTAAACTCTAAAAATTTATTAACCTTAAGGATGTATTTAACAAGTTTTAGAAAGGTCAAGGATTTATTTAACAGGTTTCAGAAAGTCCAGTGACTTATTTGTTCCAAAAAATTGTCCAATGACTTAATTATTCCAAACAGTAAAGTCCATTGACTTTTTTTTGAACTTTTCCCTACTTTATATTATTCTTTAAAAATAATTATTTTCTTAATCAACATAATTTAATCCAGGTTTCCATTCTAAAAATGAAAACAAATACATTTATTGTGTGTGATAGATTTACATACTCCTCAGCAGTATCTCTGTGTGATACGTGTCGTGTGCTTATAATAAACTACAGTTACCATTTTCGTTTGAACTTTCCTATATATATTATACATTTATATTATATACATACATTTCAGGCCCTTCCTCTCTCCCAAGATTGAACAACCCTCATGCTCTTCTTTTGCTATAAGAAATAGAATGTCTGTGTTTTTTTTTTGCTTTAAGACCATCGGAGCAAGCATCGGGCAATGATGAAGCATTAACATAAACCTACAATCAATTCAGTCGAGATGTGTCAAGTGTGATGCTAATCAACTTGTAATTAATAATTTAATATATCGGTTGTCTGTTTATTCGTTTATGTTTTAGTTTTTGGTTACTAGGTGTTAAGTGCATTTTGTGTTGCATTCATATTAGTTTATAATTGCATTTTGCATTTAGTTTGATTGTTTGCATGTAGTTTTATTTATATTTTTAGTTAGTTTTCTTATAATTATCGTTGGGGGATATTACATTGGTATTTTTGTGTTTTCGTCGTATTTTGATAGGTATTTTGTGCCGAAACATAGAGATGGACGATGATGGATTTTTGGAGCACTTGATCAATTCTTCATATGATGGAGCAATTCAAGAATGACTCAAAGTTGGAGCAATTTTAAAAGAAAGAAGTTTGGCAAAAGCATTTTTGAAATAAATGGAATTAGAAGGTCATTTTTGAAGAAGTTGCAAAGATGAGGGGTTGAATTGAAAACTTACATATTTAAATATGAATTGTAGGCATTATTGATTCCTCCCTTTTTCTCTCCCCCAGTGACGATCACGTCAGTTTCTCTTTTCCTTTTCTTTTTTATTTAGTTTTTAGGTTTTAGGTTTTAGTTTTGTTCAATCTTTTAGATTAGATTTAGATTTAGGTTTATAATTTCCTGTTCCTTAATTGTATGGAGTCGTGAAGAAGATGTGATGTTGTGACTGATCGAAGATGAAGATGGAATGTGACAGATTCTCATCCACATTCGACACCCGTTGTAACATTTCGTTTTCTCCATACTTTTATATTTATCTATTGTTAATGTTTTTCTCCTTATATTTATTATTGCACCTTTTAATTTCTTGCATCCCCTTTTAATTTAATTTTATTGCTTTCATAGGTTAGAAACGATTCTTGGAGAGTGACACTCCTTGGATCGATCTTTACAGTTTTCTTACATTAATTTTATTGTTTGGTTTAGATTTATGTTTTCTTTAGTGGTTTAGCTTCCGTTTATTGGGTAATCGTCACTTTGGATTGACGTTGTGGTATTGATCAATTGTTTTTATAATAAACTTTGAGTTTTAAATTGGTTGATTTTTCATATAACGAAAGTTAATGTTTGATGAACCGGTTTTTATAAAACGTCTTTAGTTGATTTTGTAAGTTTTGATACGAACGATAGTTTGATCATAACTTAAGACTGAATTGATCAATGACAACGGTCCTAACATGAAAATAGTTAGGGGCGTTGATTGGGAAAATTATTCGTTTTAAATCATAATGTTTCTTTCCAATGTACACATATTGCGAAAGTAAATATGTATCTTGGTTAGAAAAGCTTTTTCACCTCGATAGAGGGTTAACGTATTTTTATACAACAAATACTCACCATCACTAAAATCCGAAAACGACATTACCCGATCTGCGTTGGCTTTTATTTTTTATGTCTCGTTATTTTTCATTTATTTTATCAAAAAAATCAAAATCACCAATTGATTTCCCGTAGCTAGGACATAGTTTAGAACGAGTTCGTGTTAGTCCATCGCCTCCCTGTGATCGACCCGTATGCTACACTTCCCGTACGCTTGCGGTATAAATTTAAAACACATCAAGTTTTTGGCGTCGTTGCCGGGGAGGCAATCAGGCTAACATGGACTTTGTTTTGGACTTACTAGTCTACGTCTTTATCCCATTTCTATTTTTCCATTTTATTTTCGTCTCCATTCACTATTTAGCGTGTTTAATTTTTTTTCCTCCGTTAATCCACCTCTTTTTGCGGAGTTTAATTAATCACGTTTAATAGTGTCGGGTGACGAGCCGTGAAGACGTGTATTTTTCTATGATAGAGATAGTCATTG
This sequence comes from Saussurea involucrata, assembly GCA_033807775.1. NCBI lineage: Eukaryota > Viridiplantae > Streptophyta > Magnoliopsida > Asterales > Asteraceae > Saussurea > Saussurea involucrata. The sequence goes on along the minus strand of CM066322.1, from coordinate 63,057,268 downwards.
CCATTAGAGGTGATGTGTGATGATAACTCAATCTTGTTTAATATGTCTCACGTGTTATTTTTAATTTTACTTGGATTCGGTATTTTTTTATGCCAAGCCGGGCATCGCCGATCCTTCTTTCTTTACCCTTAATTAATTCTCGGCTATGGGTTCTGTAACTTGTTTTATAATAAAACACACCGGTTATCCGGTGTGACTTTTGTGTGTTTACATGACCCGTACAAATTGGTAACCACTTAAGTCAATCCTTGGCTTACACAGATTTCGTACATTTAATACTTCGTCAAGCTAATGACGCTAAATGAGTCATTCCCTCTCTTCTTTCTTTTCGTTCAATTCTTCATCAAACTCGCGATGTAAAACGAGTCTCTGTTTTTTCCCTCTTTGTTCTACAATAATTTTTCGGTTTTCGGGCTTCAAATGCTTGAAAATCGACCCAAACGTGTTTTATACCATTTATAAATATGTGGGTCGGTATATATATAGATATTTTCTAATTTTATCGTGTGTTTAAGTTCTAACCAAACGCCTCACCAGTGAGGAAATCTCCCCGAGAGTAAAGAAAAACGTATCAGTTCAAAGACAAACTTTCTGACCAAACTCCCCGCCAGTGAAGAAATCTCCCCGGCCGGGGAGGGCCGAACTCCCCGGGCATGAAAAAAGTGCCCCGGCCGTGAAACATGGACAGAAAGTTGCCTCCTCTCCCTTGGGTTTCTTTTTAGTTATCTAGTTATTTTTAAAATAAAATTAAAAAAATAAAAAAATAAAAAAAGGTTATTTTGAAACGTCAGTTTAAAAAAAAAACCTAGATTTCACTCTCATCTCTCTTTTCACCATAACCACCCAAAACCACCGCAGCCACCATCTGTCGCCGGCGACTCTGCCGTCGTCCGTAACCGCCAACACCCACCTTCTACACCATCTGCCGGCGACGATTCCGGCAACCGTCGCCCACCACCCTACGCCTCCGTCACCATCTCCACCGTCGACAGCCGTCGACTGCAGCGCCATACACCAGCCGGCACCGTCGACGAAATCCGCAACTCCACCGCCGTAAGTAGTCGTCGCCGCCTTCACCCTCTCCGTCTCCCTCTCTTTCGTCTGCGCCACCCATCTCCATCGCTACCATCTTCCGGCGACGACTCCGGCAGCGCTATGACCAGACGCTCCCGTCGCAACCACCCTCCGTCGCCATCCTCCTTCAGCCGCACCCTACGCCACCGTCACCACGAGCAGGCGTCGTCGACAACCAGTCGCAACCGACGAACCGCCGTCGTTCTTCTTCTCCAGTCTCCATCTCCGTCGTCGCTCTCTCTCACTCGATTACCACCAGTACCGCCAGTCGCCGCCGGCGTTCTCTCCGCCCCCCTCTCGATCAGAACCGTCGACCACCGCCACTCTCTTCTCCCTCGTTTGAACTCCTGCAACCGCCGGCGATTTCTCCTTTTCTCTTCTCTCTCGTACGACCATCTTCTCCTCTACCGCCGACGACCACAACGGACGCCGGCGCTCTCACATCTTCTCGTCCCCTTTTCGATTTCCATATGGAAAACCATCCGGAACCGCCACTCTCTCTCTCTCCCATCTTCGTCGTCACCAGCCGCCTACCACCCACCATCATCCTCCACCGTCGACTGCAGCGACCAACCATCGAGAACCACTGTGGTTCGACCCCACCAACCACCGGCAGCCGCCGTCTTTTCAAACCCTTCTCGATTTCTCTCCATCTCTGCAGATTATCACCGTCTGAAATCGCTAAATCCAGCCGTCAACATCTACTCCTCCGGTGAAACGAAGAGACAATCATAACGGTTCTGATCTGAGACTTCCGATTTTGGGTACACTCTTTCCATTACGCATTTCCTTTGTGTGTTTGTGGTATGCTTTAGCGATTCATGTGTTCCTTAAATCATTTGGTAGTATCTTGATTTTTATCTTATGATTGTGCTGCCGTATTTGAATAGACGTGGTTTGGCTATAATCATGATAGCTTGTGGGTTGGGTGTTTTTCACGGATAATTGATTGATTGCTTGCTTGGATCTTTTTGGTGTGTTTGATAGATTGGGTTGCCACCACTGGGCAAACGATAGGATTTGATCACTTTGCATCGAAATTCATCCGTGGTACACGCACATGATGTCAAGTCATTTTCCCCACGTTGATTTTTTTTCTCTTACCCGTAGTCAAGCATTGAGGACAATGCTCATTTTTAGCTTGTGGGTGGAGTATTCGTTTTTTTCCCCTTCTTTTCTCTTTTATTTGAGCATTTTTTTCATTTAGTTAAAGATCATGCATAATTTTTCCATTTTAGTTGCATTTAGTTTTTGCATTATCGCATAAATATTTTAAAAATCCAAAAATAATTTTTGACGTTTCTCCACAATTTTAGAGCTCGTAGTAACCACATCTCACTTAGCATCAAATCTTTTGATTAGGTATACTAATGTACTTTGTGGTTTTTACCATTATGTAAAGATTTTTTTAGAAACACGGTTTTCCCTTAGTTAGTCACTTACACACACCACTTTGCATATTGTTCCATGCATTCTTTTAGGATTAACTTTCTTACCGTAGTCCCCCTACATTACACTTATGACAACTTGGATGGACTTTACCTTGTGAGAATTTGGGCCGTATTGGATTGACACATTAATAATCAATCCCATTTTCTTATTTCTTGTGTGTTTACCTCCCATCGAGGTGTATTTCTAGGTTTTTGACTCATTTCTCGTCTAAATTATTTTATAATATTTGCATAGAGGCCTTCTTTTCTCAAAAATAATCCTTATTCACAAAATTATAAAAATATTTTCTCTTTTGCAACCACTTTGAGCCTACACACTTACCATTTTCTTGAACACCATACATATCTAAACCACTCAAAATGCACATATAGTTGTCCTTTCCAAAAAATGAAAAACGGATTGAAACATTTAGTTTTAGTAGTATACACAAGCTTAGCTTGTGGGTTGGTTGGTAGAACTCCATAAACAAGCATAGCTTGTGGGTTCGTGAAAAAAAAATCAATAAAAAAAGCAAAAAAATAGTCAAAGAGAAAAATGCAAGAAAAAAAAATAATGCTATGCATTTATATAGTTAGTTTTGCAAGGAATAAGTTGAGACCCGTTGAAAATTGTATGAAGGAACTATTATGTGCACAAAAAAATAATTCCTTGAAACCGAATAAATCTTCAAACCCTAACAAACCAAACCCAATTCCTACCTTAACCTTTAACCTTACCCCAAAGTCCTCGATTTATGCAAATTTATAGAATTTATTTAGACTTGAGAATTGTTTCAAACACGTCAAGAATGCATTCCATATTTCTCGATTGGGTAGGCATTGAGCATATATACGTCCCTAAACACACTTGAGTGAAACCGTGAGATTCAATCCTTGTAGATCATCGTTCCCCTCCCTTAGCGGCTACGGTAATGTTTGTAGAATCCTATAAGATGCGTTTTTTGTGATATGTTTGATTTGGTGTTGTGTCGGTTTGACTCTTTGGTGAAATATGCGTTTCTACTACTATTTTCAATTTAAACATGTGGTAACAAGTTGCATTTGTACATGAGGAAGCCTAAGCATTAAGCTGTGTCTAGTGAGATTGTATATTAACTCGCTCGAATATTTGTGGAGATCGTTGCTTCTTTTTCTTTTTCATCTTTTCATACATTTCGTAATAAATTCTAATCTCTTTCTTGGGGACAAGAAAGGTTTAGCTTGTGGGTATTTTGTTAAGTGCATTTTGTGTTGCATTCATATTAGTTTATAATTGCATTTTTGCATTTAGTTTGATTGTTTGCATGTAGTTTTATTTATATTTTTAGTTAGTTTTCTTATAATTATCGTTGGGGGATATTACATTGGTATTTTTGTGTTTTCGTCGTATTTTGATAGGTATTTTGTGCCGAAACATAGAGATGGACGATGATGGATTTTTGGAGCACTTGATCAATTCTTCATATGATGGAGCAATTCAAGAATGACTCAAAGATGGAGCAATTTTAAAAGAAAGAAGTTTGGCAAAAGCATTTTTGAAATAAATGGAATTAGAAGGTCATTTTTGAAGAAGTTGCAAAGAGGAGGGGTTCAATTGAAAACTTACATATTTAAATATGAATTGTAGGCATTGTTGATTCCTCCCTTTTTCTCTCCCCCAGTGACGATCACGTCATTTCTCTTTTCCTTTTCTTTTTTATTTAGTTTTTAGGTTTTAGTTTTGTTCAATCTTTTAGATTAGATTTAGATTTAGGTTTATAATTTCCTGTTCCTTAATTGTATGGAGTCGTGAAGAAGATGTGATGTTGTGACTGATCGAAGATGAAGATGGAATGTGACAGATTCTCATCCACATTCGACACCCGTTGTAACATTTCGTTTTATCCATACTTTTATAGTTATCTATTGTTAATGTTTTCTCCTTATATTTATTATTGCACCTTTTAATTTCTTGCATCCCCTTTTAATTTAATTTTATTGCTTTCATAGGTTAGAAACGATTCTTGGAGAGTGACACTCATTGGATCGATCTTTACAGTTTTCTTAGATTAATTTTATTGTTTGGTTTAGATTTATGTTTTCTTTAGTGGTTTAGCTTCCGTTTATTGGGTAATCGTCACTTTGGATTGACGTTGTGGTATTGATCAATTGTTTTTATAATAAACTTTGAGTTTTAAATTGGTTGATTTTTCATATAACGAAAGTTAATGTTTGATGAACCGGTTTTTATAAAACGTCTTTAGTTGATTTTGTAAGTTTTGATACGAACGATAGTTTGATCATAACTTAAGACTGAATTGATCAATGACAACGGTCATAACATGAAAATAGTTAGGGGCGTTGATTGGGAAAATTATTCGTTTTAAATCATAATGTTTCTTTCCAATGTACACATATTGCGAAAGTAAATATGTATCTTGGTTAGAAAAGCTTTTTCACCTCGATAGAGGGTTAACGTATTTTTATACAACAAATACTCACCATCACTAAAATCCGAGAACGACATTACCCGATCTGCGTTGGCTTTTATTTTTTATGTCTCGTTATTTTTCATTTATTTTATCAAAAAAATCAAAATCACCAATTGATTTCCCGTAGCTAGGACATAGTTTAGAACGAGTTCGTGTTAGTCCATCGCCTCCCTGTGATCGACCCGTATGCTACACTTCCCGTACGCTTGCGGTATAAATTTAAAACACATCAAGTTTTTGGCGCCGTTGCCGGGGAGGCAATCAGGCTAACATGGACTTTGTTTTGGACTTACTAGTCTACGTCTTTATCCCATTTCTATTTTTCCATTTTATTTTCGTCTCCATTCACTATTTAGCGTGTTTAATTTTTTTTCCTCCGTTAATCCACCTCTTTTTGCGGAGTTTAATTAATCACGTTTAATAGTGTCGGGTGACGAGCCGTGAAGACGTGTATTTTTCTATGATAGAGATAGTCATTGCCATTAGAGGTGATGTGTGATGATAACTCAATCTTGTTTAATATGTCTCACGTGTTATTTTTAATTTTACTCGGATTCGGTATTTTTTATGCCAAGCCGGGCATCGCCGATCCTTCTTTCTTTACCCTTAATTAATTCTCGGCTATGGGTTCTGTAACTTGTTTTATAATAAAACACACCGGTTATCCGGTGTGACTTTTGTGTGTTTACATGACCCGTACAAATTGGTAACCACTTAAGTCAATCCTTGGCTTACACAGATTTCGTACATTTAATACTTCGTCAAGCTAATGACGCTAAATGAGTCATTCCCTCTCTTCTTTCTTTTCGTTCAATTCTTCATCAAACTCGCGATGTAAAACGAGTCTCTGTTTTTTCCCTCTTTGTTCTACAATAATTTTTCGGTTTTCGGGCTTCAAATGCTTGAAAATCAACCCCAAACGTGTTTTATACCATTTATAAATATGTGGGTCGGTATATATATAGATATTTTCTAATTTTATCGTCTGTTTAAGTTCTAACCAAACGCCTCACCAGTGAGGAAATCTCCCCGGGAGTAAAGAAAAACGTATCAGTTCAAAGACAAACTTTCTGACCAAACTCCCCGCCAGTGAAGAAATCTCCCCGGCCGGAGAGGGCCGAACTCCCCGGGCATGAAAAAAGTGCCCCGGCCGTGAAACATGGACAGAAAGTTGCCTCCTCTCCCTTGGGTTTCTTTTTAGTTATCTAGTTATTTTTAAAATAAAATTAAAATAAAAAAAAATAAAAAAAGGTTATTTTGAAACGTCAGTTTAAAAAAAACCCTAGATTTCACTCTCATCTCTCTTTTCACCATAACCACCCAAAACCACCGCAGCCACCATCTGTCGCCGGCGACTCTGTCGTCGTCCGTAACCGCCAACACCCACCTTCTACACCATCTGCCGGCGACGATTCCGGCAACAGTCGCCCACCACCCTACGCCTCCGTCACCATCTCCACCGTCAACTGCAGCGCCATACACCAGCCGGCACCGTCGACGAAATCCGGCAACTCCACTGCCGTAAATTGTCGCCGCCGCCTTCACCCTCTCCGTCTCCCTCTCTTTCGTCTGCGCCACCCATCTCCATCGCTACCATCTTCCGGCGACGACTCCGGCAGCGCTGTGACCAGACGCTCCCGTCGCAACCACCCTCCGTCGCCATCCTCCTTCAGCCGCACCCTACGCCACCGTCACCACGAGCAGGCGTCGTCGACAACCAATCGCAACCGACGAACCGCCGTCGTTCTTCTTCTCCAGTCTCCATCTCCGTCGTCGCTCTCTCTCACTCGATTACCACCAGTACCGCCAGTCGCCGCCGGCGTTCTCTCCGCCTCCCTCTCGATCAGAACCGTCGACCACCGCCACTCTATTCTCCCTCGTTTGAACTCCTGCAACCGCCGGCGATTTCTCCTTTTCTCTTCTCTCTCGTACGACCATCTTCTCCTCTACCGCCGACGACCACAACGGACGCCGGCGCTCTCACATCTTCTCGTCCCCTTTTCTATTTCCATATGGAAAACCATCCGGAACCGCCACTCTCTCTCTCTCCCATCTTCGTCGTCACCAGCCGCCTACCACCCACCATCATCCTCCACCGTCGACTGCAGCGACCAACCATCGAGAACCACTGTGGTTCGACCCCACCAACCACCGGCAGCCGCCGTCTTTTCAAACCCTTCTCGATTTCTCTCCATCTCTGCAGATTATCACCGTCTGAAATCGCTAAATCCAGCCGTCAACATCTACTCCTCCGGTGAAACGAAGAGACAATCATAACGGTTCTGATCTGAGACTTCCGATTTTGGGTACACTCTTTCCATTACGCATTTCTTTTGTGTGTTTGTGGTATGCTTTAGCGATTCATGTGTTCCTTAAATCATTTGGTAGTATCTTGATTTTTATCTTATGATTGTGCTGCCGTATTTGAATAGACGTGGTTTGGCTATAATCATGATAGCTTGTGGGTTGGGTGTTTTTCACGGATAATTGATTGATTGCTTGCTTGGATCTTTTTGGTGTGTTTGATAGATTGGGTTGCCACCACTGGGCAAACGATAGGATTTGATCACTTTGCATCGAAATTCATCCGTCGTACACGCACATGATGTCAAGTCATTTTCCCCACGTTAATTTTTTTTACTCTTACCCGTAGTCAAGCATTGAGGACAATGCTCATTTTTAGCTTGTGGGTGGAGTATTCGTTTTTTTCCCCTTCTTTTCTCTTTTATTTGAGCATTTTTTTTCATTTAGTTAAAGATCATGCATAATTTTTCCATTTTAGTTGCATTTAGTTTTTGCATTATCGCATAAATATTTTAAAAATCCAAAAATAATTTTTGACGTTTCTCCACAATTTTAGAGCTCGTAGTAACCACATCTCACTTAGCATCAAATCTTTTGATTAGGTATACTAATGTACTTTGTGGTTTTTACCATTATGTAAAGATTTTTTTAGAAACACGGTTTTCCCTTAGTTAGTCACTTACACACACCACTTTGCATATTGTTCCATGCATTCTTTTAGGATTAACTTTCTTACCGTAGTCCCCCTACATTACACTTATGACTACTTGGATGGACTTTACCTTGTGAGAATTTGGGCCGTATTGGATTGACACATTAATAATCAATCCCATTTTCTTATTTCTTGTGTGTTTACCTCCCATCGAGGTGTATTTCTAGGTTTTTGACTCATTTCTCGTCTAAATTATTTTATAATATTTGCATAGAGGCCTTCTTTTCTCATAAATAATCCTTATTCACAAAATTATAAAAATATTTTCCCTTTTGCAACCACTTTGAGCCTACACACTTACCATTTTCTTGAACACCATACATATCTAAACCACTCAAAATACACATATAGTTGTCCTTTCCAAAAAATGAAAAACGGATTGAAACATTTAGTTTTAGTAGTATACACAAGCTTAGCTTGTGGGTTGGTTGGTAGAACTCCATAAACAAGCATAGCTTGTGGGTTCGTGAAAAAAAAATCAATAAAAAAAGCAAAAAAAAATAGTCAAAAAGAAAAATGCAAGAAAAAAAAATAATGCTATGCATTTATATAGTTAGTTTTGCAAGGAATAAGTTGAGACCCGTTGGAAATTGTATGAAGGAACTATTATGTGCACAAAAAAATAATTCCTTGAAACCGAATAAATCTTCAAACCCCAACAAACCAAACCCAATTCCTACCTTAACCTTTAACCTTACCCCAAAGTCCTCGATTTATGCAAATTTATAGAATTTATTTAGACTTGAGAATTGTTTCAAACACGTCAAGAATGCATTCCATATTTCTCGATTGGGTAGGCATTGAGCATATATACGTCCCTAAACACACTTGAGTGAAACCGTGAGATTCCATCCTTGTAGATCATCGTTCCCCTCCCTTAGCGGCTACGGTAATGTTTGTAGAATCCTATAAGATGCGTTTTTTGTGATATGTTTGATTTGGTGTTGTGTCGGTTTGACTCTTTGGTGAAATATGCGTTTCTACTACTATTTTCAATTTGAACATGTGGTAACAAGTTGCATTTGTACATGAGGAAGCCTAAGCATTAAGTTGTGTCTAGTGAGATTGTATATTAACTCGCTCGAATATTTGTGGAGATCGTTGCTTCTTTTTCTTTTTCATCTTTTCATACATTTCGTAATAAATTCTAATCTCTTTCTTGGGGACAAGAAAGGTTTAGCTTGTGGGTATTTTGTTAAGTGCATTTTGTGTTGCATTCATATTAGTTTATAATTGCATTTTTGCATTTAGTTTGATTGTTTGCATGTAATTTTATTTATATTTTTAGTTAGTTTTCTTATAATTATCGTTGGGGGATATTACATTGGTATTTTTGTGTTTTCGTCGTATTTTGATAGGTATTTTGTGCCGAAACATAGAGATGGACGATGATGGATTTTTGGAGCACTTGATCAATTCTTCATATGATGGAGCAATTCAAGAATGACTCAAAGTTGGAGCAATTTTAAAAGAAAGAAGTTTGGCAAAAACATTTTTGAAATAAATGGAATTAGAAGGTCATTTTTGAAGAAGTTGCAAAGAGGAGGGGTTGAATTGAAAACTTACATATTTAAATATGAATTGTAGGCATTGTTGATTCCTCCCTTTTTCTCTCCCCCACTGACGATCACGTCAGTTTCTTTTTTCCTTTTCTTTTTTATTTAGTTTTTAGGTTTTAGTTTTGTTCAATCTTTTAGATTAGATTTAGATTTAGGTTTATAATTTCTTGTTCCTTAAGTGTATGGAGTCGTGAAGAAGATGTGATGTTGTGACTGATCGAAGATGAAGACGGAACGTGACAGATTCTCATCCACATTCGACACCCGTTGTAACATTTCGTTTTCTCCATACTTTTATATTTATCTATTGTTAATGTTTTTCTCCTTATATTTATTATTGCACCTTTTAATTTCTTGCATCCCCTTTTAATTTAATTTTATTGCTTTCATAGGTTAGAAACGATTCTTGGAGAGTGACACTCATTGGATCGATCTTTACAGTTTTCTTAGATTAATTTTATTGTTTGGTTTAGATTTATGTTTTCTTTAGTGGTTTAGCTTCCGTTTATTGGGTAATCGTCACTTTGGATTGACGTTGTGGTATTGATCAATTGTTTTTATAATAAACTTTGAGTTTTAAATTGGTTGATTTTTCATATAACGAAAGTTAATGTTTGATGAACCGGTTTTTATAAAACGTCTTTAGTTGATTTTGTAAGTTTTGATACGAACGATAGTTTGATCATAACTTAAGACTGAATTGATCAATGACAACGGTCCTAACATGAAAATAGTTAGGGGCGTTGATTGGGAAAATTATTCGTTTTAAATCATAATGTTTCTTTCCAATGTACACATATTGCGAAAGTAAATATGTATCTTGGTTAGAAAAGCTTTTTCACCTCGATAGAGGGTTAACGTATTTTTATACAACAAATACTCACCATCACTAAAATCCGAGAACGACATTACCCGATCTGCGTTGGCTTTTATTTTTTATGTCTCGTTATTTTTCATTTATTTTATCAAAAAAATCAAAATCACCAATTGATTTCCCGTAGCTAGGACATAGTTTAGAACGAGTTCGTGTTAGTCCATCGCCTCCCTGTGATCGACCCGTATGCTACACTTCCCGTACGCTTGCGGTATAAATTTAAAACACATCACTAGGGTTGGGTTTGTGTTGATTAGGGTTGAGTTTTGGTAATCATAGTTTAGATTTTGTTGAATTTTGGTGATTGGGGTTAAGGATTGGTGATTAGAGTTTAGTTTTCATTGAAATTGATGATCAGAATTTAGATCTGGGTTGATTTTTGTAACACCCCATTTTAAGGGACATTTGTGAAGTATGTAAACCTTAAGGACTAGGAATGAGAAATAAGGAAAAGAGAAGTTAAGGGTTAGAAGTGTAGACTAATTGAGATTGATTTAGTCAAAAGAAATCAACGTGGATAACCTCCACAATAGTCCATTTTTGGCCAAAAGATAGATAATGGAGGAAACTCTTCTAAATGGGAACGTTGCATCAAAAAGTTCGATTCCCTCTAATTGTCATCCACAAAATCAAAACATTTTGGAGAAGGAGAAAGAAGAAAGTTGAGTTTTGAAGTATATAGGGTCAAGATCAAGTGCGGAAAACTTAAAAAGGAAAATTGTCAATTGCACGTAAATTCCTACCATTGTATCATTTAAGATTTATTGGGTTTTGACCTTATATTGTTTAAGCAATGATAAAAATGCCAAGAACATCATCCAAGGATGATGTATGTGGGTTGGAGTATTTTATATGAACATACTAAAACTTGGGTCAAATTAATACCCCGTTTGTTAATTAGACTTTATTGTTTATCCCAACCAATGTTAGAATATGGGATTAGACCTTACAGAGGAAGGGCTGTTTGGCAGTTGTTGAATGGTTTGGTGCAAAATGATTAAGTGGTCAGAATGATTAAGAGGCTCTTATGATATAGTTCAAAGGAAAATATGGTTGTTTTGTAATTGTTCAGAATGAAATTAGGACGCTTAATGGTTAAGGGAGGTCCAAGATACAAAATCATTCAGAGGGTTTTAAAACCATTAAGAGACAGACTATTTTTTTTTGCCAAACAAGAATCACCTCTTAGCGATTCAGAGGTTGCCTCTTAATGGAACCATTAAGAGGTAAACAAACAACCCCTAAGTGATGATTATATAAAGGTTTCAAGTTTTATATGAAAGCTTAGAAAGAGGCTGAGAGTTTCAGATAACAATGATTTAGCACAATGATCTTCAATAGATTGAGAGAGAATGATACAAGATATGATTCAGATGTAGTTTCTCTCTCTAGAGGGTTATCTCTCTAATCACATACTCACACTCACGTATGCAACTCTCTAATGACCTCTCTCTCACAAAACCCTTATACCTTACTATTTATACCTTTGACTTTACCCTTAGTTACATTGACTTTGACCTCATATACAAGACTTTGACTATTGTTGACTATTACAATTACTCTCTAAATCTTGAATACATTTTGGTACTAACATTCTCCCCCTATGGATTTGATAGGCGAGTTTACACCCCCCTAAATCTAACCGCAAGTGTACGGTGTCGAAATCAAGTAATAGTACGGAAGTACGAGTATCGAACCAAGGGAACTAGGAACTAAGTATCACAATGACTATCGACCCTATTAACTGAACTGTCGCAATTGGATGTTGGTTGAGAATTAATTTAAAAACTTAATAAAACTGAAATAAAACTAAAATCGATTGACGGGAGGTTTTTTGGAAAACTTTGATAGAGAAAAGGTTGAGGGTTAGATTTCCTATGGATATGCTACTGATGAACAAATACCCGAACGATAACGATTACTGATTATCTCTATGAACCCTAGTTGACAATCACTGTTAGTCTTTTTCAAGCAAAACAGCTTTTATTTCGAAACTTGTAGGTTTTATCTCTCGAACTAAACCTAGGGTTTGAAAATATTTTAGGTCAACTGTTTGGAGCAGAAAGTGATTCGGCTATCTCAGCTCGACTCTCCTTTCCGGCACTTGATTTCTTGATCTAGTTTCTAATTACTTTTTCTCAAACTTAATTAAAAACAATGATATTCAATTGGAGGTGATCAAACTACAACTGAGAATAAAAACAGAAATCAAATACTTCATAGATCAAATCGGGCAACAATAATTGTTCGTGTACACGTCATCCATCATAAATCCATAGTTCCTCCAACCCCCAACATCTAAAGATTAGTTCATGTTGGGGTGAACAAAAACACGAGAATTAAGGTAACAAGTGGTGTGTGAAATCATGTTTATCGTGGTAACTGTGAATAATGATGAAATCTCTTCTCTCTCGGCTCTGATTTACTCCGTGTGGTGAACTGTCTTCAATCAATCCTCTCTCGTGGCTCCAAAGTGTGTGAAACTGCTCTGAAAATCGCCTCTCCCCAGCCCTCCGTCGCACGTGTCGTGATAATCCCCAAAATCCGCAAAACGCCAATGTATAAAAAACGACCAGAGGGTTACGCGGTTTTACCCACGGTTTGCAAACCGCGTGGAAAACCGCGCGTCCTCTTTATTGTTTCTGGGTCGGGTTTGGTTCGAATCTGGTTCGGTTCTTGGGCTTTCCTTTGGGCTTCGTTCTGGGCTCTCTTTTGGGTCTTTTTTCGCTCCTTTTCTCGATGCTCGTCTTATTTCGGATAACCTGCACAATTCACTAGATAGACCGTAAAATCTCGCCTTTTTGCTCAATTACAAGCCAATCTCATAGGTTTATGGACTGAAAATAACGCCAAAAAGTGGCGTTATCAACAACCCCAAACCGAGCGTTGCTTGTCCTCAAGCAAATTAGCGATAAAAAATCAGAATTAAAGCATGAATCAATGAAATAATAACAACACAACTCTCAATCGGTACCACGTAATGCACTGGTGATTTCCCAAACTCGTGAATGCTTATCTCATCCTAGCCTCATTCTTATTATGTTTGATCTATGGCATTCCATTGAGAGTTGAACTCGTGACTGTTTCGGTTACATTAGGGTTAGACTAGGTCCAAACATACTAGGGAAAACATTTCGCCTCGACCCTACCTCACGGGATACTCTCTTTGCACTCGAACCTAGGTTATCGCTCGTGTTGTCATGTTTAAGGAAGTTATGTGCAAGAATACGCAATAATTACATGACAACTCTAAAGAAAGACGCACCAATGTCCAACAATTTGATCTCAGAAAGGAATCAAGTAGCAAGACAGGGAATATCAGTAAAGGTAGTCGTAAACTGTAATCACATTTTCCAAAAGATCATCCAGGTCTTTACACGGGTTGTAATGGGGTTAAGGTCAAGGCTACGAAACGAAGGGTAAAACGGATCAAAAATCCTCGGTGTGTCAATCATTGGCAATTCCTGAACTCTCGTTGCTTCACATTCGCTTACTTGGCTCTTTTCGTCACTATTGGAGTCGCTTTGACTCTCTTATTTTGCAGCTCTAAATATTTTTTAAATAACTGTATAATTTTTTTTTGGGACTACATTGGTCCTCTTTTCTATTACTTGGGTTACATTGACCCACTTTTATTTTCTTGACTGGCCTATAATTCTTCTTTTCAGCTCTATCTTCTGTTGCTCGTTACTGCTTCCGATTGACACACTTTCGGATAAGGGTTGGCTTAGGCTTTTGGCTAAAGGTTTGATGGAGGGTTTAGGAATGAATAAGGTGAGTGTTTGGCTACAAAGTGGTTAATGGATACACACAAAGGGTCAAAAGGGAACGATAGCTGAAATTGGGTTAAAAGAAAGCACACACTGCTTGGAATCATCTCTTCAGGTCCACATGATATGGTATACTATACCCTTACCCAATATCCCGATGGTCGTCTTTGCTACTCAATGCAATAATGTAGCGAGATCATTCTACATTCACGACAAGGAATTCGAAAAAATGTATGTGAATTAAGTGTATAAATCCCTCGAAATGAAAAACGTCTTTTAGGCTCAAATCTCACAATCGGGTGGTCTCCACTAATGTCCCTAGTCATGCCCTTTCCCGGTCCTTCCCTAATGGTCACTTTTCAGTCACAAAGTTCTCCCCACAATGGTTGGTCTCAATCATTCAAAACGAGAAAGTATTGGCTACCATGATCTAACCATTCTTAAGTGTGGGACATCAACGTGCATTAACGGGTCCCGATTGGCAACCCCAAACCTTACCCACACATTGTCCCCAATGTGCAGATAGGTGATACATAGTGCGAAACTATTGTTGTGTGTTATTATTACATTCATCCGACAAAACAAAAATAAGCAGTACAGAATCATCAAGAACATAACTAATTAAAAGAGATTATGATAACAAATCCATCTACCGGCGGGCGGATGATGATGCGCCCCCGTCTCGCCGGCCTCGAATTCTCCTCCGATCCTGTGGCGGTGCTTGTGGTGCTGGTGGGGCCGGAAATTGTAACGTCCCAAAAATTACAAGGAATTTAAAATTTTAAAAATAATGCATTTCGTTAAAATCAAACCATAAGTTAACAAATCCCATTACAATAAAAATAAACGTCGTTAATTAAAACCGTCAAATGAAATTTAAGCAGCGGAAAAGTTATATAATTAAATCCCCATTTAAAAAGTTAAACTTAAACAGCCTTCGCCTTGCGCCCATGTGTACCGTCATGCCCGACTGCTACTCGCACCTGAAATCATAAGATATTGGGAAGGGGTAAGCACGAAGCTTAGTGAATTCCATCACATGCGCAGATAGGAATTATATACACATCACCCCTATCCGCACATAAGCAACAACATCACAGTTACATAAAACGAGTAAACATCTACAAGTAATTATGTATCCAACACCTCGGTCCCACCGAGACCTCGGTCCCACCGAGTTGTAATGTAACACACTCGTCACACCGAGTTCCCACAACGTTTCCTTCCACTTCCTCGGTCCCACCGAGCCCTCGGTCCCACCGAGTTGTAATGTAACACACTCGTCACACCGAGTTCCCACAACGTTTCTTTCCACTTCCTCGGTCCCACCGAGCCCTCGGTCCCACCGAGGTGTAATGTAAAACATTTATACTAAGCATTTAAACCAATCAAATATTACACACCACAAACAACTAGTTCACACCACAAAGACAGTAGTACATACAAACTACTATGACATGCATACAACCCCTAACTACACAGTGAGAGAACTCACCTTAAAGCAACGCGAGTATCCGCAACCGCAATCACAAGCCGGCCAACTTCACTCACCTTCTCCCACCTAATTACGTGTTAACAAATGTCAAAGTGACGCTCCAACCCAAAACCACGACTACTAAATTATAACATACACATTCCAGCTTTTACTCTAAAAACACAGGTCTGTTCGGGACCTGTTTAACCCCTTATAAACTGATAAATCCAGAAATATTAATCCATAATCACAAAGTCCCATGTATTAGGGTTCCAGGGACATATCGCACGCGCTCTAACGATTTTTCTACAATTTACTATGGATTTTACAAAACCGACTTGCAGAACAGTGAAAAAACAGGACCTTTCAGTACAAAACAACAATTTGACACTAGCTCTGGTCCGAAATAGTTTTTCCGTAAAACATATGAAACTTAAAAGA
The DNA here is from genome assembly GCA_033807775.1 of Saussurea involucrata. NCBI lineage: Eukaryota > Viridiplantae > Streptophyta > Magnoliopsida > Asterales > Asteraceae > Saussurea > Saussurea involucrata. The sequence continues at coordinate 63,041,159 of CM066322.1, read as the reverse complement.
CTCAGAATGGGAGCTTTTGGCACTGATTTCACCCCAATACGACGTTTCTATAAAAAGTTATGGCTTTCCCAAAAACAGTGGCAGAAACTGTGTAATTCACATGAAATGACAAATATTGATTATAAATCCATTAAGTCATAGCTTAACCCAAACAGACCCGAATGAACCTTTGAGGATGCAAACAAATAAGGTATTCTAAATGCAAGTAAAAACAACCCCCAAACATACAATCAACAACCACAATGAGACCCCAAAATTTAAGCGTGGAAAACCCCTCAAAATCGAGAGTAAAAACCACGGGACTACTAGAGCCGCTTCAAATCACCTACCACCAATATTAGCGCAATACAAAGTCTTCTCTAGATTATACTAAAGGCATACAAAACCATCATACACTTGGAAATAAGCACATCAAGATGTATGGAACCAAAATAGAGCAAGAATGGAGAGAAATCACCACAAAGTTACTGCTGTGCAGAACCCCACGAAACCATGACCTCCGGACCTCAAAACCACGATCCCACCGTCCAGAATGTTGAAGAAGATGTCGTGAAGCTGTTCACCAAAAATCACGACGATCCGACCGTTCAATCTCCGGGAAACAGAAGTTTTCTTCAGCTAGGTCTACAAATACGAAAAATGGAGCTCTCTCACTTTTTCTTGTTTCTCTCTACTCTCTCTTTTGTTGCTACTCTCTCTCGGCCGAACTCACAAGAGAAGGGGAGGGAGGGGCCGTAGGGTTTTTCCTTCTCCCTTTCTTTCCTCTTTTCTTCCTTGCCAAGCCACGAAACCAACCCCTCAAAATGAAACATGAAATCGGTTTTGAGTTGTGCATGGGCCGAAATGTACATTGTTTTGGCCCTTTAACAATTTGATCCCTCAACTAATTCCATCTCGCACTCTAACCAACGATTTGACATAATTAACTATTACGTCCAATTCGTCTAACCCCGTTAACGGAAACCACATTAAATAAAACTTAAGAGAAAAGAATTAATAAAAAGAAAATACATATTGGGATACGGGCTTTACAACTCTCCCCCACTTGGATTAGACTTCGTCCTCGAAGTCTAGGCTAGCGAATAACTCGGAATAGTTCTTGCGCATCTTTGCTCCGGGTTCCCACGTCCACTCGAACCCCTTTGGTGCTGCCACTGGACTTTCCTCAACTAGAATCTAAATTTCTCACCCCGTCTAGAATTTCTCGAATACTTTTCTTACTACCAAAACTCCTTCAAGGACACTGAAATTATGACCGAAAGAACACTCCAACAACTGGATTCATTCCTAGCCAAACAACTTCGGTTGCCTCCCAACCTTAGATGTTCCATACATCCTGATTCAACTTTCAAGCTCTAACCATTCTAAAGGTACTCACCAATATACCCTACAGGATACTCGAATCCGATCATTCCTACCATTACTGCCGATTACTTCCACGAGTTCTATAGGCTCCCAAAATTTATTTCACACGGATCATCAAACCAGTAAACTTATAATCACCCACGAAGGTCATTCCACCATAACCATTCATCACAATTAAGCATCTCCGGTTTACTACTACCATCACCATAATTTCCTTAAAATCGGCTACAATTCTCCAATTACACTAAGGTGTTTGGCCTCAAGCCCAAAAGTCGACACCTAAATATACTATTTACCTCAAAAAGGTTACTGCGCATTTATGCTCTTAATTACAAAGGGCATCATTCCCTTAAACGATACTATTCGGCCTACAGTACCAACACGCGTGGAATACCCAACCTTCCACCGTCTACTTATCCTCCACACTCGCTCTACGAAGCCTTGTCACGCCGTATCAAGATACACCTTAACGTCTACCTCCCAGGTACGTCTCAAGGCCCGGCACATCGGAACTACCTCCCAGGTAAGTGCCCAAGACTATATCCTCCCAGTGCCTACTGGAAAGTCAAGGTCATAACACACGAATACCGGGGTCCCACCCCGAGATACCCAACCGACCATTACCAATGACTGACTAACGTGACCAAGGATCCATTGTAAACAGTCTACCAACAACATGCCTATCCCGGAATGACTCACTCACCCAACATGTAAATACTCAACGTGCAATAAGTGCAAAACTGTGCAACAAAACAACCCAACAACAAGACTCCCCATCGAGCCATTAGAACCGTGAAATTGACCCCTGACTATCTCAAAGTCAAAACCGAGCAAAATGCTCCACGCTTGCTAGACCCATAAGTCGGTCAAAACGCGTTTAAATAAAGTTTAAGCAAGCAATACTCTAAAATCAACATTAGTCCCAACCTCGACATGGGTTAAACAAGAGTTTTCCAAAAGGACTCACACCCTTAAAGTTCTCAAAATGACACATAACACCTAAAAGCGTATTTCCCAAAGTTCCAAAACACAATCCATAAAAGGATTGGATACACAAGAATTAGTTAATGCAATTTATTTTCAAAATAAACTTTGTGCATGACTCAGTCGGCATTCGACGTCTCGACTCGTGCCCCTCCAAATCTCTCCGGTCCACTATCGTCATCCGGACATTTACACCTCTTAGGCAAGTTGGGAAATTACGTCCAATAATCCTTACGATTTTCCTCAATTCAAAGTCGGCTCCATAAGCCCATGATTCTAGCACAATCATCAATCTTGACCCGAAATGGCCTACTTAAAACAAACCTCATCCTTATCGTCACTCCAAGGAATTAATACTAGAATTGTCCTTCTATTCCAACGACTACTAGTTTAGAACCTTCATCACTACCCCAACGATCATCTCCTCAAGCAAATCAAGTACACACCTGTACTAGTAGGTTCACTATTATTGTTCCTCCTTGTGATGGCTATTATGGGTAGATATTGCAACGAGTTATTAGCACATAATAACTTACACTAACAACGCTCACGCTCAACTCCTTGGATTCCTCGTGACTTTCCCCGACTCGAGCACGGATCCTGTGCTTCAGATAGTAGGAGCTCTACTACTACCTTCCACACCTATCCTCACTCGTTCCGAGTTCCATCCGATGTGTCCAAGTAGTTCCTTGCCGAAAAACTATACACATATGCCCGCACCGGCATATGTATACACTATTCCTAGCTCCCAAGGAATTCCACCCAATTCCACTACCCTTGCTATGACGAAATCCCCACTAGTCATGACGAGTCGCCTCGCGAATGTACAGTCGCACATAGTGTAAAACCAGATAGACATTCGAATATAAGATTCTATCCTACAACGATTGGACTCAAACAAGAGCTGCTCAATAGAACTAAATCCGACATTCTAGGGCTATTCGGTTCCTACCGCATACAACGTATAGTGCATTCACTTAACAACCTATCAAGGCCAATATAAACTCCTATTAGCAAGCAACAAACATGCAGTACAGTGTAATAAGCACCAAGCAATCTAGCACACATACTCCTATGTTCTAGAAAGCAATCTAGCATACATACTCATATGTAAACACTCTTCCCAGCTCACTAGGAATTTCATCTCATCCCTATGAGCTAGAAAGCGATAAATACACTAAGTACTGTACCTTCCCACTTAGCGTCAGCTGACTGTACACACTGCGCCCTCAATCACCGTTTCCCAAACGGGGTTTTCCTTTTTCTTTCATTCAAAAAGATTTTAGTAAAAGAGTTTGAAATTTCATAGCCGCAACTTGAGACCAAACACACCGAGATGTGTTTGATTCACTCAAGTTGTGCTCTGATACCAAGTTGTATCGTCCCAAAAATTACAAGGAATTTAAAATTTTAAAAATAATGCATTTCGTTACAATCAAACCATAAGTTAACAAATCCCGTTACAATAAAAATAAACGTCGTTAATTAAAACCGTCAAATGAAATTTAAGCAGCGGAAAAGTTATATAATTAAATCCCCATTTAAAAAGTTAAACTTAAACAGCCTTCGCCTTGCGCCCATGTGTACCGTCATGCCCGACTGCTACTCGCACCTGAAATCATAAGATATTGGGAAGGGGTAAGCACGAAGCTTAGTGAATTCCATCACATGCGCAGATAGGAATTATATACACATCACCCCTATCCGCACATAAGCAACAACATCACAGTTACATAAAACGAGTAAACATCTACAAGTAATTATGTATCCAACACCTCGGTCCCACCGAGTTGTAATGTAACACACTCGTCACACCGAGTTCCCACAACGTTTCCTTCCACTTCCTCGGTCCCACCGAGCCCTCGGTCCCACCGAGTTGTAATGTAACACACTCGTCACACCGAGTTCCCACAACGTTTCTTTCCACTTCCTCGGTCCCACCGAGCCCTCGGTCCCACCGAGCCCTCGGTCCCACCGAGCCCTCGGTCCCACCGAGGTGTAATGTAAAACATTTATACTAAGCATTTAAACCAATCAAATATTACACACCACAAACAACTAGTTCACACCACAAAGACAGTAGTACATACAAACTACTATGACATGCATACAACCCCTAACTACACAGTGAGAGAACTCACCTTAAAGCAACGCGAGTATCCGCAACCGCAATCACAAGCCGGCCAACTTCACTCACCTTCTCCCACCTAATTACGTGTTAACAAATGTCAAAGTGACGCCCCAAGCCAAAACCACGACTACTAAATTATAACATACACATTCCAGCTTTTACTCTAAAAACACAGGTCTGTTCGGGACCTGTTTAACCCCTTATAAACTGATAAATCCAGAAATATTAATCCATAATCACAAAGTCCCATGTATTAGGGTTCCAGGGACATATCGCACGCGTTCTAACGATTTTTCTACAATTTACTATGGATTTTACAAAACCGACTTGCAGAACAGTGAAAAAACAGGACCTTTCAGTACAAAACAACAATTTGACACTAGCTCTGGTCCGAAATAGTTTTTCCGTAAAACATATGAAACTTAAAAGACTCAGAATGGGAGCTTTTGGCACTGATTTCACCCCAATACGACGTTTCTATAAAAAGTTATGGCTTTCCCAAAAACAGTGGCAGAAACTGTGTAATTCACATGAAATGACAAATATTGATTATAAATCCATTAAGTCATAGCTTAACCCAAACAGACCCGAATGAACCTTTGAGGATGCAAACAAATAAGGTATTCTAAATGCAAGTAAAAACAACCCCCAAACATACAATCAACAACCACAATGAGACCCCAAAATTTTAGCGTGGAAAACCCCTCAAAATCGAGAGTAAAAACCACGGGACTACTAGAGCCGCTTCAAATCACCTACCACCAATATTAGCGCAATACAAAGTCTTCTCTAGATTATACTAAATGCATACAAAACCATCATACACTTGGAAATAAGCACATCAAGATGTATGGAACCAAAATAGAGCAAGAAAGGAGAGAAATCACCACAAAGTTACTGCTGTGCAGAACCCCACGAAACCATGACCTCCGGACCTCAAAACCACGATCCCACCGTCCAGAATGTTGAAAAAGATGTCATGAAGCTGTTCACCAAAAATCACGACGATCCGACCGTTCAATCTCCGGGAAACAGAAGTTTTCTGCAGCTAGGTCTACAAATACGAAAAATGGAGCTCTCTCACTTTTTCTTGTTTCTCTCTACTCTCTCTTTTGTTGCTACTCTCTCTCGGCCGAACTCACAAGAGAAGGGGAGGGAGGGGCCGTAGGGTTTTTCCTTCTCCCTTTCTTTCCTCTTTTCTTCCTTGCCAAGCCACGAAACCAACCCCTCAAAATGAAACATGAAATCGGTTTTGGGTTGTGCATGGGCCGAAATGTACATTGTTTTGGCCCTTTAACAATTTGATCCCTCAACTAATTCCATCTCGCACTCTAACCAACGATTTGACATAATTAACTATTAGGTCCAATTCGTCTAACCCCGTTAACGGAAACCACGTTAAATATAACTTAAGAGAAAAGAATTAATAAAAAGAAAATACATATTGGGATACGGGCTTTACAGAAATCCAGCTTGGGCGAGGCGAGCGTCAAAGTCACCCAAACGGCTGTCGTAGCCGTCCATGCGTAGGTTCAAGTTGTGGAACCCGAGGTCCACATGTGCATTTATTCCGCTAACCTGTGTCGTCATGTGATCCATGAATCGACGCATATAAGGAGGCGTGTCGCCGCCGTGAACGAACTCCTCCGCCGCTGGTGCCTCTGGCTCAAAATCTGGATCACTATCCGAGGCACTCTCGGATGACAAATGGACTGGCTCGGCAAGCCGCCGCATCTGAAAATGTGGGTCTGCTCGCCTCTTCTCTTCCAACTTCCTCGCTGCCGTAATTTGGTGTTGATACTGCGTCTTCGTAAAGTCCTTCATCGGCGCGGTGAGGTGTCCTATTGGGACGCCAGCTTCCCTACAAAAGTGAGTTATCAAACAAGGAAACGGTAAAATACCGTTGAGGGTCATACCGGCGTCTAGTATCTCCATCCAAATGATGTGGCCGATGTCCATCGGCAGGTTGTTGTGGAGGGAGTAGAGGACCTCCGCCACTTGGCTGTCAGCGGTGGTGTTGTGGGTAGATGGCTTTAATGAGGCCTTGATGAACAACATGAGAAACGCAATATCTGTGTGCATCTTGCTTTTCAAAATGTGCTGGTCCATCTTGTTCCATCCCGTGTGTCCATTCCGCCTTAGAGAGGCGGCAATATTTGGGCTCAACTGCTCTCGGAATGCTGGGTGTGGAGATACACCGTAGGTTGCACTCAGCTCGATCCGGCGAGGAGCGTGGAAGTAGGCATCGATGTCGGTTGGATAAATCCGTACCTCCCTATCACCCATTCTTACCACGCATCGGTCGTGGTATACTGTCGGGATCATACAAGCATAGAATTCCTTCACTGTATCAACACAATACATGGGTGGAGTTCGAATGAATCCCTCCCATGATTGTTGCTGTATGATCTCCGGCACTCGTGATCCGGTCGGTAGGTTTGCTAGTCTGATGCCACGTTCCCCAAATGGAGTGCAGTCGTTCAACCGCATCTGCTCGTGGCGACCGTTTTTGTCGGGGTTCTCGTGATCGAACATTGCCCTCCGGTTGCTCGGATGTATTCGCTCATATTCCAGAAATGAAAGGTATGTGCTCGGATGGGTCCTCATATCTGCACAAGTAATTGAACTCAAATGAGTTAACGCGCTCATAGCCACCCCAAACCTCGGTAAAACCGAGGTTTGCGAAGGGTCAAATGTGAGTGTGTGAATTGTGAAAAGGAAGGCACCCCAAACCTAAGTGAAACTTAGGTTTGTTGTATCTCATTTTTCTTACGTGCACATACAAATAGAAACTCACAATTCCCATGCATGCAGATTATTAATAGATTACTATTTAGTTCATGCATTTGGACCACCGTCACCACAGAGTTCCCTAGTGCATACATCTAAATTTCGTCACTGATTTACACCGGTGACGGCTAACATAACGACCCCAAACCTAAGGAAAACTTAGGTTTGGTTATGCTTACACAAAAAGATATAGACCCACTAAAATAACGTAGGGGCTTTATGTTACCATAAATCCCCATTTTACTAATTATGCACAAAAATTTGGACTGTTCCACAAGAACAAGATTATACCCACCAACGTGCATTCTCATTCTACTTCCCACAACTTTCCCAACATAAAATTGAGCACACAGATCCTCACTAGGGCAAGTACATACTAGTTGTATCAAATACACTACTCTTATGTCAGATTCAAAGCACACAACAAGCATGTCCTCATATTCTAAACATAAATCATCATGAATGCACACATTGTGAGAAATCAGAACAAAGGGGAAGTAAGCATAATAAAACTTGGAAGCAAGAAATGGAAGACTAGGTGAATTCATACACCACATCATCACACACAAAGACCAAAACGTGAATATGAAAAGTTGCATACCTTGGATCTTGAAGGATGGAGAAGTAAATACTGAACAATGGTGGAGAGAGCTTAAATTCGTGAGTGAGAGAGAGAGACTTTCGAGAAGAGAGAGAGATAGATGCAGAAAAAAAAGGAAAGAAGAAATGAAGAAGAAAAGAAAGGTAGACAATTGAAATGACAAGAGGGAAGAAACTGCACACAAAAGACAAGAAAAACGAAACCCTAGCTGTCAGAGGACACGCGCGGCTTTCCACGCGGTTTACAAGCCGCGTGGAATCCCGCGTAACCCTCTGTTCCAAAAAGACTCAGAGAGCCCCGCGGTTTTCTACGTGGTTTGTAAGTCGCGGGAAATCCCGCGTAACCCTCTGTTTCAAAAACCCTCAGAGAGCCCCGCGGTTTTCCACGCGGTTTGTAGGCCGCGTGGAATCCCGCGTAACCCTCTGTTCACTTTTCGACTTTTCCCTTTTCTTTTCATTTTTTTATATATATATCTAAAATCACACTCAAAAGAAAATAAAATGAAATTTAAACAGCAAGAAAACCTCGGTGGGTTGCCTCCCACCCAGCGCCTTGGTTTCGGTCGTGGCTCGACCTTCCTTCTGATCACTCCCTCGGCTCATCCAGGTACATGGCTTCAGATGCCCTCGTCTCTCCTCCATAATATGGTTTGACTCGCTGACCGTTCACTTTGAAGGTCGCCCCGTCTTGTCCTTGTAGTTCCACTGCTCCATGCGGGTATACCTCCTTGACGGTGAACGGTCCAGACCACTTGGATTTTAGTTTACCTGGGAAAAGACGTAACCGAGAGTTAAATAACAAAACATTCATTCCAGGAGTGAGTACCTTTTCGCGGAGTCCCTGATCGTGGAATCTTTTCGTTCTCTCCTTGTAGATAGCCGCGTTCTCGAATGCATCCAGTCGGAGTTCCTCTAATTCACACAGTTGCAGTAATCTCTTCCTTCCGGCTGAATCCAGTTCCATGTTCAGCTTCTTTATCGCCCAGAACGCTCTACATTCGAGTTCTATCGGTAAATGGCACGACTTGCCAAATACCAACCGATAGGGAGTGGTACCAAGAGGGGTTTTGAATGCCGTCCGATACGCCCACAGTGCGTCGTCTAACTTCAATGACCAATCCTTCCGGGACGAATTCACTGTCTTCTCTAAGATCTGCTTGAGTTCTCGATTGGACACTTCCGCTAGACCATTTGCTTGTGGGTGATATGGTGTCGTGACCTTGTTCTTTACCGAGTACTTCTTTAGTACAGCATCCAGGTACCGATTACAAAAATGGCTACCGCCATCACTGATCAGTGCTCTAGGGACTCCAAATCTCGCGAAGATATTATTCCGTAGGAAATTAATCACTACTTTAGAATCATTTGTCGGAGTTGCGATTGCCTCCACCCATTTGGACACGTAGTCCACCGCGACCAAGATATACTCATTTCGGTGTGAGTTTGGGAACGGTCCCATGAAATCGATACCCCATACGTCGAAGAGTTCGACTTCCATGAAGATCTGCATTGGCATCTCATCCCTCTTGGTCATGTTCCCCGTTCTTTGGCATCGGTCGCACTTAGTGATGAATTCACGAGTCTCTTTAAACATGGATGGCCAAAAGAAGCCCGACTGAAGGATCTTTGCCACTGTTCTATCGGTGCTAAAGTGGCCCCCGCATCCCAAGGCATGACAATGGTTCAAAATCTCGGCCTTTTCTTCCTCCGGAACACATCTCCGGATCATTCCATCCGCACATGATTTGTACAAATAAGGCTCGTCCCAATAGTACCTTTTGGCCTCAAACAGAAATTTCTTCTTTTGGTGGGAGTTCATCTGATATGGAATTACTCCTCCCACCAAGTAGTTGGCAATGTCCGCAAACCAGGGCTCGGTGTGGCTAACCTTGAAAAGTTGCTCGTCCGGAAACGAGTCGTTAATGACGGTTTTATCTTTGCTTTGATCCTCACCTCCCTCTAGTCTCGAGAGGTGATCCGCTACCGTATTCTCTGAACCCTTCTTGTCCAAGATTTCCAAGTCAAATTCTTGGAGTAACAATACCCATCGAATGAGTCTCGGTTTAGCATCCTTCTTGGCCATGAGATACTTTAAAGCTGAGTGGTCGGTGTAGACAATTACCTTAGAGCCCACAAGATATGACCGGAACTTCTCGCAAGCATAGACAACCGCCAACAGTTCCTTCTCAGTAGTCGCGTAGTTGAGCTGAGCATCATCTAGAGTCTTACTCGCATAGTAGATCACATGCATCCGCTTATCCTTCTTTTGGCCCAATACCGCTCCAACAGCGGTGTCACTCGCGTCACACATCAAAATAAACGGTAAACTCCAATCGGGAGCCGTGAGAATCGGTGCGGATATCAGCTCTGTCTTTAACCTGTCAAAAGCAGAAATACAATCGTTAGTGAACTCGAATTTAGCATCTTTAAGCAATAATGAACATAAGGGTTTAGTGATTTTAGAAAAATCCTGTATAAACCGCCGGTAGAACCCGGCATGCCCCAAGAAGCTTCGGACTCCCTTGACGGAGTTCGGGTAAGGAAGATTCTCGATCACCGCCACCTTTGCCTTGTCCACTTCAATTCCAGCTTTCGATACTTTGTGGCCGAGTACTATCCCTTCAGTCACCATGAAGTGATATTTCTCCCAGTTCAGTACCAGATTTGTCTCTTCACATCTTTGCAGGACAGCTCTCAAGTGTTCCAAACATGTATCAAATGAAGGCCCAAACACGGAAAAGTCGTCCATAAAAATCTCAATCGTCCGCTCTACCATGTCTGAGAAGATCGCCATCATATATCTCTGAAAGGTAGCTGGAGCGTTGCATAAACCAAAAGGCATCCTCCGGTAAGCAAACGTACCATAAGGACATGTGAATGTTGTCTTGTCTTGGTCTTCGGGGGCTATTGGTATCTGATTATACCCGAATACCTGTCCAAGAAGCAATAATACTCATGCCCTGATAACCGCTCTAACATCTGATCAATGAAGGGAAGAGGGAAATGGTCTTTCTTTGTCGCGTCATTCAGCTTTCGACAGTCAATACACACCCTCCAACCGGTAACTGTTCGGGACGGGATCAGCTCATTATTATTGTTTCGAACAACTATTATACCACCCTTCTTCGGCACCACTTGGACCGGGCTCACCCATGGACTATCCGGAACCGGGTAAATAATTCCAGCATCAAGGAGTTTTAAAACCTCCTTCCGTACCACTTCTTTCATATTCGGGTTGAGCCGGCGTTGGAGTAACCGCAAGTGTACGGTGTCGAAATCAAGTAATAGTACGGAAGTACGAGTATCGAACCAAGGGAACTAGGAACTAAGTATCACAATGACTATCGACCCTATTAACTGAACTGTCGCAATTGGATGTTGGACAACCGGTCTATGCCCTTCTTCGAGGTTGATTCTATGTGAGCAAAATGTAGGGCTCAATCCTTTTAGGTCAGCTATTGTCCATCCAATTGCCGCTTGATGTTCTCTAAGAACCCGGAGTAGCTTCTCTTTATTCTCGGCACTCAACTTAGACGATATGATAACCGGAAGCGTGTCTTTTTCTCCCAAGTATGCATACTCGAGATGGTCGGGTAGCGGTTTGAGCTCAAGCTTTGGTGGTGTATGCGAAGATGGTTGAGATTTAGGGATCGGCTCTCCCAAATCCTCAATCACGGGTCGTCGGGACCCTTGGTATGATGATGATGCATTCAATTGCATCACACTAACGCTTTCCGGATCATTGTCGATACCCGTCAATGCATTATTCAATTGGTCTCCGGAAACTTGTACAACACTTGTTTCTTCAATCAATGCGTCCATCACATCTACCCGATAACATTCGTTTGATCCCATGCCTTGCTTGGCTGCCCGGAAAACATCGAAGACCGCTTCTTCGTCACCTACTCTCAAAGTGAGCTTTCCTCCTTTAACATCAATCAGTGCTCCTCCCGTGGCCAAAAATGGTCGGCCAAGTATCAGCGGTATCTCTTTGTCCTCATCCATGTCGAGGATCACAAAGTCAACTGGAAGATAGAATTTGTCTACTTTAACCAGCACGTCTTCAATTACTCCATACGGGTATTTAATGGATCTGTCAGCTAGCTGCAAAGTGACACTGGTTGGTTGTACCTCTCCAAGCCCGAGTTTCCTGAAAATAGACAATGGCATTAGGTTAATACTTGCACCAAGATCGCATAGGGCTTTACTAAATTCAGAATTTCCTATATTAACAGGGATAGTGAAACTCCCTGGATCCTTAAGCTTCGGGGGAAGCTTATGTTGGATGATAGCGCTGCACTCCTCAGTGAGTGCAACCGTTGCGTGCTCCTCGATCTTCCTTTTGTTAGAAAGGATGTCTTTCAAGAATTTCACGTACGAGGGCATCTGTGCTAAAGCATCTGCAAACGGGATGTTAATATGTAATTTCTTAAAAACTTCAAGAAATTTAGAATAATTAAGATCCTCCCTGTGGGCCTTAAGCCTGTTCGGATATGGCACTTTAGGTGTTACCGGCTTGACCGGTGCTTGCATTGGCTGCTCTTGTTTCTTCTCGCTATTCTTCGTGCTTTCCTCAATCACAACCTCGTCCTCGGCCTCTAACTCATCCATATCTACCATCTCGAAATCCTCCCCTTTTGACTCAGTTCCCTTTGATGCCGGTTCTCGAGTTGGGTCCTTAATCAGCTCCTTACCACTCCTCAGATGAATGGCCTTGCAATCTTCCCGGTTAGTCCTTTCGGTTTGACTTGGAAATTTCCCGGGGGCTCGGTTCTGTAGGGCGTCAGAGAGCTGCCCCATTTGCCTTTCAAGGATTTTTATTGATGCCGTGTTTTGATCGGTAGCCGCTTTGACTGTGTTCACTGTACTGGCTAAACCCTCGACCGTGCTGTCCATCTTAGACATGAACTTCATCATCATGTCCTCTAATCCCGGCTTTCTCTCTCCGGATTGTCCTTCATCAAACTTCCGCTGGTTGTAACCTGGAGGACGATAAACATTGTTAGTGTTAGCAGAATTAGAAAAATTAGGATGGTTACCTTGTTGTTGGCCGGGTTGCCCTTGCGGTTGGCTCCAAGAAAAATTAGGGTGCTTTTTCCAACCCTCGTTGTATGTATTTGAAAACGGATCGTTCCTTGGCCGGTTGTTCCGATTTTGCAAAAATTGAACTTGCTCCGGCTCAATCACGGGTGGAGCTATATCCGGCATACCTTCGTCCATCATGAATGCTGATTGCATAGAAGCTCCATTCATTTTATTAGTGAGTGCGGCTAACTGAGCTTTTATGGCCTTTAGCTCGTCATTATCTTGCACATTTGCAACCCTTCTTACGGCTGATCTTGGAGTAGAAAAACTGTGCTCGGCCAGGTTCTTAATCAGTTCGCATGCTTCTTCATAAGATTTGTCCATTAGAGCTCCACCCGCTGCAGCTGTAATATCATTTTTAAACTGCGGGTGGAGACCACTAAAGAACGTCTGGATGATGACCCAGCCGTGTAACCCATGATGAGGGCACTTCTTTAGCATGTCTTTATACCGCTCCCAAGCTTCATACAGTGTTTCTTGATCCCATTGAGCGAAATGGGTGATTTCAGCCATGAGTTGAGCAGTTCTGCTTGGTGGGAAAAACTTTTGAAGAAATGCAGCTTTCAACTGCGCCCAGGTGGTGATCGAATCTGGTTGGATACTTTCCGTCCAAGTCTCGGCTCGGCCTTTGAGAGAGAAGCTGAACAGCCTCAGCTTGATTGCATCCTCTTCCACCCCATTGATTTTGAACGTATTGCAGATTCGTTCAAATGCACGAAGATGTGCATGGGGGTCTTCAGTTGGCGCTCCTCCGAACTGATTCTGTTGCACCATGACGATGGTACTCGGCTTGATCTCAAAATAATTAGCCGCAGTTCTGGGTGGCTGAATGCCTATGCGTGCCGCCGCCACATTCGGATCGGCAAACGACCGCATAGGACGTCTCGCAGGAGGTGGTGGTGGGTTGTTGCGAGGCGGATCATTACGTGGAGGTCTCTCGTCGTCAGACATCTCAACTTTCAGATTTCGTCTAGCTTTTGCTTCTTTACGTAGACAACGGGCGGTTCGTTCAATTTCCGGATCAAATTTCTCGATTTCTTCCACTCGGGTCTTCCTTGGCATAAACCAATTAGTACCTGAAATGAAAAGTGAACAAAATCAGCAACCCAAAAATTGAACGTGACAAAATGAAATAACAAGAAAAGAAAATGTTCAATCTAATAGCGCGTATAGCTGGTAGTGCTATTAGTTGCAACTAGTTCCCCGGCAGCGGCGCCAAAAACTTGATAGGCGAGTTTACACCCCCCTAAATCTAACCGCAAGTGTACGGTGTCGAAATCAAGTAATAGTACGGAAGTACGAGTATCGAACCAATGGAACTAGGAACTAAGTATCACAATGACTATCGACCCTATTAACTGAACTGTCGCAATTGGATGTTGGTTGAGAATTAATTTAAAAACTTAATAAAACTGAAATAAAACTAAAATCGATTGACGGGAGGTTTTTTGGAAAACTTTGATAGAGAAAAGGTTGAGGGTTAGATTTCCTATGGATATGCTATTGATGAACAAATACCCGAACGATAACGATTACTGATTATCTCTATGAACCCTAGTTGACAATCACTGTTAGTCTTTTTCAAGCAAAACAGCTTTTATTTCGAAATTTGTAGGTTTTATGTAACACCCGGAAAATCCTCGTAAGAAATAGTAAGTTAAATATTTCATGATATTTTGACTTTTTAGATTAGGATTGATATCTTAAGTAATTTCCGTGATTTTTTAATTGTTATTTGATAACTCCCGATAGAAATCAGTAAGTTTATTTCTTAAGAAAATTAATGAAAAATAGATGATAAAGTGGAATATTAGATTTTATGGATTAGTTGGATGGGTAATTTGAATACGAGTCCAACGGTACTTTCTGGAGTAAAAACGGGGTTCTAACGAAGGAGTTACGACTAAATTAGTAAAAGTTAAGATGTTTAGCAAACAGAAGCTGGCGCCGATACATCGGCGCGGGTGATCGGCGCCGAACACCTGACGTGCCAAAAGGGGGTTAAACCCACCTCTTTACCCTTAGTCATTCATTCATCCTTCTAAATTAGAACTACTGCTTTTGCTCTCCGTATCAGACGATTTTCTTCATCCAACCTAAGGTAAATTCTTATCTTAATCTTAAATCCAATTCAAGTAAGTGTTAAATGAATCTCACCAAATAAATCTTCAATTAGGGCTTTGCATCTTTCATATTCTTAATTGGAGAATTAGGGCTCACGTCTTCAAGTAAGGTTATACTAATTGGAGATTAAAGGTGAGTAATCTATACCTAAATGATTCTATTATACTTATCTATTATTTCTCATCTTGATTTTTGGTATAGTTAATGTGAAATCTTGAGTTATATGCTCTTAATGGTTAGGAGGGAAATAAGAGGAGTTCAAGTAAGTTAATGTGGCTTAATTATGCTTATTACTTGGTATGCCATGATAAATGTTGATGTTAAGAGTTTGGTTTGATTATATATCAATAGTATGTGATATTGAGATGATGACTTAATAGATGTCTTAATGATGAATTGATGGCTTAATGGCCCAAATGGACTTATTCTTAAATTGTAAACATGGTGGTTTATTATTGAATTCTTATAGAATGTAAATTAATACATGTGGATGTATATGAACTACATGGAAGTAGTATGGATTATGATAAATGGTTGGACCATTGTTAAAGTGCTTAATATGCTTGAATCTTATTTGGATTAACATATTTGGTATTCACTTAATTGGAGGAGCACCTAGTATGCATTGGAGGATATATTCATACATACCGTGGGGTAAATGTATTTGGTTCATACCTTCGGATACCGTGGGGTTTTCCGTTGTGTTATGCCTTGTGACAATACCGTGGGGTATCGATCAAGGTATATCTTCGATTATGATGTAACTGGGTAGCGATATGGACCTTCTCCATGGAATCCAATTTGTGAATGTACCGAATTGTTCTTCCTACATGTTATGATTATAATCTATGTATTATGTGTAAACCTCACTTAGGCTTTAAAAGCCTAACACTTGTTATGTGTTTTATGTATTACAGATATTAGTGGTTCCGGCCACAAGAAAGTGTAGGACGGGGAGTGAGCTTGGGATTGATGTTGGAAGGTTAAAGAATTGGAAGATTGACATTAGAACTTCCCAACATCCTTTTGATCTTGGATTGCTATAGTATTGAGCAAACAAGCAAGTAGTCTTTTGGTAGTGATACATTAACTAAATCTTTGTATTAATGGTTTTGTTGGACAACCTAAGGGGGGGGGGGTAAGGTTGTATTTAAAATCTTTTTCTTTCAAAAATTCTTTGAACAAATAAATACAGTACAAACAATACAGTAAAAATAAAGCAGAGTATAAACAAGTAAATATACAACAATTATATAAACAGATATAATTTAAATGCACAGCGGAAATGTAAAGAGATAAGGGAAAGAGAATACTTGACAACGATATTTTTAAAGTGGTTCACCAAACACAAAGTTGGCTAGTCCACCTCGAGAAAATAACACTTCTCGGAGATCCAATACGAAACGTGTTCTTTACGGTAGAAACACAAACCTTAATACAACAAACGCGAAACACTCTTCTTTGAGAGATTAATGTGGATCACTCACTCTAATTCAAACACTTACAAGAGGGTAGAGATTTTAATATGAATAATCACTCTTGAATAAGGTTTATCACTTGGATATTTTTAGAGAGTTTGATCACTTGAGTTGTGTTGCTGATTCAACTAATCGAGAGATTTTAATCTGCTATCAACTCAAGATTTCTTGCTCAAAAATTAATTTTATCAGTTTAAGTGATTTAGTGTGAGTAAGAAAGCAGCAGAATAATAATCAAATGCTGAGGGAGAATTTATTGCTGAAGTTGGTGTAAGCATTGAAGGCTGCTGGAAGCATGTATTTATACTGGAAGAACAACAGGCTTGAGGCATTCGCGGTATACCGCCAAACCATCGCGGTATACCTGCGTCAGAAAAAGGTGCAGCAGAGGAGAAGGTCAACCCTGCAACCCTGCAAAAAACCAACGGCTTTGTGTACCCGCGGTATACCGCGTTAACCTTGGCGGTATACCGCCAAAAGATTTGTCCAATGAGAGCATGGCAACGCAGGGTACTTCGGCTGATCACAATCTTTTTGCAGTTTGATGAACAGTAGCAGACATGCATAATAATATATATATATCATGTGAATTAAAAAAAAAATTATATATATATTTGATTCAAATATATTTATATAGATACGAAATATCCAAGTGATAAAATATTTTAGGGTGTTTATCATTTTAAAATAAAATGACGAAACTCTTCAGACTTGGATTCTTCAGATAAAAAAATTTATCGAGATTATTTAAATATCTGCACACTCAGATAAAATATTAGATAACAGATAATGCGGTGTGTTTTGTAATCATCAAAATAAATATGGAGATGTGATTTTATGTGTACCAAAAATATATCACAATATTTAAAGCTGGGTATACTTGCACCAACAATCTCCCCCTTTTTGATGATGACAAACACAACGCTAAACACGAGAGCATACTCGGTTTCTCTCCCCCTTTTGTCGAAGCAAAAAGGGTTCAAGAAAGTCGCTTATGCTCCCCCTCGAAAGATGCTCCCCCTCAAAATATGAAATATTTGAGAGTTAGTATTTATCAAGGGTTATACTCAAGCATGCCTAAACCAAGTCTTAATTTAAAGAACGCCTTCTTGTTTAGAGCTTTAGTGAAAATATCGGCCAAATTATCTTCCGAATCAACCTTTTCAAGCACGATTTTGCCTTTTTGAACATTATCTCGTAAAAAGTGATGTCTCAATTCAATATGTTTGGTACGAGAATGCAAAACGGGATTTTTACTTAAGTTTATGGCACTTGAGTTATCACACATAATTGGAATTTTGGTTAGGTGTACCTCAAAATCGGTAAGTGTGTGTTTCATCCATAGGACTTGAGCACATGCTCTTGCGGCGGCTACATATTCCGCTTCGGTGGTAGACAAAGCTACGGATTGTTGTTTCTTAGAGAACCAAGATACAAGTGAGAGACCTATAAAGGCGCATACCCCACTAGTACTTTTTCGGTCAACAATAGATCCACCAAGATCGGAATCGGCAAAACACGTTACTTCTAACTCGGGTTGCTTTGCGTACCATAAGCCAAGATTAGTAGTACCTCGTAAATATCGAAAAATACGCTTGACAGCTTCATAGTGAGATTGTTTAGGTGAAGATTGAAAACGAGCACATAAACATACACTAAACATAATGTCAGGTCTACTAGCAGTTAAATATAATAAACTACCAATCATACCACGATAAATCTTTTCATTAAAATCGTTTCCCTCCTCGTCACGAGATAATTGCAAATTTGTGGTCATTGGAGTTTCAACGGGTTTGACATTTTCAAAGTTAAACTTTTTCAACATATCTTTACAATATTTAGATTGACTAATGAAAATACCAGTTTCACATTGTTTTATTTGCAATCCTAAGAAGTATTTTAACTCTCCCATCATGCTCATTTCAAACTCGCTTGTCATTTTCGCAGAAAATTCATTACACAGTTTTTCATTAGTGGAACCAAAAATAATATCATCAACATATACTTGCACAACCACAATATCATTTTGAACATATTTCACAAATAAAGTATTATCAATTTTACCCATAATATAACCACTAACAATTAAAAAGGTTTTTAATCTATCATACCACGCACGCGGAGCCTGCTTTAAACCATAAAGCGCCTTTTTTAATTTATAAACATGTGTCGGGTTTTCAAAACTTTCAAAACCGGGAGGTTGAGAAACGTATACCTCCTCATTTATAATACCATTTAAGAAAGCACTTTTAACATCCATTTGAAATAACTTAAAATCTTTAGCATTTGCAAAAGCGAGAAGCATTCGAATAGACTCCAACCTTGCAACCGGTGCAAAGGTTTCGTCATAATCTATACCTTCTTGTTGACTGTACCCCTTGGCAACTAAACGTGCCTTGTTTCGTGTGACTCCACCGTTTTCGTCTACCTTGTTTCGGAAGACCCATCTTGTGCCAATAATGGTTTGACTACTAGGGCTAGGCACTAAGTCCCACACATCATTCCTAGTAAATTGGTTTAACTCATCTTGCATGGCCAATATCCAATCCTCATCACCTAAAGCTTCATCTATGGTTTTAGGTTCTATGGTTGAGATAAAGGCATGGAAAGCACAATGGGTAAGGATTTGTGATCTAGTTGTCCTTTGGTTTAGGTCACCTATAATTTGATCTACGGGATGGCCTCGAGCGGTTCTAAGGTTAGGATCATCTATACCTTGTGGAATAAAGCATGGAGGGGCATCACTAGATTCAATATTATTTGTGGAAGGTTGGGTACCTAAATCCAAGGTACTAAGTTGTTGGGCTAAGACATCTCCTTCACGGATATTATCATTTGCTAAGGATGCACTCGGTTTGGGAGGACTCTCGTCAAAACTAACATTAAGGGATTCTTCCACTACCATGGTCTCCTTATTTAGGATTCTATAGGCTTTGCTATTCCAAGAATAACCTAGGAAAACTCCTTCATAGGCTTTGGGGTCAAATTTGGTTAGGTAAGATTTGGTGTTTAAAATGAAACATTTACAACCAAAAACTTTTAGGTGAGCTAGGGAAGGTTTTCTACCTCGGTAAAGTTCATAGGGTGTCTTATTTAGGATACCTCTAATTAGGACACGGTTAAGCACATAGGTCGCGGTAGCAACGGCATCACACCAAAACTTTTGGGGAACTTGATGTTCGTTTAGCATAGTTCTACTCATTTCTTGCAACGTTCGATTTTTCCTTTCAACAACCCCGTTAGATTGAGGAGTTCGAGGAGCCGAAAAGTTATGAGTTATACCATGTTTATCACAAAAGGCACCAAATTGTACATCATTATCGAATTCTCGTCCATGGTCCGTACGTATGGAAACAATCGTACAACCTTGTTGGTTTTGAATTCGTTTTCCCAAAATTTTAAACTTTTCAAAAGCCTCATTTTTATGTCTCAAAAATAAAGTCCAAGTATAACGGGAATAATCATCCACAATAACCAAAGTATAAAAATTTCCTCCAAAACTTTGAATAGCCATCGGGCCAAAAAGATCCATATGTAAAAGTTCTAAAACTCTTTGAGTAGAAATAACATTTTTTGATTTATGAGAAACGTGATGTTGTTTGCCGACACGACAAGCATCACAAAAATGATTATCAAACTTTAATTTTGGCAGGTCACTCACAAGCTCCTTATTTTTTAAGTTTTGCATTAATCTTAGATTAGCGTGACCTAAACGCCTATGCCATAAAGTAGAAACATCATTAATAGAAGATAAGCATACATTATCAGATACAACAGTTTTACAAATATATAAATTTCCTTTTACAAAGCCATTTAAAAGAACTTTGCCATTTTTTATGATTTTACAAGAATCTTCTTCGAAGACAACAGTTGTATTATTTTTACACAATTGGCGAACACTCAATAAATTAAAATGTAAATTATCAACATGATTAACATTAAGAAATTGAACATTATTGCAAGAGACTGTACCTCTACCAATTATATTTCCTTTGGAGTTTCCTCCAAAAATTACCTGTCCACCATCACATGACTTATATGATGAAAAGAGATTATTGTTTCCGGTCATGTGACGTGTGCAACCACTATCGAGTATCCAGTCCATATCAAGGTCAATCTACAATAATGAAGATGTAACTTTTATGGTCCCCATTTCTCGTGGGTCCTTGACAATTAGTTTCAAAAGTCAACCAACATACATATATATAAAGTAAAACAGAATATATATATATATAATATATTACACAATATTAATATATATATATAATACATCAAATCATATTAATATATATATATAACAAACACCATATTATATATATATATATGTAATACGTATATATATGTAAACAAACAGTACATAGAATATATATTACTTATATATATAATGTATACAACAAAATATATTTAAACTATATATATATACATAACACATTTAAAACCATAAACGCATACCACCGGGATTATCATTACTAAACATTCCTTTTGGAATCCATTTATTTACCATTTTAATTTTGCGATTATATTTATCATACACATAAAAACAAGTATTTACATTCGCATTATTATTAGGTTTAGAATATTTATCATGGTACATGCGAGCATACGGTTTTCTCGTATTATAATTTACATTATTTATTTTACGCACATACGAAGGTTTTTGCACATATTGATTTCTTGTATTTACTTTAGGTGATTCATAGAATCTTTTGATGGGTATACATGAACATTTATCAACACAAGTATTGGAACCAATGCCTTTTCTACATTTTATACGGTTAGGCATATTAAGCATGTTAAGAACTTTCTCATTGCTACTTTCAAAGGCTTTAGCTAGCATGTTATCTTTTTCATATGAAGCACATTTAGCCTTTAAACATGTAATCTCATTATCAAGAATATCACATTTTGTACAAATAATATTTTCATGTGATTTTTTATTCAAGCATGCAATTTCTTTATTTAAAACATCACAAGATTTACAAAAATCTTTTTCTCCTAATTTAGTTTCTAATTTAGCAATTATATCTATATCATTTTCAGATTTTTGTTTAACATTTTTTATTTCCTTTTTACATGCATTTACAGTTTCTTTTAACATAGCATTCTCATCTTGGTAACGATTTGCAAGAGCGGCCATTTTATGAAAAGATTCATATAATTCTTCAAGATTATTTTCACTATCACTTTCATAATCACTATCGTAATCCGAGTAAGAAGATTTTACCTCGTCGTCGCTATCGGCCATAAGACAAATGGCTTGATAGTCATCTTCTTCTTCACTCTCGCTCCACGCGCCTCCAATGAAGGCTTTCTCCTTCTTCTTTTGGAATTTGTTCTTTTTTGGACATTCATTGGCGTAGTGGTCTTTGTCACCACATGAGTAGCAAAAGCCTCTCTTTGGCTTAGCTTTATCGTCTTCACTCGAGTCGCCATTTTTCTTAACTTTTTCGTCTCGTTTATGGAACTTACGACTTCGATTTTCACCACCACGACGGTAGTTACCGTTTCTTTGAAATCTGCCATTGTTAGAAAATTTATTATTATTATTAAGAAATTTGGAAAAGTTTCTTACCAACATGGCGACTTCATCGAGAGTTTCGGATGGATCTTTCGAGGAGCTAGCTTTCTCCTTTTTCTTCTCATCTTTTGGTGTTGAGACATTGAGAGCGATTGATTTCTTTTTAACTTGCTCCCGGTCTTTGTTTCTTTTAAGTGCAATTTCATGCACTTTAAGATTACCGATCAAGTCATCTATCTTCATTATGGAAAGGTCACGGGAGTCTTCTAAGGATGTTATCTTTTGCATCCACTCCGAAGGAAGAGCTCGTAGGATTTTCCTTATATAGTCCTCGTTAGGATAAGTGCGATCCAAACCTTTCAAAGTAGTCACAATAAGGTTAAATCTTTTAAACATTGAGTCAATTGACTCATCTTGTTTCATTTCGAATAGTTCATAATCGTGAACTAAAATATTTACTTTACTAGATTTAACCTCCGTGTTTCCACGATGAGTATTATTTAAACTTTCCCATATTTGATTTGCAGTTTTATAAGTATATACTCTTTCAATTTCGTCAGATGTTAAAGCAGCATATAATATATTCTTAGCTTCAAAGTTTAAACAAAAATGAGCTTCATCAGAAGTAGTCCAGTCATCTATAGGTTTATCAATATAAACATCATCTTTCACAATGGTGGGTTTAAAATTCCCTTTTTCTATGATGTTCCAAATCTTTTGATTTTTGCCACGCACGTGACATTCAAATAGCTCGGCCCAAATGCCAAACTTTTCAGTATCTATCAAAGGAGGTTTTGAAAACACGATATTAGTTTGTTGAGCCATTTAGAAGAATAAGAGAAAAATATGCAGAATATTTTGAAAGACCTGCTCTGATACCAAATGTTGGACAACCTAAGGGGGGGGGTAAGGTTGTATTTAAAATCTTTTTCTTTCAAAAATTCTTTGAACAAATAAATACAGTACAAACAATACAGTAAAAATAAAGCAGAGTATAAACAAGTAAATATACAACAATTATATAAACAGATATAATTTAAATGCACAGCGGAAATGTAAAGAGATAAGGGAAAGAGAATACTTGACAACGATATTTTTAAAGTGGTTCACCAAACACAAAGTTGGCTAGTCCACCTCGAGAAAATAACACTTCTCGGAGATCCAATACGAAACGTGTTCTTTACGGTAGAAACACAAACCTTAATACAACAAACGCGAAACACTCTTCTTTGAGAGATTAATGTGGATCACTCACTCTAATTCAAACACTTACAAGAGGGTAGAGATTTTAATATGAATAATCACTCTTGAATAAGGTTTATCACTTGGATATTTTTAGAGAGTTTGATCACTTGAGTTGTGTTGCTGATTCAACTAATCGAGAGATTTTAATCTGCTATCAACTCAAGATTTCTTGCTCAAAAATTAATTTTATCAGTTTAAGTGATTTAGTGTGAGTAAGAAAGCAGCAGAATAATAATCAAATGCTGAGGGAGAATTTATTGCTGAAGTTGGTGTAAGCATTGAAGGCTGCTGGAAGCATGTATTTATACTGGAAGAACAACAGGCTTGAGGCATTCGCGGTATACCGCCAAACCATCGCGGTATACCTGCGTCAGAAAAAGGTGCAGCAGAGGAGAAGGTCAACCCTGCAACCCTGCAAAAAACCAACGGCTTTGTGTACCCGCGGTATACCGCGTTAACCTTGGCGGTATACCGCCAAAAGATTTGTCCAATGAGAGCATGGCAACGCAGGGTACTTCGGCTGATCACAATCTTTTTGCAGTTTGATGAACAGTAGCAGACATGCATAATAATATATATATATCATGTGAATTAAAAAAAAATTATATATATATTTGATTCAAATATATTTATATAGATACGAAATATCCAAGTGATAAAATATTTTAGGGTGTTTATCATTTTAAAATAAAATGACGAAACTCTTCAGACTTGGATTCTTCAGATAAAAAAATTTATCGAGATTATTTAAATATCTGCACACTCAGATAAAATATTAGATAACAGATAATGCGGTGTGTTTTGTAATCATCAAAATAAATATGGAGATGTGATTTTATGTGTACCAAAAATATATCACAATATTTAAAGCTGGGTATACTTGCACCAACAGGTTTTGTAATGGTGATTATGTACACTTTCACTTTAGTAATTTGTACCACTCTTCCGTTTTATGGAAGTTTTTGTTAACCCCTATTTTGGGGTGTTACAAGTTGGTATCAGAGCACTAGCTTAAGTGAACTAGGTATGATGATAGTATGCCTAGACTTAAGCTGAAAATAATAGGATTGAATAATGATGAATGGGTAGATAACATAGGATGGGAGAGTGTAGGGAATTGTGGAAATACATTGGTCGAAAATTATGATGATGGTAATAAGAATACTTGTATATTACATATTCATAATTTCATCTAGCTAATGCTATTATGAATATGTTGTTATGTAAGTGCACTTGATCTCTATTAGTATGGTAATTGATAAGTGTATTAGCACACAATATTAGTCTAATTCTTACTTTATTCTCGCGTGCTTGACAGACGGAGATGGTAAATACTCGAAGTCATGTGCAACAACCGCGTGATGGTCAGTCAGCATCTGAATCTACAGCTGATCAACCTGAAAACCAAGCAACAACTAGACCTTCTCCGAGACCGCGTGTTTTAGGTGGAGGAGCAGAAAATGTATCAAGACCTAATGTTGGTACATCAAACCCAGCAACGGAAGGAGATGCTCTTGAAGCTCGATTGAGGGATAGTATGCTCCGAGCTATGGAATCTGCTATGACTCAACAGCAAGAGCGATTTATGAAGATGTTGAATGACAGAGATAATAGTATTCGACAACGTGAGGCAATGGCAGAAAATGCTTTGAATGGGCAAGGTAATTTGGAGAATACTATGAATACAGAAACAGATACGACGGTTCGGGAAGGAAGGAAGGAGCGGAGATGCACGTATAAGACGTTTTTGGGATGTAGACCTCCCGAGTTTGCAGGAACTACGGATCCTACTAAGTGTATGAATTGGATTCGAGAAGTGGAGATGTCTTTTGAGGCAAGTGAATGTGAAGATTCTCAGAAGGTTAAATTTGCCTCTCATCTCCTTAAGGGTGAAGCTCTAACCTGGTGGAATCTTACGCGATCATCAATCGCACCGGCATTATTGGCCAAGTTCACATGGGCAGCTTTCAAAAAGAAAATTCTTGAAAAATATTGCAGTGAGCGGGCACTTGATAAGATTGAAGATGAGTTCCGTGGGTTGAAGAAAGGAGGCATGTCGATTATGGAATACTCTAGATTGTTTTTAGAGAAGTTAAATCTGGTCGAACACTTAGCTCCGGACGAGAAAACAAAGATAAAGACTTATCAAAGGGGATTACCGGCGAATATGAAGACTGCTCTGAGGAATGCTAAGGTTTCAACCATACAGGAAGCGATTGAGGAATCCTTACGAATAGAAGATGATATGGTTCAAGGAAAGTTAGAAAGTGGATCGGTAGGTGAGAAAAGGAAATGGGAAGGGCCATCGGGAAATGTTCGTCAACAAAGACCGTTCATGGGAAATAAGGGTGGAGAGAGTCGTAATGAAGCAAGATGGTGCAATCGGTGCAGGAAATCTCACACGGGTCCGTGTAATACTCGTCAATTTCAGGGTCCATTAACTTGTAGCAAATGTGGAAAGGTTGGGCACTTAATGCGGGATTGCTCCATAAAAGGAGTAATTTGTTTTGAATGCCGCGAGCCGGGTCACATGAAGAGAGATTTCCCAAGGTTGAAGACGGGCGGATCGGGAAAACCCAAGTCGGAACCACCAAAGGCAACGGGAAGGGCATTTCAGATGTCGACTGATGAGGCAAGAAGTTCAAAAGATGTGGTGTCGGGTACGTTTCTTCTAAACTCCGTACCTGCACGTGTTTTATTTGATTCTGGTGCAAGTTATTCATTTGTGTCATTATCATTTGTTCAAAAGTTGAATATGCCTGTTAGTCAGTTAGAAGAAGCCTTGTTAGTAGAATTAGCAAATGGTGAAAATGTGGTGGTGAGAGATGTTTTGCGGGGTTGTCCGCTAGAAATAGAAGGGAAAGACTTTCCGATAGATCTAATGCCAATTCTGATTGGGGATTTTGATGTAGTTGTTGGGATGGATTGGTTAGCAGAAATTCAAGCTGAAATTGTGTGCGCTAAGAAACTAATTCGTATACCATCTTCTGACGGAAACCCTATTGTTATATATGGGGATCGGAGGAAGGGAGAAATGGCGTTTATGACTATGTTGAAAGCGCGGAAGTGTGTACAAAAAGGTTGTAAGGCATTCTTGGCATATGTGATTGATGCTAGGATGGAAAAGAAGAAAGTGGAGGATGTGAAGGTAGTGTGCGAGTTTCCTGATGTATTTCCTGAAGAATTGCCAGGCTTACCGCCAGATCGTCAAGTAGAGTTCAGGATAGACTTGATGCCGGGAGCGTCTCCGATTGCTAAGACACCTTATCACTTGGCTCCGTTAGAAGTAAAAGAGATGATGGCTCAGTTGCAAGAACTTTTGGATAAGGGGTTTGTACGACCGAGTTCGTCACCGTGGGGAGCACCAGTTTTGTTCGTAAAGAAGAAAGATAGCTCAATGCGTATGTGTAAAGATTATAGAGAGCTGAACAAGGTGACCGTGAAGAATAAATATCCACTTCCCCGAATCGATGACTTATTTGATCAGTTGCAAGGAGCGACCTGCTTTTCAAAGATTGACTTACGTTCGGGTTATCACCAAGTAAGGGTGCAAGAAGGCGATATTCCAAAAACGGCGTTTTGAACTCGTTATGGTCATTACGAATTCCTAGTAATGCCATTCGGTTTGACGAATGCACCGGCGGTATTCATGGATATGATGAATCGGGTGTGCCGACCTTTTCTCGACAGATCGGTAATCGTTTTTATCGATGATATTTTGGTGTATTCTAAGAATGAAGCGGATCATGAATTTCATCTCCGTGAAGTGTTGGAGACATTAAGAAAAGAGAAGCTTTATGCAAAATTTTCAAAGTGTGATTTTTGGTTGCAAGAAATACAATTTTTGGGTCATGTGGTTACTCAAGATGGTGTGAAGGTAGATTCTTCGAAAGTTGAGGCAGTAATGAAATGGGAACCGCCCAAGAGTCCGAGTGAAATACGAAGCTTCTTAGGATTGGAGGGATATTACAGAAGGTTCATCCAAGACTTTTCAAAGATCGCATCTCCTTTGACAGCTTTGACTCGGAAGAATGTGAATTTTATTTGGTCTGAAGCTCAAGAAGAGGCTTTCCGTATCCTTCAAAAGAAATTGTGTGAAGCACCTGTCTTATCTTTGCCTGAAGGATCGTAAGACTTTGTGGTATACAGTGATGCATCTAAATTGGGTTTGGGTTGTGTCTTAATGCAAAGAGGAAAGGTAATAGCTTATGCTTCAAGACAACTCAAGGTGCACGAAAAGAACTACCCCACTCACGACTTATTGGCTGCAGTAGTTTTTGCATTAAAGTTGTGGCGACACTATCTTTATGGTACTAAATGTACTTTGTATACTGATCATAAAAGTTTGAAGTATATTTTTGACCAAAAGGAGTTGAACATGAGGCAACGAAGGTGGTTGGAATTACTCAAGGATTATGACTGTGAATTGCTCTATCACCCTGGTAAAGCCAATGTCGTTGCGGATGCATTAAGTCGGAAAGAGCGTGGTAAGGGTTTACGAGCAGATTTTGCTAAGATTGATATTGTATCGAGTTTGATCGATCGCATAAGACTCGCGCAAGTTGAAGCATTGAAAGAAGAAAATCTTAAAGAGGAAGTGATGGTGAAGCAGAAACAGTTGTTAACTGAAGATAGCCGGGGGGTTAAACTGTTCAATGGGCGAGTATGGGTACCAAAGATAGGTGAGAATAGAAAGCTACTTATGGATGAAGCTCATAAATCTAAGTACTCTATTCATCCCGGGAGCACCAAGATGTATAGGGATTTGAAGTCGCAATATTGGTGGCCGGTTATGAAGTTAGATGTGGCGCAATATGTAAGTGAATGTGTAACTTGTTCTCAAGTGAAAGCTCAACATCAGTTACCTTATGGTAAATTGCAGCCTTTGGAAATACCTGAGTGGAAATGGGAAAAGATCACAATGGATTTCGTGACGAAGTTACCTAGAACTTTGAAAGGTAATAATACGATTTGGGTAATTGTGGATCGATTGACGAAAAGTGCGCATTTCTTGGCAATGCGAGAAACCTCATCAATGGACTCGTTAGCAAAACTTTACATTGATGAAGTGGTCTCACGTCATGGTGTGCCTGTATCCATAGTTTCTGATAGGGACAGTCGGTTCACGTCACGATTTTGGCAAGCACTACAAGAAGAACTTGGTACTAGACTGAATCTGAGCACGGCTTATCACCCGCAGACAGATGGTCAAAGCGAAAGGACCATTCAGACTCTAGAAGATATGTTGAGGGCTTGTGTAATCGAATTTGGTGGAAATTGGGACGCACATTTACCATTAATAGAGTTTGCTTACAACAATAGTTACCATTCTAGCTTGAAGGCAGCACCATTTGAGGCACTCTATGGGAGAAAGTGTAGGACTCCGGCTTGTTGGTTGGAAGCGGGAGAGAAACAGTTCGCTGGACCAGAAATTGTTCAAGAAACGGCGGACAAAGTCAAGATTATTAGAGAACGGTTGAAAGCGGCCCAAGATCGACAAGTGAGTTATGCAAACAAGAAAAGGAAACCAATTGAATTCCAAGTGGGGGAGCGAGTAATGTTAAAGGTCTCTCCGTGGAAAGGGTTGATCCGATTTGGGAAAAGGGGAAAGCTGAGTCCTCGTTTCCTTGGTCCGTTTACTGTTTTGGAACGAGTAGGTTTGCAAGCTTACAAGTTAGACTTACCTCCAGAAATGAACGGAATCCACCCGACTTTTCATGTATGTTATTTGCGTAAGTGCTTGGGTCATGAAGAGAATGTAATACCGTTGTCAGAAATTAGAGTGGAGAACAAGCATTGTATAGAAGAACCTGAAGCTATTTTGGAACGTTTGACTAAGAGAACTCGACGAAAAGAGATCAACATGGTTAAGGTACAATGGAAACATCACCGTGGAGCTAATATCACATGGGAGACGGAAGAAAATATGAAGCGGCGATACCCACATTTGTTTTCTTAATCTAAGATTTCGAGGACGAAATCTATTTCAAGTGGGGGAGAATTGTAACACCCGGAAAATCCTCGTAAGAAATAGTAAGTTAAATATTTCATGATATTTTGACTTTTTAGATTAGGATTGATATCTTAAGTAATTTCCGTGATTTTTTAATTGTTATTTGATAACTCCCGATAGAAATCAGTAAGTTTATTTCTTAAGAAAATTAATGAAAAATAGATGATAAAGTGGAATATTAGATTTTATGGATTAGTTGGATGGGTAATTTGAATACGAGTCCAACGGTAATTTCCGGAGTAAAAACGGGGTTCTAACGAAGGAGTTACGACTAAATTAGTAAAAGTTAAGATGTTTAGCAAACAGAAGCTGGCGCCGATGGGTTGGCGCCGATGCATCGGCGCGGGTGATCGGCGCCGAACACCTGACGTGCCAAAAGGGGGTTAAACCCACCTCTTTACCCTTAGTCATTCATTTATCCTTCTAAATTAGAACTACTGCTTTTGCTCTCTGTATCAGACGATTTTCTTCATCCAACCTAAGGTAAATTCTTATCTTAATCTTAAATCCAATTCAAGTAAGTGTTAAATGAATCTCACCAAATAAATCTTCAATTAGGGCTTTGCATCTTTCATCTTCTTAATTGGAGAATTAGGGCTCAAGTCTTCAAGTAAGGTTATACTAATTGGAGATTAAAGGTGAGTAATCTATACCTAAATGATTCTATTATACTTATCTATTATTTCTCATCTTGATTTTTGGTATAGTTAATGTGAAATCTTGAGTTATATGCTCTTAATGGTTAGGAGGGAAATAAGAGGAGTTCAAGTAAGTTAATGTGGCTTAATTATGCTTATTACTTGGTATGCCATGATAAATGTTGATGTTAAGAGTTTGGTTTGATTATATATCAATAGTATGTGATATTGAGATGATGACTTAATAGATGTCTTAATGATGAATTGATGGCTTAATGGCCCAAATGGACTTATTCTTAAATTGTAAACATGGTGGTTTATTATTGAATTCTTATAGAATGTAAATTAATACATGTGGATGTATATGAACTACATGGAAGTAGTATGGATTATGATAAATGGTTGGACCATTGTTAAAGTGCTTAATATGCTTGAATCTTATTTGGATTAACATATTTGGTATTCACTTAATTGGAGGAGCACCTAGTATGCATTGGAGGATATATTCATACATACCGTGGGGTAAATGTATTTGGTTCATACCTTCGGATACCGTGGGGTTTTCCGTTGTGTTATGCCTTGTGACAATACCGTGGGGTATCGATCAAGGTATATCTTCGATTATGATGTAACTGGGTAGCGATATAGACTTTCTCCATGGAATCCAATTTGTGAATGTACCGAATTGTTCTTCCTACATGTTATGATTATAATCTATGTATTATGTGTAAACCTCACTTAGGCTTCAAAAGCCTAACACTTGTTATGTGTTTTATGTATTACAGATATTAGTGGTTCCGGACACAAGAAAGTGTAGGACGGGGAGTGAGCTTGGGATTGATGTTGGAAGGTTAAAGAATTGGAAGATTGACATTAGAACTTCCCGACATCCTTTTGATCTTGGATTGCTATAGTATTGAGCAAACAAGCAAGTAGTCTTTTGGTAGTGATACATTAACTAAATCTTTGTATTAATGGTTTTGTAATGGTGATTATGTACACTTTCACTTTAGTAATTTGTACCACTCTTCCGTTTTATGGAAGTTTTTGTTAACCCCTATTTTGGGGTGTTACATTTTATCTCTCGAACTAAACCTAGGGTTTGAAAATATTTTAGGTCAACTGTTTGGAGCAGAAAGTGATTCGGCTATCTCAGCTCGACTCTCCTTTCCGGCACTTGATTTCTTGATCTAGTTTCTAATTACTTTTTTCTCAAACTTAATTAAAAACAATGATATTCAATTGGAGGTGATCAAACTACAACTGAGAATAAAAACAGAAATCAAATACTTCATAGATCAAATCGGGCAACAATAATTGTTCGTGTACACGTCATCCATCATAAATCCATAGTTCCTCCAACCCCCAACATCTAAAGATTAGTTCATGTTGGGGTGAACAAAAACACGAGAATTAAGGTAACAAGTGGTGTGTGAAATCATGTTTATCGTGGTAACTGTGAATAATGATGAAATCTCTTCTCTCTCGGCTCTGATTTACTCCGTGTGGTGAACTGTCTTCAATCAATCCTCTCTCGTGGCTCCAAAGTGTGTGAAACTGCTCTGAAAATCGCCTCTCCCCAGCCCTCCGTCGCACGTGTCGTGATAATCCCCAAAATCCGCAAAACGCCAATGTATAAAAAACGACCAGAGGGTTACGCGGTTTTACCCGCGGTTTGCAAACCGCGTGGAAAACCGCGCGTCCTCTTTATTGTTTCTGGGTCGGGTTTGGTTCGAATCTGGTTCGGTTCTTGGGCTTTCCTTTGGGCTTCGTTCTGGGCTCTCTTTTGGGTCTTTTTTCGCTCCTTTTCTCGATGCTCGTCTTATTTCGGATAACCTGCACAATTCACTAGATAGACCGTAAAATCTCGCCTTTTTGCTCAATTACAAGCCAATCTCATAGGTTTATGGACTGAAAATAACGCCAAAAAGTGGCGTTATCGGGATTCAAGTTTAAAAATTTATGACGACAATCTTCAGCTCTTTTGATCTTCAGATCTTCAACACTTTAAGCTCTTTGAAATCTCTTAGACGAATCTTCAGATAAGCTTTATCTTCAAGAATCCACTTTGACAGCTTTAAACTTCATTAGGCTCTTCCGAAACAAATAGTCATCAAGTCTTGAAACATGAACTTCAAATCTTTGTATGGTTGATCAAAGTCTTCAAAACAAAAAAATCATATCTTCGAATCTTTGTATAACTGATCTTTGCAGCTTTGAACTTTGATAAATTTCTTCAGTCTTGGATCATGAATTGGCTTTGAGCTTTAGCGGGCTTTGAGCTTTAAGACATTCTTGATTTATCTTTAAGCACGAACTGTCTTTGTATCTTCAAACATTTCATCTTCTTGAACTTCTTGAATTGTCTTTCTTTGACATTGGCAAATATCTCCTTGACTCTCTGAAATTGAAATATTCATACTATCTCCCTCTTTTCTTCTGTTTGATATTTCTCCTTTTTTTATGATTGTGAGCATCATGATCATCAAAACTCAATTCAATCTCAGCAGTCTTTGAATACCATAAACAATCTCCTCCTTTTGATCTGTTTAACCGTCAATTCCAAAGGTATATGTATCCGAATCTTTTCAAATTCAGATAACATAACAGTGGTAACCCTGAAACAACATATGAATCAGTTAAAATGCATGTAAGTTGCACACAGCCACTTAGTACAACAAATGCACTTTGGAAATGAGCTTTTTGATGTTCACTCATCCAGGGCTTCCATTCAATCATCGAAAAACACTAAGGAATTTCTATGAACATTATGACAAGAAAACATATTTCTTGTGTGTACGTGCAAGTGTAGAAATGATTGAAGCAACTTATGCTTGATTAGATAGACTCAAATTGTGTAAACTGTTGAGACAGCAACAAGTTTTCCACGGACTCAATGTGCATGATTGAAGTGCGAAGGTGGGGCAAACTTCCTTCTTTTTCAATATCCAAACCTTCTGAATGAAGATTAGATAGATTATATGTTGTGTCCCTAAGAAAAATTGAAACATTTCTTTGTTGAGAAAGAAATGAGTAGCTGGTGGGGTTATAGCAAGAGTTGGCATGGGCTCACTGCCTGTTTCAATGATGGTCACCAAGGAATGTGAACCAATCAGTAATTGTAATAACCCGAATCTAATTAGAAAAGATTAAAGTTTCGTGGGAAGTTTTGAGGGTTGAAAGTTCAGGGGCCAAATCGTAAAGTTGGAGAGAGTATATAAACTACCAAATTTGGCTCAAAACTCTAGAAATCCTAATCATTTGTGTGTTTGACGGCTGGTGTAAGAGCAGAGCAAGAGGAGCTATTTTCTATCAGTTTGAGAAGAAGGAAAGAGGAAATTCCAAGCAACCATTATCATGTAATGATCTAAACCTTTTTATTCTCACCTTCTATTAATTGGGTTGAGATAATTAAGATTTAAGAAAACTGGAGTTGGCTGTCATCTGGTAAATGTGGAAATGGAGTCTGTGTTCTTAATCTATATAAAGAAAAGAATTAGATAAACCACTTGTGTGGAAGAGACTTGGTAATCGATTTAAAATAATTTTATTCTTCAGTATTAATCTTAATATGTATCCATCGCCATAATTTCTTGCGGGGTTCCAGAATTTTAAAAGAGAACCGGAGTTGTTTTAAAGAGATCCATAATCAAAGTGGATCCGGAACCCATTAGATCCGGAATTAAAGTGTGGATCCGGAATTTAATAATTTAGTAGATCCGGAATTAACTAAACCAAAGTGGATCCGGAATTATGTCTTGGAAATCCGGAATTGGAAATTTGACCAAGAACCGGAATATGTCACAAATCGAGAAAGTGGATCCGGAATCCACTTGGTTCCGGTATTGTGTATTCCTTTTTGGGCCTGTCACGTGACCCATTATACTACATTTCTAGACCAAAGCCACGTGACCCATTATACTATATTTCTAGATCAAATCCACATGATCCATTGTGTCTTATTTCTAGCTAAGCCACGTGATCCAGTTTGTATTTAATGTTGGACTGTAGACCACAATGAATTTCGGTAAATGGGTATTTGCCATCAGACCTGGGAGTTTGTAATCTTGGGCTTCCAATTAAAAGGAACCGGAATGGATCTGGTTCCGGAATTTACTTGTGATGGGCCTGACCAACTTAATTAATCCGGTAATTATTAAAGAGAGTTCTGGTAATTTTTAGAGAGATCCGGTAATTGTTATTTAATGGGTTCCGATAATCCAATATTTAAATAAGCTGTTGGGCCAATTAACAAGACCTGAAATTTGGGCCGTTAAAGTGGAGTCCAGAACCCAAAAGTGTAGCATACCAAACTAAGATAATTTTAGGTTATGCTCGGAAGCGAACTCGGGTAGCAATCGTTAGATTATTGATATGCGTTTCCTAAAATTTTAGGTGTCTCATCTAGAGGCCGAAAGTTTAAGTGAGAAGTCTTGAAGCAAGAAAGTCAGGTGAGTTTTTCTAACTAAAATACGTGATTTTATACGTGTTTTCAAAGTATGTGATTGAGTAGAAATGCCATGTTATTTTACATGTTTTTTACTTGTTTGAAAGTTATATGAGATATATGCATACATTGTGTTAGAGGTAAACTGGCTAACCCGAGAGGTAGACCTGCCAGTGCTCACGCCGGGAGGAGTGACCCGTTTATGCCATGGAAGGGAGTATCCAGTAAGGCAGTGTGAGACTGACTCGTTGTCACTCTTGAGTGACTTCAGGGTGCCATTTACGGGAGCGGATTTATCCGTGAGAGTTTTATGTGAAGTTATGTGAAAGTTTTATGAAAAGTTATGTGACAGTTTTGTGCAAAGATATTTGTAAGTTATAAACTGTTTTTAACTGATTTTGAGAACTGTCAGGAGGGAGCTCACTAAACCTCAAGGTCTAACCCTCGCATTTTCCAAACTAAACATTTTCAGGTAATCAGATAGTAGGAGGCTCAGGTAAGTGAGCAAGAGAAGGATAGAGTACAAATACATATGGAGACAGTGCCTTTGACACTTATAGAAACTAGTAAATTCTCAGTTGTGTATAGGTTGTTTCCGCCAACCTAAATTTTGAGACTGATGTAAGGAATTTTTGAGACCCAGTTTTGTAATGCCTTACATTTATGTTATAAATGCTTAATTTTGGACTGGGTTGTTACAATTGGTATCAGAGCCATAGTTTAAGGGATTTAGGTGACCGGACGGGCCTAAACTTAAACTTTGGGAGTAGAAATTACAACAGAGAATCAGGAAATGCGTTAGGAGGGCACTATTGTAGAGATATGACTAATAGGGTACCGATGACAGTCATGTAAGGTAAGTTTGGGATTACACCTGGCCAGTGTAATTGCAAACTTACAGGTAAACTATCCGGAATCAGGGACTGTCCGGGAAATTCATTTTTCGGACTTTTCAATTTTACCCAGTTCAATTATTTTCCATCCAGTACTTCAAAATTTTGATTTGTATCTATCTCATACAGATATTGTTGGTGCAAGTGTACCACATCTCTATATATTTATATATATTTATTTTGATGATTACAAACACACCGCATTATTGTTTATCTAACAATTTAATCCAAGTGTGCAGTTGTTGAAAAACACGAAGATTTAATCTGAAGGGTTCAAGACGGAAGTGTTTACGTCGTCATTATTGTTTATAACTAATAATGATAAACACCCTAAAATAATATACCACTTGGATATTTCTAAAAACCCAACAATTAATTTTAATAAGGTTTTGAGAAGATCCAGCAAGATTTGGGTGCTGTCCTGGAAGCTGACTTTTCCTGACGGCGGTATACCGTGGAGAATACTCGGTATACCGCGGGTACACTTTTGCCGGTATACCGCGGCTGTTCAGCCGGTATACCGCGGCAGTCCGTGTGCAATTCCTATTGGTTGAAGTTACCTTTTCCTGACGGCGGTATACCGCGGCGGTACAGCCGGTATACCGCGGGTACTTTTTCCTGCCAACTTTGCATGTAGCCGTTTGGTGTGTCAGCGCACTTTTCTGACGGCGGTATACCGCATGCTTTTGGCGGTATACCGCGGCTGCACAATGCCGTTGGAGATGCTATGTATAAATGATGCTTGCTGGTAATGAAGACCATAGACACAACAACAGTAACAACAATCAGCAACCACACTCTCAGCTCTCTCATTTATAATATATATTTTATAAAACATTTTTTATAAAATATCCAAGTGTGAGATATTATACAAGAGTGATTACCCATTGTGAGTTATACTCCTCTTGTAAGCATTTGAATAACGGGTGTGTGATCCTGTACATCTCATAGCAGAAGCTTGAGAATCAATTACGTTACCTTTGTACTTGGTTTGTATTTCTACCGTAAAGAATACATTTATTGGATCGTGTCGGGAAGTGTCTCGGCTGCTGGTTTATCACAGTTGGTGGTAAATCAGTAAATCTCTGTGTCAAGTATCTCTATCCCTTATCTCTTTACATTTCCGCTGTGCATTTAAATTATATCTGTTTATATAATTGTTGTATATTTACTTGTTTATACTCTGCTTTATTTTTACTGTATTGTTTGTACTGTATTTATTTGTTCAAAGAATTTTTTTGAAAGAAAAAGATTTTAAATACAACCTTACCCCCCCCCCTTAGGTTGTCCAACATTTGGTATCAGAGCGGGGCTTTCAAAAATTTTCTGTTTAAATTTTTAAAGTTATATCTTTTATTTAATGGCTCAACAAAATACTTGGTTTTCTAAATCTCTTCTTATTGATTTCGAAAATTTTGATCTTTGGGCAAATTCTTTTGAACGTTATGTTCGTGGGATAAATCAAAATATTTGGGATATTATTATTAAAGGAGATTTCAAACCCACAAAATTTCAAAACAACAAAGTTGTTGAAAAACCTAGCTCGGAATGGTCCGACGAAGATAAGGATAATTGTTGTTTAAATTATCAAGCCAAAAATCTTCTCTTTTCGGTTCTTACTAACGATGATATTGAGCGTGTTTATCTCTTTGAAACTGCTCGTGATATTTGGGAGAACTTGAACATCACCTATGGTGGAAACTCAAAAGAAAAGAGAGACGAAACCCGAGATCAAAGAAATGAAGAAACTTGTCTCATCGTCGACTGCGAGAAAGAGGTATGTACTTCATACTCAAGTTATTCTAGTTGTAGTGATAACGATGATGATATTGATATGTTAAATGTCTCTTTTCAAAAATTGATTGTTCTCGTAAATAGTTTTAAAAATGAGAATGCTAAATTAAAAGAAGAATTATTATTATGTCAAAATGAGTTGAATAACTGTAAACAAACCATTGCATGTGATAATAAAATCAAAAATGGGTTAAATGATAAAGTTATCACTTTAGAAAAGAAAGCATGCGAAAATATTGTTTGCAAATCTTGCATTGTTTTAAATGATAAAATTGCATGCTTAAATAAAAAGACACATGAAGATATTACATGTACAAAATGCAATATTCTTGAAGATGAAATTGCTTGTTTGAAAGCAAAATGTAAATCGCATGAAAAAGATAATCTGTTAGCTAATGCATTTCAAAATAGCAATGATAAAGTGCTTAAAATGCTAAATATGCCTAATCGTATAAATTGCCGAAAAGGCATTGGTTCAAATACGTGTATTGAAAAATGTGATTGTATGCCAATTAAAAAGGTTTTTGAAAAACCTAAATTTGTTGTTAAAAATAAAACGCAAAAACCCCCATATATGTCAAAAATGAAAAATGTGAATTATGGGAGGAAATCGTATGCTCGCATGTATAACGATAATTTTTCTAGACCTAATGCGAATATAAATGCTTCATTTTATGTGTATGATAAATACAATCGCAAAATTAGAATGGTTAGAAAATGGATTCCGAAAGGAATGTTTAATGTTGACAATCCCGGTGGGATGTGTTTGTGGTTTTAAACCATTTATATGGCTTTGTATGTTTGTCGTGTTTGTTTTATGTCGACAACATATTTTTTTGCAGTTTATGTTTTATACTAACTGTTAAAAGGACCCATAAGAAAAGGGTACCACGAAATATTTTCTTTGCCTTTTGTAGGTGTTTCCTGGCGAGGTTATAATACGTGGTTACCTGCCGAGGTTATAATACGTGGTTACCTGCCGAGGTTATAATACGTGGTTACCTGCCGAGGTTATAATACGTGGTTACCTGCCGAGGTTATAATACGTGGTTACCTGCCGAGGTTATAATACGTGGTTACCTGACGAGGTCATAATACGTGGTGATTTTTTTTTAATCACATAAAATTAACCGAATATTGAAGCCTTAAGATCCGTTTTGGTGCAAGTGTTTCGTATTGGTTTGTATATCTTTGTCTCTATTGCTTTTTGCATTTTATTTTATCCCTCAAATTTTATAAAATCAATTTGATATCGTTATTAATTTGAGGGGGAGCGTTTTAGCTCTTTTACCCATGAGTGTATGCTACCTCAATTATATGCATATTTTGAGGGGGAGCATCTCTCGAGGGGAAGCATACCGTCTCTCTTGACCCTTTTTGTTTCGACAAACGGGGGAGAGAAACCGCATATGCTCTTGCTTAGCGGTTGTGTTTGTCATCATCAAAAAGGGGGAGATTGTTGGTGCAAGTGTACCACATCTCTATATATTTATATATATTTATTTTGATGATTACAAACACACCGCATTATTGTTTATCTAACAATTTAATCCAAGTGTGCAGTTGTTGAAAAACACGAAGATTTAATCTGAAGGGTTCAAGACGGAAGTGTTTACGTCGTCATTATTGTTTATAACTAATAATGATAAACACCCTAAAATAATATACCACTTGGATATTTCTAAAAACCCAACAATTAATTTTAATAAGGTTTTGAGAAGATCCAGCAAGATTTGGGTGCTGTCCTGGAAGCTGACTTTTCCTGACGGCGGTATACCGTGGAGAATACTCGGTATACCGCGGGTACACTTTTGCCGGTATACCGCGGCTGTTCAGCCGGTATACCGCGGCAGTCCGTGTGCAATTCCTATTGGTTGAAGTTACCTTTTCCTGACGGCGGTATACCGCGGCGGTACAGCCGGTATACCGCGGGTACTTTTTCCTGCCAACTTTGCATGTAGCCGTTTGGTGTGTCAGCGCACTTTTCTGACGGCGGTATACCGCATGCTTTTGGCGGTATACCGCGGCTGCACAATGCCGTTGGAGATGCTATGTATAAATGATGCTTGCTGGTAATGAAGACCATAGACACAACAACAGTAACAACAATCAGCAACCACACTCTCAGCTCTCTCATTTATAATATATATTTTATAAAACATTTTTTATAAAATATCCAAGTGTGAGATATTATACAAGAGTGATTACCCATTGTGAGTTATACTCCTCTTGTAAGCATTTGAATAACGGGTGTGTGATCCTGTACATCTCATAGCAGAAGCTTGAGAATCAATTACGTTACCTTTGTACTTGGTTTGTATTTCTACCGTAAAGAATACATTTATTGGATCGTGTCGGGAAGTGTCTCGGCTGCTGGTTTATCACAGTTGGTGGTAAATCAGTAAATCTCTGTGTCAAGTATCTCTATCCCTTATCTCTTTACATTTCCGCTGTGCATTTAAATTATATCTGTTTATATAATTGTTGTATATTTACTTGTTTATACTCTGCTTTATTTTTACTGTATTGTTTGTACTGTATTTATTTGTTCAAAGAATTTTTTTGAAAGAAAAAGATTTTAAATACAACCTTACCCCCCCCCCCCCTTAGGTTGTCCAACAGATATCAATAAACTTATTTATCCATTTCAATCCACATATAGGTTTCTTTTAGCAAAAATAAACAGATGAACTCACTTGTATGTGAAGTCCGAAATTGATACAAATTATCTCAAACTTCCAATCTTTTCTTGCTGCTGAAACGATATCCCAATTACAGATAGAACATAACTATCAATTTGAAAAAGGATTCATCAAACAAACTATGAAACCCTTACCAATTGAACTCAGTTTCCTCTTTCTTTCTCTGCTTGATAGAAACCGACTCACTCTGATGATAATTTGAGATATTTCTCAAATTAAACCGACTTCTAATATATATATATATATATATATATAACTATTACCATTTGGCAAAAGTAACCCACAAGGTTTACAATTTCACAAATCACCTAAACTTTGGTCAATTACTATTTGACCCTTCAATCATAAAATCATAACACAATGTTTAAAATAATATCTTCCATTATTTTAAACATTCTCCCAAAATAAAAGTGTACTTGTTTGGGCAAAAATTCACAAGTCTCGACCACGACCAGAAAAGATAAGACACATATTATGAGCCATATCTTGGATTAAGATAAGGTCCCGACAAAGACCCTTGAAACCTCCGTCGCCCCTCCTAAAAGGTAGCTCGAGAGTTCCTTGCGACACTCGACCATAGTGTCGTCTATTTCACACGACCGTCGTATAAAACCATGCGACCTCGACCGACTAACGCGTTATAAACTGTTACGTTTCTCAGTGTTTAATGCAGGAGTCAACATCATTAATGGACAACGGCTATAACTGATGAAGGTCATTAACAGCACTAAAGGTTCTGATTTCGCTGGTGTCGATCGTACAGAGATTACAATACAAGTGAAGGAAATGCTTCGAAATGTAAAGTACAAGTGTTTGAATGTAAAAACAGTGTTTGTCGTGTGTGAATACAAAGTGTAAACTGTTGGTCGAAGGTTGATGTCGTGTGTCGGGAGCGATAACTAGAGCTATTCTTCGAGTGTTCTTGAGTTCGTAGTGTGGTTCTTGAGCTTGAATGCTTGTAGTATATTGTTCTACAGATGTTCTTCAGATGATCTCTAGATGTTCTCCCTTTAGATGTTCGATGTTCGGTCCCCTTGCAATGAGGATTCGACTCTAGCTTTATAGTCTTTGGGAGCTTTGATTATCTCATTGATTGCTTCATTAACAGCTTTAATTGTCGCACCGGTCTGTAACGGCTGCCGGAGTGAACATTCATAATGGTCTTCGTCCGTTACGAGTAACAGCTTGCGTCGGATAACGGCTTGCGTCGGATACAGTTGTTGCTCCTTTAATAGCTTTGACTCCTGCATTAAACACTTAACAAAACGTAACAGTCATGGTTAACGTTAGTCTTGGTCGAGGACGTATGGCTTGACGCGACAGTCGTGCGGGACGTGCGTCGCTATGGTCGAGCGTCATGGGGGACGTACGACTTACCTTTTACGGGAGACGACGGATGTTCTCTGGGTCTTTGTCGGGACCTTATCTTAATCCAAGATGTTTTCCATGGCGTGCGTCTTACCTTTTCTGGTCGTGGTCGTACGACGTGAATTTTTGCCCAAACAGTTTGCCCCCAAAATTTGAAAGAAGGATGGCAAATTCGAGTTTAAATTTTGTCAATCAGACGCGTAAAAAATAGAGCAAGGGTCAGAAAAAATTACCTTGACCGCCTTGTAACTGGGCTGGTTTGCCTCTAACTGAACGAGAAGTTAAAAAGGGGAACGGGGTCGTGACGTCATGCTAACATACGATCGTGCTTACTAGCTGAATGTCGACGGAGCCCAGAGGTGCTATTAGAAATGAAAAAGATTTTGACGACTTTGGAAGTCTAGCGAGGATTCTCATGTGAATTACCATAAGCAAGGTTG
This sequence comes from Saussurea involucrata, assembly GCA_033807775.1. Taxonomy (NCBI): domain Eukaryota; kingdom Viridiplantae; phylum Streptophyta; class Magnoliopsida; order Asterales; family Asteraceae; genus Saussurea; species Saussurea involucrata. Next base: position 62,999,544 of record CM066322.1, on the reverse strand, counting down.
GCGAGGTTCGACCGGAGATGTGTCCTGATGGATATGCCATGATATATGAGTACCTGTTTAAGATGGGCTTCCACTGGCCGTATTCGCCTTTGGTCGAAGTGTTTATGCGTGAATTCGATCTTTCACCGAGGCAACCGATGCCCCAGTTCTGGCGAGTTATCCTGATTATCGAGCGACTTACCTCACACTGGGAGTGGCGTATAAAGTCATGACCGATCAATATCGTCGTTATAGTTTACTTTCAGGACTTAAGGGTGATCGTACCTTAGTTTTGAACACTGCTGTCGATGATCGCAAATGGAAGACGAGGTATGTGCTGGATACGGACAGTGATTGGATTGGATCTGTTGATACTGCACAACTGGCGACGATGTCTCATATTGCGCAACTGGCGACGAGGTCTCATACTGCGCAACTGGCGACGATGTTTCATACTGCGCAACTGGCGACGGTGTTTCATACTGCACAACTGGCGATGATGTTTCATACTGCGCAACTGGCGACGATGTTCTCTACATCCTCGTCGACCCTTTCGTCAATCGCCAGGGGCAAGGGTGTAAAGACGGGAGAGAATGAGGGAGAGTTTATGGCGACGAACAACTTTGCGTTGTCGTTAACCCTCCTGATTGACTATGTCCTTGTCAGGGCAGAGTCACTTCCGCATCTGGGGAAATATCAGCTTTTATCTTTCAAGGAGCGTTTTCGAAGAATCTCTGTTGAAGAGATTGGATTGTGTTTAGCAGAACTGGCATTCTTTGTAAGTTTTTCTTTCAAAACTTGTGTTATCGAAGTTCTTTAGCTGAGCATTTAGTATGTTTCTTTTGTAATTTGCAGATGCTTCTATTTCCTCTCATTGAATATGTGAAGGTAGAGGAAATGCTGGAGTGGAGGTCGATCGTTGAGAAGGATATATTCCTTCCTCCAACCTTAACATTAATCTTTAGAGCCATATTCTCAGAACGTCGAGGCGTAAGGAGTTGGAAGACCACTCCTAATATACTCGTTTGATCCTTGCATCAGTTCTTCGGGATTGGCAGGGCTTCGAAGGTCGAGACTTTTGGGCAGAGCTTGCCATCGACGCTTTTCTCTAGGTTTAAAAAATGCTATGTCTTTTCAGGTCTCGACTATTGGTGGTCGAACTGTTAATGCCAAAAATCGCACCAAAGGGACAACTTAAGGTCGATGTGGACTTCATCAACTAAAGAAAGGATCTTTCGACGAGACGTGCGACGAGGGAAAAAATAAACGAGACAAGGGATTTGATGACGCAGGAAAAACCTCAATCGAGGAAAAAACCTACGGACGACAAGGGATGTCGTCGCTGCACTATGGTCGCCAATCAGGGGCGACGTCCTTGGTACTGGCGTCGGGCGTATGATGATTACAATACAAATGAAGGAAATACTTCGAAATGTAAAGTACAAGTGTTTAAATGTGAAAACAAGTGTTTGTCGTGTGTGAATACAAAGTGTGAACTTCTGGTCGAGGACTGATGTCGTGCGTCAAGACTGATACTTGAGCTTTTCCTTCGAGTGTTCTTGAGTTCGTTGTAAGATTCTGGCCTTCAGTATTTAATCTCCAGAATTTGAATGTTCTTTTCTATGAGTTTGGATGATTTTCTCTGCTGTATGATGATGTTCGCTGAAGTGTATTGGATGTTAATCGATGATCCCTGAAATGAGGCTTTAGTTTGTCTTTTATAGTCTTCGCGTCATTAATTAGCTCCATTAATCATTCAATCAACGGCTACAACGGCTGGAAACGGTCGCCGGAGTGATTATCCATGATGATCTTTGTCCGTTACAGCTATCGATCGTTGATGGTTGCGTCGGTTATATCTGTTGCTCTTTAATGACTTTGACTCCTGCATTAAACACTTAACAAACGTAACAGTCAAGGTTAACGTTAGCTTTAGTCGAAGGTACGATGATCTTACGCGATGGTCGTACGGGACGGGCGATACTATGGTCGAGCGTCATGGGGGACGTACGACTTACCTTTTACGGGCGACGGTGGATGTTTTATGGGTTCTTGTCGAGACCTTATCTTAACACAAGATTTAGTTCATAATCGTGTGTCTTACCTATTCTGGTCGTGGTCGTACGACGTGATTTTTTGCCCAAACACGAACCATTTTAACTTTGTATACTCGACCGTCGGTAGTCGAGTTCTTTTGAATATAACCGACAGTTTTGTAAATGAAACTTTGAACTTTTGTTTGAACTTGCGTTTTATATATTTGGTAAACAAATACCATATCAATTATGAAATTGAATCTGGGAATCATGCGACTAAGGCATTCATTGTAACACAATAACTGGTACGTAAGCCATAAGACTTTTAAATCGTGTGTATAAACATAAGCACATGCGACTAAAGCATACATTCGGAGTATGAAATTTTTCCAAGTTAAGAGACTTAGATCATGAGATCGTTAGACCTCACAATCGTACAACTAAGTCGTGTGATTAATTTGAATCGTATGTCCCTGTAAAGGATGATCAAATCATAGATTTGGTCGTTTATATCGTGCGACCTTATGAATTTAAAGTCATATTGTAGACTTAATGAATGTCGTGCGATCCTGCGATAAGCTGTCGTGCGATTCTGCGGTAAAACGATGTTAAGGGTTGGTTGTTGGCTAACCAACGACCCTCCGATGCTTAAGTCAGTTATGAGAAAAAATCGTATGAAAAAGATTTAGGAACATACCGTTAGATTCTCTTTTTAGTGGGATATTGCCCCCCTGTCATTTATTATCTTATTCTTTTCGGAGGAAAGATAGGTTTTAAATGACAGGATGATACTGCGATCTGATGAGATATTGTCGTGCGACAGGGCACCATAGTAGACTTATCCCTATGGAAAAGATATAATTTTAGAAGAACGAACCTGTCAAAGGCGCCTGACTGTGGAGTATGTCAGACCATACATGTCTGAACCACCGGTGATGCAATTGACGACTTTTGTATGCTCGGGGGTCGACGGTCGATGGTTGCTAGCTGGAGTAGCGTCATCGTCGATGATATCTTTGAGATTTCCTTTTGGGAAGTGATATGCTAGCTCCTTCTTCAGCGCGATGCAATCGTTTGTCGCGTGACCATGATCGACGTGGAAGTCGCACCACTTTGATTTATCTTTCTTAGTACCATCTAGGTCGGACTTCTTTGGCCATCGAATGGTCGCTTGGACGGACTTAAGAGCTTCGACTAAGTCTTTTGCGGACCCTTTGAATCCGTAAGAGGATATCTTGGGGTATCGAGGAAATTTAGTCGCGGTCTTGGCCTCTGCTTTCGTCTTGAAACGAACATTTGAAATTTGGCGCGCGGGCTCGATTCTGGAAACAACTTTGGCCTTGAATTTCGGTTTTCTGACGCCTAACGACTTCTTGTCGTCGGTGTGCTTGCGACGAAATGTTGCGTCGTCCTCGACCCTCATATATGCTAAAGTTCGAGCACGAACGTCTTCGAAATTCTCTGGGGGATATTTAGTCAGGTCGGTGTACAGACCCGAACTATCGTCCAGACCACGCTTGTAAGCTTCGATCGCGGTCTTGATGTCACAATTGCGGATACTGATCATTTCAGCATTGAATCTATTGAAATAACTCCGAATAGACTCGCTGGCTTTCTGCACGACGTAATACAGGTCGCTAGTCTGCTTCTCCATCTTACGACTGCTGGCGAACTGCTGGGAGAATTGATTAACCAACTCGGCGAACGACCCAATAGACTTGGGTTTGAGATTGATCAACCACTGGAGAGCTGGACCAGTGAGAGTCGCACCGAAGCTCTTGCACATGCATACTTCCTGATACATAAATGGAATTGAGATCGTCCACATAAGCTGCTTGTACTGTGCAACGTGCTCGGTTGGATCGGTCACACCAGAATACTTAGGAGTGAAAGCGGGGATGTTATATTTCTTTGGGACCTTGACAGTTGCAATCTCGTCGATAAACGGCGACGCCTGAAAGCCAGATCGAGGCTCGACGTCGACTGGCACGGCTGCCCCAGGAAATTTGGCGAGCAAGGTCAGGACGCGCTCATTCTGATCTTCCAGCATCTTCAAACGCTGAGCGACGAGGTCATTATGTCCGACGGTTGCCCCTGTTTGAGGGTTAACTCCTGAACTGACGCCATTGTCGTATGACGAGCCATTGGCGTCTCCATTGAACGGAACAAAATATGGCTGCGACCCATGATGAAACTGCTGCGGTCCATTCTGAAACGGCTGCGATCCTTGCTGGAAAGGCTGCGAACTACCGTGAAATGGCTAAGATCCACCTTGAGATTCATTCTGAAATGGCTGCTGGAATGGCTGCGACCGCTGCTTGTAAGGCTGCGATCCTTGCAACGGCTGCGACCCATTATTCATGGGTGGTGGCCTGAGATGCTGAGGGGGAATCGGTCCGAATTGGGGATTTGGGTTGAACGGCCCCGGCTGTTGATTCCACATAAACGGACCCAGATGCTGATTTTGCGCGGATGGACCTGGTCCTGCACCTAGATTCTGGACAAATGGTCTAGGACCATTCTGATTGAATGATCCTGGAGTTGGGTTATTCACGAACCGCCTAGGACCATTTTGAGGTCCGAAAGGATTCCTTAGCCGCGCAATTTCCTCAGCTGCTTTGCGATTCTGTTCTGCCATTGCATTGAGTTGACTCCTAGCGACTTCGAGTTCCTGATACATCTGAGCAGCGGCCTGCTGTGGGTTTCCAAGGGCTGCCATTTTTTCCTGTAATAGAAAACAGAAGAAACTCCAAGAAACCGTTAGTAGAGTGCACGCTCGTTGAGGATTTTCTCTAGATGAGGTCCCACGGATGGCGCCAAACTGTTAATGCCAAAAATCGCACCAAAGGGACAACTTAAGGTCGATGTGGACTTAATCAACTAAAGAAAGGATCTTTCGACGAGACGTGCGACGAGGAATAAAATAAAGAAACAAGGGATTTGATGACGCAGGAAAAACCTCAATCGAGGAAAAAACCTGCGGACGACAGTGGTGTCGTCGCTGCACTATGGTCACCAATCAGGGGCGATGTCCTTGGTGTCGCTGGTGTCGATCGTACAGAGATTACAATACAAGTGAAGGAAATGCTTCGAAATGTAAACTACAAGTGTTTGAATGTAAAAACAGTGTTTGTCGTGTGTGAATACAAAGTGTAAACTGTTGGTCGACGGCTGATGTCGTGTGTCGGGAGCGATAAATGGAGCTATTCTTCGAGTGTTCTTGAGTTCGTAGTGTGGTTCTTGAGCTTGAATGCTTGTAGTAGATTGTTCTGCAGATGTTCTTCAGATGATCTCCAAATGTTCTCGCTTTAGATGTTCGATGTTCGGTCCCCTTGCAATGAGGATTCGACTCTAGCTTTATAGTCTTTGGGAGATTTGATTATCTCATTGATTGCTTCATTAACAGCTTTAATTGTCGCAACGGTCTATAACGGCTGCCGGCGTGAACATTCATAATGGTCTTCGTTCGTTACGAGTAACAGCTTGCGTCGGATAACGGCTTGCGTCGGATACAGCCATTGCTCCTTTAATAGCTTTGACTCCTGCATTAAACACTTAACAAAACGTAACAGTCATGGTTAACGTTAGTCTTGGTCGAGGACGTATGGCTTGACGCGACAATCGTGCGGGACGGGCGTCGCTATGGTCGAGCGTCATGGGGGACATACGACTTACCTTTTACGGGAGACGACGGATGTTCTCTGGGTCTTTGTCGGGACCTTATCTTAATCCAAGATGTTTTCCATGGCGTGCGTCTTACCTTTTCTGGTCGTGGTCGTACGACGTGAATTTTTGCCCAAACAACCACTAACGGTCGAATAACAAAGAAACATAAATAAACAAAGATATTTCTCTAAGGTTGGGGAGGAACATTGGTCGTATCCTTGCTCGACACGTCGCCCTAGAGACCCTCCTCCTCCTCGACTTCCTTCTCATCATCTGAGTCAAGCTCTCTCTTTCGGTCCCAACCTCCTTGAAGAAGATATCCAACTCATCCGACGCTGAGGCTAGAGGATTCTTGCCTAGCAAGTGACTTCGCATGATAGCCGCTCGAGCAGTGAGTCGAGCAAAGGAAAAGATGGATTTATTCTCATCTGATCAACATCTCCATCACATCGAACAACAGACACAAGCACTCGAATTCCAAAGAACACTCAAGACAAAGCAAATCACTCATAGAAGATCGCTCTCGACGCAAGACAAATCACGCAAGACACATCATTTTTACACACGACGCACACTGTTTCACATTGAAAAACACTTGTTATTTTACATTTCGAAGTCTTTCTTTCATTTGTACTGTAATCTCTGTATGATCGACACCAGAAACGCAAGGACATCGCCCCTGTTTGGTGACCATAGTGCAGCGAAGACATCCACAGTCGTCCGCGGGTTATTTCCTCGTTGAGGTTTTTCCCGCGTCATCAAATTCTCTGTCTCATATACATTTATGTCTTTGTCGCACGCTTTTGTCGAACGATTCCTTTCTTTAGTTGTTAAAGTCCACATCGACCTTAAGTTGTCCATTTGGTGCGATTTTTGGCATTAACAATACTAATTATGGAAAATTTCGAGGTGTTACAAATCTCCCCAACTTGAAAATGATTTCGTCCCGAAATCAATGTTAGGTAAATAGATGAGTATATCTATTCTTCATATCCTTTTCAGCTTCCCACGTCACGTTAGCACCTCTAGGATGTTTCCATTGTACTTTTACTGTTGATCCAAACCCTCAGTGATTTGATAATGACCCTCTCTTAAACACTTAGTGAAAATTGTAAGTAAAAAATATGTATTAGAGTTTCACTATCGCTGATAAGTACTAAGACTTTACAGTACCGCTGATAGTAACTCTCACTCTTTAGATTAGATATTCAGCGAACACTGTTCATCATCTTATAGCTCTGAGCCTGTTCAGTCTATGAGACGATCGTTGATAAGTTAATTGTTTACTTATGATCCCTGAAGACAAGTTTCACGTCAACCAAAGCTCTACGTTGAAGTCGAAGATCAAGCTCAAGAACCAGCGACAAGTCTACTCATGAACTGATGCGGATATCAACGAAGCAAGACCTGTCCATTCAACGTGAAGTATCAAGTAGAAGACTTCACCAATCGCTGAACTTTATCGTTCGCTGATAAAGATCTGACTCAACGAAAGCTGATCATGAAGTCTCCCTGCATGTTACTATTGTCTTACCTCCCTTGCACGTCTCCGTACGAACTGTCAGAACGGACATCCCTTTTGTCTGTAATCGTACAACAACTCTGATTCTACATTGTGCACCATGCGGCTACTAAGGTTGTCTACAAAGGTCAATGACATGCAACCACTCAGCTGCTGCCACGTGTAAAGCCATACTGCAATGCATTAAATGCATACGGTATATAAGAAGAACCTTACTTCAGTTTTGAAGTGTGCTCGGACCATCTTCTTATCTCTCTCTTATTGTTAAGTTATTATTCGTAATTTCTTTAACTCTTTCTAGTGCAAGAAACTTAGTGTTTCTCAAGACTTGTTTAGATTAGGTTTATCCTTAATCTTGTTCCGCAACAAGTTGTAAATTGTCTTGATTTATCAATAAACAATTTAGAAAAGTAAAAACGTGTGTTTGTATTCAACCCCCCCCCCCTTCTACAAACTTGTATAACCCTTCGGGACCAACAAATTTGTTGGTCTCATAAACAAGATCTGATCTATACTAAGATTTCTCTTCCTTGCTATTTCCTAAAATGGCTACCAACACAAACACAAACTATATTGACAACGGTTCTCTTGCAAAACCCCCTAGATTCTCCAGAGATAATTTTAATCTATGGAAAAATAGGATGATTCTCTTCTTAGAAGGTGTAGACCCTACTATGCCTTATTATCTTGAAAATGGCCCATATATTCCTATAAGAATTGATGTTGCAGTTCCAGCCGCTGAGAATAGACCTGCTATTCCAGAAAGGTTGATTCCTAAGGAAATTCATACATGGACTGATGAAGATAAGAAGAAAGTGGCTATCGACACCAAAGCCAGATCCACACTCTCCATGGCTCTTCCTGACGAAGTCTACCATTCCGTCATGAACCTGAAAACCTCAAAAGCTATGTGGGACACAATCTGTGTTCAGTATGAAGGTACTTCTGAAGTCCAGGACTCTCGAAAGATCAACCTGGTAAGACAGTATGAAAGCTTCATTTGTGGTAAGAATGAAACTCTCTCTGAAGTACACCAACGTTTTAACTGCTTAATAATAGATCGAAAAACTGTTGGTAAGGAATATTCTAACTTTGAAGTACTGACAAAGTTCTTAGAATGTTTACCTGGAATTTGGGACAGTTATTCTATGTGTCTCAAGCTGTCAAAGGATCTAAAATCAATGACCCTTTCTACCTTATATGGCACGATGCTGAATCATGAGCAATCGAGTCATCTTAAGAAGAATCTTGTAAAAGATTCCAAAAGCACCCATGTTGCTTTAATCTCAGAGTCACCTTCCACTCAGCGATCGACTATCACTGTCACTGAGTTGGAAACTAACTCTAAAATATCATCAGACTCTGACGTTTCAGATAATGATGAAACTCTGGCATTCCAGACTAATAAGTTCAGGAGATTTGCTAGAAAGAGTAATTTCAAGAAGAACAAACCTCTTGCTATTACTGACAAGCCAAGATCATCAACCCTTGTTGATAAGGCTACTGCTACTTGCTATAACTGTGAAAAGATAGGACATTTTGCTAGCGTGTGTAGGTCAAAGAAAGTCTCTAGACCCTCAGCTTTTCCCAGGAAAAACTTTACTCACAGGACTAGAGATGAAAAATACAAAAAGCTAAAAGAAAGGTATTCAAAGCTGAAAACCTTTAAGAAGAAAGGCAAAGGCCTTATGGCTGACTATGATTGGGCTGCCTCTGACGAAGAAGAATCATCTGACTCTGAAGATGATGATGAAGCCAATCTATGTCTCATGGCCAAACTTGAAGATGAGGAAGAAAATTCTGACATTCCCTCTACTTCAACCTCTGCTACTAAGGTATCACCTTCCTTCTTTACCAATATTTTAAATATTGATGAAGCTGATAGTCTTCGAAAGATCGATCTCTTGACTAGAAGTTTATATGAAGCTATGAATGGCAAAACTGTGGTTGAAAATCAAAACCTTGATCTCGCTGAACAACTTAAAAACTGTCACCTTCAAATAGAAAATCTTTCTAAAATTGAAGAAGATTTTAAAGATCAAGTTCCCCTAAATCAGCTAGTCAAAATCGAGCGTGAAGAAGCTATCGCTGCATTAAAAGCTGAAAAAACTACTGTTGATGGATGGTATAATTCCTCAACAAAGATCACTGAGATAATTAAGTCTCAGATTCCCCTAAGTGATAAACGTGGTCTTGGTTACAAAGCTGATACTCTAGAACCAACCACTGACCGTTCCATGCTTAAATTTGGAATGTTCGTATCTTCTATCCCTGACACTTTCTCATCTCAGTGTTCCTCTTCTAAACCGCCTATCCCTGAGGAAATCTCTACCTTAACTTCTAAAGGTAAAGAAAAAGTTATTTATCCAAAACCTACCTCAGTCTTTAAAAACAAAGGTAAAGGAATTGCTTTTAACCAAAATCCTCAGAAGGGTACTTCTGTACCAAAGCTGAACGCTTCTAAAGCTTCAGTGACTTATCCCTATGATTCAAAGAATAAGATCTCTGGATTTATTCAGCGTGGATCTATTCAGCGATCTACTCCTAGAATCAAAGTGGAAATTATTGGTAAGAAATTCGAAGAACTGAATGTTCCTCCCATTTCAAAAGCCAATAGCTTACTTGGTGCTGGTCCTTCTAATTCAAAATCAAAAGCTCAGCATGCAAATGGTCCTAGAACTACTTTTGGTTATAGGAAATGTTATCATTGTGGACTTACCAATCATATTGCTAGTAAGTGCCCCACAGCCACCCAAGCTGAAAAGATAGCTAAGGTGAAGATCATTGCCCCCAAGGCAAAGAAGACCACTGAGGTTAAGAAACTAACCAAAGTGAAGACTGACAAAGCTGAATCTTCAAATGATGCGAAGACTGTTGAACCTTCCACCTCCTCTTCTACCCCCACTGACAAGTGTGTACACATGGTTAAGTGGGTACCCAAGAAAAACTAATCTTCTTTTGTAATGCAGGTTAAGAAGGGTATCTGGTATCTCGATAGCGGATGCTCTAGACACATGACTGGTATGAAGAACCTGCTCACTGAGTACAAAGAAGAAAAGGGTCCCTCTGTAACTTAAGGTGGAAATGGAAAATGACATACCCGAGGGTTTGGTGTACTCTCTAATGGTACAACAACTTTCAGAAGAGTCGCATATGTTGAAGGGCTGAAGCATAATCTTCTAAGCATCAGTCAGCTTTGCGACAAGGATAACAAAGTAATCTTTACTAAGGAATCCTGCTTTGTCGCTGACAAAAAGGAGAAGATAGCTCTCAGTGGTTATCGGTTGGAAAATGTTTATGTAATAAACATGGACTCAACAACCACTGAGAACTCCTGTTTCTTCTCAAAAGCCTCATCTGATGTCAACTGGCTATGGCATAAGAGGCTCTCTCATCTCAACTTCAAGACACTGAACACTCTTTCTTCAAAAGAGTTAGTCACTGGTCTACCTCAGCACTCATACGCAAAAGAATCCTTATGTTCAGCGTGTGAGAAATGCAAGCAGACCAAAGCAATCTTTAAGTCAAAGCAAGTTTCCTCAGTATCATCTCCTCTACAACTTCTCCATATGGATTTGTTTGGCCCTGTTAACAAACAATCCATCGCTGGAAAGAAATATACACTGGTCATAGTTGATGAAATCTCTAGATATACATGGGTTGTGTTTCTTCGTTCTAAGAGTGACACCCCTGAAGAACTCATCACCTTTGTTCGGAAGATGGAAACCCTGAACAACTTGACCGTTCGCTCAATAAGGAGTGATCATGGGACTGAATTCAAAAATAGTTCTCTTGATTCCTTCTTTGAGAGTAAGGGTATTTCTCACAACTTTTCTTCAGTGAGAACACTGCAACAAAACGGAGTCGCTGAAAGAAGAAATAGAACTATTATTGAAGCTGCACGTTCAATGCTCAGCGATTCTCACCTGCCTACTCAGTTTTGGGCAGAAGCTGTCAACACTGCTTATTTTACGCAAAACAGGTCGCTGATAGTCAAAAGATTTAATAAAACAGCCTATGAACTTTTTCATGGGAGAAAGCCTTCAATTAGCTTTCTTCACATCTTTGGATGTCAGTGTTTCATACTGAACAACAGAGATGCCCTTGGAAAGTTTGATCCTAAGGCTGATGATGGAATCTTTCTTGGATATTCTTCAATCTCCAAAGCCTTCAGAGTCTTCAATCGAAGAAGACAAACTGTTGAAGAAACTATTCATGTCACTTTTGACGAATCCCGTTCAGCGAATTCTCGACCTTCTGCTGATACTGAAGAACTGAATCAATGGATGTTTTCTCATCTTAGTGATTCAGAAGATATTCCCACTCCTCATACTCATACCGTTGAAGATGATAGTCCTACTATCATCCCAAACATGCAGAATAGTGAAGCTGAAACATCATGGGTCTCAGTTGTTCCTTTAAACACTATACATGCTTCTGAACCAAATGTCTCAGACATTCCATCTACTTCTCAGCAATCAGTGAATGAGATGACATTTGCGCCTACTCCTCTCTTGGCTGATATTCCAGAAGTTGCTGAAGCCTCATCTTCAGCTCCTCCAGTTCAATTTGAGTCAGCGATTTATGCTACTGCTCAGCGATGGACTGTAAATCACCCAATTGATCAAATCCTTGGGGATCCAAACGCTGGTGTTCAGACTCGACGAAGTGCAGGTAATATTTGTTTATTTGTTAACTTTATTTCTCTGATTGAACCAAAAAAAATAGATGATGCCCTCAAAGATCCAAACTGGGTCAGCGCCATGCAAGAAGAGCTGACTGAATTCGAAAGAAACAAAGTTTGGAAACTTGTTCGAAGACCAACTGACAAGACAGTGATAGGCACTAAATGGGTCTATCGAAACAAGTTGGACGAACATGGAACTGTAACCCGCAACAAGGCTCGTCTTGTTGCTCAGGGATACAGACAAGAGGAAGGCATAGATTACGACGAAACATTTGCTCCAGTAGCAAGACTAGAATCTTGTTAGGACCATAAATGTCCTACATATTAGAAAGATATATAAATAAATATATAGAGCGTAATTAGTTTTATTATAGAGGTTAGTTTAATTGTAAAAGCCTTATTTGAGTTAAATGGACTTATTTGCTTAAATGGGCTTAGGCCTTGTGTGTCTAAAGGTCTAAGTATAAAAGGTTAGTGTTAACCTTAGAATTAGGTTAGCCTTTTGTTAGCGATTCATTATTCATTAGAGAGCTTAATTGTTTTAGAGAGAGATAGTTGTTTTTCATTCAAACCTTTGTAAACTATCTTGATTTATGAATACGAGAGGGATGACAGATTGAAATCGTTATTTGTTATTGTTATTCCTCATTGAATCGTTGTTACCTGTTAAATCTGGGTCTAACAATTGGTATCAGAGCCTAATCGGTGATTTGAAGATACGAAAGGAATCGAACGAAAGAAAGAAAAAGCAAGATTTTTCGCAGAAATTTTTCTGGAAAATCACAGCCGGCCGTTTCGCCTATTTCCAGAGATTGAACCGTCGGATCGTCGCGAGTTTTGGACAGCAGCTTCGGGACACCTTGGTTCACATTTTGACCGGTTGGATTGGTCGTTCGACGTCCAGAAAGCTCCCAGAATTTTTCCGAACTACAGCAGATTTTTGAATAAAAGTGCAGTTTTTCTTGTTCAAAAATCGTTCTTCAATCGGGTTAGAAAAGCTTTTCGTTGATTTTTAATTTGTTTGTTTGATCTCGATTGTTTACTTGCGTTTATCTGTTGTTTATCGGCGTTTACATCGAATCTCAAAGGTTTTAATCGTTCAATTTTAAAAAAAAGTCTTGAGATTTTTGGGTGTTCTTGAATTTTTGTGGTGATTTTTGATAAAGAGGACATAATTTGCTTAGAAATCGATTTGGGTGTGTTTGTTTTTGTGTTTTTGATCAAAATCTAACCCTACAGGAGTGAAATCAAGCAACCCTATCGATTCCAGATCCGAATTACTACACCAGCCGCCGTGTCCGGATAAAACATCAAGTTTCCGGGTAAGTTTCCTAATTTTCACCTCTTTCCGGACAAAACTTTAATTTACCCGGATAACACAAAGTTTTCCGGATAAAATAAAGTGTCCGAATGATTTTTGGGTTACTGTCCGGATGAAACCAAACAGTCCGGAAGACACAAATTACTCCGGATAAAATAAAGTGTCCGTATAATACAATCTATCCGGATGAATCTTTTCCTTGTTTCCAAACAATTCCTACTTTCCGGGTAATTACTCCTTCACCTTTTCGGATATTTTTTGTGAGCAGTTTTGTTTGACCATCACTCATCCATCCTCCTACATGAATGCATGGTTTAGTTAATTCTAACCTACATGTCTGCATGTTTTTAATTAATTCTTGCATACATATTTCATTGCATGCATTGTTGATGATCGCTCAAACATCCGGTAAATCTACATATCATCCGGTAAGCTTTGTCCTTTTTATTTATTTATTTTGATCAGTAACTTGTGTCCGGTAAGGTCTCACATCTACCGGTAAGTTCTCAATCTCTTTATCCGGTAAGTACACTGCAGTTTTACATCCGATAAGCCATTTTACCCGGACACCTTCCGGTATTCTCGATCACCCGGTAAGTTCTCGATCACCCGGTAAGTCACAATTCTCATCGCATCCGGTAAATCAACCTTCGTTCGGTAAGTTCCTTTTTATCCGGTAAGCTGTGTTTGGTAAGTTTTGATTGATAAGTTATCGACGGTACCCGAGTTACCGCACGTCTCGTGATTAAAAGTTTTTAACGAAAGTTGCAATTTTCTTAACGTTCGATTTACAATTGTTTGTGACGTTTGAGACTATTTGCGACATATTTGATCTTTTTCGCGACACTTATCATTTTTTGTGTGATTTTAGAGTCACGTTTTCGATCTAACTTGGTTTGTTTATCTTGCAGATTTCACTCTCGAAGAGTGAGTTCGTTCGTTCGATTCCTATAATAATCAGATCTTAATTTTTGAAAACGAATTTATTTTATAAATTTGTTTTTCTGATTTAATCTTTGATTTTTTTTCCGCAATTTTTGATTCTTCAAAATAACACCGATCAACGATCAATTTTTCAGGTAACAATGCCGACATATTGTGACCATTATGAGTGTAAAGCCCATAGAGAAATGTATGAGTTCAATATCAAGTCTGCAGCTGAATTTAGAGACAAGATTCTCAAAGAACGGGAGGAACTGAAATTGCTAACAATTGAAAGTTCTGAGAAGCTAGCCAAATCTGAAGAAAAGGCAACAACATTAGAGTCTGAAAACTCTGAGCTGAAAAAGAAGCTGTCTGAATTGCCATCACAAGACGAGATAAAGGCACTTGAAAAGAAAGCACATCAACGGCTATGTGAAAAGAATACCAAGCAAGCAGATGATTTGTGCAGCAAGTACATCAAAGAGCTGAAGGAACTGAAATATCAAATCTGGAACAGTTCTGAGAAGCTGACTGAAGAAGAAGAGAAAGGTAAACTCCTCAACTGTGAAAACCTTGAGCTTAAACGCAAACTAACTTCTCTTGAAAAGACTCTTGAAAAGGAAAACGAAAGTTTTGAAAAAGAAACACAATTGCTTAATCAAAAGCAATCTGGGTTTTCAACCAAATCTCTTGAAGAGAAGAAGAGACTTGAGCTTAGATGTCTAAAACTTTCAACACAAATCTCCGACTTTGAAAAGGTTCTGTTTTTTTAAAGAGAAAAGTTTGAAACTGAACGCAAGTCTTTTTCTAAAAAGAATGGAGAACTTTCTTTGAAAATATCTGAGTTGGAGAAAGAATTAGACATGCTAAGCAAAGAGAATGAGAAAGGGAAAGTTGAAGGTTTTAGAGCTAAATGTTTGAAAGATGATTTTGAAAAAGAGAGAAAGATCTTTCAAACTGAGATTTCTAAACTTAATCAGAGATTATCTGGATTAGCAACCGAGAATTTGAAGGAACAAATGGTTAAATCTAATATACAAAAGAAATTTGATTTAATTCTCAAAGAACGAAATACCTTATCCGTTAAGGTCAAGCAACTTGAAGAAAGCAAGTTCAAAGGTGTTCAACCTTCTTATGCTTCAAGTTCATTTTCTACAAATCGTTCTTCAAAGAACTTTGTCAAATCAAATGAATTTTCGAAAGATCAGATTCGACCTTCCAATCTTTTCTATAATTCTCGTGTTGACAAATCAGATAATCAATTTTTCAAGAAAGTTAAAATGGAGTGGAGAGTTAAAGGAACCACTCCTGCTCCAAAGCCATTTGTCCATGTTAAGAGTGAAAAGAACAACACAGCTTTCCACGCTAAACCTTTTGTGAAAACTGATCGAGTTTACTCTGTTAATAAACTGATCAGCTTATCTACACAGAAACTGTGTTGCTCTTATTGTGGAACAAATGAGTTTGTGAATAAAGATCGTGCCAACTATTGGTATGGTACTTATAGTATCCCTGGTCCTCACTATAATAGGGCATCTAACCGTCAAGGATCCATCAATGGATGGATACCAAAATCCCTCTAATCTGTTTTGAAGGAATGTCATGTGCATTTAAATTGGAAGATTCTTTTCACATGACGAGCATTCAAAGGTTAGGCCAATTTTGAGGGGGAGTACTATCGTATGCAAGGTATGTGAACTCTAACTGAATTCAAAAACCTTGGCAATTCATTCTGAATAACTTACTTGCATTTGTTATTATCTAATTTTAACTTCCATGATTGCCATGATCAAAATTTGCTTGATTTAGTTATTTCCATGTCTCAAATGTTTGTTGATTTTTCGATGGAAATACACTCGTTTTTTAATTCCATTTTGTGTTCATAGTTCATCAATTCACATCAATGATTCAATTCTTATCTGATAAATTAATTGTGACTTGTTCCTCACAATTAAACTTTCTGATCATTGTCTCTTTCTTGCAAACACTGTGCTTACTGAGTCATTCTGTTTTGCGCTTGAATCTGTTTTTTGAAATTCTGGTAATTCAATCTTGACTTCTGATTACTTCAGATCAGAACTCGAACTTATTTTTTATGACTTCTGATCAACTCAGATCAGGACTCGTTCTTAAAAGTTTGATTTCTAAACATTTCAGTTTAGAACTCGTACTTCACTGTCTACTAAACTGCTATACTCGTTGCATGAAATGTGTATTAGGAATTACATCGTTTCTATGGTCTATCCAGAACCGGAAGGACCTACCCAAGAAACACACCCATTTATAGACTACAGTGAGGGGTCTAGATGATAGATGAGTTTGGAGTGAAAAGAATATGGTGAGGTTGTGACAGGACTTAAAAGAATTATTGGTCCTTACCAAACCGAGTCAGTTATCCGGGTAACCACACAATCTATTCATTCTCGATCCTTAGAGATGAATATTGAAACAGACATGGACCCAATGTCGATAACTCGTGTCACCCCACCCAGCCATTCAAGTATCTCACAACAGATACTTGTTTCACATATTAACGGAGAATTAGCACATAATCTATCTATTCCTCACTCGAAGGTCTTAGATATTGAAAAAGGAAGACATCAGCTCCGGTCTCCGAACTTCATATTCTATTCACTGAGTCTATTGATTTTAACTTGCGTCCCAGTTTAAGTCAATATTTGAGCCTAACAGATATAATTTAATTCTTTCACACATGCACGAGTCTTTGTGATTCCATTTGCATATCTTCGTGATATTGCCGGAACAGTTTGAGAAGTTAATTTTTATATTTTCTTCAGTGATAACTGGAAGTCCTATCAGAGATACTCCATTGCCAACTCTGAACATAGGCCACACAATTTTTTAAATTGTTGTGATAACAGTTACTAACGTGTTTCTGTGTTAGTTGATTACCCCGTTCTGGTTACTTAATGGTTTGATCTGGATTTTTTGCTACTCGTTACTTTTGTCTTTGAACGTGCATGATGCTCCGGATGCTCCTACTCATCATGAGGGGGAGAAAGGGTACAGAGTCAAAAGCACCAAATATCAAGTTGAGGGGGAGTAAAGCCAAGGGGGAGTAAAAAAGTCCCCATGCAAAAGCCAAGGGGGAGTAACGGTCAAGTTTCGAAATCCGAAAAGACTTCAAAGTGCTTACAAGTGATCAACTCTTCTCATCCGTATCAAGTGGTGTTCGCTTCAGATTATTTCCTCCTTCGAGCATATTGGTTCTACAAGTTCTTAAAGTTGAAGATTTGAAAATCAAGAGCTTTATTCAAGGGGGAGCCGAAAAAGACATGAAGACTAGCAACGCCGAAGTGTTTCAAAGATTCAAAAGGAAGAGAAGATCAAGACTTGAAGATTTCAAGACCGATTTTTATTTATATATCTTTAGGGGGAGATTGTTAGGACCATAAATGTCCTACATATTAGAAAGATATATAGATAAATATATAGAGCGTAATTAGTTTTATTATAGAGGTTAGTTTAATTGTAAAAGCCTTATTTGAGTTAAATGGGCTTATTTGCTTAAATGGGCTTAGGCCTTGTGTGTCTAAAGGCCTAAGTATAAAAGGTTAGTGTTAACCTTAGAATTAGGTTAGCCTTTTGTTAGCGATTCATTATTCATTAGAGAGCTTAATTGTTTTAGAGAGAGATAGTTGTTTTTCATTCAAACCTTTGTAAACTATCTTGATTTATGAATACGAGAGGGATGACAGATTGAAATCGTTATTTGTTATTGTTATTCCTCATTGAATCGTTGTTACCTGTTAAATCTGGGTCTAACAAATCTATTCGTCTATTCTTAGCATACGCTGTACACAAAGACTTCAAAGTATATCAAATGGATGTTAAGTCAGCATTTCTCAATGGAAAGCTGAATGAAGAAGTCTGTGGAACAACCTCCAGGATTCTCAGATCCTAAGCGTCCAGGTTATGTTTATAAATTGGATAAGGCACTTTATGGCTTAAAGCAAGCTCCACGTGCATGGTATGACACTCTATCCTCTTATCTCCTA
The DNA here is from genome assembly GCA_033807775.1 of Saussurea involucrata. NCBI lineage: Eukaryota > Viridiplantae > Streptophyta > Magnoliopsida > Asterales > Asteraceae > Saussurea > Saussurea involucrata. Next base: position 62,981,390 of record CM066322.1, on the reverse strand, counting down.
ATTGAAAATTTTGAGCGAGGTAAAATCGACAAAACTCTATTTTTCAGAATAGTGAAAGGTCATATCATTCTTGTTCAGATATATGTTGATGACATTATATTTGGTTCTACTAACCCTGATCTTTTTACTCGTTTCGCTGATAGAATGAAAGAAGAGTATAAAATGAGCATGATGGTGAGCTAACATATTTCCTTGGTCTTCAGATAAAGCAAAATGAAAAAGGAACTTTCATTAATCAGGGAAAGTATGTTAAAGATATGCTGAAGAAATTCGATTTAACTCAGAGTTCAGCTATGAAAACCCCTATGGCACCACCGCTGACACTAAACAAGGATTCAAATGGAATACCTGTTAATGTCACGCTGTACCGTGGGATGATCGGCTCTCTTTTGTATCTTACAGCTAGCCGACCCGATATTATGTACGCAACCTGTTTGTGTGCACGATATCAAGCTGAACCTATGGAATCTCATATGATCGCTGTAAAGCGAATCTTTCGTTACCTTAAGGGTACTATGAACCTAGGTCTTTGGTATCCCAAAGACTCGGGGTTTGATCTAATCGCCTATTCAGATAGTGATTTTATAGGTTGCAAATTGGATAGGAAAAGCACCACAGGAGGCTGTCAGCTCCTGGGTTGAAAGCTGGTGAGTTGGACAAGTAAAAGGCAAAACTCTGTGTCCACCTCAACTGCTGAAGCTGAGTATGTAGCCGCTGAAAGCTGTTGTTCTCAGGTCTTGTGGATGAGAAACAACTACTAGACTATGACCTTCAGCCTCGAAAATTCCAATCTATTACGACAACACAAGTGCCATCGCTATAGCCAACAATCCAGTGCTACACTCAAAGACCAAACATATCGAAATCAGGTATCATTTTATCAGAGATTATTTGATGAATGGTGATATAGAACTTCATTTTATCCCAACTGACTACCAGTTAGCTGATCTGTTCACCAAACCTCTTGATGAGACAAGATTCAACTTTCTCATCAGCGAGCTTGGAATGCTGAACTTTGAAGAATAAAATCTTCAGCGGTTCACATTTGATCAGCGATAGGATAAAATCAACTTGTATAACCCACTCTATCATTCTCTCTCTGAATAAAAATTAACTCGCTGATATCAAGGTATGTTTTCTCTCTTACTCGCTGACGTTCGCCTAGAACTCAAAGATTTCAAAACATCTTGCATCGGTGAATATCTCTTCCTTAACAGCGATACTTTGAAATTTCTTAGACCAACACTGATATTTCTATTTAGTGCTTCATATTTTTCAAAAGTGTCCCTGAGCCCTCAAAACCTCAGAGACATCCTAAAATATGAAAGGACAGTTGTGATATCATCGCAGCGGATAAGCCCTGGCACGTTCTTTTTCTGACACACGTTTGCACGTTTCGTTTACCTTCCAATCAAATGCAAACACGTGTCCGTGTCATGATGAAAATCTTTTCCCGCTCAAGATTTTCTCTCTCTCTACTCTCTCTATATAAACCATTTTGGGTTTATATTTTTTCTCTTTACGCGAAAAACTTCTCCTCCAAGCAAGAAAAAGATTTACTGTTGCATTTTGAGCTCACAAAATTTCCAGAAACTGTTCATCTTCTTCCTTGACGAACCAGGTTAATACTCTTATTATTTACCTACATTAGTTGTTTATGATCTTATTCTTTTCTTTTAACAGATCAAACAAAATAACTTTTATAAAATGAAATCATTTTCTGTTCATGATTTTATGAATACAACCTTCATGGTTGTTCTTCAAGTTTATATCAAAACTCGTAAACTTGTTCTTCATATGTTTTTCCAGAATTCCTTCTTCAAATGAAAACTTGAAAACACATAATCTCTACGTTTTGTAACTCTTTCTCAAAACAAGAAAACCCTAATCTTTCTCAAAGGGATTTGTGGCTGAATGAAATGGACAAAATTCAAAAACATCTTATTGGAAAATATTTCCACATTAAGACTATTTGTTTTGTTGATCTTTGGTTGAGCTGATTACAGAAATGGCTGCTCCTTCTACTGGTATTCCAACTGCTGAGAACACTCCTGCTGCTGAGGAACTTGAAATCACCAAGGCTCCTCAGGTCAAGTTCAAACTTGAGGATGTCTCTTTTACAAAATCAAACAACCTCCATGCGCTGTTCGATTTTCCTCCGAAAAAACAAGTCAAACATCTAGACGATGCTGTGAATTTTCTGAAAAGTTGTTGCCTCTCTACAGCCTTGACCATAACACCCCCTGCTCATCAGTTACTATTATCTCAATTCTGGTATACCGCCAGACACACTCAGCTACCATCATCTAAAGACCCTACCAAACCACTTGATGTCATCCTCTGTGACACTGATTTTGGCACCATCAAAATCAACCCTGCTATCATTCGAAAAGCACTGAATCTCCCTGTTGCCACCAAAGATAAACAATTTGTTCCTTTTCCTGACCCCAAGAGACATGCTGATAGAGAAACACTCATTGTATTCTTTGATGCAATGAAGTACGTTTGGGATCAAGGGAGAGATGAAAAAGCCGAGAAGAAACTGACTGCAATCAAGAAGTCAAAGATTCCCAGCGAGATGAACTTCATATTCGCACACCTGATAAGCTGCATGACAGCAAAGAGTGGCTCCTCTGATCAAGCTGCTCAACCTCAGCAAGCCATGGGCTATGCATTGCTGAAGGGTCTCCATGTTGACTGGGCCTCGATAATCTACGACGATCTTGCGCTCAGAGTAGATTTTGCTGATAGACCATCATGGGTTCCATACCCAAGATTCCTCAGCGCCATCTTCCAAACCGGCCTTAAGGGTAAATACCCAAAAGTAGGAGACCTGAAACTCTCTCAGGTTGGCCCTAAGGTGCTCGACTTCAAGCCCCTGCCAAACGAGGTACGTCTCTCTACTCTCTTATCTATTCTCAATCCTCCTTCTTCTACTTCTGCGGCTCATTCAGTGGAAATCCCCACCGCTGATACCCCAGATGCAACCTCCACTCCTTCTAGAAAAAGGAAACACTCATCTTCCCAACTTGGCTCCGAAAGGACTAAGAAAACCAAGGAGCAACCCCCAAAGCATTCCCATGCTAAAGACTCCTCAACTCATCTTGAAGAGCTGATGGATAGTTCCGTGGTACGCTCTGCCACAGCTGAACAAGCCACCCCTTCCATCCCAGCTTCAGCGTCTCTAAACGCTGAAGTTATAAACTTGGAAATGAACCCACCTCCTTCAGCCTCTCTACAGACTGAAGTGATTTTCAGTGGATCCAACGCTGAACCCCGTACCCATCCAACCGTCTCATCCTCTATTCCTCTCACCTCTTCTTTGGTCACTCAATCTATTCCCCTATTCTCCTCAACAACCGTCATCCTCAGCGACACTACTGCTGAACATTTTCAGAGGATGATAGGACACACCACAGGACCTGCAGGTACTTCCAGTCGTCTAGGAAATATTGAAGATGACTATGAAACTTTTTCAGGACATCGAGGTTTTGACAACTTCGCCATCCCGCCTGCAGGTATACACAAATTCCCACACACTTCTCTCTCTCAACCCCCAACTTCTGAGTTTTCCTCTGTTCATAAGTTGATAACTTTTTCAGGTCCTAATTTGGGGATATCAACACCTCCCTGACGGCCCTGGAAACAAAGATGGAGTCTTTCAACAACACTCTAGCTGCCAACTCTTCAGCGGTTACAAACACTGGAGAGAACTTGAAGACATTGACCACTGAGGTCGAAAAGAAAGCCTCCAAAGCTGATCTGGAGAAGGTGGATGGTAGCATTGCTAAATTTGCTACCACCCTCGCTGAAAACTCAACCGCCACAACCACTCTCTCAACAAACTTCACCTCTCTGTCTAATGAAGTCACATCATTGAAGACAGAGGTTGGTTCTCTTAAGGGTGAAGTTTCCACGATCAAGACTGAGGTCTCTGCGGTCAAAGAGATTGTTCAGAAAGTGCTCGATCGCCTGAATACCCCAACTTCTCATTTCACTCAGGCCGATCGAGATGATCTCAAAAAGACCAGTCCTGCTATTACTGGCCTAGAAGACAGAGTAGCAGCGATTGAAAACTGCATAGGAATTACTGGCCAAGAAGACAGTAATCCTATGGCTGCTGCTGCCGCTGAAAAGTCCGTTACCTCCCCCAACCATGATGTGGAAGAGGGGGAGAAGCCTAAAGAAGACCTTCCCCATAATGATGAGGGGGAGAAGAAAAATAAAGAAGACCTTCCCCATGCTGAGTGGGAGAGTATTGAAACTGCTGCTGCTGGTACTTCTACTTCACGACCTCAGGGAGTTGAAAACCCTGAGGAAACCGAGAAACCTCCCTCTGAATCTGAGGGGGAGCAACTCGAAGAGCAGAACATTGAAGCTGCTGCTGATGTAACCTCACCCTACGCTGAAGAGGTTGAATCTGATGAAGACGAAGCTGAAGACGATGAAGCTGTCGACATCTCTGATGATGAACCATCTTCTTCTCCAAAGAATGATGATGATGACGATGATGATGATGATGACTCCTTTATCGTCAAGCCTGTTCAGAAGACTACAACTCTCAAATGGATTTCGATAAACGAACCATCAGGGGAGAAGACAAAGCCTGCAGCGTCTGAAGCTAACAAAGGCAAAAACAAAGGCCTTGCTGCAGAAGACAATCTGATGATCTTGCTTCAAAAGCCAGTTTGTCAGGTACACTACCTCCTATTCCCTTACACTGCATCCCTCCTCTATCCCTTCTCAATCTCAATCCTTCTATCCATAAAACCTCTATACACTTAAACCCAATTCTTTCTCTATCTCTTTCTTCCCCAACTTTTCTTACTTAAACGATCGTTGTGTTTCAGCTAGTCCTCTCCCCTGCTTGAGGATCCAGCTGAAGTCTCTACAGCTGCACCAGGAATAATCCCAGCCACAAGAGCTGAAGAAATAATCCAAGTCTTAGATTTAACCACTGAGACTGATGAATCTGAAGAACAGTTGCTCTCTCACAAAAACAGACCTTCCTTGGCTCCTCAAAAGCTGAGTGAAGAGGATCAAGAAAAGAGAGATGCAACGATCAAACAGCTCGAAGATCAGCGAATCATTCTTCCTCGTGACCAAATCCCTGCTCCCATAAAGTTCAGGATCTCAAGGAAAGAATACGAGGATCATCTAAGAGCTGAAAGATTGCTCGCCGAAAAGAAGAAGGCTGAAGAAAAAGATAAGGCTCTCGCCATCCAGCTTGTCCAACAATCGGTGAAAGACCCCGCGTTGAAAAGAACTCCCATTGATGTCCAACGTCAGCTATGGGATGATGCCCAAAGGATCGTTGAAGAAAAGACGAAAGTATCTGATACGACTTTGAAATGGTGTAAAGAAATGCTGAATTATCGATCTCGACCATCCAAAATCATCAAAGTAAACATCAGAGGAAGACTGTTTGTAGACGTTCCTGTTGTTGAAGTTGATATATTCAGAGAAGACAAAACCAAGCAAACCTTCTATGCTGCTACTTTAGATAAGTTTGGTTTCTCTGAATGGTTGGAAGTGAAATTAGCCATTCAGGGATCACGCTCAAAGTTCAAGAGCCATGTCGAGAATATTTTAAATACTCAGATCGACTTGGTTTCTTCTACTGTGGATATTCCTCCTTCCACTCTTCTTCCTCCTCAACAAAGAAGAGTCTCTGCAAAGGAAAAGAAAGTCTTAGACTCAGGTCCTCCTATACGAAATGAAACAGGTATTGGTTTCTCTCGTGCTTAAGTTCTTGGCCCTGATGCTGATCTCTCAGCGCTTGACACCTCCCTACCACCTGGAGAAACTTTCATTCCTGGCAAAGTTGTAAGTGATCCCTATGGTATATTATTTCTAGACTACCAAGGAAATTATCACTTTCAACGCATCTCTGAGCTTCCAATCACTCCCATCGAACAGCTCAGAGATCTCATATACTGGTGTGAAGTCAGACACGACATTAAGGCACGTCACCTCAAGCCCCTGATCTTTGAAGAAGCAAAGAACAAAAAGGATCAAGGTGTCACTGTCCCTGACTGGATGATTCCCACATCAAAGACCCTCGATGAACCTCTCATCAAGGAAGAACCTTTTGACGGATAAGATCGCCTTGTAATTCTTTCTATCCTTATCTGTCTACACCTTCTGTACTTGTAATTTTATTTGTTGTACTTGTAATTTTTCTACTTCCCTCTGTAATCTTTACGAAGTTTAAAGAAAAATTTCAGCGAATGTACTTTACTCCATCAGTACTGAAAAGATCCCAGAAAACAGTAAAAGGGACAAATATTTTATGAGTTCTTTTTATCCTTATGTTTTCATTAGATAACAATTTTCTCTGTTGCTATATCATAATCAAATAGGGGGAGATTGTTGATCCAAACCCTTAGTGATTTGATAATGACCCTCTCTTAAACACTTAGTGAAAATTGTAAGTAAACAATATGTATTAGAGGTTCACTATCGCTGATAAGTACTAAGACTTTACAGTACCGCTGATAGGAACTCTCACTCTTTAGATTAGATATTCAGCGAACATTGTTCATCATCTTATAGCTCTGAGCCTGTTCAGTCTATGAGATGATCGCTGATAAGTTAATTGTTTACTTATGTTTCCTGAAGACAAGTTTCACGTCAACCAAAGTTCTACGCTGAAGTCGAAGATCAAGCTCAAGAACCAGCGACAAGTCTACTCATGAACTGATGTGGATATCAGTGAAGCAAGACCTGTCCATTCAACATGAAGTATCAAGTAGAAGACTTCAGCAATCACTGAACTTTATCATTCGCTGATAAAGATCTGACTCAACGAAAGCTGATCATGAAGTCTCCCTGCATGTTACTATTGTCTTACCTCCCTTGCACGTCTCCGTACGAACTGTCAGAACGGACATCCCTTTTGTCTGTAATCGTACAACAACTCTGATTCTACACTGTGCACCATGCGGCTACTAAGGTTGTCTACAAAGGTCAATGACATGCAACCACTCAGCTGCTGCCACGTGTAAAGCCATACTGCAATGCATTAAATGCATGCAGTATATAAGAAGAACCTTACTTCAGTTTTGAAGTGTGCTCGGACCATCTTCTTATCTCTCTCTTATTGTTAAGTTATTATTCGTAATTTCTTTAACTCTTTCTAGTGCAAGAAACTTAGTGTTTCTCAAGACTTGTTTAGATTAGGTTTATCCTTAATCTTGTTCCGCAACAAGTTGTAAATTGTCTTGATTTATCAATAAACAATTTAGAAAAGTAAAAACGTGTGTTTGTATTCAACCCCCCCCCCTCTACAAACTTGTATAACCCTTCGGGACCAACATTTACCATGACCACTTCCTTATGTCTTAACTTTTTAGTCGTTCTTTCCAAAATTGCTTTCAGTTCCTCCACGCAACGACTCTTCTCATCCACTCTTATTTTGGAAAGTGGTATAACATTTTCCTCTTCGGCCAAACATTTCCGAAGATAACAAACATGGAAGGTATTATGGATTCCTTCTTATTCAGGCGGAAGATCCAACTGATACGCTTGCAGTCCTACTCTCTTGGTTATAGTAAAAGGTCCAAGAAAACGAGGTCTCAACTTTCCACGTTTTCCAAATCGTATAATACCTTTCCACGGGGATACCTTTAGCATCACTCGCTCCCCAACTTGGAATTCTTTCGGCCTTCTTTTCGGATCAGCGTAACTCTTTTGTCGATCTTGAGCCGCCTTCATGTGCTTCCGAATCTCTTTCACTTTATCGGCCGTTTGTTGTACAATTTTGGGACTAGCAAAAAAAATTCTCTAGCTTCCAACCAACATACTTGAGTTCTACATTTCCGTCCATATAAGGATTCAAAGGGTGCTCTTCCTATACTACAATGATAACTGTTATTGTACGCAAATTCCACTAAGGGTAAATGCGTATCCCAGTTACCTCCAAAATCAATCACACAAGACCTGAGCATATCCTCCAAAGTCTAAATGGTTCTTTCACTTTGCCGGTCCGTTTGTGGATGATATGCAATGCTCAAATTTACTCTTGTACCCAGTTCTTCTTGTAGTGACTACCAAAACCTTGAAGTAAATCGGCTGTCACGATCAGAAACTATAGACACGGGTATACCATGTCTTGACACCACTTCATCAATATATAATTTGGCTAGCTTATTAATCGGTGAAGCTTCTTTCATTGCTAAGAAATGAGCACTTTTGGTTAAACGACCCACAATTACCCAAATAGTATCGTTACCTTTCAACGTCCTTGGTAACTTAGTCACAAAGTTCATGGTAATATTATCCCATTTCCATTTAGGAATCTCCAAAGATTGCAGACTCCCATAAGATCGTTGATGTTCAGCCTTTACCAACGAACACGTCACACACTTCTCTACACATTGTGCCACATCCAGCTTCATAGCTGGCCACCAATAGTGTAGCTTCAAATTTTTATACATCTTAGTACTACCAGGATTTATAGAATATTTGGATTTGTGGGTGTCTTCAAGAAGTAATTCTCGATTTCCCCCAATCTTTGGCACCCAAATGCGACCTTGAAACAGCTTGACTCCACGACCATCTTCAGTCAGTTGAAGACGTTGCTTAGTCATGACTTCCTCTCTCAGATTTTCTTCTAATAATGCTTCCACTTGTGCCACTTTGATCCTTTCGATTAGACTCGACATCACATCAATCCTGGCGTTAGTCGTTTTCAAGCATCCATGGTATTCTTTTCTACTTAAGGCATCAACCACAACATTTGCTTTACCGGGATGGTAATGCAATTCATAATCGTAATCCTTAAGTAATTCTAACCAATGTCGTTGCATCATATTCAGCTCTTTCTGATCAAAGACATATTTTAAACTCTTATGATCAGTGAAAAGAGTGCTCTTCGTCCCATATAGATAATGCTGCCACATCTTCAAAGCAAACACAACTGCTGCCAATTCTAAATCGTGGGTAGGGTAATTATTTTCATGCTCTTTGAGTTGTCTTGATGCGTAAGCAATCACTTTTCCACGTAGCATCAATACACACCCCAACCCATCTTTGACGCATCACTATATACCACCAAGTCTTCCATCCCTTCTGGTAATGCAAGAACAGGTGCTTCACATAACTTCTTTTGTAAAGTTCTAAAAGTTGACTCTTGCTTTTCAGTCCACACAAACTTTACATTTTTTCGTGTTAGACTTGTCAAGGCAGAAGCGATCTTAGAGAAATCTTTTATAAATCTCCTGTAATAGCTTACCAGACCCAAGAAACTCAGTATCTCTGATGCGCTCTTCGGTGTCTCCCAATTCATCATTGCTTCTATCTTTGTCGGGTCCACTTTGACTCCTTCCGAAGTAATCACATGACCGAGGAATTGTACCTCTTTTAACCAAAATTCACGTTTAGAGAATTTCGTGTACAATTTCTCCTTTCTCAAAACATTTAAGACTTCACGAATGTGACATTAATGATCGACTTCACTCTTTGAATAAACAAGTATGTCATCAATTAACACGATGACAGACTTGTCTAAGAATGGTCGACATACCCTGTTTATTAAATCCATGAACACCGCAGGAGCGTTTGTCAACCCAAAAAGCATCACAAGAAATTCATAATGCCCATACCTCGTTCTAAACGCCGTCTTGGGAACATCTTCATCCCTTACTCTTACTTGGTGATAGCCCGACCTCAAATCAATCTTTGAAAAGCATCCCGCACCTTGGAGTTGATCGAATAAGTCATCAATCCTTGGGAGCGGATACTTATTCTTAATAGTTACCTTATTCAATTCCCTGTAGTCGATGCACATTCTCATAATGCCATCCTTCTTCTTGACAAATGACACTGGAGCTCCCCAAGGTGAAGAACTTGGCCTAACAAATCCTTTTTCAAGTAGCTCTTGCAGTTGATACATCATCTCTTTCATTTCAGTCGGTGCTAAATGGTACGGTGCACGTGTTATCGGTGCCGCTCCGGGAACAAGATCAATTCTGAACTCTACTTGTCGTTCTGGCGGTAAACCTGGAAGATCATCGGGGAACACATCAGGAAATTCACGTACCACCTTTATATCTTTCGCTCGCTTCTTTTCTACTTTCGCATCCAAAACGTATGCTAGATAGGATGAACATCCTTTTACCAGACACTTACCCGCTTTGGCAATAGAAATCAGCAGAACTTCCCCTTTTCTCTTTTCCCCATAGATGAAAACAACATCATTTTCGGGCATAGGAATTCGAATTAATTTCTTGGCACAAATAATTTCTGCTTGATTGGTCGTCAACCAATCCATACCAACGACTATATCAAACCCCCCAATCTCCATCAAAATCAAGTCAATCGGAAATTCCTTTCCTTCTATCATAATCATACAACCCTCAAGTCTTTCTCGAACTAAGACTTGACCCCCGTTAGCTATTTCAACTACTAAGGCATCTTCCAAGGTAGTGACAGGTATAACTAACTTTTGGTAAAAACGATTTCGATATAAAAGACAGATTGGCACCACAATCAAATAATACTCGTGCAGGAATAGAGTTAACAAGAAATGTACCAGAAACCACATCCTTCGATTCTTTTGCTTCATCAGCCGTCATATGAAATGCCCTGCCCGTTGGCTTTGAAGTATTCGGCTTCCTTTATTGATTCCCACTCTTCCTTAACTTTGGGCAATCTTTTCGGAAATGACCGGGCTGTTTACATTCAAAACAGGTTGGTCCTTGGATGGGACATCTTGTAATTTGGTGACCACTCTTTCCACATTTAAAACATTCATTTGAATCCACCCGACATGGGCCAAAATGTTTGCTTCGATACTTCTGGCACAAGTTCGGTTCTCGTCTAGGCTCAAAACGAGTACTCTTGACAAACGGTTTGGATCTTTGAGAAGATTCTGATTGACCTTCCCATTTTCTTTTCTCTCCCCTTGTGTCTTCTCTTCCTTATCTCTGGCATAAACTTCTTCTATTATTTTAGCTTCCTCTATCGTTTCTCTCAGTGTCAAAGCTTTTGAATTTCGAACTCGTGACATCATATCAGCAGGTAAGCCATTCAGGTAGGCTTTAATTTTCTCTTTTTCAGTTGGAGCCACATGCCCTACTAAGTTCAACTTCTCTAGGAATATGCGAGTGTATTCTCTTACTGAAGAAGTACCCTTCTTAAGAGTCTGAAACTCTTCTTCAATTTGGTCCATTTCATTCTCGTTGCAGTACTCTTCTAGAATCTTTCTCTTGAATGACTCCCAGATCATAGCAGCCAAACCTGGAGTCGTTACTGTTGATGTTACAATATTCCACCAAGTCAAAGCATTTCCACGTAACATCTGAGATCCGAACCTGACCTTCGATTCTTCGTCACACTCACAAGCTCGAAAATCCTGTTCCATCTCCCTAATCCAGTTCATACATGCAATTGGATTATCTGATCCAGCTAATTCCGGTGGCTTACAGCTCAAGAACGTCTTGTAAGAACAAACATTCTCCATTCTCCTATTTACATTCTGCACCGGATTAACAGGAGGATTTTCGGTACCAGTACCCAACCCCGATCTTTGCGACTTGGCACTTCTGTCATTTAACACTTTCATAAACATCTCTTGCTGATGTGCTAGTGCCGTATTCATAGCTCACATCATATTTCCATCATTCTAGACTCCATAGTGGATTCCGTCGCCACTGGGTTAGAAGGACCGATATTGGTGCGATGTGTTTGATTCCCTGTTTCTCCTAGAATGGATGGCCTTGGTGGACTCACCCTAGTTCCACTCCTTTCGGGTTGATTTTCCGCCCATTCTTTTGCTGCCCTCTCTTCTGAAGAAGTAGGAGATCTGGTTGGTGTATTCACCATCGCATTCTGAATAATACAAAAGGATAACCATAAGAAATGGCTATACACATCCAAACACAGGAAACGTACTTTAACGTTCATTAATCATGTAGTAACCGTGTCCAAATTTAGAAGAGTTTTAAAGTCTTGTGCAAGCATTTTAATTATGGAAGTTGAGAGGCCATTTGTTAAAATTGGGATAGGGTATAAATGGGCATAAAACCCTAGGAGAGACATTCTTCTCCTGAATTGTTCATGTGGTTGGCGGCTGTTGAAGAGAAAAAAAAAGAGAGGAAGGTTTTGGAGCTCCTAAGCATTTTGGAGAAGAAGGGAGTCATCAAACATGGAAATCAAAGGAAAGGGGTGTGTTGGGGATTCGTTTCCAGCAAAGAATCAATCAGGTAATTTCCTTTCTCTACCTTTCAGCTGGGGATTTGTTGTTAAAGATTGACTATCTATGTGGGTTTTGTTAAAGTTGGGTTTGAAGCTTAATAGGAAGAAATTGGGTATTTACTGTGTTAGTACTGTTAAGATTTCAGTAATTGTTGAGTTTAGTGACCTTGGGGTGGTTGTTAATCGTTATCTGTGAGATCTCGGTCATATCCGTGATTTCTCGGCCCATATAAGGATCAGATGGGCGTCCGGATTGTTTCCTGGACGTCCGGACACTTCGATCAGTTGAAGGTTTCCGGGTAAGTATCCGATGATCGGGTGTATGTGTCCGGATAGGGTGTTGTCTGGATAGGAGTGTTGTCCGGATGGGAGTGTTGTCCGGATAGGAATGTTGTCCGGATGGGAGTGTTGTCCGGATAGGAGTGTTGTCCGGATAGGAGTGTTGTCCGGATAGGAGTGTTGTCCGGATAAGCTGTTGTCTGGATAGGAGTGTTGTCCGGATAGGAGTGTTGTCCAGATAGGAGTGTTGTCCGGATAAGCTGTTGTCCGGATAGGAGTGTTGTCCGGATAGGGTGTTGTCCGGGAAGTTTGTGTTTTCCCGTAAGTTGAGGTAATCATCTTATGAGTTTATCCTTTCGCCCAGGTAGATCGTTTGGAAGTGCATATCAAAAGTAGGAAAGGAACGTAAGCGTAACAGGTGAGTTTTTCTAACTAAAGCTGGATGGAACTTGTTCATTTACTCGTACATGCGTGTTTACTTAATGTATGTTGCATATAAATTACTTATGCATGGCATGATCCATATGGGGGGTGTGTCCCATACGATATGTGTAAAGTATATGGGGGGTGTATCCCATACGATATGTGTGATGCTTATGGGGGCGTGTCCCATATGTTATGGTATGACGCTTATGGGGGGTGTGTCCCATATGTCATAGTGTGGTGCTTATGGGGGTGTGTCCCATATGTTACTTGACAAACTGTCTATTGATTTATGTTTCGCAACTCTTAAAAATGCTAATTTATGGTGTGGATGAATCTGAGGGTTCTCACTAGACCTTGTGGTCTAACCCTCGCTTCTTTTCAAAACTGAAACCCTTTTCAGGTAAGCAGATTAGGGGCAGCTCCTCTAGTGGAAAAGAGAAGGCATGAGAACGGGCGTGGTTGATACTAGTGGGCCATCCTTTTACATTTCAGTATTTAGATACTCTCAGTTGTAATTAGGGTTATTCCGCGAACCCAAGTTTTAAATTTTTGATAGTATGAATCGTGGGCCATGTTTTGGCGATTTATTATATTCAAATGTCCTATTTTTGTCATGTTTTGGAGTGGGTTGTTACAGTTGGTATCAGAGCCGTAGTTTAAGGGATTTAGGTGACCGGATGGGCCTAAACTTAAACTGTTGAGTACAAGTGAGAAATAGGAAGGCCTAGGGAGACCTCACTGGGATGCGTACATAATAGGGTGGTGAAAACTATCATGTAAGGTAAGTTCGGGGTTACACCTGGCCAGTGTAATTGTGAATTTACAGGTACATGATGGTGATCACTCTTGCCTTGTTATTTTGGGGCGGTTGTTAATCTATATTTTGTGTAATGTAACAGTAGTCGAGAATGTCAGAGCGAAGCTTGAGGAGTAGGTCAGTACCGTTGGTGGGAACTGTGCCTACAGCGGGGGAAATCCGCTTGGAGGAGATCTTGGAGGATGGACCGGTGAGTCCTCCGAGACAATCGGCTACCCGCGGGAGAGGCGGAGGCCGTGGAAGGGGTCGGGGAAAAGCCCCCCGACGAGCTGCCACCCAGACTGGGGAACTGGGATGGTGACCAGAGGTAAGAAGAAAGCGTCGACCGTCCGTCGGGCTAAGAGTGCGGAAGCACCAAAGGTGCACAAGCCGACCCAATCTGAGAGTACCGCTTCAGAGAAAGAGAGTCCGAGTCTGGACCGCAACCAGGCTTTTGTGACGGAAGAAAAGTTTACTGCTGAAATGGGTAAACTGCAAGAAACTTTGCAGGCATTGCTGAAGCATCGTACTGGGTCGACATCGGAAGGGCGGACTGAAAGTGTGAAAGAGACTGAGACTGAAGCATCCAAATTATCTACAACTGAGGTGGGAAGTCACTCTCAGGTGACCCCATTTGTGGCAGGAGAGTCAAAGTCTGTTAAGGGATGTACCTTTAAAACCTTTGTGTCTTGCAAGTCTCCATCTTTCAGTGGAGAACGTAACCCGGTTTTGGCAATGAGGTGGGTTCGAGAGATGGAGCTGGCGTTTGACACAAGTAAGTGTACTGAAGGAGATAAAGTGTTGTTTGCCATGTCAATGCTGAAGGCAGATGCCATCTTTTGGTGGGATGTGGAAACAGGAGGTAAAGGTTCGGAAGTGGCAAAGACAACGTCATGGGAAACGTTCACTAGAAGGTTTATAGCCTAATTCTGCCCGTTGGCAGCACGAAAGAAATTGGAAGAAGAGTTTATGGGGCTTGAGCAGGGGTCGATGACCGTGCAAGAATACACTTCAAAGTTTATTGAGAAGGCACGTTTCGCTGAAGTATATGTGCCTACTGAGGAAAGACGGGTTGAAAGGTATGTCTGGGGTCTGAAGAGCAGTATAAGAGAGTTGGTGCAGAATCGTGGCCCCGCGACGTTTCAAGCGGCGGTCGATGTGGCAGAGTTAACTGAGAAGGAAAAGAACCGACAGTTGTCGGAAAGGAGTGTGGATAAGAGGAGGTGGGATGAACCCGTTCGGGATGTGAAGAGATCTAAGACCTCTAGACCCGAGTTGCGGGGGGGACCGAGGTTCAATGACAGACCGTGTGGGAAGTGTAACAAAGTGCACCATGGAGATTGCTTTGAACCTGATGGTTGTTATAAGTGTGGAAAACTGGGGCACATGGCGCGAGAATGTTCTAGCCCGAGAACGTGTTATCAGTGTGGCTCTCCAGATCATATCAAACCTGATTACTCGCAGTTGAGGAAGGGATCTTCTGGTGGTTCTGGAGGGGGTCAATGAGGAAGAGGTGGAGAAAAGAAAGTGGAACCAGGCCGAGTGAGGGCTGGAGCTTTTCATATGTCAGCGGATGAGGCGGTTGATGAGCCCGATGTGGTATCAGGTACATTTCTTGTTAATTCGAAGCTTGCTAAAGTGTTGTTCGATTCGGGTGCAAATCGTTCGTTTGTATCGCCGATCTTTGCTCAGTGTCTGTCTATGACGCCTAAGCGGTTAGAGTGTGGTATTGAGGTTGAGATTGCAGACAATAGTTGTGTCTTGGTGAGGGAGGTGTATGAGGGGTGTAGTATGGAAGTAGAGGGTCATACTTTTCCCTTGCGCCTATAACCGATGGGTATGGGAGAGTTTGATATTGTGGTGGGAATGGATTGGTTGGCTAGTAATGATGCTAGCATTGTGTGCAATAAGAAGATGATTCGTATCGCATTGCCGGATAAGTCCGAGGTAGTGATCTATGGGGATAGGCATGAACGTAAGTCTTGCCTTATCACGGTGATGAAGGCGAGGCATTGTCTAGAGAAGGGGTGTCAGGGTTTCCTAGTGTATGTATTAGACGCCAAGAAGGAGAAGAAGGGATTGGAAGACGTCCCGGTAGTAAGCGAGTTTCCGGAGGTTTTTCCTGATGACCTGACAGGTTTACCCCCGGATCGCCAGGTCGAGTTTAGAATTGATTTGATGCCCGGCGCGACACCGATAGCGCGTGCGCCGTATCGGTTAGCACCGGCAGAAATGAAGGAGATGATGACTCAGTTGCAAGAGTTGTTGGATAAGGGGTTCATACGCCCTAGTTCGTAACCCTGGGGAGCACCGGTACTGTTTGTCAAGAAGAAAGACGGATCGATGCGAATGTGCATTGATTATCGCGAGCTCAACAAGGTAACGATCAAGAATAAGTATCCGCTTCCGAGGATCGATGATTTATTTGATCAGTTGCAAGGGGCGAGATTCTTCTCAAAGATAGACTTGAGGTCTGGCTATCATCAGTTGAAAGTGAGGGAAGAGGATGTGCCGAAGACGGCTTTTCGTACGAGGTACGGGCATTATGAGTTCTTAGTCATGCCCTTTGGGTTGACTAATGCTCCGGCGGTATTCATGGATCTGATGAATCGTGTGTGCAGTGCACTGCTAGACAAATGCGTGATTGTGTTCATCGACGACATCCTCATTTATTCCCAGTCTCGGAGTGAGCACGTAGAGCATCTTCGCTTAATGCTAGACCTATTGCGACGAGAGAAGTTGTTTGCAAAATTTTCTAAGTGCGAGTTCTGGCTTAAGGAAGTTCAATTCTTGGGACACGTGGTGTCAGAAGATGGGATCAAGGTAGACCCGGCCAAGGTGGAGGCCATAAGAGGGTGGGAAACCCCGAGATCTCCGTCTGAGGTAAGAAGTTTTCTTGGGTTAGCAGACTACTACCGGAAGTTCATTCAGGACTTTTCTCGGATAGCTACGCCATTGACTGCTTTGACCAGGAAGAATTCTAAGTTTGAATGGACGGAAGATCAGGAAGAAGCGTTCAGCAATTTGAAAGACAAGTTGAGTAGTGCTCCGGTTTTATCCTTGCCTAAGGGGACCGAAGGATTTGTAATCTACAGTGATGCGTCCAAGTTAGGGCTAGGGTGCGTTCTGATGAAAGACGGAAAGGTGATTGCCTATGCGTCCCGTCAGTTGAAAGAGCACGAGAAGAATTATCCTACGTATGATATGGAGTTAGCGGCGGTGGTTTTCGCGCTAAAGATTTGGAGACACTACCTGTACGGGGTTAAGTGTCAGATTTATTCTGATCATAAGAGTCTCCAGCATTTGTTTGACCAAAAGGAGCTGAATATGAGACAACGTCGTTGGGTGGAGTTGTTGAGTGATTATGATTGCGAGATCCTTTACCATCCAGGTAAAGCGAATGTCATGGCCGACGCCTTGAGTCGGAAAGAAAGGAGAGAAACAACGAAAGTGGTGGCCTTTCGAGTAGAAGTGGTTCCTAACCTACTGGATGAGATCAAGAAGTTTCAAGAAGAAGCTCTAGTGGAGGGAAAGTGGAAAGGTGAGAGGATCGTCGGCTATGTGACATCCTTAAAGTGTAGCAAGAGTGGGGTGAAGTGTTTTGAGGACCGGGTGTGGGTTCCAAAGTTGGGAGGTTTGCGTGATCGAATATTGGTTGAAGCGCATAAGTCGTGATATTCGGTCCACCCGGGGACGAATAAGATGTACCGAGACCTGAGGCAACTATATTGGTGGTCGGGGTTGAAGAAAGATGCCGCGTACTTTGTGGAGCGTTGTGTGACCTGTTTGAAGGTCAAGGCAGAACACCAAATGCCGTATAGAGAAATGCAGCCCTTACAGATACCAGTGTGGAAGTGGGACTGTATTACCATGGACTTTGTAACAAAGTTACCAAGGACCCCGAAAGGGCATGATGCTATATGGGTGATAGTTGACCGTCTCACCAAGTAGGCTCACTTTTTACCTATTAGGGAGAGCGACTCGTTGGAGAAGTTGGCCAGTTTGTATGTCAACGAGATAGTGATGAGGCATGGGGTGTCGTCGTCCATTGTCTCCGACCGTGATAGTCGTTTCACGTCGTCATTTTGGAGGAGTCTGCAAAGGGAGTTAGGCACGCGGCTCTGTTTGAGTACCGCCTACCACCCCCAGACGGATGGACAAAGTGAGAGGACTATCCAGACCTTGGAGGATATGTTGTGTGCGTGTGTGATAGATTTCAAGGGTTCGTGGGAATCCCACCTACCGTTGACCGAGTTCTCGTATAACAACAGCTATCACGCCAGTCTTCAAGCGGCTCCGTTTGAAGCGTTGTATGGGCGTAAGTGTAGGACGCCGTTATGTTGGAATGAAGTGGGAGAGAAGCAGTTGGCAGAACCGGAAATCGTGCAATTAACTGCCGATAAGATCAGTGTAATCAGGGAAAGATTGAAGGTGGCTCAGGATCGTCAAAGAGCGTACGCGAATAAAAGAAGAAAACCAATTGAGTTCAGGGAAGGGGATAAAGTGATGCTCAAGGTATCTCCGTGGAAGGGAGTTGTCCGATTTGGAAAAAGGGGGAAGCTAAAGCCGAGGTATGTTGGACCTTTCGCCATCACCAAGCGTGTGGGGGAGGTGGCTTACATGTTGGAGTTGTCGGAAGAGTTAAGCAGAATTCACCCGACGTTTCATGTGTCAAACCTGAAGAAGTGTTTGGCTGAGTCGGATGTGGCTATCCCGCTAGGATATATCAGTGTCGACGAGAAATTGAGGTACGAAGAGGAACCAATAGAGATTGTGGACAGTAAGGATCGGAAAACAAGGAATAGGAAGGTCAGACTGGTTAAAGTCCAGTGGAGATATCACAAGGGACGAGAGGCGACGTGGGAAGTGGAATCTGATATGATGTCCAAGTACCCTCATCTTTTCAAGAATGGAATTCCGGGGACGGAATTCTTTTGAGGAGAGAGTGTTGTAGTAACCGTGTCCAAATTTGGAAGAGTTTTAAAGTCTTGTGCAAGCATTTTAATTATGGAAGTTGAGGGGCCATTTGTTAAAATTGGGATAGGGTATAAATGGGCACAAAACCCTAGGAGAGACATTCTTCTCCTGAATTGTTCCTGTGGTTGGCGACTGTTGAAGGGAAAAAAAGAGAGGAAGGTTTTGGAGCTCCTAAGCATTTTGGAGAAGAAGGGAGTCATCAAACATGGAAATCAAAGGAAAGGGGTGTGTTGGGGATTCGTTTCCAGCAAAGAATCAATCAGGTAATTTCCTTTCTCTACCTTTCAGCTGGGGATTTGTTGTTAAAGATTGAATATCTATGTGGGTTTTGTTAAAGTTGGGTTTGAAGCTTAATGGGAAGAAATTGGGTATTTTACTGTGTTAGTACTGTTAAGATTTCAGTAATTGTTGAGTTTAGTGACCTTGGGGTGGTTGCTAATCGTTATCTGTGAGATCTCGGTCATATCCGTGATTTCTCGGCCCATATAAGGATCAGATGGGCGTCCGGATTGTTTCCTGGACGTCCGAACACTTCGATCAGTTGAAGGTTTCCGGGTAAGTATTCGATGATCGGGTGTGTGTCCGGATAGGGTGTTGTCCGGATAGGAGTGTTTTCCGGATGGGAGTGTTGTCCGGATGGGAGTGTTGTCCGGATTGGAGTGTTGTCCGGATAAGCTGTTGTCCGGATAGGAGTGTTGTCCGGATAGGGTGTTGACCGGGAAGTTTGTGTTGTCAGGTAAGTTGAGGTAATCAGCTTATGAGTTTATCCTTTCGCCCAGGTAGATCGTTTGGAAGTGCATATCAAAAGTAGGAAAGGAACGTAAGCGTACAGGTGAGTTTTTCTAACTAAAGCTGGATGGAACTTGTTCATTTACTCGTACATGCGTGTTTACTTAATGTATGTTGCATATAAATTACTTATGCATGGCATGATCCATATGGGGGGTGTGTCCCATACGATATGTGTAAAGTATATAGGGGGGTGTCCCATACGATATGTGTGATGCTTATGGGGGGTCCCATATGTTATGGTATGACGCTTATGGGGGGGGGGGGGGGTGTCCCATATGTCATATTGTGGTGCTTATGGGGGGTGTCTCCCATATGTTACTTGCCAAACTGTCTATTGATTTATGTTTCGCAACTCTTAAAAATGCTAATTTATGGTGTGGATGAATCTGAGGGTTCTCACTAGACCTTGTGGTCTAACCCTCGCTTCTTTTCAAAACTGAAACCCTTTTCAGGTAAGCAGATTAGGGGCAGCTCCTCTAGTGGAAAGGAGAAGGCATGAGAACGGGCGTGGTTGATACTAGTGGACCATCCTTTTACATTTCAGTATTTAGATACTCCCAGTTGTAATTAGGGTTATTCCGCGAACCCAAGTTTTAAATTTTTTATAGTATGAATCGTGGGCCATGTTTTGGCGATTTATTATATTCAAATGTCCTATTTTTGTCATGTTTTGGAGTGGGTTGTTACAAATCACCATAACAATTTAAAAACAAGTATGCTTACGTAACAATACATTCATAATAACAACAGCTAATTGAAATTATGAACATACTATACATAAGAATCCTCGTTACCATCATCACAGTTCTTAATTCACGTATTTCCGTCGACTCTAAGACTATCCCGTCTTAGTAATTCTACCCAATCTCACAAATCATAACTTAATCATCTCAGGTTAAGTCTAGGTATCTCACGATCATACCTAGTTCACTTAAACTACAGCTCTGATACCAAACTGAAACACCCAAAAGCCCACAACAATTTTAAACCTTAAAACTTTTCAGAATTTACCATAATTTCTTCCTTTCATTTATACATAAATGGAGAATTAATTATGAAGGTTCACATACACAACTGAACTATCAAAACAACCTACTAATCTAATCCTTAACACTAAGATCATATTATACGGGTTGTCTAGGCAATTCATCAAAACATCTTCGTATTAACTAACTTCTCCATTACATCACCAAAAGTAGGATTCCGCTACCACTCGTCACTCATCGCTTTGTAACCTTTCCCGAGCTAGTACCTGGTAAGAAATTTTAATTTGAAAAGATTAGGCTTACGCCTAGTGAGAACATCAAATTTTCAAATCAAAATCTTTATAAGCTTTGAAAATCAAAACTGTAAACAAAGCGTATAAGTTAACCTGTTCCCAACTTTCTTACCGTACACATAACATCTTTTGATGACGGGAATCATACCCGATTCCATGAGTATGACAAACACTAAGTAAGTCATAGTCTCATGTTCCAGAGCGCCACTACGAATCTCCACGGATTCTAGATCACATCTCATGTCCAAGAAATAGCAATTATACCTTGCCTATTTCTCATCTCTCAATATGAAACGGAAATAGCAATTATACCTTGCCTATTTCACCGTTTCTCATCACGATACGAAAGGGAATAATAATTATACCTTGTTTATTCCTCAATTCCAATACAAACGAGAATAGCAGTTATACCTTGCCTATTCCACGTTATCAAATAGTGCTAGTGCCTATGGATCCATTACACTTACTAGCATATGTTCGTACCGTTAAAATCGCAATATGTTTCGTTTTCATAAAAATCTTTGAGCAGTACAACATTTCACAGAAAATATACAGGTAAACTTGTTCAGCAAAATATTCCGGAACCAAGTCCTGCAAACAGTCCGGAATCTTGTCCGGAAACCATATCCGGAAACACCCGGAAATCAAAGTAATCCGGTACAATCCGGAAAAGTATCCGGACTCAAAGTCCGGAACCATCCGGAAAACATATCCGGTATTCTATCCGGAAAACCATCCGGAATCTTGTACATTCCGGTATCCGGTACATTCCGGACAACCATCCGGAATCCGGAACCATTCCGGTAAACTATCCGGAATCCGGGACTGTCCGGGAAATTCATCTTCTGGACTTTTCAATTTTACCCAGTTCAATTATTTTCCATCCAGTACTTCAAAAATTCGATTTGTATCTATGTCATACAGATGTCAATAAACTTATTTATCCATTTCAATCCACATATAGGTTTCTTTTAGCAAAAATAAGCAGATTAACTCACCTGTATGTGAAGTCCGAAATTGATACAAATTATCTCAAACTTCCAATCTTTTCTTGCTGCTGAAACGATATCCCAATTACAGATAGAACATAACTATCAATTTGAAAAAGGATTCATCAAACAAATTATGAAACCCTTACCAATTGAACTCAGTTTCCTCTTTCTTTCTCTGCTTGATAGAAACCGACTCACTCTGATGATAATTTGAGATATTTCTCAAATTAAACCGACTTCTAATATATATATATATATATATATATATATATATATATATATATATATAGAACTATTACCATTTGGCAAAAGTAACCCACAAGGTTTACAATTTCACGAATCACCTAAACTTTGGTCAATTACTCTTTGACCCTTCAATCATAAAATCATAACACAATGTTTAAAATAATATCTTCCATTCTTTTAAACATTCTCCCAAAATAAAAGTATACTAATTATGGAAAATTTTGAGGTGTTACAAAATCAAGATAGACTAATTTAAAAATCATATAAGCTCCCCCTCAAAATCTGCATAGAAATCTTAATTGAACATAACCAGTAGACGTAACAATCAAAGTCTAAAACAATGAAGTACGAGTTCTAAACTGATGTGTTTAGAAGTCAAACATTCAGTTAAACACGGGTTCTGAACTGAATTATTCAGAAGCCGTAATCTCTTTGAAATCCGGGTTCTAAACTGATGTGTTTTGAAACCATTGTTGCGTATGCTCCCCTACAAAGAAGCATGCAGAAAGATTTATCAATAAGCACAGGTATAACAAAAGTGTAGAATCTCTCCCCCTAAAATTATGCAAATAGTTCAGGATATGAAAATTGAAAGCACGGGTACTCCTCTTCAAAGATCTGCACAACTTCTCTTCTGTTTTCTAGTCATGTGTTTGGTATAGTTTTCACAATCAGCACCACACATGATAAACCTGCAAAACAGATTAAGTAGATTTTGGTACCCAACGCAACTTAGGTCGTGGCTTGTTATGTGCAGTTCGATTTGAAGAAATATTATAAGTACCATACTAGTACTGAACATTTTCTTTCTTGACAAAATTATGAGTTCCACAATAAGAACAACAAATTTTCTTTTGTTCTAACCTAATCAAATGCTTTGCAGAATAAACAGGATTAGGTTTAGCAAAAGACTTACCTTTAGGAGCATTGTTCTCCTTGTTCACCGCAGGTGGAGGAACACATGATTTTGGTGCATTTCTTTCAGGAGTGGATCTTTTTACCTTCCAAACCATCTTAACAGGCTTAAAGATAGGAGTATCTGAACTTGTAGCAGCATGGTTATAGAAAAGATTAGAAGGACACATCTGATCTTTTGAAGGATTGCTTGATTTTATAGACTTTGTAGAAGAAATATGTTCATGAACTGAACTAGAAACAGTCTTGAACGAACATTCCGAAGCAGTTGAATCATCATACATCGATTGAACAATAGTATCGGCACTAAATTGTTCAGATAATTCAACTTTGAAGTTAATTGCTTCTAGTTTCTGAACTTTGTCGGACAAAACATTAATTTCTCGAGAAATCAAATCAAACTTCTTCTGTAGATCAGATTTGATCTTCTGCTATTTCATAGCTTCCGTTGCTAAAGCAGACAACTTCCTCGTTAGCTTTGAGATTTCAGCCTGAAAGATGTTTCTCTCCTCTTCAAAATCTTTTTCCAAATATCTTCCTTTATCAGCAATTTCTTTGAAAAATTCCATGTTCTTCTTATTAAAGCTCTTCTTTTCTTTTTCAAAAACATTCTTCTTTTCACCAAACTCTTTTCTCTCTTTTTCCAACAAAAATTCCAATTCAGATATTTTCTTTGAAAGCTCAGCACTTTTTGCTTCAAAATATTTTCTTTCAACATTAAAATCCACTCTTTCCTTCTCAAACTTTTATTTTTCAAGAAATAAAACCTTTTCAAAATCAGAGTTTTGTTTTGAAAGTTTTATGAATTTCAGTTCAATACCTTTCTTTTCTTCAATTGTTTTCTTCGAAAAATCAGAAATTTTCTTTCCAAAGCTTGCCTTTTCATTTGCAAAAGATATTCTTTCTTTTTCAAAATTATTACGTTCATTTTCAAAATATTTTCTCTCTTTTGCATAAACTTGGTTTCTATTTTAATCTCATCTCTTGCTTTCTGAAAATCTGCCTTTTCTTTTGCAATCTCCATTTGCAACTTAGAAACTTCCTTAGCAGACTCAGAAGTCTTATGCTTTAACTCAACATTTTCAGTTTCCAGAGCTTTTGCTTTTTCCTCGGTCTCTTTTATGTCATCTCTTTCCCTTTTCATCACTTGTTCAAAATCAGATATCCTCTTTGTCAGCTCGACATTCTTTTCTTTTAAAGAAATCATCAGACTTGCTTTAGATTCACAATCACACTTCTTCACATCAGCTTGTGTTTTCAGCTCAACAAGTTTTGTTCTATAATAGCCAATATCTTTATGTTTTTCTGCATTTTCAGCCCTATATTTAAATTTTTCACTCTGAAGTGTGCTAGCACTCATTTTTGCCTTTTCAAGTTCTTGTTCTAAATGCGTTATCTTCATATCATTACTCCACCAACTTGGATATTTTGACATTGTTACCTGAAATGTTAAAATGAAAGATCGTTAACAAATACTTTGTGAGAAGTAGAATTTATGCGCTTGAACGATCATAGAAAATCGATTAAAGTCAGAAAATTTTTCAAAAATAAAATCTGAAAAACAAATTGTAAATTTGTCTTCCAGAAATTAATTCCGAAAAATTAATGCGGAGAACTGGACTTTTAATCGACAAACCTGCAAAACACAAGAAAAATATATCAGTTATGATTAAATGCAGGCAAAAATTGATAAAATCGACAAAAATTGAAAAATAATGAAGAATATGGACTAAAAATGACAAATTGCGAAACTAAAACGAAAAACAAGGACTAAAAGTGTAAAATACTAAAACTTGACAAAAACAAGGACTAAAATTGACAAAATCTAAAAAATTAAAACTAAAGGGACTGAAAATGAAAAATCCTAAAACTTAACAACTCTAGGGACTGAAATTGACACAAACAGAAAGATTAACTACAGGGACCGAAATTGTAAAACCTCAAACTATCTAACTGACTTAACCTAGAAATCTAACGGAAGGACTAAAATTGTAAGAAATTTAACAGAAAATCTAACGGAGATGTTAACTAAACCAACTAACTGACCCTTAACAGAAATAGGACTAAAATGTTACAAAATTAACTAAACTAACTAACAGATTCTAACGAAGTTGAACCAAAATTGTAAAGATTTTAACGGAGACTGAACGGACTTCCGTTAAATCACTGTTCACTATCACTTTCATCGCAACTGCAGAAATTTCAGCTTTGATTTTCTTCACTTTTTCACGTCAAAACTGATTCTTTCGGTTTGTTTACGATTTTAGATCACAAAGCAACGATTTCCTCGTGAATTCAGGAGTTCATGCAACAAATATCGTTTTACTCGTCGCTCAAAACGTTTCTCCGGCAAGAAACTCAAATATTCCGGCGAGATGGTTATTGTGCGATAACTTTGATTGCACCTACGGTTTTATCGTGTCTTTATCGCACATAAAACGTGCAAGGAAAATGAACGTGCGACAAAACTTCACGTGCGATAAATTTGATCAGATTCATGCGATAACGCACGACAACTTTGAACTCCGGTGAAACTCGGTTTTCCGGCGATAACTTTCAGCTCACTTATCTCCTTGATTTCTCGATGGTTTTCAGATCTAAAAGATGCTAAACCGTTCAGAAATTCACCACGAACATATCTGTGATAACCAATATGATCAAACCGCAACCAAACTGGAAGATCGATCAAAGAATTCACGATGAACACCGTCGAACCAGATCTGCTCCAAAATCCAATATATATTACTGAAAATCTGATTCTGGAGGCTGTAAACTGATCAAAATCAACCGAAGAAATGATCTGTGAAGTCAGAAACAATTAATCACACTTAATCTTCAATATCGATCATCATCTTCGTGATAAACTCCGATGAAGAAGCTGTAAACTTTCAGACTTTTCAAACTCACTGAATTGATGCTTAAATTCGAATCTGAAAGTAGCAATATGTTAGAAAAACATAAACAAATCGATCTGTAAACAGGAATCAATCAAAAACACCAACAAGTTTCAAATCCTTGAAAATTTTCAATGAAAATCTCAAAACTCCAAATTTCTTCAATTTCTTCAAAAATTGATGAAAAATATATGAATTGAAGCTCAAATTCTTCTGCTAGGCTCTGATACCATTTGAGAGTTTCAGATAACAATGATTTAGCACAATGATCTTCAATAGATTGAGAGAGAATGATACAAGATATGATTGAGATGTAGTTTCTCTCTCTAGAGGGTCATCTCTCTAATCACACACTCACCCTTACGTATGCAACTCTCTAATGACCCCTCTCACAAAACCCTTACACCTCACTATTTATACCTTTGACTTTACCCTTAGTTACATTGACTTTGACCTCATATACAAGACTTTGACTATTGTTGACTATTACAATTACTCTCTAAATCTTGAATACATTTTGGTACTAACAGAGGCCTTAAGACCATGGTACGTAGTAAGCAAAGAAGTGACAATCATGTTGTAACACCCTCAAATTTGGAACGAGCAACTAATTTAAAATTCAATAAAATACCCAAAATAAATAAATCATCTCTACAATTCATTCATTAAAATACCTCGGAATTTAAAGCATTATAATTTCCCCAATAAAATAACTTAAACGGGTGTTACTTAACACAACACAAGTTGCTAAATCCAAATACGTGCGGAATACTTCACTAAACAAGTCACCTCTCGTGCACTCTACTAGCACTCGTCACTTCACAATGTAGCTAGAGCTACCCCAACCTGAGCCTGTTGCACATGCCGACAAATAAAAGGGTTAGGCTTACGCCTAGTGAGTTCAAGCATTTTATCATGACTATATAAAATCATAAATCGGGAGATAGTAGTTTTAGTCATGATTTGAATAAATATTTAAACGAGATTTTGCGACAAAGATTATCATGAGCAAATCATTTGATAAATCGACAGCTACAACTTACACAAATGATTTTCTAAAAGGGTTTATATAAAAGACATCGACAACCCATTTTCCAAACGCATACAGTTTCTGAGAGGAAAGCTTCCAATGAAAATCGTTTCTCTGTAAAGGACTCAAATCCAAAACTCACATTAAGAGTAAATTAACAATAATTTCTCAAATAATCGCCACTGCGAATAAAACTCTAGCAGTTAAAGCATCCAATAAGAATGTACGTAAATCTGTCCATCAATCATGGGAAACAATCCATATGCATGTAATATAACCTCAACAATGTAAATAGATAAAATACACGAAATCAACACCCTTCGGTGACGGGGGAGACCCGATTTCATTGAATGTGGCAAACACATAAATTAAACCACGATTAAATAAATGTAGGTAAGCTTCTTGGATGGGGAAAACGGATGACATCAACCATACTAGGTCTTTAGTCAATCCTTGGCATCAATCATACTAGATCTTTAGCCCATCTTAGACATCAACCATACTAGGTCTTTAGTCCGTCTTCGGCATCAACCATACTAGGTCTTTAGTCCGTCTTCGGCATCAACCATACTAGGTCTTTAGCCCCTCTTAGACATCAACCATACTAGGTCTTTAGTCCAAGCCCTCAAGTTCAACCATACTAGGTCTTTACCTTGGAAAAACCCACCATCCAAAACAAGCTTACTTAACTTAAAATTCATACATGACCTCAAAAGAATAACTAATGCATTCAAATCATGTAAACTCCAAATATAATGCAATTCATGCAATGCAACCCCAAGCCCATGTCGAGTTTATTAAAACCGGGCAAATGCCATCAAGACTCAATCGAGTCCAAAACCAAGCCCTCTGCTCAAAATCTAATGATCATTTATCAACATCAAATCATGCAAATGAAATGCAAATTAAGAATATAACACATCCTAGACTCCACCCCGAGCATGTAAATGTCAACAACGTGCAATAATATGCAACACGGTGCAATAAAAGCAACCCGTAAATAAGACTACACATCGAGCCATTTAAACCGGACAAATATCCCAAGACTATCTCAAAGTCAAAACTGAGCAAAGTGCTCCAAACTTGCTAGACCCATAACGTCGGTCATTATCGTATAAACGCGTTTAAACATTGTTTAAGAAAACACGTATCCCAAAATCTCATTAACCCCCAAACTCAACACTGGTTAAACAAAAGGGTTTTCCTAAAGGACACACACCCTTAATATTCTCAAAATGACTCATAACGCTGAAAGTGCATTTTACCAAATGGTTTATTAAAATCATTTACACTAACATGATTAGACCATCAAATAAACCTCATTTTGAGCAATTAATCTTTTAAAGACAATTTTGACTTCTAACCATCCAAATATCCAAAAGCCCCAAATATGGGTGTTTTACACATTTATGATGATAAACACTTCAAATAGAGTTAAACCATTCAAATAACTCAACCACATATATTTTCAAGTAAAACACGCAAATATTTGGAAAATACTCATTTTGGCATGTACAAAGTTTTCGCAAAGTAACTTGAACTCACCTTAGCTAGATTTAGCTAAATCTAGGGTTTCTCCAACGTATGCTCCTTTGATGAAGTTTACATCTTCAAACCAAATCTTACAAAAACCTAGATCCACAAATTCCAACCATAAATAATCATCCCCTAACCATAACACATCAAAACCCCCAAAGCATTTTCATCCAAAAACCCCAACTTATACCAAACCCTAGTTTTTCATTAAGTTAAGAAGGTAACGATTTCTCAACCAATCACCACCAAAATCGACCCACAACATCACAAGAGGGAAAGAATATGAAATCAACAACAATGATAAATATTGGATAGGGAGAAATTACCTTAACCATATACATCTTCCAAAACCAACTCCTAATCTCCACAAAAGCTCCAAGCTCTCAAATATGTTCATCAATGGTGGAAGAGGGTTTGATTTGGTGAAGAAATGAGGAAGGAGAGAGGAGGGGATGGTGTTTTCTTGAGAGAAATCGGTTGGGAGAGTGAGGGAGATGAAGAGAGTCGAGAGTGAGAATGAAATGAGAAGATAAATAGGTTAAAATGGTTTTAATCACTTTCAGCCCCCGACCGCAACATTGACACCGCGACGTTGACCTGGTCATTGTCGCGACCCGCGTACCACTTTCTGTTTGATTTGCTCAGATCGACCCCTCATCGCGACAATGCCACCGCGACATTGACATGGTCATTGTCGCTGGTCATAGTCGCGATTCGCGTACCAAGCTTCGAAACTCGACTTTTCAATGCTAAAACTCCCGACACGCTTAGAGACTTTACGTAATGTCTTCCAAACATAAATCCCACCCTTTTCAAGATGCAAAACATTTGGGGTGATATTTACTTACCGAAATTACGGGTGTTACACATGTTGTGGGAGAAAACCAAAATATCGTAGTTTGTAAAATTCATAATGAATGGATTTTTTAACAAAATAATACGTACAATATATTTCTGGAACAATTGAGATTTGTAAAACAAGTCTTTTTAGCATAGGTATTTTGGTCCTAACTAGGTCAAAATCGGGAGTTCTTCTGGTCGGATATTAGAACAACTTAACACACCAATTTATAAAATTTGTATAAAATCGAAAGCGATTCTTGATTCTATGGAATGATCAGAAGACACTTATCTTTATTTTTTGTTTAGATTTTATATTCAGAAACATCTTGGAGGTAATAGAAATATTTGAGTTTTGTAACATGTTTAGTGCTGAAATATTTATGCTCCACTTTAATCAATGTGAAGGTTCGTACTTCATAGCAAGCACACATAAATAAATCATAGCTTAGTCACTCGGCATTTCAGGTGATTAATGGTGAGGATATATTTTAGTCCCATTTAAACAAGCAACAATTCAATTAATCATGGTTCTC
Organism: Saussurea involucrata; assembly: GCA_033807775.1. Classification (NCBI taxonomy): domain Eukaryota; kingdom Viridiplantae; phylum Streptophyta; class Magnoliopsida; order Asterales; family Asteraceae; genus Saussurea; species Saussurea involucrata. The sequence continues at coordinate 62,951,654 of CM066322.1, read as the reverse complement.
TCTCTAGAACACACACACTACACCATTGACCTACATTGAATAATGATCTCTTAACCCTAATTACACACACTAATCATATATATACTCACTTGTTAGTCACTTAAGCCCAAACCCATATTACAATAACCCAAGCCCACATTACAATTATAACCCTTTACAAAACTATCATATAATTAGGACATTTTGTGTCATAACATTCTCCCCCTATTGTTTTGTAAAGGAATCACCCTTCTCGAAAGATCTTCAAATCTTCAGTTCCTCTCCCCCTTGATTTCTTTAGAAAACCATAGCGATGCAATTCTTCAAATGTAGTCTAGCTCCCCCTTGAAAATAGCTCTTACTCTTTATATTTCAACCTTGAAAAACCGGATTCGATGTGTGCCATAACCTCGACCGAGTGCACGAAAAACATCTTTAAAGTGTTGAAACTCTAGCTTATACCGATAAGCCCACAAGAAAGATAACGGGCGAGTTGTTGCGTGACAAACCAAAGTGCAATCTCAGTTTATAACACCAAATCCGTCGATAAACCGCGAGTTGAATAGGAATTCGGCTTAAGAGCTTGGTTCGGATTTGCTCAAAGGAGGAAACATAATGAAGCACACGCTACAAGGTAGGGGTTAGAAGAACCAAACAAGTAACATTGTTCAGCAACTGTAGAGAAATGATCATCTCCAAAATACTTTAGAACACTGAATGATGAAAATCCAGAACTTCAATCTTCAAGAAATGGTTGAATGATTATGAGCACTCAAGAGTCTGAATCACAACCAAATCACCAGAACAATGATTGCAAGCACTCACAATTCTGATTGATTAGGTCAGAAGAATGATTAAGAGCATTCAAAGGTCTAGCATCGTCAACAAAACTCTAGAATAGTGATTGTAAATGCTCAAACGTCTAATCTAATCCAATCTAATTGTTCATTGATCCCAACTTTTCTTCAGTTTGAGCTTCCAACCGACGTATTGCGGATTCGTGCTGGCTAATTTGGTTTTCCAAGTTCTCAAGGCTTGCTCTTGTTTCCTGTTGAAATGTTAATGTACTAAGAGCTAGTGACTTAACAATATCTTCAAGAGACATACCTGAGTCCTTGGAATAGCTTTGTGTCGTCGGTGGTGTTGATTCATAGCTAGGATAAGAAGAGTCGTACCGGTCATAGTCATACTCGTTTAAGTATGGATGGGATTGCCATCGTTGAGTGTAGGTGTTGGAGTATGGCTCGTACGGACCTTGATAATGGCTTGAAAATCCTCCATAAGAGTAGGCTTCCTCGGTGTGATATTGTGATGTGGGGTACCGATTGGTCGGATAAGCATTGTTAGTGTATGCCCCACTTCTCCTCACCTGTTGTGGCTCTTTAACCAACTGTATCACAAGAGATGTTAGATCTGAAATTTGATTTTCAAGGGAAGAGATATTTACCTCGTTCGATTCTCGCGTGTTGCTGGTATATCGTGACCCATAATGGTATGGATAACCCGCCATGAAAGATGCAAAAACACTTTAAAACTATTGGCGTTAGGTACACGATTAACTCAAATAAACAATACAATTATAAACAAAATAAAATAAAAGTGCAAAAGCTAAATAATGATCGCCGAAACCAATCCCCGGCAACGGCGTCAAAAATTTGACGGGCGTCTAGACCGTCAAATAATAAGTAGTTTTTCTAACTATCCCAAAATACAATATAAATTGTAATAGTGGTAAGTCAGGTCGAATCCACAGGGATTGGCCGTGACAATTATTTTACTCCTACACGTTTCGTAAAAGGGGGGGTTGAGGATCCAGTCTATGGGATCCACTTCCGGGCCGTTCGGGTCAGTCCAAAGGGCTGGCCGGGTCGCCGGGGATTAGTCGGGTGACACCCTTAAGTGGGAGCCCGGATACCTCGGGAAAGTGTGCGTGTGTGCTGCCTTTCAAAAAAAACTAAAAATGCGACTAAAATTAATTATAAACAATGAAATGAAAACCAACATTAGTTTGTTTTCGATTAAGATGATGACACCTATCATTGATTCCAAAGACGTAAACATAGAGAACGAACCTAAGTTGATTACAGTCGTTAACAAGCTCTAACGACCTATATTTTTCCTTAACTTACACCGGTTAAAATAAGTTTTTCAACCGGATCTTAATCATAAATAAGAAATTAAATAAGCTCTTGATTTCTTTAGAAGTGATTAGCTTTATCGAACTAGAAAAATACCAACTCAAGGCAATAAGCTCATAAGCTCGGCTTATTATAACCTAGATTGCAAGATTTCAAGAACTCAAATTGAAAACTTTATTAAATTCAAAGAGTTCCATTGTTACTCCGTCAAAACCAAAAGACAATTACGTATCTAATATTTTGACTAACAATTTTTCATAAGAGATTCAACTAATTGATCAAGTTAATTGAAAACCCAAACGAAATTGACATTGAAATTAGAAATCAAGCAAATAGATTTGTCCCAAATGATTACAATAGAATCTCAAAGTGCAACCATCAAAATCTAATCAAACTAGTGTTGGAATGAAAACTAGGGTTACAACTAAAAAGAAATTACCAAAAGATTAAATGAAATCGATAAGAGAAATGCTCCAATTTGGTCTCCTTCTTGCTCTCTTCTTCCCCAAATTAATTTCTGAAAATTCCTCGTTCCAAAATGGCAGTTTTTAACAATTTCTTAAAGGAGAAAATCGAAGGGAACTGCTCCAAAACGAGAGATGTGCGCGCGGCTTGTGGCGCGGCTTCACCCTGCGATGAAGGCCACGCATGTTCCTTTCTGTTGTGCAACCATCTTTTGTCGGGGCTGCACAGATGGATTGTTTGTTAAATTGGGCCTCCTTTAATTCTTTTCTTTTTGCTTCTATTCACATGGGCCGCCAAAAAACAAGAAATCCAACAAGAATACATAATTGTTTTCTCTTGTCTCACGTGTTGCCCAAAACAGGACCCACCACAAAGCATTTAAAACACTTTTACAATTAAGCTTATTCTGTTATATATATATATATATATATATATATTTCACTTTAACTTAAACTTCTATCAAAAAACAAGAAATCCAACAAGGATACAAGAATTTAAATAACCATAAAAAACATTGTCCCAAAGCTCACCAGCCACTTGTAGTTCTTGATGACAGACGAAGATGCAGGCTGGTTCCTTAAACTCAATGCAGCAAATTGCTTAGACAAGAACCAACTTGTATCTGTCTCTGAGTTTATCGGCCAGGTCATTGGAAGCGTCAGATTCCTGTTTGTATTTCAAAATAATTAATTAACTTTTTTTTGGAAAGGTGTCCTAAACTAATCGCATGGCAAATTATGACTATAAGACATTAAACCTCAGTGGCCACAGTTGTTGTGTACGCCTGAATTCGAACCACATCCCCAGGGCTCTAGCCAGTACGCCACAACCCTTGTGGTTTAATTTAATTAAGTTTGCCAAAAGGTTATCTGTATAAAACCAACCATAACACACGTGATCAAAGATTAGTCTGCATATAGCTAGAAAAAGGATTGCAAGTCCAACGTACCCATCAACACATTTTTCTTTGCAGCGGCTCATCATAGTCTCAGTATAATTCCCATATACCTTTTGCATCAATAATTTAGCCAGCTCTCCAATCTTAGCAGCAGGCAAAATATCCCAGATCTTTAGCACCTGGATGTAAACAGAATTTTCTACTACAATGTCTACAGCCCAAATCAATCTCATGTTTTTTGTAACATTATACTTCACCAAAAGTGGACATGTTCCTTCTGTGTTGACCTTTGTGTTTCCATCCTTGTGTGGAAGCCGCCAGCCACTCAAAAGCTTAACCAAAAGGAAAGCAACTTCCTTACAAATTTCAGAGTTGAAAAATCTTCCAATTCTGTCCAAGAACTTGTCACTAAACTTTACCTACCACAAGCAAAACAAAAGTCTTCCTTTACAATGAGTAATTTACTTAGTGTAGATCAAACCATTAGATAAAGTTCATTCATGAGAAGGATAGTATCAAGCATATACCTGCCATTTAGCGTCGGAAAAAAGTAATGAATCCATATTGAATATGCTATCATATTGGCGAAGCTCAATCAAAGCACCCAAAACAGCTTGAGCCAAGTTTTTGTCTTCGCTAGCATTGAAAAAACAGCCACGGTCCTTTGCATCAACAACTAAGTTCTTCCAAATAGATCCACTATTAATCAAAGTTGATTCATTGCCCAAAATCAACAAACTGTATCTGTATAAAAACCAAATGGGATAAATGAAAATATCATGAAATTAACAAAGAAAGAAAAAACAAGACAAGCCAGAGTAACTAATTAGCAAGCATGTTACCTGGCTCGGGTCAGTGCCACATTTGTTCTTTGATGATTTGAAAGAAAACCAACAGATCCATTCCCATTACATCTCACTGTAGATATGATAATTACATCCTCCTCACTCCCTTGAAAGCCGTCAACAGATCGGACATTGACAGTAAACAAATTTTCAGAACCCTTGTACTTATTGCCAAGTTTTTCCTGTATTGCAGTTACCTGAGCCTTGTATGGTGATATGCAACCCACACTCACTCGTCGTTTTCTTGCAACAGATTCTGTATATGTAACGACAACATTAATAATTACTGTATATTGATCAACTGAAAGAGAGAGAGAGAGAGAGAGAGAGACCTTTAAAGAGACTTGCAATTATTTCAGCTGCAATAGCCACCTCCATTGGATTTTTTCTACTCTGACTCCTATCAAATTCCTCCTTGCCAGAAGTTACGTTTAAAAAAGAATACGAACCATACATACTTCCTTGAAGAAAATGCTTCTCATACGCAATGCTCATGACATTCCCACCATCCAAGACTTTTTTGTCATAAAACTCGCTATTTGGGAACTGGCTTATAGATGGATGCATCCTGTATTGAACATTAAGAAGGTGCTTCTTATGGCCTAATGATGCAAGTCTCTGAAATAAACTTCTTCCAAATTCAGCCTCCTCGCTAATCTATATATCAACACAGTGCAACAAGTACATGGTTATTAACTATGAAGAATACTAACACAGATAAATAGAAGAGAGATACAGCACTATAAAAAGTTCAAAACCTTGCTTTGAACCATAGCAGGGAGTTGTTTTTCATCCCCAACAAGAATAGCATGGCGAAGACCTCTAAGCTGCAAGGGTATGAGAGATTCACATTCCTTTAGCTGAGCAGCTTCATCAATCACAAGAAATTCCAAGGGTCTACTTTCTTTTGTATGCAGATTGATGGAGCTTGATGAAGTGCAAAATATCAAACATGCATTTTCCAAACAAAATCTTTTATATAAGCCGTCCTTAATGTTTGGAAAGCGCAATTCTTTTTTAAGGTATTTGAGTGATTTAAGAATTGACATCCGGCAAGCATGTAAATTACTCGTTCTTCCAGTCCTAGAACCATCTATTCCATTCATGGCTTTTCTTAACTCTACATTCGCATCAGTAATTTGCTTCAGTAATTGTCCAAATAGTTTAAGAGAACCAACAAGTCCAATCATTCGCTCAACTGCACCAAACGAAATGAAACAAGTCGGCATATGTGTGTACAAGTTCTCAATACAAGATACAAGACGATTTTCTAGAAAGCCAAACCCCTTTGTCACAAACTGCTCGTAAGTCATAAGATTTTCTTCAGATTTTGTTTCATCCGTTTTTTGCTTAGATGAATGCTCATTTGCAACCTTAGCTGGGATCTCACCATTTCTCAGTCTCTTTTCACCTTTCAATGTACTTTCAATGACAGTCTTCCAATTCTTCTTTTTCATTGCTTCCTTTAACTGTGACGAGTGAGCCGAATCCTCTTCTTTCTCATCTTTATCAACTCCCTCTCCATCGCCATTTAGATTTTCCTTCCTGTACAGCAGATACTGAACCTCAGGATCCTCTAGAAAACGAATCATCCAATCACTGATACCTGTCCACCCTGAAAATGGAGCTAAGCAATCAGCAAGAATTTCAACACGGTCATTTAAGAATATATCTTGAAGGTCTTCACAATCATCAATCTTCATTCTGTCTCTATTTCCAAACAAAACTACATCTCCTAGGCCATAAACATTATATGGCAAAGAGTCCCTCAGTAAGCTCATAACCCGTTTGGTAACTCCTAGAACTGCAATATTAGTAGGAGCACAAGTGAGAGTTCTGCATTTCATCCTCAGCAACATACATAATAATGAACCAACTGTTTTAGTCTTTCCAGTGCCTGGAGGACCCCATATTAACTTTATCGTATTCTGGTGACGACATTTTCTCACAGCAAGGCAGCTCAAAACAGCAGCTTCTTGCGAACTATCAAGCTGGAAGGACTTGAAAGCTTCCCTCATCTTCAATGAAGTCAAGTCTGTAGTTGTATCAGAACATTTGTCACATCTTTCTTCAACCTGTTAGAAATAGCAAGTGTTTAATTACAAGTTGTTTCCAAAAACAAAAAGCAAGATTTTGTATGAGAACATAAATATGGACGTGACTCTTACTAGAAAATTGACCCGCAGCACGTTTTTTATCATCTTCAATTTATCCCCTTGAATCTCCCAGTGAAGGGCTCGCCAAATACGAATATTTGTCATCAAATTTGTAAGATAAACAGCAAAATGTTTAACATCCTCCACACTTTTACTTCTTGAATCTTTCTCAATTTCACCTTCAACCTCTTGCTGATTGATTGGTTTCGATGATAAAACAAAAAGTTTATATTTTGATTTTTGGATCTCCACTCTTTCGACCAAGGCAATGATGTAAGACTTGTTCGGCCTCTTAAGATCATCAACAGATCTTGGCTTTACATCAGTCAATGCAATAAGATCTCCACCCCCAGGTACATAAAATCCTTCACGTCTAGTAAGCATGATGGTGTATAATAATAGTTTGGGAAGCTTAAAACCTTTAGACTTTTGCACTTCTCTAATCTCCGCAGTAAGGCAATGGTTGACTCCCAGTATCTTTGAAAGCAAGTCCGCATGTGTCTCCTCAATAAGAGGATAAACGAATGACTTAGTATATTCAGATGCAGATGAAAATGTCTGTGGAATCTCTGCTACCTGATAGATTAAAAGATAAACCAATGATATACAAATAATATATAAACACAGATTGTTAAGATCTAAAGAAGAGTTTTTCATGACTAATTGCTTTAGAATGCGATGAGAAATATCTTACTAACCTTGCCTTTGTAAAAATTTTTGTTAAGCACGTCACTAAGAGACCAAGAAAACACCACATCAACCAGTTGCTTACACTTGTTTTCTGGTTTCTCCATATTGTAATCCGTTGCCATTGAACAATAATATTGTTCAGTGATCCTTGTTTGTTTCCCTTAAGAAACCAATTTCAAAGTTTATGAGCTTGCTTGCTTGCTTGCCTGTAAAGTAATGATCATCAGAATTGCAGGAAGATGCAAGATTCTAGTACAGAAACCAGAAGAAACCAGGAATAGTAGTCCACAATGGAGAAGGTACGTAAAATTGTAGGTAATGGAAAGGCGTCGCTTTCTTTCCTTAATAGAAACGGAACCTTACATGAAGGGGCCCTTGTCACAGTTTCCATGAAAACGTTACAGTTTCCTGCTTTCCCAGAATTTCCCAGAAATTTCCGTAACTTTCTAAAGAATGGAGTGTTGAAAAGATATGTACCATAATGTGATATATATTCCTTTTATTTAGATTGTATATTTCCTAGTTAATTATAGTGATCATCTCTAATCACCAATCTTAGCCTAATTTGTAACCAATGTAATATTATATAGGGAAATTAATTAAAATACCCAAACATTGAAAGTGACTTATCAAAATACCCAAAAAAATTATTTTCTTACCAAAATACCCAATTTTTCTGCGATAAGGTTCCATGATCGCGGGCAAGGACTGAAAGTGTAAATTTTTGCAAGATTATTTACACTTTCAGTCCCCATTTTTGAAAAAAATACACTTTCAGTCAAAGTCAAAGTGTAAATTTTTGCAAGATTATATATTTAACAAGCAGTGTATTTTTTTCAATAATGGTCACCAAGTCCAAGTCAAAGTCAACAGCAACTATTGATAAGGACATTGTTTGAAAAAATTAATAATCTATACTACTTTATATAACGGTTATTTTCAAGAATCAATTTTTCAAGATTACAAATTTTGTTACATAATGTACAGCTTTAAAAGCAGATCTTGAAATCCCTCTCTCCCCTCTCTCCCACGTTCTCTTAAAAATCAAACATTTTTCAATTTCTAAGTTACATTTTATACTCTTAGAATTAGTTATCCAATTTACTTTTAATCCTTTACTTTTTCATTTTTTATTTTACACCCTTGTCATATTAACATAAATAATCGTATATGAACAAAAATGCATTAAAAATACATTTCTTTTTTACAAATTATACCATTGTAATCGTCTCGTCAATACTTTCGAAATGAGACCAATATTGAATATTTTTGGATTTAATCATATTATTAAATATCATGAACATGTACGAATTAATTTGTTTTATATCTCTTACATTATTTATTTTCATTTTAATCTCTTATAATATTAAAAATACATAATCATAGTTTAACTAAAACATATTAATAAATGCACTTTTTTACAAATTATATTATTACAATATTCTCATCAATAATTTCAAATTAAGTTTATTATTGAATATTTTTTTAACTTAATAATATTGTGAAATATCATAAATATGTATCAAGATTTTTCAAGAATGACGTACCGAATTTTTTTTAAACTTGTACATTTTACGCTCTTATCTATGTTTATCTATTATATTCCTTTAAAAATAATTTCATTTACGGTTATTCTTGAATTTTTAAAAAGTACAAATCTCAATAGATCGTGTACAAGTTTAAAAGCTTTAAAACCTCTCACGTTCAACATGATAATTAAAAATAAAATTATTTTTTATTTTTAAATTACACTTTATATCATTATAATTAGTTATTTAATTTACGTTATATCCATTTTTCTTTTATTTTTTATTTTTCATTTTACACCTTATCATATCAACATACATAATTTTACGCTTTAATTTCTTTCACAAATCCCAAAAGCACTTCCTTTTCTTTAATTTCTTTCACGAATCCCAAAAGCATTTCCTTTACTTTAATTTCTTTCACCACCATTAATTCCTTTGCATTGAAGAATTCTCTTTCTAGAAGTATAATAAAGTAGAGAAATTCTTTCTCCACCCCCTGCAACAATCGTGCACCCCCTTCCTCTCATAACTTTTTTTTTATTATTTTTAATTTCAAATTTACACTTTATACCCTTAAACTTTTTTATATAATTTACTTTATACTTTTTAGTTTTCTAATTTTCATTTTACACCTTCATTATATTAACAAATATAATCGTATATTAATTAAAATACGTTAAAAAATTACGTTTTAATTTTAACAAATTACACCATTATAATCGTCTCTTCGATACGTTCGAAATGAACCCAATATTGAATATTTTTGATTTAATTATATTATTATTTGTAATACGTTTACGTTATTTTTTGATATTGAATATTTTTTATTTAATTATATTATTATATGTCATACGTTTACGTTATTTTTTGATTTAATTATATTATTATTCATCGATATCTTCTTATTTTTTGAATTAATTATATTATTTCGAAATAAGGCAAATATTAACTAAAATACGTTAAAAAATATCAAACAAATTCCAACTCTGATTACTCATTTAAATCAATATATTCACGAGTACGAGTACGCTCTATATATTCTGTATACATATCTGTTGGGTCACCAAGGATTTGAAATTGACTCACCAATGTTTTCCCTAAAACTCCTACTTAGAATATTTTAGTTCAGTTCTTTGAATGACTTGTACAAGATAGCAAATGTTCGGTGAAGTCGAAGATCAACCGAAACCAAGCTTGAAGACTCTCTACTTGTGGAAAATAGAAGACTCTCGGCAACTTTCAAACAAGTCATCACCACCGAAATCCCTTGACATTTCGGTGGCCTTCTCTCCACCGAAGTTATAGGACATCTTCGGTGGCCTTCTCCCACCGATGACCCCTTCGGTGCTCCTCTCACCACCAAAATATACATGTAACTTCGGTGGCCCTCTCACCACCGAAATATACATGTAACTTCGGTGGTCCTCTCACCACCGAAATATACATGTAACTTCGGTGGTCCTCTCACCACCGAAATATACATGTAACTTCGGTGGTCCTCTCACCACCGAAGTATACTTGTAACTTCGGTGGTCCTCTCACCACCGAAACATACTCGTAATTTCGGTGGACTAGTTACCACCGAATCCTGCTTGCAACTTCGGTGGACTAGTCTTCTTTCCACCGAAGACTTGTCAAATCTCGGTGGAAACCACTTCGGTGCTAAAGGCTCAAGACAGAAGATCATTTATTATGGGACAATATCCTCCAGCAGAGAAAAGTGACAGTTTGTCTTTTTATCCACCTTCAGCTAAGGTCCCTATTATCTGCTCAAGCTACTCTGTCTGCACCTAGTGAAAAGTGACAAGGACTTCACAGTTCTCCTGAAGTCAACATTATCAGCATATGTGAAGATGACAAGTGTCCCAAGCATTTAATGCTTGGGCACTCCTTGGCACTATAAAAGGAGAAGTGCTCTTCATGCAATTCTCACGCTTTAAAAGAAATTCTCTCAGTGCAAGAAACCTTCTTTTAAGCCTTAAAACTCAATAGCTTTGCTCTTAGTGTTCTTAGTTGTTTTGTTGTATACTTTGTGTAAGATTGTTAGAATAGTTTATCTGTTCTTTTCCGCAACAATCTTAAGTTTTCTGTGTGTAATTCTTTTGAAAGTTTTTCAAATATAAGAATTAAAATTGTGAAATTTTTGTGTATTGTATTCAACCCCCCCTTCTACAATACTTGTTAAGCCATCTGGGACTAACAAGTGGTATCAGAGCAGAAAGTTTAATTCCATAAACTTGATCTGCGATGGCTGCCTCTTCTTCTTCTACTGTTGAAAACTCTTTTCAAAATAACTTCTCTGAAAACGGCTCTATTTCAAAACCTCCTAAGTTCAATCCCAACAACTTCTCTTTGTGGAAAAGCCGCATGATGCTATTCATGGAAGGAGTGGATACTAGATATCCAACCATTCTCAACGAGGGACCCATTATCCCCAGAGTTTGGGCTCGCTATGACACGCAGAGGCCAGGCAAAGAGGCCTTTGAAAAGGAAATCTCAAGTGATTCTGATGAGGAAAAATCCAGTGCTACTGGTCGGTATATTCTCAAAAATCCTAAAAAGTATACTGATGAGGAGAAACGTTTAGTTACTCTTGACTCCAAGGTAAGAGCTATTATTGCTCTCTCTCTTCCTGATGAGGTCTACCACTCTTTGGTGAACTTTGAAACTGCCAAAGAAATGTGGACCACTCTATGTGTTTTGTACGAAGGTACAGAGGAAGTCAAGAAATGCAAAAAGATTGGTCTTATCAGAAAGTATGAACTATTTTCTTTTGAAAAAGGAGAATCTCTTCCTAGTTTCTATAACCGCTTCAACTCTCTTTTAAATGATCTTAAGTTGTTGGGCAGAGTCTATGATAATGAGGAAGTCTTGTGCAAGTTCATGGATTGTCTCCCAGATTTTTGGGAAAATATATGTACTTGTATCAAAACTACCAAGGACCTTGAGTTCATGCCCTTAACCGTATTATATGGTACTCTCTTCAACTTTGAGCAAACCAAGCTTCAACGGAAATCTTTCATCAAGGAAATAAAGAGCTCCTCTATAGCTCTTGTTAGTGAAAGTTCCAAGAATTCTCAAAATCTTCCTAGAATCACCTATCCTTCATCTGACTCTGACAATGACAGCCAAACAAATGTAACCCACCAAACGGAAGCATATCTTAGTGATGCTGATGATGAAGGTGAGGATATCATGGTTGAACAGTTGTCGGATGAGATGGCAATGATGGCCGGCTCTAAACACAAGTTTCGTCCCTTCAACAAATCTCGAAGTCTTAGAAAAACTTCATCTTTCAAAACTTCTTCTGACAAGTCCAATGAGGAATGCTACAACTGTGGCAAGAAAGGACATTTTGCATCTGAGTGTAGAAGCAAGCGTATCTCCAAGTCCAAATTTACTTCTTCTGACAATCCCTCTTCAAAAAGGGAAAAATCCAAACACATGCCTTTCAAATCAACCTTTCCCAAAAAGGAGTCCCCATCATCCTTCGTAAATCATCAGGAGCGTGCCGAGAAATATAAGGCCAAGTACAAGAAAGAGAAGGAAAGGAGTGAGGGTCTAGAGAGAAAAGGGAAGGGTCTCATGGCAGAAACCCACGATTGGGACGACGAAGACACCTCCGACAGTGATTCTCAGAATAGATGCTTCGTGGCCATCTCAGAAGAAATGGAAGTTTCCGAAAGTGCCACTTCACCTATGGCTCTAGTGGCAACTGGGTGCTCCACAGCCTACGCTCAGGTACATCCCTTCAATAATATGTCTGATATTGAAAAGATCAATGCTTATGAATCTTTAACTCAAGATTTTTATTCTGTTAAAGACAGTAAGAATAGAAAATCTGTTCAAGTGAAAGAGCTCAAAGCTGAACTTGAAATTTGCATGTCTAAGCTTAAAAGGTTTGAGGAAATAAAAATTGAGCTTGAGGACTTGAAAACAATAAATCATGTGATCTCAAAAGAAAAGAACTCTCTCTTTAAGAAACTAAAAAGGGAACAAGAAGTCATCAAAAAATGGTCAAGCTCTTCCAAAAATCTTGAACAAATCTTTCAAAGTCAAATCTGTAGTTCAAACAAGTTCGGTCTAGGATTTGGAAAAACTGATGTTTGTGAGTCCACTTTTGCTCTTGTTCCCCCCACAAATGCTTGTAATGATCTCTCTGATTCCAGCTCTTGTGATTCCATCTCTTTGAACTCGTTAGATCTGTGTGAAGCCTTAAAGTATGGGATATCCTTAAAGGCCAAAGACTCCTCATTGCAAATTATTGAGAAGCAAGATTCAAATGACGTTTCCAAACCCATCCATGATCAGCTCAAATTTTCAGTAATGGATGAAGCCTCCTCCTCAAACTCTGCAAAAGCTAATCCTTCCAAAAGATCTAAACCCACCGATCTCATCTCCTTTGTGCCCACCGATCCCACAATCTATGACCCTCCAATTCCTCTTCATGAAGTGTTGAAATCTATTCACATAGATACCTACACCGAACCGAAGCCCTCAAAGATCCCCAAAAGAGAAACTCCTGTTCACTCAAAAAGGATTTCCTGTGTTGACAAAGGAAAATCGGTAGTCAACTGCATGGCAAGCTCTCATCCCAAAAGTTCTACCCCAAACATTCCCTCTTACAACACCTATGTACCTAGATCTGTGCTTTTAAGAAAATCAACTCCCAAAGATTTATCCAAAGGAATCCTTGGGTCCAAGCCCCCTGCTCTGTTCTCCTCTAACATGGTTATAAGAACAAATGATAAAAGCCAAAACATGAAAAATGCTAAAAAGGTTTTTATCTATAGAAAATGCTATAACTGTGGTGACACTTTTCATATGGCTAAGGATTGTCCCAAGGATAAGATTGATAGATCCAAGCTTAAGGAATCAAGCTCTTCTAACCCCAAAGGACCCATTACAAAATGGGTACCAAAGAACTAATATGTGTTTGCATGCAGGCTTTTGAGCACCATCAAATTTGGTATTTAGACAGCGGGTGCTCACGCCATATGACGGGAAACAAGTCTCTTCTCATCAACTATGTGCCGGGAAAAGGTCCATCTGTAACCTTTGGTGATAATTCTAAGGCTTACACCAAAGGATACGGGACCCTCTCTAACGGATCTGTAACCTTCAACAAAGTGGCTTTTATGGACGGCCTCATGCATAACCTTCTCAGCATTAGCCAACTGTGTGATCTTGGATACAAAGTTATCTTTGAACTTTGTGTCTGCTCTGTGGTAGACAAACATTTCAATGTGGTATTATCGGGAAGACGGATGGAAAATGTCTACGTCATAGATATGGGGCAATCCAACTCTTCTTCAAATGTCTGCTTTGTGTCAAATGATGCATCCAAAAGAAACTGGTTGTGGCACAAACGTCTTTCTCATCTAAACTTCAAGACCTTGCATAAAATTTCCAACAAAGAGCTGGTGACGGGCATGCCAAAGTTGAACTTTGTCAAAGAGAAGCTGTGTGATGCATGTGAAAAGGGAAAGCTCACCAAAACATCCTTCAAGACGAAGCAATGCTCTTCCATCACTCTTCCTCTTCAATTGCTGCACATGGATCTATGTGGACCAGTCAGCACTCCAAGTCTTGGAGGCAAAAGGTATATTCTTGTTATTGTTGATGAATTTACCAGATATACTTGGGTGTTCTTTCTCAGGTACAAAAGTGATGCTACTGAAGAAATCATCAACTTTGTCAAGAAAAATGAAGTTCTCAATGGCCAGCTTGTCCGCTCGGTAAGAAGTGACAATGGCACTGAATTCAGAAATAGTGCTCTTGAAGACTTCTTCACCGAGAAAGGGATCTCTCAGAACTTCTCCGCTGTTCGTACTCCTCAGCAAAATGGAGTGGTGGAAAGGAAAAACAGAACACTGTGTGAGGCCGCTAGATCCATGCTGAGCGAATCAAATCTTCCCACCTATTTTTGGGCCGAAGCTGTGAATACTGCCTGCTTCACTCAAAACAGGTCAGTAATATCCAAAAGACATGATAAAACCCCGTATGAAGTTTTTCATGGTAGAAAACCAAATATTGGCTTTCTTCATGTCTTTGGGTGTATCTGCTTTATTCTTAATGATCGTGAAAATCTTGGGAAGTTTGATCCCAAGGCAGATGAGGGAATATTTGTTGGATACTCCTTATCCTCCAAAGCTTATAGGGTGTACAATCTCAGAAGAAAAAGCATTGATGAGTCCATCCATGTCAAGTTTGATGATCTCAGATGTTCCTCACTTTCAAGTGATGAGGATGATTTACACAAATGGATTTCATCATGTATTGGTGATACTCCCTTAGTCATTTCCACCGATATCTCCTCTATTCCCTCAAATCCTTCCATCTCAAAAAACCCAGCTGGATCACTCTCTCCCACCGAAATTGATCAATCCATCTCTCACACCAAGCTCCCTATTTCCACCGAAACTCTACACCAAAGCCCTTCTTCCATCCCTAATCCCACCGAAAATCTCATGGCTTCCACTACCGAAAATCCCATTTTACACCAAACCTCTGATCCTACTACTCCATTTCACTCTACTCCTCATACCCCATCACCTTTACCCCCTGCTCTAAAATGGACCAAAAATCACCCCATAGATCAAATTATTGGTGATCAACAAGCAGGTGTCCAAACCCGCAGAGGAGTTGGAAATATCTGTCTCTATGTGAATTTCCTCTCTCTCTCTGAACCCAAGAAAGTGGATGAAGCTCTATCAGATCCTTGTTGGATCACTGCCATGCAAGAAGAACTTTCTCAGTTCCAGAGAAATAAAGTTTGGAGATTGGTTCCCAAACCCAGAAACAAGACAATAATTGGAACCAAGTGGGTATTCAGGAACAAAATGGATGAAGATGGTACTGTGATCAGGAACAAGGCCCGATTGGTAGCTCAAGGATACAGACAGGAAGAAGGCATTGACTATGATGAAACATTTGCCCCTGTTGCAAGACTTGAAGCTATAAGAATCTTTCTGGCTCATGCTGCCTACCGAAATTTTAGGGTTTTTCAAATGGATGTTAAAAGTGCCTTTCTCAATGGGGAACTTGCAGAAGAAGTCTACGTGAAACAACCTCCTGGCTTTGAAGACCCAGCTCATCCAAACTTTGTGTACAGACTTGACAAAGCTTTGTATGGTCTCAAGCAAGCTCCACGTGCTTGGTATGACACTCTTGCCAACTTTCTTCTCAAGCATGGATATTCCAGAGGTAAAATTGACAATACTCTCTTCATCAAAGAAACCTCAGGTAATATTATTCTTGTTCAAATCTATGTTGATGACATCATTTTTGGTGCCACTGATGAATGCCTATGTGATGAGTTTGCCTCTCTCATGATGAGTGAATATGAGATGAGCATGATGGGAGAGCTTACATTTTTCTTAGGCCTCCAAGTCAAACAATCTTCAGAAGGAATTTTTATAAATCAAAGCAAATATATTCGTGACCTTCTGAAGAAATTTAACTTTCTAGATAGCTCTCCTATGAAAACTCCCATGGCACCTCCCTTGAAATTGTGTGCCGATCTAAAAGGTGAATCTGTGGATGTTACTCTTTACCGAGGTATGATAGGCTCTCTTCTTTACCTAACTGCTAGCAGACCGGATATTATGTTTGCTACCTGTCTATGTGCTCGTTATCAGGCCAATCCTAAAGTATCACATTTAAAGGCTGTAAAACGAATTTTTCGGTATCTTAAGGGCACACTGCACTTGGGTCTTTGGTATCCCAAAGACTCGAGTTTTGAACTAATTGGTTATTCAGATTCAGACTTTGCAGGTTCCCAGATTGATAGAAAGAGTACTACAGGAAGCTGTCAGCTCCTTGGGGGAAAATTAGTAAGTTGGTCCAGCAAGAAACAAAACTCTGTATCAACCTCTACTGCTGAGGCTGAATATGTAGCTGCTGGGAGCTGCTGTGCTCAGATTCTATGGATGAGAAACCAACTAAGGGACTATAATCAATTCTTTTCTAAAGTCCCAATTCTGTGTGATAATTCCAGTGCTATAGCTATAGCAAATAATCCTGTTCTTCATTCTAGATCTAAACACATCGATATCAGGTATCACTTCATCAGAGATCACATTTCCAAAGGTGACATTGAACTACACTTCATTCCCACCGATTTGCAGCTTGCTGATATTTTCACCAAACCTCTTGATGAAACCAGGTTCAACTTTCTCATCAGTGAACTTGGGATGTGCAATTTCCAAGAATAAATATGTGTTCATGCTCCACCGATCTCACATCGGTGGACACCTTCGTATCTACTTCTCTCTCTCCACCGATCTCTCATCGGTGGATAAACCTATGTGTCGAATCTTTTCTATCTCTTTTCCATTTCGGTAATAATCTCGAGTATCGGTGAAGCGTGCCTACCACCGAAGCACATTTCGGTGAAAATTTTCAGAATCGGTGGAAATCTGTCCACCACCGAAATCTCATTTCGGTGGTCATCTCAAATCGGTGAAACTTGTCCACCACCGAAGTCTCAAATCGGTGGTCATCTCAAATCGGTGAAACTTGTCCACCACCGAAGTCTCAAATCGGTGGTCATCTCAAATCGGTGAAACTTGTCCACCACCGAAGTCTCAAATCGGTGATCATCTCATATCGGTGAAAACTGTCCACCACCGAAGTCTCAAATCGGTGATCATCTCATTTCGGTGGTACTATCCAAATTCGGTAAACCTTTCTTCCACCGAAGTCCCACCGAAGTCCCACCGAAGTCCCACCGAACTTCCACCGATCGTCCACCGAGCGAACACCGATTCCTCCACCGAAGCTTCACCGAGTCAACACCGATTCACACGGTTCCCAAAGCCCACTTGTGACCACTCAATTGCTTTTGCGTCAGACCCTTCGCCTATCCGCCGCTCCTTGTCCCGATTTCCAACAACCCTTTCACCTCAAGAGCCGCATGTCCCCTCTTCCCATACAAAATCATCATCACAGTGCCTTATCATTTCCCTATATATACACATACCCCCTTTATTTCTTCCCCACTCCTTCTCACAATTCAAACCTGCATCTCTCTCTCCTCCAAACATATCTCTCTCATGGCATCCTCTCGATATCAAATTCCTACACGTTTTGAAGACCTCCGCTTCAACCAATGCAATCACGTTGCCCGCCTTGAATCCGATCCCGCTCATCCCGAGTTCTCTACTATCGCTAAATTTCTGTCTCGCTCTCCTCTTCTTCATGCCTTCTCATGCAACCCCAGGATGAGCAAAATGCTCATTAGTCAATTCTGGCTATCCTCCGTGTACGATCCCTCCAATGAGGCCATTCACGCCTCCATCTTCACCAATGCCGAAGGTGATCACGACCTCACTTTTGGGGTCGATGATGTTCGTCTAGCTCTCAAGATCGATGCCTTTTCCGACTATGAAGACATGTATTTGGATACCATCCATGAAGACATTGTTCTTACCACCGGTTATGTGCTCGACGACTCCTCCAAAAGCTCCAAAGGCCCCGGTACTCTTCTTCGCAGCAAAATGGGAGGCATTTGGAATTTCTTCTTCGCTCACGTTATCCATTGCCTCTCACGCAAAACAAGTGGGCATGACCAATCGCCCTCACACGTCAACAAACTCGCTCATGCCCTCATCTTCCAAAGGAAAGTTGACTTCGCCCAATATTTCTTCTCAGAGCTTGTCGAGGTCATCAAAACTCCCAAGAAGTGTTACGTTGCTTTTCCCCGCTTCATCTCCATGATCTTACAACACAAGCTTTCCAAAGCTTTGGAAACCGATCGCCGCTCTTCCTCGCCCCGGTTCTCGTATGAATGGTCATCTCCCGTTGTGGGCACCAAAACCCTCAACGTCAAGCCGCTCGCCACCGATCGCCCATTACGCCCAGGTATGATTTCCTTCGCTCTATCTCCCGAACTTCGTTGGGGTGACGCGGAAATTCCCGGGTTTCGCCACCTGGAAATTCCCGAGGTCACTCCAAATGTTGTGGTCCCTTCTCCCCGGTCCCGAGTGACGTCGGGTGGCACTCAAAAGAAACGACAAAAGGCCACCGGCACCTCCGCTCCCGCTTCTCGAACCACGTCACCGAGAGATCCCTCGGAGACTTCCCCGGTTCACACCCCTTCTCACAAGCGGAGGCACTCACCCTCCCCTTCGGGATCTCTTCCAAAAAGGTCTCGGAAACCATCGGCCCAACCGACTCATCCAACCGTCGATTCTCCAAAATCGCCGGTTGTTGAACTTCATCCCTCCGGGCCAAGGGTATCCGCTACACACCCCACCGTCTCCTCTGTTGCCTCTCGAAAGGCCTCAGTTACATTTCAGGAGAACCCCCCACATACCTCCCCACTCGACTCCTTGGGTGGTGGGGATGACCTCGAGATCTCTCCGCTCGAGGGTTCTGACTTCACACTACACAGCTTTACACCCGATCAGTTTTCGATCGAAGACATTGCACAACCCTCTAAGGGTTCCCCCCCAATTGCACCCTTTGATTTTTTTGATTTTCTTTTAGCGGACACTGGTTCTCCCCAAACCATCCCGTCCACCGAAGAACATCACACCGAGTCTCCCTCGTCCTCGCAACAATCACCCCCCCGATCCCCTACTCCCCCCCGATCATCTGCTCCCCCCCGAATGCTACAAACCGACGACTTGGTGCCTTACCTCCATATTCCCATTCCCGAGCCTGACCCCCACCGACTACTCTTCCAGTTTCCCGAAATCGGTGGCCACATTTCCCCGCACATTGATCGCACCTCTACCTTTCTTAAATCTACCATCACCTTAATCTCCCAAGCCAATTCCCGCATCTCTACCCTCGAGTCTCAGCTACCGCATCTTCTTCTTAATGCCATCACCGAAGCCCTACGGCCAATTCAAGAAAAATTATCTGCCCTTTCTACCACAGTGGAGTCCCTCTCCAAACCTTCCACCGACTCACCCAGTCCTGAACGTTTCCAGTGGGAAATGGATCTCGGTGATTTTGCCTTGGTTCCCCATACCACCGAAACGAGTCTGGCCTTCCTACACTCAAAGTTTGATAAGGCCTTCTATGAGTTAGGTTTCAAGTTGCCGGCTGTTCCTGAGGGGGAGAAAACCACGGCTCCACCGAAACTTCCATCCATAAAGAAACTTTCCAGTAACCAGCCTCCACCGAAACCCTCTCCACCGAAACCATCCTCACCACCGAAACCATCCTCATCACCGAAACCCTCTCCACCGAAACCATCCTCACCACCGAAACCATCCTCACCACCGAAACCATCCTCTCCACCGAAACCCTCTTCTCCACCGAAACATGTCTCACTCTCACCGACCAATACTGGCTCCACCGAAGCTCTTGACCTTAATGCATCAGTTGAGGGGGAGCAGTCCAGCAATGCTTCCGAAGACAAAGGGAAAAGAATTCTTTCGGCCGAAGAATTGGCCAGAGAAGCAAAGAAGAAAAAGGATCTGACAAAATATGGGGCTCGACCGAAGGACGCTGAAACTCTCAAACTCAAGCCTGCTTCTCAACCAATCACCACCGAACTTGGCCTCTCTGCTCAAGAAATTGAGGAAGCAAGAATAGCTCAAATCGACTTAGACAAATCCAGAGATCTTTCTCTCAAAGCTGCCACAGAAGAAGCTTCAAAAGTCAAGTCCACCGATGCCATCCAAACACAGAAATCGGTGCTCAGTGCCTTGGAACAACAAAAGAATGAAGAAATTAATTGGTACAAAAAGACCATGCACCACCGGAGCTATAGGTCACAAATTTCTTCAGTAAAGATTGCCACCTCCAAGGCAAATCCTCAAGACATCAGATTGATTATTAACTGGGAAGATGGTTCTATGAAGAGTGTGAAAGAAAGCCATCTCCAACTCTTCGGTCTCTCGGAATGGTATGAAATCACTCAACACCTCGTCAGGAGTCCAAATCCAAGGAAAGACATCTTTGTCAAATACATTGATGGTCTAATGAATAAGATGAAGGAGATCAAAAGAAAACATAACATCATTCTCTCCACCGAAGAAAGAGCCAAACTGCTGTCTCTGAAAGAGAAGATCATCCTCCCCAAAGTCAAAAATCCTCCTGACTCAGTCTTCAAGGAAATGGAAAGAGCCAAACTGCTGTCTTTGATTTAATTATATTATTATTTGTAATACGTTTACGTTATTTTTTGATATTGAATATTTTTTATTTAATTATATTATTATATGTCATACGTTTACGTTATTTTTTGATTTAATTATATTATTATTCATCGATATCTTCTTATTTTTTGAATTAATTATATTATTTCGAAATAAGGCAAATATTAACTAAAATACGTTAAAAAATATCAAACAAATTCCAACTCTGATTACTCATTTAAATCAATATATTCACGAGTACGAGTACGCTCTATATATTCTGTATACATATCTGTTGGGTCACCAAGGATTTGAAATTGACTCACCAATGTTTTCCCTAAAACTCCTACTTAGAATATTTTAGTTCAGTTCTTTGAATGACTTGTACAAGATAGCAAATGTTCGGTGAAGTCGAAGATCAACCGAAACCAAGCTTGAAGACTCTCTACTTGTGGAAAATAGAAGACTCTCGGCAACTTTCAAACAAGTCATCACCACCGAAATCCCTTGACATTTCGGTGGCCTTCTCTCCACCGAAGTTATAGGACATCTTCGGTGGCCTTCTCCCACCGATGACCCCTTCGGTGCTCCTCTCACCACCGAAATATACATGTAACTTCGGTGGCCCTCTCACCACCGAAATATACATGTAACTTCGGTGGTCCTCTCACCACCGAAATATACATGTAACTTCGGTGGTCCTCTCACCACCGAAATATACATGTAACTTCGGTGGTCCTCTCACCACCGAAGTATACTTGTAACTTCGGTGGTCCTCTCACCACCGAAACATACTCGTAATTTCGGTGGACTAGTTACCACCGAATCCTGCTTGCAACTTCGGTGGACTAGTCTTCTTTCCACCGAAGACTTGTCAAATCTCGGTGGAAACCACTTCGGTGCTAAAGGCTCAAGACAGAAGATCATTTATTATGGGACAATATCCTCCAGCAGAGAAAAGTGACAGTTTGTCTTTTTATCCACCTTCAGCTAAGGTCCCTATTATCTGCTCAAGCTACTCTGTCTGCACCTAGTGAAAAGTGACAAGGACTTCACAGTTCTCCTGAAGTCAACATTATCAGCATATGTGAAGATGACAAGTGTCCCAAGCATTTAATGCTTGGGCACTCCTTGGCACTATAAAAGGAGAAGTGCTCTTCATGCAATTCTCACGCTTTAAAAGAAATTCTCTCAGTGCAAGAAACCTTCTTTTAAGCCTTAAAACTCAATAGCTTTGCTCTTAGTGTTCTTAGTTGTTTTGTTGTATACTTTGTGTAAGATTGTTAGAATAGTTTATCTGTTCTTTTCCGCAACAATCTTAAGTTTTCTGTGTGTAATTCTTTTGAAAGTTTTTCAAATATAAGAATTAAAATTGTGAAATTTTTGTGTATTGTATTCAACCCCCCCTTCTACAATACTTGTTAAGCCATCTGGGACTAACAATATCTAATCTACGTTTGTATGGGTCGATCCATGTACTTGCAACTGGAAATCGGCAACATCTCCAATGGGTTGTGAGTGTGGGCATTGGGTATTCTCCGTTTAATACCACTTTTATGTAATGATTACCATTAACATGCACTATTGCAATTGACACGTGTTAGGATGTGTAACACCCTCAAATTTGAAACGAGCATCTAACTTTAAAATTCAATAAAATAACCAAAATAGATAGATCTTTTCTACAATTCCTTCATCAAAATACCTCGGAATTAAAACATCATAATTTCTACAGTTAATAACTTAAAATGGGCGTCACTTAACACAACACAAGTTGCTAGTCCAAACAAATGCGGAATACTTCACTAATCAAGTCACCTCTCGTGCACTCTACTAGCACGCGCCACTTCACAATGTAGCTAGAGCTACCCCAACCTGAGCCTGTTGCACATGCCGACAAATAAAAAGGGTTAGGCTTACGCCTAGTGAGTTCAAGCATTTTATCATGACTCTATAAAATCATAAATCGGAAATTAGTAGCTTTAGTCATGATTCAATAAATCTTTAATGAAAGTTTGCGACAAAGGTTATCATTTCCAAAGAGTTCCCAAATATGACATAAATGACTCATTTTCCAACGCACCCAAAATCCATGGGAATCCTCCCCAAAAGTGTAAAGCGTTTTCCAAAAGGGAGTTACGAATCCCAACCCACTCAAATACGTTCGTAAATCTAGTTTTAGGCAAAACCTTCAAATACGGTTGACAATACATACTCAACCCGTGAGACATGGAAACCATCCATTTACATATAATCTTTCATTGGAAACATAATACGAAGCAAAACTTACGCAAACGTAAAATGTATTAAAATCCAAATACCATAAAATAAAACTCCAGCAGTTAAAACATCCAATAAGAATGTAACATAAATCCGCCCATCAGTCATGGAAAACAATCCATATGCATGTAATATAACCTCAACAATGTGAATAGATAAAATACCCGAAATCAACACCCTTCGGTGACGGGGGAGACCCGATCTAATCGAGTGTGGCAAACACATAAATTAAACCATGATTAAATAAATGTAGGTAAGCTTCTTGGATGTGGAAAACGGATGACATCAACCATACTAGGTCTTTAGTCAATCCTTGGCATCAATCATACTAGATCTTTAGCCCGTCTTAGACATCAACCATACTAGGTCTTTAGTCCATCTCAAACATCAACCATACTAGGTCTTTAGTCCGTCTTTGGCATCAACCATACTAGGTCTTTAGCCCCTCTTAGACATCAACCATACTAGGTCTTTACCTTGGAAAACCCACCATCCAAAACAAGCTTACTTAACTTAAAAATCCATACATGACCTCAAAAGAATAACTAATGCATTCAAATCATGTAAACTCCAAATATGATGCAATTCATGCAACTCAAACCCCAAGCCCACGTCGAGCTTATAAAAATCGGGCGAATGCCCTCGAGACTCAACCGAGTCCAAAATCGAGCCCTCTGCTCAAAAGATCTAATGATCATTTATCAATATCAATTCATGCAAATGAAATGCATCTAATTCACATCATGCAACACACGCTCCGAGGCATGATAATCTCACAACCCCTTCATTGCCACCTTCCCAATGAAGTCAAATCATATATGCATCTATATGTACACGTATATGCAACTCTTTTATTACTTGACAATGCATATAACTCACTAAGGTTCATTAGTCCCAAAGGTACTAAGAATAAATCATCAAACGGTCTTCACACATAAGACCAACACTTAAACCGGCACGTATTCGAATAAAATGCAATTAAGCATATAACACATCCAAGACTCCATCTCGAGTCACTAAAACCGGCAAACACTCAAAAGACTCATTTGAGTATAAATTAAGCCTTTAAGGCCAAAATAAATGTTTGGTTAAATACGTGTCACTCACACGGTTACGTAAACCCAAATGCATCGTTACCCAAAATCTTTATCTTTTAATTCCTCAATAGGCCATCGGCCCCAAAATAAAGGTTTACAACTCTTAAAACATTCACATGGTCGGATTGACCAAAATCCCCAACTCACACGTTCACACTTTAAAATGTGCCACATCATAGTTATCACATAATCACAAAACACTAAAAGTGTATTTTGACCAAATAACCTTCACTTATGCAATAAATTAACAAAACCTCTTTCACTCGTGATTTATTCATCAATCACTCAAAATCCCCAAATGTGGGTGTTTTTACAAGATTTGTAAAGTTCAACACTTTGATTAAATCAAAACCCACTAACTAACTCAACAAGTGATAATTTCATATAAAGCACACAAATACTTTAAAAGAAACATTTTGGCATGTACAAAGTTTTCACAAAGCAACTTGAACTCACCTTGCTAGATTTAGGCTAAATCTAGATTTTTTCCCAAACGTAAGCTCCCTTGAAGAACTTGAATCCTCAAGCCCAAAACTTCCAAAAACCTAGATCCACAAGTTTCCAACCATAAATAATCATCCCCAAACACTTATATATGTTTCCCCTAACATAAAACATCCAAAAATCACCAAAACACCAAAACCCTAACTTCTTAGATGAAGAAAAGTGAGAAGTTTACCTCAACCACCACCAAATACTCTTGGATCATTCATCATACTTCAAAACTCTTTCTAGATCCTTGAAGAGCTCTCAAAAACGAAACCGTAGCAACTTGAATCATCAAAATCGGAGTTGGGATGCAAAAGTTATGAATGTTTGAAGTTTGGGGTTGAAAGTTCGCGACTTAATAGACTCCAGAGAGTTGCGCGATTTGTCCCGCGGTTTATAAGTCGCGTGGAAAGCCATGCGGCTCCCTGTTTGGTCGGCCGGTCGGATACTGTTTCGGCCGTAACTTCTTCGTTATAGCTCCGTTTTCGCTCCGGAAAGAACCGTTGGACTCGTATTCGAATTCCCCATCCAACAAGACCATAAAATCTAGGATTTAACCCCAAAACTTATTTTTCATATTTTTCTTAAAGATCGGTTCCACACTGATTCGACATTGGACCTATCTAGAAATTACGGGTGTTACAATCCTCCCAACCTTAGGATGATTTCGTCCTCGAAATCTACATCCTTTACAATCCAAAGCCAACCGACTTACTGTCGACCATTAATCATCAATTCCTAACTGGAATCTAAATTCCCCCACACAGTGTTATAAGGACGAATCCTCGAATAATTTCTTACCAACAAAACTCCTTCAAGTACACGTTACTTGACCGTAACAACATTCTAACCACTGGGATAACTCCTAGTTAGACGACTCCGGTTGTCTCCCAACCTTAGATGTTCCATACTTCCCAATCATACTACATTTACACGTTCTTAACTTTTCTCTCTAATTCAACCCGACGTTCAATCACTACCAACATCGACCAAAACTTCAGAATCCTCAACTAATCCCGCTAATGGACTAGTATTTACTCTAAGCGGATCCCACCAATTTTAACACCAACGGTCATCACTGACCCATCAGCTACACAATCCCAAGGATGTGTCCAATTATCAAACATCAAGTTGACAGTTTCTCTTACCACGCAAGGAAAGTCATTTCCCTAAATCCTCTTATCACAAAAGAACATCTTAAGATTACTACTACCATTACCAATATTCTCATAAAATCGGCTACAATCCCCCAATTACACTAAAGGTGCTTGGCCTCAAGCCCAAAAGTCGATACCTAAATATATCACCTACCTCAAATAGGTTACCGCGCATTTATTCTCTTAATTACAAAGGCCATCATCCCTTAACCGATACCATTCAGTCTACGGTATTATCACAGGTAAAATACTCAAGCTTCCACCGTCGAAGTGCTACACGCATTTACTCTTAACCGGGTTACTTACCCTTTCTAAGGTCCTAACGAGTTCAAGGTTTTCAAGTGCGTTATTCCATAAATATGCCACTCAACAAAGCCTTTCACAAAAAAAATCTCAACACAAAGATTTTCACGTCACATAAATCGTACGCATAGAAAACTACTATCAAATCGGTAGTTACGCAAAATGGACACGCTCGTCCCACATATGAAAATCATGTTGAAAATTATTTCATTACAGTTCAGTTTTCCCACAAAACGCAAAAGCAAAATAAACAATTTCTTTAAAGTGGACGCCACGGTTCTATTATGGATTGACTCACGACAGGCATGTAAAGTGACTGCTCGACCTTAAACGGGGTGCAACACAAGGTGTGCACGTATTTCAAAAGAGTCCAAACGACATTTGACTCCAAATTCTTTTCTGACCATAAAATCGTATGGGACCAGGTTTC
This sequence comes from Saussurea involucrata, assembly GCA_033807775.1. Classification (NCBI taxonomy): domain Eukaryota; kingdom Viridiplantae; phylum Streptophyta; class Magnoliopsida; order Asterales; family Asteraceae; genus Saussurea; species Saussurea involucrata. The sequence goes on along the minus strand of CM066322.1, from coordinate 62,925,103 downwards.
CCCAACACATTTTGCGCGCGTCAGTTTATTATACAAAAACAAGGAAACAATTCCTACTTACACCTCAGTCGAAACTCAAAACCACTTGTGCAATTCCCCTATTTAAAACAAACTCATACGTTTCCATTACTTGAAAACATCGACTAAAACATCATAAAACCTCACATTGGGGTAGGCATGCAAGCTTGTAACATTTCCATTAAAAAATTTCTTGAAACGAAATAACATGCAGCAAATGGTTCGTGACCAGATTTCAAGAGATGAAACTCTTTAAATCAATTTCCAAAAATTCCTCATTCGGTCCTATAATGACATTTGAATAAAACGTTTTCCGGCAAAACTTGCACACAACAATGCGTTTGTCCAAAACATACGAGGAAAGAAGTGTTAATAAGTTGTTGACACCAAAAAGGGTTCAAACCTATTTTCAAATCTCAAATTGCACCCACGGTGCGCATCAATGTTCAAAACATAAGAATTCCACGCATCATAATTTTATACAAACAAGTTTTCTAAAATCTTTATCACGAAGCACTTTCCTCAAAATTCCGTACTTGGAACATAAAACGTCGAAACGTCATTGCTTAAAATGTATTTGTCAAAATATTTAAAAATACACATTTCCTCCAAACCAAAAGGTTTTCAATTTTCCAAAAAAATATTCGGCAAATCAAAATTGACCAATGTCAACGACTCATACATTTGTGTTTTTCAAATATCACGTATTGTAAACCATCTGTGATCCTCACACCTCTAAAACATGCTTTGACCAAATGGTCTCTCATTTAAACAAGGAGTTAATAAAACATTTTCATGCACGTCTCGTTTAGCAAAGTGTCGAGAAAACAATGGTTACCAAGCTATGCATACCCCTAAGTCGATATAACACATTTTACATAAAAATGCTAATAAAACATTTAACTGACCAAAAGCGCACCAAGCAAATTATTGTGAATCGTCGCCAAAAATGTCATTTCATGCATCACTTAAGCCATGTATAAATCAATCCATACACTGAACTATTTGCAATAAAATACTTACTAACACAAACACTTGAAAGAAAAGTTATGCGACACTAGAATTCCAAACTCATCTTTTCTTAGTCGCCTTATGGCATAAAATTAACTTTTCTCAACAAAACTCAAGTGGGACCAAATGCCCAACATAACTCGTAAACTTTTCACATAAGCAAATAGAGTATGTACATAGTAAAATTATACTCACACGACTCAACATGCCGTAAAACAAAACTCCATGAACCTCAATGGACTCAACGACTCCAAGTCAATAAAACGGCGCTAAACATCATGCTTCCTAAAGCCAAATTGCTATAAGCAAAATCATAAATGAGACGCCAAAATCCCAAAAATTCCCTTCTCGGGTAATACCCCATAAACAACGTTGTTTAACAACTCTCATTAAACGAATTCCCAAAATAACTTTACATAGATATTATGGAAGATAGCTTTCCGCCCAAACTCTAACATATGTGAAGGAGATCCAATGTTAAAGTCACAAGCCGTAATCATTGCCCAACCTCTTAAACATCATAAAAATATGATTATCATTATATCCGAAACCAATGTTGAACAATAATGAAATAAAGCAAAACAAATCCCGGCGGAGTTTGCAACTCTCGCAATAAAATGGTTTCATGCATGTTCAAAACCATGATTTGAAATCTTGTGTGTGTGCTAATCATTTTCTCAAAATTCAAAACACAATCCATATAAGGATTGGAAACACAAGAAATAGTTGATGCAATTTATTTCCAAAATAACTTTGTGCATGACTTAGTCAGCATTCAACGTCTCAACTCATACTCTTCCAAATCTCTCCGGTCCACTATTGTCATCCGGATGCTTTCACCATCTTAAGGTGTGTTGGGAATTACATCAATTAACCTTACGGTTTTTCCTCGAATCAAAATCGGCTCAATAAGCCTATGGTTCTAGTCCAACCATCAATCTTGACCTAAAACGGTCTACTTAAAGCAAATATCATGCTCATCATCACTCCAAGTGACTAATACTAGAATCATCCATCTATTCCAACGACTACTAGCTTAGAACCTCATTCACTACCCCAACGGTCATCACATGAAAGCAATTCAAGTATGCATATGTACTAGTAGGTTCACCATGACACTGGCCAGATGTCACTATGAACACACCGTACATGCTTATCCTTGCTACTCTCAACATGATTCTCGTTTCTAAAAGCTCCATCAACTTCAAAACATCCTATCTTAAAGTGCCTAAAGGTGAATTTCACTCTCATTTACTTAAACAAACGCTAGTTTGAGTCTAGGTATCCAAAATCAACACCTAAATCTCTCAAACTTATGCTCTGATACCAACTTGTAACACCCTCAAATTTGGAACGAGCATCTAACTTTAAAATTCAATAAAATAACCAAAATAGATAGATCTTTTCTACAATTCCTTCATCAAAATACCTCGGAATTAAAACATCATAATTTCTACAGTTAATAACTTAAAATGGGCGTCACTTAACACAACACAAGTTGCTAGTCCAAACAAATGCGGAATACTTCACTAATCAAGTCACCTCTCGTGCACTCTACTAGCACGCACCACTTCACAATGTAGCTAGAGCTACCCCAACCTGAGCCTGTTGCACATGCCGACAAATAAAAAGGGTTAGGCTTACGCCTAGTGAGTTCAAGCATTTTATCATGACTCTATAAAATCATAAATCGGAAATTAGTAGCTTTAGTCATGATTCAATAAATCTTTAATGAAAGTTTGCGACAAAGGTTATCATTTCCAAAGAGTTCCCAAATATGACATAAATGACTCATTTTCCAACGCACCCAAAATCCATGGGAATCCTCCCCAAAAGTGTAAAGCGTTTTCCAAAAGGGAGTTACGAATCCCAACCCACTCAAATACGTTCGTAAATCTAGTTTTAGGCAAAACCTTCAAATACGGTTGACAATACATACTCAACCCGTGAGACATGGAAACCATCCATTTACATATAATCTTTCATTGGAAACATAATACGAAGAAAAACTTACGCAAACGTAAAATGTATTAAAATCCAAATACCATAAAATAAAACTCCAGCAGTTAAAACATCCAATAAGAATGTAACATAAATCCGCCCATCAGTCATGGAAAACAATCCATATGCATGTAATATAACCTCAACAATGTGAATAGATAAAATACCCGAAATCAACACCCTTCGGTGACGGGGGAGACCCGATCTAATCGAGTGTGGCAAACACATAAATTAAACCATGATTAAATAAATGTAGGTAAGCTTCTTGGATGTGGAAAACGGATGACATCAACCATACTAGGTCTTTAGTCAATCCTTGGCATCAATCATACTAGATCTTTAGCCCATCTTAGACATCAACCATACTAGGTCTTTAGTCCATCTCAGACATCAACCATACTAGGTCTTTAGTCCGTATTTGGCATCAACCATACTAGGTCTTTAGCCCCTCTTAGACATCAACCATACTAGGTCTTTACCTTGGAAAACCCACCATCCAAAACAAGCTTACTTAACTTAAAAATCCATACATGACCTCAAAAGAATAACTAATGCATTCAAATCATGTAAACTCCAAATATGATGCAATTCATGCAACTCAAACCCCAAGCCCACGTCGAGCTTATAAAAATCGGGCGAATGCCCTCGAGACTCAACCGAGTCCAAAATCGAGCCCTATGCTCAAAAGATCTAATGATCATTTATCAATATCAATTCATGCAAATGAAATGCATCTAACTCACATCATGCAACACACGCTCCGAGGCATGATAATCTCACAACCCCTTCATTGCCACCTTCCCAATGAAGTCAAATCATATATGCATCTATATGTACACGTATATGCAACTTTTTTATTACTTGACAATGCATATAACTCACTAAGGTTCATTAGTCCCAAAGGTACTAAGAATAAATCATCAAACGGTCTTCACACATAAGACCAACACTTAAACCGGCACGTATTCGAATAAAATGCAATTAAGCATATAACACATCCAAGACTCCATCTCGAGTCACTAAAACCGGCAAACACTCAAAATACTCATTTGAGTATAACTTAATCCTTTGAGGCCAAAATAAATGTTTGGTTAAATACGTGTCACTCACACGGTTACGTAAACCCAAATGCATCATTACCCAAAATCTTTATCTTTTAAATCCTCAATAGGCCATCGGCCCCAAAATAAAGGTTTACAACTCTTAAAACATTCACATGGTCGGATTGACCAAAATCCCCAACTCACACGTTCACACTTTAAAATGTGCCACGTCATAGTTATCACATAATCACAAAACACTAAAAGTGTATTTTGACCAAATAACCTTCACTTATGCAATAAATTAACAAAACCTCTTTCACTCGTGATTTATTCATCAATCACTCAAAATCCCCAAATGTGGGTGTTTTTACAAGATTTGTAAAGTTCAACACTTTGATTAAATCAAAACCCACTAACTAACTCAACAAGTGATAATTTCATATAAAGCACACAAATACTTTAAAAGAAACATTTTGGCATGTACAAAGTTTTCACAAAGCAACTTGAACTCACCTTGCTAGATTTAGGCTAAATCTAGATTTTTTTCCAAACGTAAGCTCCCTTGAAGAACTTGAATCCTCAAGCCCAAAACTTCCAAAAACCTAGATCCACAAGTTTCCAACCATAAATAATCATCCCCAAACACTTATATATGTTTCCCCTAACATAAAACATCCAAAAATCACCAAAACACCAAAACCCTAACTTCTTAGATGAAGAAAAGTGAGAAGTTTACCTCAACCACCACCAAATACTCTTGGATCATTCATCATACTTCAAAACTCTTTCTAGATCCTTGAAGAGCTCTCAAAAACGAAACCGTAGCAACTTGAATCATCAAAATCGGAGTTGGGATGCAAAAGTTATGAAGGTTTGAAGTTTGGGGTTGAAAGTTCGCGACTTAATAGACTCCAGAGAGTTGCGCGGTTTGTCCCGCGGTTTATAAGTCGTGTGGAAAGCCGCGCGGCTCCCTGTTTGGTCGGCCGGTCGGATACTGTTTCGGCCGTAACTTCTTCGTTATAGCTCCGTTTTCGCTCCGGAAAGAACCGTTGGACTCGTATTCGAATTCCCCATCCAACAAGACCATAAAATATAGGATTTAACCCCAAAACTTATTTTTCATATTTTTCTTAAAGATCGGTTCCACACTGATTCGACATTGGACATATCTGGAAATTACGGGTGTTACAGGATGGTGACGGAGGTGGTGTCCTGAATGGTAAGTATGTCACACTACCTGCCATATTGAGAACATGTAGTATGACATTTAACTTTGAAGCAGCTAGAATTCCCATTTCAGGCATAGCGATCCAATACATAGATGGTGCAAAGACGTCCTTCTTGAAAAAAATCAACGCATCATAAATTCTTTGACACTCGTCGCTACCAATCACACAAGAGTAGTATTCTTGTATATATAATAATTGTACACTCTAACATTTTTAGAGAGAAAATACTTAAAAGATAAATATTTTACTTATAAAACAATACAACAATTTTATTTCCATGTTAAAAAATATTAAGATTTCGTTCTAAAATATTTTTATGTAGTATATATGATATATAATAAAATAATTAAATCAAAAATATTCAATATTGGGCTCATTTCGAACGTATCGAAGAGACGATTATAATGGTGTAATTTGTTAAAATTAAAACGTATTTTTTAACGTATTTTAGCTAATATACGATTTTATGTGTTAATATGATTAAGATGTAAAATGAAAATTGAAAAATAAAAGGTATAAAGTAAATTTATTAAATAAGTATAGGGGGTAAAATGTGAATATTAAACTTTAATTTGGTTTGTGAGAAGGAATCGATTGGGGGACAAGTTGCATGGGGGGTGTGGAATACCCAGGGGTATCAATAGGAACACCCATAATACTTTACTAGTGTTGGTCACCGGGCGTTGCGCGGTGGTGATTATTGTTTTTAAATGAATGCAATATAAAATAATAATGTATTTTCAAATGTGATTAATTTTGCATACATCAATATTCAATAATAGTTTTTTGTTACGAAAAGTTTAAGATGCACCAATTATGGTTATACTTTTATGTTATTACAATCCAAAAAAATGTCCCACAACAATATCACTATTATTGAAAATAGTATATATGTGCAAATTAGTTAATTAATATGCAAGATAGACTATATGTGTATATGGGTCGGGTTCCGGTGAGAAATTGATCTTAACGTGAGAAGCGAAAGCATTGGTTATTAACTGTTGGATGAGAAATGGATGTACATTAGAATGAGATGCACCGAGATAATATGCACCAATATAAGATGCACCGAATCAATTCCTTCTAAGCTGTGATTCATGGGAGGACATTTGAAGGTTAGTAATCAAATGACCCTTTTAGTTTTTAAATGTTTCTTCTCATCTTTTATATACTCAACTCTTCTATTGATATATCGTTTTTCTCATCAATGTATATTGATATATTGTTGTTTCAACATGTAGACTAAAAATAACTATTTTTTATTAAAAATTGAGAGTTAAAAATGACATGAGTAGCGAATGAACTTTTTAGCTTTCAAAGGCTTCTTCTCATCTTTTATATACTCAACTATTCTATTAACATATCACTTTTCTTATCAATGTGGGATACTCAATATTTAACTACAATATAGCATTTGAAAATACTCGATTCTCATGGTGTCACCTCTATTTTCATTGTTTGCTGCTTATATTTATATAAGACAATTCTTTAAGTCAAGCTACAAATTTTTTTTGCAAGAGGAGGGTCATCGAAAATAAGACACCCTTAGAGTCAAATGCTATAATTTGACACAAATGTCTTTCAACCACATTTCTTTATGCACATCACTTTGTTCCTATATTTCAACTTTTCATCAATGTAGGACACCTATAAATCAACCATAATTTATCCTTTGAGAGTACTCGATTCTAATGACACCGATTCAATACACATTGCTTTTTTTAATATATACACGATTTCTTTGCAAGGGATAATCATTCAATATAAGATAACTTTTTAAGGCAAATTATTTTATTTCGTATTTTTAAAAAAGAGGGTCTTCTAAAATAGACAACCATATAAGTCAAAACTCATGAATTGACACAAATGCATCTCATGCATCCACCTTTCTTATACACACCACATTGCTCCAATTTTTCAACCTTTTACCAATGTGGGACAACTCTAAATCAACCACAATTCATTATTGAAGGAATACTCATTTCCCATGGTGCCACCTCAATACCCCAAGGTTTTTTCTTTTATAAATATAAAGATAAAGATAAAGATAAAGATGATTTTATTTGTGTTTTTTAAAAGATGGTCATCTAAAATAGACAACCTTATAAGCCAAACTCATGAATTGACACAAATTCATCTCTTGCATCTACCTTTCTTATACACACCACATTGCTTCAACTTTTTAACTCCAAATCAACCACAATTCAAGAAATGAGTGATTCTCAATTCTAAGGATGCCACCTCATTTCATGCGGGTTTTCCTTTTAAGTATATAAAGAAGTATATAAAGATATTTTATTTGTGTTTTTTAAAAGAGGGTCATCTAAAATAGACAACCCTATAAGTCAAACTCATGAATTGACACAAATTCATCTCCTGCATTACCTTTCTTATACACACCACATTGCTCCAACTTTTCAACCTTTTACCAATGTGGGACAACTCCAAATCAACCACAATTCAAGAAAAAGGTGATTCTCAATTCTCATGGTGCCACTGATACGAGGTTTTCACACCCCGAGAATCTAACCGCAAGTGTACGATGTCGAATCAAGTAATAACGTACGGTAAGTACGAGTATCGAATCCAAGGGAACTAGGAACTAAGTATCACAATTACTATAAGCTCTATTAACTGAACTATCGATAATTGAAAAGTTGGTATTAAACTACTTAATTGCGAGAATTAAATCAAATACAAGACAAAACAGTAAACAGCTTTGGAAAATCAGATAGAGAAAACAGTTGAGGGTTGGACTTTCTATGGCTATACTACTGAGGAACAAATACCCGAACGATAATGATTACTGATTATCTCTATGAACCCTAGTTGACAATCACTGTTAGTCTTTTTCAAGCAAAACAGCTTTTATTTCGAAACTTGTAGATTTTATCTCTCGAACCAAACCTAGGGTTTGAAAATATTTTAGGTCAACTATTCGGAGCAGAAAGTGATTCGGCTATCTCAGCTCGAATCTCCTTTCCGACACTTGATTTCTTGATCTAGTTTCTAATTACTTTTCTCAAACTTAATTAAAAACAATGATATTCAATTGAAGGTGATCAAACTACAACTGATAATAAAAACAGAAATCAAATACTTCATAGATCTAATCAAGTAAAATTAATCATTCGGTTACACGTCATCCATCGTAAAATCCATAGTCAATCCAACCCCCAACATCTAAAGATTAGTTCATGTTGGGGTGGATAAAAACATAAGCAATAAGGAATAAAGTGGTGTGTGAATTCATGGTAACTGTAATCGTAACAAAAGTATGATGAATCCCTTCTCACTAGGCTCTAATCCATGTTGTGTAGTGAACTCTCCTCAATCAATCCTCTCTCGCTGCTCCAAAATACGTACAAGTGCTCTGAAAATCGCCCCTGGACTGCCCACCGTCGTGTCTCGAAAACTGGATACCGAATAATGACCTAAAATCGGATTTAAAGCTGGAATTCGCGAAACAGTGGCTTACGCGGTTTGCCACGCGACTTGCAAGTCGCGTGGTAAGTCGCGCGTGTCTTTTTTTTTGCAGCGTGGGTCGTCGTCTGGTTCGCGGATCGGGTCCTGGTTCGGTCGTGGGTCTTGGGCTTCGAAATGGGCTCTCTTTTGACTATGTTTCGCTCCTTTTTCTCGATGTCTGTCTTCTTTCGAATAGCCTGCACATTTCACTAGATAACCCATAAAATCCCGCCTTTTTGCTTAATTCCAAGCCAATCTCATTGGTTTATGGATTGAAAATAACGCCAAAAAATGGCGTTATCAACAACCCCAAACCGAGCGTTGCTTGTCCTCAAGCAAATTAGCGGCAAAATAGAAATAAAACATATATCAGTGAAATAATAACACATGTCTCTCAATCAGTACCACGTTATGCACTGGTGACTTCCCATACTCGTGAATACTTATCTCATCCTAGCCTCATCCTTATTTTGTTTGATCTAAAACCTTCCCTTGTGAGTTGAACTCGTGACTGCTCCGATTACATTAAGGTCGTACTAGGTCCAGACATACTAGGGAAAACATTTCGCCTCGACCCTACCTCACGGGATGCGCTCATTTCACTCGAACCTAGGCTGTCACACATGTTGTCATGTTTAAGGAAGTACAAATGTCCAAAGATTTGATCTCAGGAGGAATCAAGTAGCAAGACAGGGAATATCAGTGAGGGTGGTCGTAAACCTAATCACATCTTCCAGAAGATCATCCAGGTCTTTACACAGGTTGTAACGGGGCTAGGGTTATGGCTGAGAAATGAAGGGTAAAAAGGATCAAAAATCCTTGGCGTGTCAATAATTAGCAGTTCTGAACTTTTTTGCTTAACATTCTCCCACTTGGCCCTTTCTGTCACTATTGGAGTCGCTTTGACTCTCTTATTTAACTGCTGTAACTGCTATCTAAATAAATGTATATATAATAATTTTTTTTTTCGGTTAGGACTTCATTGGTCCTCTTTATTTGATTGGTGCATCATTGGCCCTCTTTTCCATTTCTTGGGTTGCATTGACCCATTTTATCTCTCATGACTGGCCTGTACTCTTATTTTCTGCTCTATCCCTCGTAGTTCATTACTGCTTCTAATTGACACACTTTCGGATAAGGGTTGGCTGAGGCTTTTGGCTAATGGGTTTAATGATGGGTTTGACAAGAAAGTGGTGAGTGTTTGGCTTCAAAGTGGTTTATGGATGTACACTATGGGTAAAAGGAAACGATAGCTAAAATTGGGTTAAAACAAATCACACATTGCCTGGAATCATATCTTAAGGTCCACACGATACGGTTTACTAGACCCTTACCCAATATCCCGATGGCCGTCTTTGCTACTCAATGCAATATTATAGCAAGATCACTCTATAATCACGACAAGGAATTCGAAAAAGTGTATATGAATTTCGTGTTTAAAGTCCCTCGAAATGAAAAGTTTCTTTAGGCTCAATTCTCGCTTTTGGGTGGTCTCCACTAATGTCCCTAGTCATGCCCTTTCCCGGTTCTCCCCTAATGGTCACGTCACTATCACAAGATTCTCCCCACAGTGGTCAGTCTCAATCATCCAAAACAAAAATTATTGGCTACAATGATCAACTATTCATAAGCGTGGGACGGCAACGTGCATAAACGGGGCCCGATGGCAACCCCAAACCTTACCCACACATTGTCCCCAATGTGTAAGCAAGTGGTACAGAATATAAAGACATAGTGTGTGTTATTATTACAGTCATCCGAAGTAAGCAAATAAACAAACAGTACAGAACATCATCAAAACAAACAAATAAGAGAGTATGAAAAACAAACCCACTACCGGCGGGAGGAAGATGGAGCGTCCTCATCTTGCCGGCCTCTCACTCTTCTACGACCTTGAGATGCTGGTGGTGGTGCTTGTTGTGGTGGAAATCCAGCTTGGGCGAGGCGGGAGTCAAAGCCATCCAACCGGGTGTCATAGCCATCCATTCGCAGGTTCAAGTTGCGGAACCCAAGATCTACATGCGCGTTTATCCCGCTAACCTGCGTCGTCATGCGATCCATAAATCGGCGCATGTAAGGAGGCGTGTCGCCGCCGTGAACGGCCTCCTCCACCGCTGGTGCATCCGGGTCAAAGTCTGGGTCACTATCTGAGGCACTCTCGGATGATTCGTGGGCAGGTTCCGCAAGCTCCCGCACCTGATAATTGGGATCTACTCTTCTCCTCGCCTCCAATTTGTTCGCCGCCATAATCTGGTGCCTATACTGAGTTATCGTGAAGTCCCCCTTCGACGCCTTGAGCTGTCCGATTGGGACACCCGCTTCCCTACAAAAATGAGTAATTAAGTTCGGGAATGGTAGAACACCGTCTAGGGTCATACCTGCGTCCAGGATCTCCATCCAAATGATATGTCCGATATCCATCAGAAGATTGTTGTGGAGAGAATAGAGGACTTCGGCTACTTGACTATCGGCGGTAGTGTTATGAGTCGAAGGCTTCAATGAGGCCTTAATGAAGAGCATGAGAAATGCAATATCAGTATGCATTTCACTTTTCAAGATGTGTTGGTCCTTTTTATTCCACCCAGTGTGTCCATTCCGCCTTAGCGAGGCGGCAATTGACGAACCCAACTGCTCTTGAAACGCCGGATGGGGGGATAAACCGTATGTGGCGCTCAGCTCTTCCCGGCGGGGGGCGTGGAAGTATGCGTCGATGTCGGCCGGAGAGATCCGGACCTCAATGTTGCCCATACGTACCACACACCTATCATGATACACGGCAGGGATCATGCAGGCAAAAAATTCTTTCACGGTCTCTACGCAGTACCCAGGCCGGGTTCGGATGAACCCCTCCCATGAGTGTTGCCCGATGATTTCCGGCACCCTTGAGCCGGCCGGAAGATTTGTAATATTGATGCCTCTTTCCCCGAAGGGATTACATTTGTTTGTGCGCATCTGGCGGAGCCGAGGTCTCTTATCCGGATTCTCCCGGTCAAACATTGCTCGTCTATTGCTATGATGGATGCGCTCATACTCGGGGAACGAGAGGTGTGTACTAGGATGGTGCCTCATGACCTGCAAAATAAATGAACTCAAGTTAGTTATCTTGCTCATTGCCACCCCAAACCTCGGTAAAACCGAGGTTTGTAAGGGGTCAAATGTGATTGTGACTGATGAAAAGGGAGGTACCCCAAACCTAAGTGAAACTTTGGTTTGTTGTATCTCCTTTTTCTTACTTGTACGTACAGCTAAAACTCACAAAATCCCAAGCATGCAGATTACCAATAAAATACTGTTCAGCTCATGCAGATTCACCAACAGCTACGTGACCACAAAACTACCACAATTCCTTAGTGCAACATCTAAAATTCTTCAACAGTTTGCACTGTTGGACACTGAATGGAACCCCAAACCTAAGTAAAACTTAGGTTTGTCTATGTCTATACTTAATAGGCAACCCACAAATATAACTCAAGGGTTTATGTTGCCATAAACCCTTTCATATTCTTTTATGCACACAGGTGGGAATACCCCACAAAACCACAGATCCAGCCACATTTCCCCCATTTTACTTCCCACAAATTTCCCATCATAGATATTATGCACATAATCTCACAAAAATCACAAACTCAGTTGCATAAAAATATCAAATCATTATATGGACATACAACAAGCTTATAATCAAAATCTAAGCATACATCCTCAAAGACAAACATTTTTGTGAGAAAACTCTAACCATGGAGAAGCAAGTATATTGGCACTTGGAAGCATGAAATGGGAGACAATAAAACAACCTTCACCCAACATTGCACATGAAGACCAACAAGAAATGAGAAAAGAAAACATACCTTGGTCTTGTAAAGATGGAGAGCACACAATATTGAGAATGGGGATGAATCCTTTAAAAATCAGAGGAGATGTAGAGAGAATTTCGTGAGAGAGAGAGAGAGAAGATTTCGAATTAGAGAGAGAGAGGTGCAGGGAATAAATGAAGAAGAAAACAAATGAAAAGAAATAAAGAACAAAGGCTGCACACAATAAAACAAACCAAACCCTAATCGTCAGAGTGCACGCGCGGCTTACTACGCGGTATGTAAACCGCGTAACATACCGCGTATGTCCCTGTTTCAAAAACACTCGGAGGTATCCCGCGGCTTATCACGCGGTATGTAAATCGCGGCCTAAACCGCGTAAGGGCCTGTTTGCTATTTTTTTTTTTTTTGATTTTTTGATTTTTCGTTGTTTTTGTGTTTTTCGTATCTAAAATCACACTCAAAGGAAAAAATGAAATTTAAACAGAAAGCAAACCTCGGTGGGTTGCCTCCCACCCAACGCCTTGGTTTCGGTCGTGGCTCGACCTTCCTTCCGATCACTCCTTCGGCTCATCCAGGTACATGGCTTCAGATGCCCTCGTCTCTCCTCCATAATATGGTTTTACTCGCTGACCGTTCACTTTGAAGGTCGCCCCGTCTTGTCCTTGTAGCTCCACTGCTCCATGCGGGTATACCTCCTTGACGGTGAACGGTCCAGACCACTTGGATTTTAGTTTACCTGGAAAAAGACGTAAACGAGAGTTAAATAACAAAACATTCATTCCAGGAGTGAGTACCTTTTCGCGGAGTCGCTGATCGTGGAATCTCTTCGTTCTCTCCTAGTAGATAGCCGCGTTCTTGAATGCATCTAGTCGGATTTCTTCTAATTCACACAGTTGCAGTAATCTCTTCCTTCCGGCTGTATCCAGTTCCATGTTCAGCTTCTTTATCGCCCAGAACGCTCTACATTCGAGTTCCACCGGTAAATGGCACGACTTGCCAAATACTAACCGATAGGGAGTGGTACCAAGAGGGGTTTTGAATGCCGTCCGGTACGCCCACAGTGCGTCGTCTAACTTCAATGACCAATCCTTCCGGGATGAATTCACTGTCTTCTCTAGGATCTGCTTGAGTTCTCGATTGGACACTTCCGCTAGACCATTTGCTTGTGGGTGATATGGTGTCGTGACCTTGTGCTTTACCGAGTACTTCTTTAGTACAGCATCCAGGTACCGATTACAAAATTGGCTACCGCCATCACCGATCAGTGCTCTAGGGACTCCAAATCTCGCGAAGATATTCTTCCGTAGGAAATTAATCACTACTTTAGAATCATTTGTCGGAGTCGCGATTGCCTCTACCCACTTGGACACGTAGTCCACCGCGACTAAGATATACTCATTTCGGTGTGAGTTTGGAAACGGTCCCATGAAATCGATGCCCCATACGTCGAAGAGTTCGACTTCCATGAAGATCTGCATTGGCATCTCATCCCTCTTGGTCATGTTCCCCGTTCTTTGGCATCGGTCGCACTTAGTGATGAATTCACGAGTCTCTTTAAACATGGATGGCCAGAAGAAGCCCGACTGAAGGATCTTTGCCACTGTTCTATCGGTGCTAAAGTGGCCCCCGCATCCCAAGGCATGACAATGGTTCAAAATCTCGGCCTTTTCTTCCTCCGGAACACATCTCCGGATCATTCCATCAGCACATGATTTGTACAAATAAGGCTCGTCCCAATAGTACCTTTTGGCCTCAAATAGAAATTTCTTCTTTTGGTGGGAGTTCATCTGATACGGAATTACTCCTCCCACCAAGTAGTTGACCATGTCCGCAAACCAGGGCTCGGTATGGCTAACCTTGAAAAGCTGTTCGTCCAGAAACGAGTCGTTAATGACGGTCTTATCTTTGCGTTGATCCTCATCTCCCTCAAGTATCGAGAGGTGATCCGCTGTAACGTCCCAAAAATTACAAGCAAATTTAAATTTTTAAATAAACAACTCATTTATAACAACTCATTAAATGAATCCCAGCGTTTCGTTTGCAAACTCATAATTATTAACTTTATAATAAAAATACAGCGGAATAAACGTTTAATTAATAAAACCATAAAACAACCAGCTCTCCTCGCGCGCCAGTGTGTACTTGTCACGCCTTGAAGCCGCTCGGACCTGAAACCACAGTTTATTGGGAAAGGGTAAGCACGAAGCTTAGTGAATTCCAACACATGCGCGGATAGGAATTATATACACATCACCCCTATCCGCACATAAGCAACAACATCACAGTTACATAAAACGAGTAAACGTCTACAAGTAATTATGTATCCAACACCTCAGTACCATCGAGGCCTCGGTCCCACCGAATTGTAATGTATCCAACACCTCAGTACCATCGAGGCCTCGGTCCCACCGAATTGTAATGTAACCAACACCTCAGTACCATCGAGGCCTCGGTCCCACCGAATTGTAATGTAACCAACACCTCACTACCATCGAGGCCTCGGTCCCACCGAATTGTAATGTAACCAACACCTCAGTACCATCGAGGCCTCGGTCCCACCGAATTGTAATGTAACACATTTATACCAAGCATTCAAACCAATCAAATATTACACACCACAAACAACAAGTTCACACCACAAAGACAGTAGTACATACAAACTATTATGACATGCATACAACCCCTAACTACACAGTGAGAGAACTCACCTCGAATGCGCGTCCAGCTTAATAACACAATTCAAGCTTCACAATTACGGTCACTTCCCAGCACCTAAACGCATGTTAAAACGTGTCAATACGAGACCCGGACCCTATGACACGACACACGCTTAAACCGTCACTAAAACTATTTTCCGTTCTCGCCAAACAGGTCTGTTCGGGACCTGTTTCGACCCCTTTAAACCAAGAAAATTCCCAATATTATTTCATGACCAGAAATTACTCTGAGTTAGGGTTCCAAGGACATATTATACGCCTCCTAACGATTTTTCTACAATTAATTACGGATTTTATAAGATCAGCCCGCAGAACAGCGAAAAACAGCACTTATCAGTATAAAACGACGATTTGGCCTAAGCTACGTTCCGAACTGGATTTTGCACAAAACACAGAAACGTTTCTAGACTCAAAAATGGAACTTTTGACACCAGTTTCACCCCAAACCGAGTTCCGAGCAGAAAGTTATGGTTTTCGCAAGATCAAGGCAGATTCCAGAAATTTTCACATGAAATGACGAAACACCGAACTTGCGACCACTTTTTCACCCAGCTAGAGACCGAACCAGTTTTCCGCTAAAACACGGAAAACGAGCCCGACCCCGAACTAGAACCGTGGGCGCCAGTTTCGGCTCAAACGGAGTTACGACGGAAAAGTTATGACTACACGAAAACTGGACAGCACACTAGAATTTTCATAAACTGATAGCTTTATAAAACGGTTCGCGTTTGGCTTAACGGTTCGGGTTGCAATTAGGGCTGGACAACCCACGCACCACCCACACACAAACACTGCCGACCACCCACGGCCACCGTAGCGGCGGCGTGCGGCGGTGGTAGTTTCACCGGAGGAAGCGAAAAGGAAAGGAAACGAAACACAACAAAACGAAACGAAACGGACGACTTACCTAGCAACGGTTGCTCCTCTCTCCCTCGACTTCTCCGACGAACTGAGCTGGTGGCGGAGGCCTCCGGCGACAGCAGCGCCTCCGGCGAGTTCCCTCCCTCTCGCCTTCTCTCTCTCTCTCTCTCGCGATCACTCTCTCTCTCGGTCTCTTCTCGTTTTTCTTCTCCGGCCGTCAATCCATAAGGAAAACAAATATCCCGTAGGGTTTTCTCCTTGGTACCCACGACAGAATCCCTAAACAAACAAGGAATATGGAGTTGGGTTGCATGGGCCGAACTTCCACACAAGTTTGGCCCTTATACATACTTAGCCCCTCAACTATATCTTTCTAGCAACTAACCAATGTTGATGACATATTTTGACTATAAGATCCAATTCGTCTAGCCCCGCTAACGGAATCCACGATAAATAAAACTTAAAAGAAAAGAATTAATAAAACGAAATTACATACCGGGACACGGGCTTTACAACTCTCCCCCACTTGGATTAGACTTCGTCCCCGAAGTCTACGTCCGCAAACAGCTCCTAATAACTTTCTGGCATCTGATGATATCCCAAACTCAATCCACTTTCAAGCTTTAACCATTCTAAAGCTGCTCACAGTATACCCTACAGGATACTCGACTACGATCATTCCTACCCTTAATTGTCGATTAACTACCACGGATTCTAATAGACTCCAAGGATTTTCAATAAATTATATCAACAAAACATCGACCCCCTGCCGAACATCGGTCCAACCGATTACAATAACAAACATCGGCCACCCGCCGAACATCGGTCCAACCGATCACAATAACAAACATCGGCCACCCGCCGAACATCGGTCCAACCGATCACAATAACAAACATCGGCCACCCGCCGAACATCGGTCCAACCGATTACAATAACAAACATCGGCCACCCGCCGAACATCGGTCCAACCGATTATCATAACAAACATCGGCCACCCGCCGAACATCGGTCCAACCGATTACAATGAATCACATAAGCGTGGTATTATCCTAGACACTAACACAAATAGACATCCCCCACAATCAAGTCAACTAACACACACGTAGGTCATTCCACCATAACCATTCATCACAAGTGATCATTTCAGGGTTACTACTACCAACACCATGATTATCTTAGAATCGGCTACAACTCTCCGATTATACTAAAGGTGTTTGGCCTCAAGCCCAAACGTCGACACCTAAATATATCACCTACCTCGAAATGGTTGTTGCGCATTTATTCTCTTAATAACAAAGGGCATCAATCCCTTAACCGATACTATTCGGCCTACAGTACTAACGCGCGTGGAATACCTACCTTCCACCGTCGACGTATCATCCACACTTTCTCTACGAAGCCAAGTCACACCGTATCGAGGATACACCTTGATGTCTACCTCCCAGGTAACACCTCAAGACCCAGCACACCAGCACTACCTCCCAGGTAAGTGCCCACAACTATATCCTCCTAGTACCTACTGGAAAGTCTAGGTTAAAACACATGAATACCGGGGTGCCACCCCGAGATACCCAACCGACCATTACCAACGACTGACTGACGTGCCTAAGGATCCAAAGCAAACAGCCTACCAACAACATGCCTATTCCGGATTGACTCACTCACCCAAACATGTAAACACTCAATGTGCAAAGAATGTCAAACGGTGCGACAAAAACAACTCATCAACTAGACTCCACATCGAGCCATTAAAACCGGGCAATTGGCCCATGACTAACTCCAAGTCCAAACCGAGCAAAATGCTCCACGCTTGCTAGACCCATAGGTCGAAAATTGCGTTTAAACAAAGTTTAAGCAAGCAATACTCTGAAATCAACCTTAGTCCCATACTCAACACGGGTTAAACAAAAGAGTTTTCCAAAAGGACTCACACCCTGAAAATTCTCGAAATGACACATGACACTTAAAAGCACATTTCCCCAAATGGTTTACAAAATCATTTACAAAATATTTTCAACATCAGGATTTTCATCTCAAAAAGATCGTATGTAATAAAACTACTATTACCTGATCGATAGTTACGCAAAACTGGACACGCTCGTCCCACATAGGAAAATCATGTTGAAAATCGTTCCATTGCAGTTCGGTTAACTCACACAAAAGCAAAGCGTAATAAATAATTTCTTTAAAATGAACCGCCTCGATTCCAGTATGGATTGACTCATGACGTGCACTTAAAGTAACCGCTTGACCTTAAACAGGGTCCGACAAAGGTGTGCACATAATTCAAAATAAGTTTCAAACTTGAAGACTGAAACCAGTCCGCTCTATTAATTGGAAATATCGACTAAAACCTCATAAAATCTCAAACTGGGGGCAGGCATGCAGGCTTGTAACACTCCCTCAAGTTTCGTACTTGGGACATATAACGTCAAAACATTATAGTTTAAAAATGTATTTATCGAAAATGCTCAAAATACTCGTTTCCTCCAAAGCAAAAGTTTTTAATTTCCCAAAAAAAAAACAATCGGTAATTCTAAATTAACCGAATGTCAAAAATCTACGCATTTATATTTCCAAAATATAACACATTGTAATTGTATGCATGATGTTCACAACATTAAAACACTCCTTATGAAATGTTACCAAAATTCCTCCATGCATCACTTATGTCACGCATGAATCAATCCACACACTGAACTGTTTGCAATAACATACTTAGTAACACAAACTCTCGAAAGAAAAGTTAAGCGACACTAGAATTCCAAACTCATTTTAAACAAATCATCAACAAAGTTTGTAACTCTCGTTATAAAAAAGGTTTCATGCACTTTCAAAACCATAATTTAACATCTTGTGCGTGTGCTAAACATTTCCCCAAAATTCCAAAGCACAATCCATATAAGGATTGGAAACACAAAAATTAGTTAATGCAATCCTATTTTCAAAATAAACTTTGTGCATGACTCAGTCGGCATTCGATGTCTCGACTCATATCCCTCCAAAACTCCCCGATCCACAATCGTCATCCGGACATTTAAATCTCTTAAGGCAAGTTGGGAAATCACATCAAATCATCTTACGGGTTTTCCTCAAATCAAAGTCGGCTCAAAAGCCTATGATTCTAGCACAATTGCCAATTTTTTTTTTTGACCCGAAATGGTCTACTTAAAACAAACCACATCCTTATCGTCACCCCAAGTGATTGATACTAGACACGTCCTTCTATCCCAACGACTACTAGTTTAGAACCTTCATCACTACCCCAACGATCATCACCTCAAGCAAGTCAAGTACACAATTGTACTAGCAGGTTTACTATAGTTGTTCCTCCTTGTGATGGCTATTCTGGGTAGATATTACAACGCGTTATTAGCACATAATAACTCACACTAACAACGCTCACACTCAACTCCTTGGATTCCTCGTGACTTCCCCGACTCGAGCATTGATCATGTGCTTCCGGTAGTAGGAGCTCTACTACTACCATCCACACCTATCATCGCCCGTTTCGAGTTCCATCCCAAGGGGTCCAAGTAGTTTCTCGCCGAAACTATACACATATGCCCGCACCGGCATATGTACACACTCTTCCTAGCTCCCTAGGAATTCCATCCAAACCACTACCCTTGCTACTGCCAAATCCCTAATAGCAAGCAGCAGACATGCAATACAGTGTAATAAGCACCAAGCAATTGAGCATACATACTCCTATGTTCTAGAAAGCAATCTAGCACACGTACTCATACATAAACGCCCTTCCCAGCTCTCTAGGAACTTCCTCTTATCCCACTACCCTTGCTACTACCGAATCCCTACTAATTATAACGGGTGACCTCGCGAATACCCGATTATATGCAGTGCGAAACAAATAGACAGTCGAATACAAGACTCTATCCTAGAACGGTTGGACTCAAACAAGAGCTGCGCAATAGAACTAAATCGAATATTCTAAGGCTATAAATCTCTTACTGCATACAACCTAGAGGGCATCCACTTAGTAACCTATCATAATTAGCATAAATTCCTAATAGCAAGTAGTTCAACATACAGCATAGTGTCAACAACAGGCAATCTAGCATGCATACTCTATGATCTAGAAAGCAATAAAACACTAAGCATTGTACCTTTCCCTTCGGCTCCGGCTGACTGTACACACTGCGCCCTCGATCACCGTTCCTCGAACGGGTTTTTACTTTTTCTTTTATTTCCAAAAAGATTTAATAACGAATTTGAAAATTTCCCAGCCGCAACTTGAGACCAAACACACCGAGGTGCGTTTGATTCACTCAAGCTGTGCTCTGATACCAAGTTGTAACGTCCCAAAAATTACAAGCAAATTTAAATTTTTAAATAAACAACTCATTTATAACAACTCATTAAATGAATCCCAACGTTTCGTTTGCAAACTCATAATTATTAACTTTATAATAAAAATACAGCGGAATAAACGTTTAATTAATAAAACCATAAAACAACCAGCTCTCCTCGCGCGCCAGTGTGTACTTGTCACGCCTTGAAGCCGCTCGGACCTGAAACCACAGTTTATTGGGAAAGGGTAAGCACGAAGCTTAGTGAATTCCAACACATGCGCAGATAGGAATTATATACACATCACCCCTATCCGCACATAAGCAACAACATCACAGTTACATAAAACGAGTAAACGTCTACAAGTAATTATGTATCCAACACCTCAGTACCATCGAGGCCTCGGTCCCACCGAATTGTAATGTAACCAACACCTCAGTACCATCGAGGCCTCGGTCCCACCGAATTGTAATGTAACCAACACCTCAGTATCATCGAGGCCTCGGTCCCACCGAATTGTAATGTAACCAACACCTCAGTACCATCGAGGCCTCGGTCCCACCGAATTGTAATGTAACACATTTATACCAAGCATTCAAACCAATCAAATATTACACACCACAAACAACAAGTTCACACCACAAAGACAGTAGTACATACAAACTATTATGACATGCATACAACCCCTAACTACACAGTGAGAGAACTCACCTCGAATGCGCGTCCAGCTTAATAACACAATTCAAGCTTCACAATTACGGTCACTTCCCAGCACCTAAACGCATGTTAAAACGTGTCAATACGAGACCCGGACCCTATGACACGACACACGCTTAAACCGTCACTAAAACTATTTTCCGTTCTCGCCAAACAGGTCTGTTCGGGACCTGTTTCGACCCCTTTAAACCCAGAAAATTCCCAATATTATTTCATGACCAGAAAGTACTCTGAGTTAGGGTTCCAAGGACATATTATACGCCTCCTAACGATTTTTCTACAATTAATTACGGATTTTATAAGATCAGCCCGCAGAACAACGAAAAACAGCACTTATCAGTATAAAACGACGATTTGGCCTAAGCTACGTTCCGAACTGGATTTTGCACAAAACACAGAAAAGTTTCTAGACTCAAAAATTGAACTTTTGACACCAGTTTCACCCCAAACCGAGTTACGAGCAGAAAGTTATGGTTTTCGCAAGATCAAGGCAGATTCCAGAAATTTTCACATGAAATGACGAAACACCGAACTTGCGACCACTTTTTCACCCAGCTAGAGACCGAACCAGTTTTCCGCTAAAACACGGAAAACGAGCCCGACCCCGAACTAGAACCGTGGGCGCCAGTTTCGGCTCAAACGGAGTTACGACGGAAAAGTTATGACTACACGAAAACTGGACAGCACACTAGAATTTTCATAAACTGATAGCTTTATAAAACGGTTCGCGTTTGGCTTAACGGTTCGGGTTGCAATTAGGGCTATACAACCCACACACCACCCACACACACACACTTCCGACCACCCACGGCCACCGTAGCGGCGGCGTGCGGCGGTGGTAGTTTCACCGGAGGAAGCGAAAAGGAAAGGAAACGAAACACAACAAAACGAAACGAAACGGACGACTTACCTAGCAACGGTTGCTCCTCTCTCCCTCGACTTCTCCGACGAACTGAGCTGGTGGCGGAGGCCTCCGGCGACAGCAGCGCCTCCGGCGAGTTCCCTCCCTCTCTCCTTCTCTCTCTCTCTCTCTCTCGCGATCACTCTCTCTCTCGGTCTCTTCTCGTTTTTCTTCTCCGGCCGTCAATCCATAAGGAAAACAAATATCCCGTAGGGTTTTCTCCTTGGTACCCACGACACAATCCCTAAACAAACAAGGAATATGGAGTTGGGTTGCATGGGCCGAACTTCCACACAAGTTTGGCCCTTATACATACTTAGCCCCTCAACTATATCTTTCTAGCAACTAACCAATGTTGATGACATATTTTGACTATAAGATCCAATTCGTCTAGCCCCGCTAACGGAATCCACGATAAACAAAACTTAAAAGAAAAGAATTAATAAAACGAAATTACATACCGGGACACGGGCTTTACATCCGCTACCGTATTCTCTGAACCCTTCTTATCCAAGATTTCCAAGTCAAATTCTTGGAGTAACAATACCCATCGAATGAGTCTCGGTTTAGCATACTTCTTGGCCATGAGATGCTTTAAAGCTGAGTGGTCGGTGTAGACAATTACCTTAGACCCCACTAGATATGACCGGAACTTCTCGCAAGCATAGACAACCGCCAACAGTTCCTTCTCGGTAGTCGCGTAGTTGAGCTGAGCATCATCCAGAGTCTTACTCGCATAGTAGATCACATGCATCCGCTTATCCTTCTTTTGGCCCAATACCGCTCCAACAGCGGTGTCACTCGCATCACACATCAAAATAAAAGGTAAACTCCAATCGGGAGCCGTGAGAATCGGTGCGGATATCAACTCCTTCTTTAACCTGTCAAAAGCAGAAATACAATCATTAGTGAACTCGAATTTAGCATCTTTAAGCAATAATGAACATAAGGGTTTAGTGATTTTAGAAAAATCCTGTATAAACCGCCGGTAGAACCCGGCATGCCCCAAGAAGCTTCGGACTCCCTTGACGGAGTTCGGGTAAGGAAGATTCTCGATCACCGCCACCTTTGCCTTGTCCACTTCAATTCCAGCTTTCGATACTTTGTGGCCGAGTACGATCCCTTCGGTCACCATGAAGTGACATTTCTCCCAGTTCAGTACCAGACTTGTCTCTTCACATCTTTGTAAGACAACTCTCAAGTGTGCCAAACATGTATCAAATGAAGGCCCGAACACGGAAAAGTCGTCCATAAAAATCTCAATCGTCCGCTCTACCATGTCTGAGAAGATCGCCATCATACACCTCTGAAAGGTAGCTGGAGCGTTGCATAACCCAAAAGGCATCCTCCGGTAAGCAAACGTACCATAAGGACATGTGAATGTTGTCTTGTCTTGGTCTTCGGGGGCTATTGGTATCTGATTATACCCTGAATACCCGTCCAAGAAGCAATAATACTCATGCCCAGATAATCGCTCTAACATCTGATCAATGAAGGGAAGAGGGAAATGGTCTTTCTTTGTCGCGTCATTCAGCTTTCGGTAGTCAATACACACCCTCCAACCGGTAACTGTTCGGGACGGGATCAGCTCATTATTATTGTTTCGAACAACTGTTATACCACCCTTCTTCGGCACCACTTGGACCGGGCTCACCCATGGACTATCCGGAACCGGGTAAATAATTCCAGCATCAAGGAGTTTTAGAACCTACTTCCGGACCACTTCTTTCATATTCGGGTTGAGCCGGCGTTGGTGTTGGACAACTGGTCTATGCCCTTCTTCGAGGTTGATTCTATGTGAGCAAAATGTAGGGCTCAATCCTTTGAGGTCAGCTATTGTCCATCCAATTACCGCTTGATGTTCTCTAAGAACCCGGAGTAGCTTCTCTTTATTCTCGGCACTCAACTTAGACGATATGATAACCGGAAGCGTGTCTTTTTCTCCCAAGTATGCATACTCGAGATGTTCGGGTAGCGGTTTGAGCTCAAGCTTTGGTGGTGTATGCGAAGATGGTTGAGATTTAGGGATCGGCTCCCCCAAATCCTCAATCACGGGTCGTCTGGACCCTTGGTATGATGATGATGCATTCAATTGCATCACACTAGCATTTTCCGGATCATCGTCGATACCCATCAATGCATTATTCAATTGGTCTCCGGAAACTTGTACAACACTTGTTTCTTCAATCAATGCGTCCATCACATCTACCCGATAACATTCGTTTGATCCCATGCTTTCCTTGGCTGCCCGGAAAACATCGAAGACCGCTTCTTCGTCACCCACTCTCAAAGTGAGCTTTCCTCCTTTAACATCAATCAGTGCTCCTCCCGTGGCCAAAAATGGTCGGCCAAGTATCAGCGGTATCTCCTTGTCCTCATCCATGTCGAGGATCACAAAGTCAACTGGAAGATAGAATTTGTCTACTTTGACCAGCACGTCTTCAATTACCCCATACGGGTACTTAATGGATCTGTCAGCTAGCTGCAAAGTGACACTGGTTGGTTGTACCTCTCCAAGCCCGAGTTTCCTGAAAATAGACAACTGCATTAGGTTAATACTTGCACCAAGATCGCATAGAGCCTTACTAAATTCAGAATTTCCTATATTAACAGGGATAGTGAAACTCCCTGGATCCTTAAGCTTTGGGGGAAGCTTATGTTGGATGATAGCGCTGCACTCCTCAGTGAGTGCAACCGTTGCGTGCTCCTCGATCTTCCTTTTGTTAGAAAGGATGTCTTTCAAGAATTTCACGTACGAGGGCATCTGTGCTAAAGCATCTGCAAAAGGGATGTTAATATGTAATTTCTTAAAAACTTCAAGAAATTTAGAATAGTTAAGATCCTCCCTGTGGGCCTTAAGCCTGTTCGGATATGGCACTTTAGGCGTTATCGGCTTGACCGGTACTTGCATTGGCTGCTCTTGTTTCTTC
The DNA here is from genome assembly GCA_033807775.1 of Saussurea involucrata. Taxonomy (NCBI): domain Eukaryota; kingdom Viridiplantae; phylum Streptophyta; class Magnoliopsida; order Asterales; family Asteraceae; genus Saussurea; species Saussurea involucrata. Next base: position 62,900,086 of record CM066322.1, on the reverse strand, counting down.
TCGCTATTCTTCGTGCTTTCCTCAATCACAACCTCTTCCTCGGCCTCTAACTCATCCATATCTACCATCTCGAAATCCTCCCCTTTGGACTCAGTTCCCTTTGATGCCGGTTCTCGAGTTGGGTCCTTAATCAGCTCCTTACCACTCCTCAGATGAATGGCCTTGCAATCTTCCCGGTTAGTCCTTTCGGGTTGACTTGGAAATTTCCCGGGGGCTCGGTTTTGTAGGGCGTTAGAGAGCTGCCCCATTTGCCTTTCAAGGATTTTTATGGATGCCGTGTTTTGATCGGTAGCCGCTTTGACTGTGTTCACTGTACTGGCTAAACCCTCGACCATGCTGTCCATCTTAGACATGAACTTCATCATCATGTCCTCTAATATCGGCTTCCTCTCTCCGGATTGTCCTTCATTAAACTTCTGTTGGTTGTAACCTGGAGGACGATAAACATTGTTAGTGTTAGCAGAATTAGAAAAAATAGGATGGTTACCTTGTTGTTGGCCGGGTTGCCCTTGCGGTTGGCTCCAAGAAAAATTAGGGTGCTTTTTCCAACCCTCATTGTATGTATTTGAAAACGGATCGTTCCTTGGCCGGTTGTTTCGATTTTGCAAAAATTGAACTTACTCCGGCTCATTCACGGGTGGAGCCATATCCGGCATACCCTCGTCCATCATGAATGCTGATTGCATAGAAGCTCCATTCATCTTATTAGTGAGTGCGGCTAACTGAGCTTTTATGGCCTTTAGCTCGTCATTATCTTGCACACCCGCAGCTCGTCTAACCGCTGATCTTGGAGTAGAGAAACTGTGCTCGGCCAGATTATCTATCAACTCACATGCCTCTTCATATGATTTATCCATTAGGGCCCCACCTGCTGCAACTGTAATATCGTTCTTGAACTGCTGGTGAAGACCACTAAAGAACGTCTGGATGATGACCCAGCCGTGTAACCCATGATGAGGGCACTTCTTTAGCATGTCTTTATACCGCTCCCAAGCTTCATACATCGTTTCTTGATCCCATTGAGCGAAATGGGTGATTTCAGCCATGAGTTGAGCAGTTCTGCTTGGTGGGAAAAACTTTTGAAGAAATGCAGCTTTCAACTGCGCCCAGGTGGTGATCGAATCTGGTTGGATACTTTCCGTCCAAGTCTCGGCTCGGCCTTTGAGAGAGAAGCTGAACAGCCTCAGCTTGATTGCATCCTCATCCACCCCATTGATTTTGAACGTATTGCAGATTCGTTCAAATGCACGAAGATGTGCATGGGGGTCTTCAGTTGGTGCTCCCCCGAATTGGTTCTGTTGTACCATGACGATGGTACTCGGCTTGATCTCGAAGTAATTAGCCGCGGTGGTTGGTGCTTGAATGCCTATGCGTGCCGCCGCCACATTCGGATCGGCAAACGACCGCATAGAACGTCTCGCAGGTGGAGCTTCGTCGTCAGACATCTCGGTCTTGATACGTTTTTTAGCTTTTGTTTCTTTTCTTAAACGGCGGTGGGTCCTTTCAATCTCTGGATCGATTGGTTCGATTTTCTCCCCTCGGGTTTTTCTTGGCATAAACCAATTAGTACCTGAAACAGAGAATAAAGAAAATCAGTAATCCAGAAACTAAAAGTGATGAATTAAAATGACAAAAATAAAAATGTTCAATCTAATAGTGCTTATAGCTGGTAGTGCTATTAGTTACAACTAGTTCCCCGGCAACGGCGCCAAAAACTTGATACGAGGTTTTCACACCCCGAGAATCTAACCGCAAGTGTACGGTGTCGAATCAAGTAATAACGTACGGTAAGTACGAGTATCGAATCCAAGGGAACTAGGAACTAAGTATCACAATTACTATAAGCTCTATTAACTGAACTATCGATAACTGAAAAGTTGGTATTAAACTACTTAATTGCGAGAATTAAATCAAACACAAGACAAAACAGTAAACAGCTTTGGAAAATCAGATAGAGAAAACAGTTGAGGGTTGGACTTTCTATGGCTATACTACTGAGGAACAAATACCCGAACGATAATGATTACTGATTATCTCTATGAACCCTAGTTGACAATCACTGTTAGTCTTTTTCAAGCAAAACAGCTTTTATTTCGAAACTTGTAGATTTTATCTCTCGAACCAAACCTAGGGTTTGAAAATATTTTAGGTCAACTATTCGGAGCAGAAAGTGATTCGGCTATCTCAGCTCGAATCTCCTTTCCGGCACTTGATTTCTTGATCTAGTTTCTAATTACTTTTCTCAAACTTAATTAAAAACAATGATATTCAATTGAAGGTGATCAAACTACAACTGATAATAAAAATAGAAATCAAATACTTCATAGATCTAATCAAGTAAAATTAATCATTCGGTTACACGTCATCCATCGTAAAATCCATAGTCAATCCAACCCCCAACATCTAAAGATTAGTTCATGTTGGGGTGGATAAAAACATAAGCAATAAGGAATAAAGTGGTGTGTGAATTCATGGTGACTGTAATCGTAACAAAAGTATGATGAATCCCTTCTCACTCGGCTCTAATCCACGTTGTGTAGTGAACTCTCCTCAATCAATCCTCTCTCGCTGCTCCAAAATACGTACAAGTGCTCTGAAAATCGCCCCTGGACTGCCCACCGTCGTGTCTCGAAAACTGGATACCGAATAATGACCTATAAATCGGATTTAAAGCTGGAATTCGCGAAACAGTGGCTTACGCGGTTTGCCACGCGACTTGCAAGTCGCGTGGTAACTCGCGCGTGTCTTTTCTTTTGCAGTGTGGGTCGTCGTCTGGTTCGCGGATCGGGTCCTGGTTCGGTCGTGGGTCTTGGGCTTCGAAATGGGCTCTCTTTTGACTCTGTTTCGCTCCTTTTCTCGATGTCTGTCTTCTTTCGAATAGCCTGCACATTTCACTAGATAACCCATAAAATCCCGCCTTTTTGCTTAATTCCAAGCCAATCTCATTGGTTTATGGATTGAAAATAACGCCAAAAAAATGGCGTTATCAGCCACCTCAATACCCCAAGGTTTTTTCTTTTATAGATATAAAGATAAATATTATTTTATTTGTGTTTTTTAAAAGAGGGTCATCTAAAATAGACAACCCTATAAGTCAAACTCATGAATTGACACAAATTCATCTCATGCATCTACCTTTCTTATACACACCACATTGCTCCAATTTTTTAACCTTTTACCAATGTGAGACAACTCCAAATCAACCACAATTCAAGAAATGAGTGATTCTCAATTCTAAAGATGCCACCTCATTTCATGTGGGTTTTCCTTTTAAGTATATAAAGATATTTTATTTGTGTTTTTTAAAAAAGGGTCATCTAAAATAGACAACTCTATAAGTCAAACTCATGAATTGACACAAATTCATATCATGCATTACCTTTCTTATACACACCACATTGCTCCAACTTTTCAACCTTTTACCAATGTGGGACAACTCCAAACCAACCACAATTCAAGAAAAGGGTGATTCTCAATTCTCATGGTGCCACCTCAATACCCCAAGGTTTTTTCTTTTATAGATATAAAGATAAAGATTATTTTATTTGTGTTTTTTAAAAGAGGGTCATCTAAAATAGACAACCCTATAAGTCAAACTCATGAATTGACACAAATTCATCTCATGCATCTATCTTTCTTATACACACCACATTGCTCCAACTTTTCAACCTTTTACCAATGTGGGACAACTCCAAATCAACCACAATTCAAGAAATGAGTGATTCTCAATTCTAAGGATGCCACCTCATTTCATGTGGGTTTTCCTTTTAAGTATATAAAGATTACACTTTAGGCCATCCGTATCACAGCCCTCAAGCCCTCAAGCGCCACATCAGCTTTTCTCCTAACCCTCTTCTCAAACCCTCAAGCCCTAAAGTGGCGTAGCGGGAACCCTCAAGCCCTCTTGCCACCTCATTTTTTTAATTCTTTTATTTATACATTTAATTATTTAACAAAATAAAAATATTTATATATTTTTTAATAAATAAAAATAAGATAAATAATAAAAATAAAAATTACAAAATACAAAACACTAAAAAAATAAAAATTACAAAATACAAAATTACCCAAAATTATGTAATTTTTTAATTCTCTCTTTCTTCGCCAAAGTAGCCCTCAAAACGTCTCCCGTAAGGTGATCATGCGGGGTTATGAAAAACTCGAAGTCTTTATCAAATCGTTTTTCTCGTTCGATTTCTCGTTCGTGTTCCAACCTATCTCGTTCGAGTTCGAGTTTTTTCATTTTGTACTGCATTGTATCATCAATCTTCTCGTTGAACGTCGTCAACAACTGAGTAACACTTTCGTTCGTATTCGACCCGCTCGTATTACTCGTTGATGTTTTTTTGCCTTGTTTCTCCCGATGGGTCGTTGAAGTTGCTCGATGAAGTTGCTCGATGAAGTTGTCGTCATCGTCATCGGAAGGTTTGCTACGTTTTGAACCCCGCGATGAAGTTGTCGTCATCGTTGGAACGGCTCCCCATTTTGGACATTTTTTTAGGACTTCTCAAGCTTGTTCGTGAGTGAAAGCCAACCCAAGTTGTGCTCGGTACCGTTCGTGTGCCATTCGTGAAATGTCGGTCTCACTCATTCCGCTTGATCTATTAGTGACCAAGTTGTTGTAGAAGCCGCCAAAAGAATTTATTCTTTTATTGAGGTCGTTGAACTTGGTGTTGAGTTGATGAGTTGTTCTATAATTTCCGCGGACCATCAAACTAAAGAACACTTGCCCGATTCGGGTCCAAAAACTTTCTACATTTATGTAAATTCAAGTATAAGAATATTAACAAGAATAATAATAATATTAATAATATTAATAATAATAATAATAACAATAATAATAATAATAATAACAATAAAAATATATGTAAATTCAAGTATAAAAATATTACCACCGGTTTGTGCGTTACCGACAACGGGGTCCTCCGAAACGTCAACCCACGCCGACACTAACGCGAGTTCCTCGTCTTTACTCCACATCTGTTTGGCGGCTCTATTTTCATATTGTTTGTTTTTTTCCTTTTCTCGTTGGTGTCGGGTTTGATGCTTCCGGGATAGATTGTTGTGTGTAGATGGATTGTGGTGTATGCGGGCTATAATGTTGGGTTTCCGGAACAATGTCGTCGTCGAGATTGATTGCGGGTGAAGGAAGATTGTAGTTGGCCGGAGTAAAACCTTGTTCAATCAAACCGGGACGTGTAAATTGGTAAGGAAATTGTTTCGGAAATTGTTGGTGAAATTGTTGGGGAAATTGTTGCGAAAATTGTGGCGGAAATTGTTGCGAAAATTGTGGCGGATATTGTTGCGAAAATTGCGGATGATAACCTTGTTGTGTAAACGCTTGGAAACCAAGCTCCGGGTCTTCTTGCGGTTGTGGTGTATCCGGTCGGTTACGACGGGATGTAGGTGTTTTGTTTGGATTCATGATGAAATTTGAGAGAATTTGAGAGATTTTGGTGTGAAAAAATATAGAGAATGGAAGAGAATGAGAGAGTTGTTTTGGTGTGAAAAAAATAAGAGGTTTTGATTAATATATATAGTGTGATTAAATTGAAAAAAAAATTAAAAGGAGCTGTTGCCAACGGCTTTATTTTCAAATTATTTATAAAAAAATTAAAAAAAACAAATAAAGCCTCGGGTTTCTCGGGTTTTCAAACCCGCTACCCCCAAGCCCGCCCCAAGCCCGCTACCCCCGTACCACAACCCGCTGGAACCCTCCCTACCCGAGCCCGAGCCCCCATGCGGTATTGATGGCCTTATAGGTTGACATAAACATCATGAAACGTAAACAATAAATTGAATTGAAAAATATAGTGAACGTCTTCATACTATACTAGACTTAAACAACAATAACTAAAATTGTAAACAATAAATCTCCAATATCTCTATACTAGACTAAACAGCAACAACTAATTCTATTTAGTTTTGTTTGATGGTTTGTTTTTGGAGGCTGGCCAGTGTTTCTATTAGATATCAAAATCAAACTGGTTGATTATGTGCAAGTTGTTATGCAATCAACATGTTAATGATTGTTTTTACATTTTGGCACTATAAAAAGTGATCTGCCAGATTTCAGCTAGAACTGTTTGAGAAACTCGGTTGAATTGTTGATGGTACCAGTTTTAATAACTATTTCTTCTTTCTATTTTACAACATATGACATATGATTTTGTTACTCATCTTGTTTCACAATTATTAACAGTAATGTATGTATGTCAATATATGATTCTTGAATTCTTGAAAGTATGAGCTTGTTGTATGTCAAATGTCAATATATGATCCATGATTCTTGAAACTTTACATGTGTGCTTAGTGATAGACGAAAATGTATGTATAAGGTGGACCAATGAAATAATCAAATGCTTTCTAGAGACTTGTATAGAAGAGGTCAATAAAGTGGGTCGAAACGGGGGTAGTCTTAGGAAAAAAACTTGGACAAAGTTGACAACAAAGCTTGAGGAAGTGTGTCACGTCAAATATATAGAGTGCTGAAAAACAGGTTCCAACACTCAACACAAACCATCCATAAATTTTTTCATAAAGTGTTGGATAAAATGATCGTGTTTGCTAAAGAGATCATAGTTTCTACATCATTCAATCCTAATCCGGACATCCCAGGGAATAATAGAAGATTGCGACGAATATTTAAGGTAATTAATAATAATACGTGTATACATTTTCTTACTAAAGTTATTTTGACCAGTAACTTTAATGTATGGAGCAATTGGCGCCCTTAATGGGACTTTAATACATGTTATTGTCCCTATTCAAGAACAACATTTATATAGAGGACGAGGAAATGGTGAATGTTATCAAAATGTTTAGGCGATTTGTGACTTCAACATGGTTTTTACATTTGTTGTTGCCGGTTGGGAAGGTGTTGCACATGGTTCTAGAGTTTTGTCCGAAGCTTTAACAGATAGTGCTATTGGATTTCCATTTCCTCCTCAAGGTATACTAACGCTTTAAAAGTAATATATTTACTATATTTCATATTAGTACTTATTTTTATTTATTGTTTTCAGATAAATATTATCTATGTGATGCTGCATATACGAATACTCGAGGGTTTATGGCACTGTATCGTAATGTTAGATATTGGCTTGGAGATTTCCGTCGTCGACGTGTAATGAACAAGTATGAAAAGTTTAACCATTCGCATGCAAAACTTAGAAATGTTATTGAACGTTCTTATGGCATCTTGAAAACACGTTTTCCGATATTAAAAAGAATCGAACAGTTATCACTTGAGGTTCAAAGATACGTTGTTATTGCATGTTTTGCGGTTCACAACTTCATACGAAAGAAAGGTTTAAGTGATGAGTTATTTTCTGAATATGATCAATCCAATGAGCAAGGGGACGGTGGCAATGATGAGGCTGACCAGGTTCAGTCGCATGAGAGTACCGCTAACCATACATATATGGCTACTTTAAGAGAAGAAATTATGGCACAATTAATGCAAAATGGATTAGTTTTTATGAGACTTTGTTCATGTTTTGTATTTTATTTGAATCAATTGACGTATTTAAGTTGAGAGATAAAATTATGCTTATATAAATTCAACAGTATAACATTCTGAGAGATAAAATATATAATTATATAATTATACATATTCAGACGTTTGTCAGCAGACAAAAACAAACAGTCTAACTGATTCAGATTTCAGACTTCAGAATCACCTCTTAAAGATCAGAAGTGAAATTTGACTCCAGCACCTCTTAAAAAACAAACGCCACCTGAGTTCCAAGTGTACATGGAAGAATCATACATTGTAAATGTGCACGGGGTCGAAGCAAGAATAATGGCAAAAACATGTTCATTGGTAGCATACTTTGGACAACTTTACTTTGATGACTGATAATATTATTCGATAAGCGCTTTACTTTGGAGAACTTTACTTTTATGCATGGGTGTTAACTCTTTCTGGTAAACGTTTACCCACTAGTGTTCGGTAAATAACCCCCTTAAGTGGTATGAAACAGTCAATTGAGCAAATTAGGGGGCGGGCAGGTTTGTTCTGAGGAGCATTTTGCCAAACAGTTTCAAGTCGTAACAGTAGGGGTTGCTCTTAGAGACATTTCGTCAAACAATTGGAGTGCGCACCAACAGATGGGTGAATAGGCAGCAGCAGATCAATATATCTTTAGTGGCGTTGTACAGCAGCAGAGCAATGGTAGATAGAGCTGTTTGTCTTCCATGAGCAAAACGGCAGGCACAAACACAATGATGGAGGGAGATGATTTTACAGCATAATATCACATATTGTTCTCATACCAGTATTTGGATTGACTGAATGCCATGGGATGTTTTATGGGCTGATAATTTGATCAATTTTAGACATTTTATCGATAGCCAAGCAATATATTAAAAGAGAAAAACGACTGCTGGATGAATCAGTTGAGTACTAAAAGCATGGTTCTTTAAGATTAAAGAAGAATCAAATACATTCTATCGGACTTACAGAAACAGTTGCAAGTATGCAACCAAACCAACAAAATAAATGTGCCCTCATTGAAACCCCACATGTTCAACACATTAGGTTGAAGCAACTGTAGCGTTGTTCGGCAATGAGTAGGCACTTCTACCATGGCCGCCGCCAGCCCGCCCACGTCCAATTCCATTTCTTGGATACTCTCCGCTTCTAAGAAGTTCGCTATCTCTGGCATTTGATCTTGAAGAACTCCAACAATTTGAGGAATCAGCAGAATTTGGCTCCCAAGAAGATGACATCCAACTCAACTGTTGGCTACCAGCAAAACTATTGCTCCCTGATGATTCTTGTTCTTCAGTATCTGCATCACCACCCCTCCTAACAGTCACATACTTGTGGAGACTTGGCTCCATCAGATCATCATTAACCACCATCTCAGATTCCACAAGATTATCTTTCTTGAACTGCCGATCGTTGGAGCTGGTGGCGGAGTTCAGGTCGGCTACAGCTTCAAGGATCGAGCAGGCCTTGCTCACACAAGCCGGGAGGGAGAAAGCTGGTGGTGGTGCCACCGCTGCTGCCGCCACGGTTGTCGTGGCGGTGGTGGTGGTGGTTTTTTGGTGGAAATTTTGGATATCTTCAAGTAACAAACTAGCATAAGATGTTGGGTTTGGGTTTGGGTTTGGGTTTGGGTTGAGTAAAGTTTCCGGGTTGATATCTAGGTCTCGAGATAGCCTTGAAGACCGAGTTCTGCTTACAATTTTGGGATTTTCGAGTGCGGTTTTAGCATCATCAATCATCTGGTGTTCTTTGGCTATGCAGTTTTTAGTAACAACAACATTGTGGGTTTTGTTATTCATCGTCTTCTCACCATTCGGTTTCTGCATTTGAGTCTGGAAAAAAGATTTAAAAATTTTAAACCCCCGACGTTTTGCTCTTGCACAACTCCAGTAGATCACACTATATTTTATACCAAATTTTAAAAGTAGTGTAAATTTTAGCTTTAATAGTAAATATTCTTTTATAGATAACACTATTTTTTAGAAGTTACGTGAAAATAGTGTAAATGAATATTACACCAAATATAGTGTAATACAATTCATTACACTAAATTTAGACCCCATTGAGATGTGAATTCATTTACACCAAATTTAGTGTTTAGTGTAAGATTTAGGGGTCGTTTACCAAACGCTTACCCGGGTAATTGCTTATCAAGTCACGTTACCTTACCAAATCAATATGACAAGGACCAAAAATCTTGCCCAGTAACAGTTAAGGCAAGGACCGAGAGTCCAAGAGTCTTACCCCTATAAGTGATGGTGAAGACTCTTATCACGGTTAGCGCTTACCGGAAAAATTGTAGTGTAGGATACCATTTTGGTGGAATAAAATCTTACCCGGTAAGTAAATTATAGTGTTGAATTTATCGACAAGTGCTTACTCGGGTAAGCGTTTGGTAAACGGCCCTTAGTGAACCTGTTTGAGATGGTCTACAATCTTTACCTATAAATCTTGTAATTTATGCATGTTTAAAGGAAAAGATAGTTACTTTGGTGGCCGGTTGCTCAGATCCGGCAGCATTGGTGTCAATCTCAGCTAGTGGATTCCTTCTGTAAGGAGAATGTTCAGCTTTTCTGGAATTGCTTCGACTCAGTGTCAATGGCTGCTGGTTCTGATTCTCGTTCAAAACCCTAAGGTTTGCCCTAGCCGGAGATCTAGAACGTGGAGATGCAGCAGTCCGAGAACCCACAGCCACCGCCGCTTCACCGGCGTTTCGCTTCACTTGAATCCTTTTCACTCCACTACCAACACCCGCAACCACTTCTCCACCACCGGCATTGTTGGTCTTATCGGTGGCAGGAACGGATACCATCTTACCAGGCCTATTGTTACTACTCCCGGCGCCGGCGCCGGTGGAATTAGGAGTCGGTGATTCGGATCTTCTATTTGGGGATCTGCTTACTCTCCTTCCACCGCCATTGCCCCTTTCTTTACTTCCAGATCTTTGTTGTTGTGGATCTCTTTCTCTACTCCTTCTTCTAGAAGAAGGAGACGAAACCCTAGGCTCCCGCTGCTGACGACGCTGGTGGTGATTATTGTCGCCATCCACCACCACCGCCATGTCATCAGCATCATCATTCTTAGAACCCATTTCCATATCAAAATCATAACTCCTCTTCGAACCCGAATACCTCCGGCCACGTGTCGGAGTTTCAGCGCCTGCCGGTTTTACGCCGGAGGAGCTCCGGCTAAGCCTCCCACATTGTATCAGTATCGCATCCACCTCTTCTTTGGTACAACTAGAGGTTCTCACCGTAGCATTAGACACGGCGGCGGTGGTGGTGGTGGTCGATTGGGAAACATCGGCGATAGGACTAGAATTGGGGGTCTTCTTCCTGTCCATCGATTTTCGGGTTTCTTGATCTGGGTGTCTATCAATTTCATGACTTTTTCGATGTTTGACGACCAAAACCTCTTTCTTGGGAGCTTCTGTAGCAACAATGGCGATGGCTGCAGCATTGTTGTTCTTCTTCTCTGGTTGTTGTTCAGGTGGGTTAGGAGGTTTGATTATAACTTCCGGTGGGGTAGGTGTAGAAGGTATTGTACTGGTCTTGCTGCAACAAGCACCCATTTTTGTTTCAGATGGGAGAATAGAAGAGAGAGATGGGGATCTGAAAGGGATAAGTGGGAAAAGGGTTGAGTGAACGAGAAATCTGAATGTTGTTTGGTTTTAAATTGGAAGAGAGCTAAACAACAAAGATTTCAAAATTTTGACGGGGTTCAACGTTGAAAAGTAGCCGTTGTATAATGGACTTTTTAAAAGGGTGGCAAGTGAAACTTTATGGGTACTTCATGACTTCATGTTCACCACATGGGCCTCCCCAACTTGGTCTAATTTCAAATCTTAAACATCTATCTTTTTTCTGCAACAATATATTTATTACAATATTGCTTTAAGTTATTATTTTTTAAAATAATTTTGAAAGAGTCCAATAGATATTAAAGTACCCTTGTTGTTAGTAATTGATTTTGATTTATAAACTTTCTCTTGAGACTTGTAATTGTTCGACTTGTGTAAATGAAAAATATAAAAAATGTGTATCTTAAAATGAATCAAGGTTGTATATAAAGTAGGGAAATTAATTAAAATACCACAAGTTTGACTTTGTTTTACCAAAATACCATAAATCTCGTTCAGTTTACCAAAATGCCACAATTTTCCGCGGTGGGCCCCGTGATCGCGGGCCCCAGCCCACGTGTCCCACATCTTTGGCCAATTAGCCCGCGGAGGTCCCCCAAGAATGTCCGCAGAACAGGTTTGGTCCCTGCCCGCGAAGATTGCCCGCGATCGCGGGATACCCCGGCCACGTGTCCCACAACTTTGGCCAAATAGCCCGCGGAGGTCCCTCAAGAATGCCCGCGGAACAGGTTTAGCCCCTGCCCGCAGAGGTTGCCCGCGATCGCAGGATACCCCGCCACACGTCAGTATGGGGTTAACCCTAAAAAAATTTAATGGACCCAAACCCTAATTTTTGAGTATCGCCGCAAGTATATAAGAGAGGGTGGGGGGGACCAAACGGCCACCACTTCTCTCAACTTAAAAAAATAACCTTCCTCTCCCAAACTCTCTCAATTTTAACGTGTGGAATATGCGCTCAAGTTTTTTTAAGATGGCTCGTGTTACTCATTTGGTAAGTTTTTCTTAAGTTTTTTGTTCTTTTTTTGTATGTTGTTATTTTAAGTTAAGATATATGATATTTATGTTGTTAGGGTGTTTATAACTTGTTATATATTTGAATATGATATTTGATCTATGGTTAAATTTTAAAATATATGATATGTATGTTTTTATGTTTGAATGTGATATTTGTATGTTATAATGTGATATTTGTATGTTGTTATATATGTTAGAGTATTTTTATAAAAAAATGTTAAGATGGTGTTTTTTATAGAAAATTGTTAAGAATGTGTTTTTTATAAAAAAAAATGTTAAGATGGTGTTTTTTTAAAAAATATTTCTTAAGAGTGTGTTTTTATAAAAAAATGTTAAAGATGACGTTTTTTATAAAAATATTTCTTAAGAGTGTGTTTTTATAAAAAAAAATGTTAAGATGATGTTTTTTATAAAAATATTTCTTAAGAGTGTGTGCAAGACTGGTCACCTCCCCCCCCCCCCCCCCCCATGATATTCGTCCCTTACTTGAGCCTCGAAATCACCCCCCGCTTTTTCCAAGTATTGCTGACGGATGACCCTTTGGAGACTGAGTTACAGGATGTGGTTAGTATGAAGTTTAACTATAGTCATATAATCAAATATATTTATATTACATGTCTAACCATCTATTTTTTATGTATAGCACATGGATTGTTGGGTCTCGCTGCTTCAAAAATCTCGTGGAACAGACACGAGGTGGACCATGATGTACAATATTTTATTTCCCTGTTGCTCCCCCATCAAGGTCCCGCCTCCGTGGCCAACTCATGCAATGGCGTGGAAGGGGTTTCTTGGGCTCTCCTCGATGTGGTATGTAAATCGTTTTACTCTTATTTTATTTAAGTTGTTTTGTTGCTAACTAAGTTGTCTAATATTGTAATATTTCAGGTGTACATCCCTATATGCATTCATCCCAAACATTGGCTGCTCGGAGTGTTTGAGCTTGACGCTATGACCATGACCATATATGACAGCGACGGTGCCAATCTCTTCAGAGACCATTTGAATGACCAGATGGCAAGGTTTAAAGCTGTGCTATTTGAATTCTTTGGACGGGTCAAGGACATGAGGCGTCGCGACGTTTCAGAGAACTTTCGCCATAAGTTCGCCAAGAATACACCCCAGCAGGCCGGGATGAATGCGGATTGCGGTGTCTGGGTATGCCGTAATGTCAGCATGTTGATAAATAACGATGTGGTATTTGTACACCCTGACCACACCGATGCCAAGGCATTTCGCATACATATGGCGGAGTCCATTTATGCGCATTGTCAAATAAAGCAACGTTAGGTTGTTTATGTAACATTAAATAATTGTTATTTTTAGTATTAACTTATTTTGTTAAAGTATTGTGATTGACTTAGTATTTACTTCATTTGGTTTTTGCTAATTTTATCCAATTACTCAACTTTGAGTATTGATATCTCTTTCACACATACTCCATTTTGGACGCATTATATATCGTTTCGAAGCTCTCATATAGGAGAATATAAACCTACTAAAAGTTAGTTATATATAACACACACACATATATATATATATATATATATATATATTTAAATGTGTCCAAAGTTTAGTAAAACCCATATTTTTACTAAAATTTTCCAACACCTAGTAAGTAGGTTTATGAAACTTGCGATAATCCTAATACAGAGATTATTGGATGAACAGACATTTATTTCTTGATTCACATGTGCATTAATCCTTAGACCACTTAAAGACTAATTTTCATGCTACTGAGTGAACTCAATGAACCGGCGAAGGGGTTTTTGTTAAATGGAAGTCTTATTCTCGAAGCCGAGTTTTCTTTGGTTGGAATGCTTAAAAATTTCATCTGAAATTTGGTGTCTTCCTTCTGATGCAAAAATTGGTATTATGTAATGTAGAACAGTATCTATATTATAGAAACTTGCATTTGACAGTACCATATAAATCTGATATACCATCTCATTAATTAGCTATGTTTGACTACTTAAAGACTAATTTTCAGCCTAATGAAAGACCTTTATTCAAGAGTAGACGAATATTGCAGTTACTTTTTCAGTCGAATCATACAGGCTCTTTTGCAGACGAATATTGCAGTTACTTTTTCAGTCGAATCTTACAGGCAACTTTTCAGACGAAATCTTTGACCATATTCACATCCCTGATGAAGAACATACATTTTCACGGCTATAAGTAGATGGCATGATGAAGTAATAATTCACAACTTGCTATCTATCTTTTATACATTCTCTCCTCACCGTTTATAAACATTCTCTCGCTTTTCTTAACATTATGGCTGGAGGTTCAAAATCAAGGGGGAACAGGTCGGCGAATGTGGCTGGAACTTCACGTTCGGCAGCCTACCAACCACTGAACGATGGAGCTCACCGGAGTACCTGGAAGGTACCGGAAACAGACGAGGAGTGGAGAAACTGTGGGCGAACTGCGGCCGATTATCCATTCACGGCTGAGAAGTAAGCAGACTGGGAGATGGCATGTGACAATTACCACTTCAATAATCGCATGAGAACCCCACCAATGTATCATTGTACCCAGCCGACGGGTATTCCACAAAGCCAACGAATTACTCCGTTAGTGCAAAAGGCCATTGATGAGGCGAACGCCGATATCGAAAAGGTAAAGGGTATGTGGAACCATAACAGGGGGATTCAGCAGGGGAAAATGGAGTATCTAGCGGAGAAGAAACGAGAACTGGCCATGACTAGGGCTCACGTTCGGCAGCTGCAACGAGAGATTAAGGAAGCTGAAGAGGAACTAGAAGAACTCGAATCGGACTACATGGGAATGGAGGACGTGATCAAGGAAAATGTTAACTTGATCACTGGACTCCAAGACGCCTTCCAGTAATAGATTTCTTTGTTTACCTGCACTGTATCCGTTTCGGTTGGGAAGATGATTTGCAATAATTTCTAGATGATCTTCTTAATTAATTTCCTTGTTAAATAACTTAAAATGAGGAAAACATTTTCTTAAATTAATTTATATATTAAAAACATTAAAATGGAAAGGAAACAATACATTAAAAACCACATAAAATGATAACCTAAAAACTATAGGGACCATTAATGTTTTTTTAAATTTTCCACAAACTTCAGGGGCCAAAAGTGTAATTTCGGCATACCGCAGGCCAAAAGTGTAAATAACTGTACCCTCGCGGGACAGGGGCCAAAAGTGTACCCGCGACCAAACTTCAGGGGCCAAAGTTGTACCGCGTGCATTCTTGAGGGACCTCTGCGGGCTATTTGGCCAAAGTTGTGGGACACGTGGTCGGGGTATCCCGCGATCGCGGGCAATCTACGCGGGCAGGGCCAAACCTGTTCTGCGGGCATTCTTGGGGGACCTCCACGGGCTAATTGGCCAAAGATGTGGGACACGTGGGCTGGGGCCCGCGATCGCAGGGCCCACCGCGAAAAATTGTGGCATTTTGGTAAACTGAACGAGATTTATGGTATTTTGGTAAAGCAAAGTCAAACTTGTGGTATTTTAATTAATTTCCCTATAAAGTATCATAAGGGTCTCATAATGACCATGACAATGGCTATGATACATCAACCATCCAAGCGAGCATAATAGAATTCAAAAGATGATCATTTGGAAGTACTCGTGTTTTATCATACCCATATGTAAACCTTTTTTTTTAGATTCAAGAGTATATGTGTCATCTTCGATTTTAAGATGGTTGTATGTATACAATATTCACCCACAAATTTTTCTCTTTCTTCTTAAGCATGTAGTAGTAGTAGTGTTCCTTTCTTTGGGTTCAATGGTATATTATTTGTCCACAACAATAAGCATATAATCTTAGTTGAAAATAGGGTCTAGGAGCAAGTCTAGATTGGAGGTAAAATGGTAATTAAAAGCATGATGTGGGTGGAGATTTGGAGAGTTTTCATAATGATGGGGAATAAATTGAAAGGTTAGAATTTATGAAGGGATCAATTGTAAAATTGTTAGATTTAACTAATACTAGGGATACGAAAAGCAAAAGGAATCAGAATCGCATGTGGCCGTCGTGTTTGGTATTCTGTTTGTTTTATGTCACAAACTTCATTCTTTACTTCAATCGATTATAATTTTGAACCAATATTCTTTTTAAAATTTAAATATATATAATAATAGTAATAATTCAAAACTTTCAATTCATCTAGTAACATTTTCTAGCAAATGGTAACATTAATTTTCTTTTATAAAACTTCTCTGTTCAACATTAATAATCATATTTTACAACTTTAAAAAAAGAATGTCTCCTTTTCTTACATCTCTTACACAACCACCTTTTTTCCCTTTTCTTTTTATATTTCAAAATTGAAATGTTTAAACTATAAAGTGATCACTACATATATAAATTATTTAGGTAAAATTCTTATATTACAAAATGTTATATATATATGCATAAATCCTTTAATTGTTACAAACTGTATAAACCGATCTTAGTCATTTATCTAGACTAATAAGTTTTTGGGTTAATAAATATGGTTTGTATTAATTAGAAGACTTGTAAATAATAAAAAACATATAATATATTAAATATTTAAAAAAAAAATCATGTTTAAGAGTGGGATAGAAAATAGGAAAGCTTGAAAGTTAGTTTGTCCATCATTAAAAGTAAAATAAATTGCATCCCTATTTATAAATCTATATATCTAAGATATAAAAACTTGAATTAAAAGACTTATGCCCAAAAGTGAGAAATTTATAACATTTAACTTGACATTTATAGCAATATGTTTATTACCACCAAATCATAGTATACAATAAAGAACAAAATAAGCCCCACGGGCCAACCTCACGCGACCAAAAACAGTAGACCACCTAGCAGCAAACGAACGTGAACATAATCAATAATCTTAGAGCCGAAACATTAATATTTATAAATCGAAACAGGGGCAGTGCCCCATCAAACAGTATGTTATCTTCCAGGAACGATCAAAGCATCACGCTTCTCGGATCAGAAATCCAAGTATCCAGCTATTCCAATCGATCTTCTTCCTATGCAATCTTCTCGCGATCCATTCAAAAAATTTCCGTTGCTCCTTGTCGAACACTACATGATTTCGGTAGAGAAAGGACCACACCGTCTCCTTCCATAGCTTGGGTCGATTATCGTTGTCCTCCGAACCGCTGCAGTTTGCAAGTAAATCCTCCACCGAGCCGATCCCTCCTAAGTCGATATTCCACCACCGCGCGACAGCTTGCCACACCTTACTAACTTCCTCCCATTGAAACAAAGCATGGCTAACCGTTTCCACCTTTTTCATACAAAGTTGTATAACCTTTTTATATATATTGCTACATAAAATCTTATATCTTATTACATTATATGAATACATGACTAATGATAAAAACAGAAAAACAGGAAATAGTTTTATTAGAGCAAACGGATACAATGGTCATGTTAAATTAAAACGATTTATGAGGAACGTCTCTAATAAACTATATTTTTATCGTATCATAATACCATTAATAGTTGTCTCTATTTATTAATATAATCATCGCTCACCACCGTACAAAACCTATTTTTTCTTTGCAATTTAGAGTAAGAGATGGCTAAATGGGTCTGGCTCAATTCGAGACCGACGGAGGATCGGGATCAAGATTGGTCCGATTCGGTAGGGACCGACCCGATGGTCCTTAATTGGTAATAGTTTTAATCCTAAAACAAACTGACCCGACTTTTATTTAATTTTTATTTAAATGTATTTTTATATATTTAAAAAAACACATTTGTTAGTGTATTTAATTGACCCAAGTTATAATAAATGTAATTTTTCAAAACATATTTTTTGTGTATTTGAGTGAATCAATTATTATAAAAATGTATTTGTCAGCTTATCTAATTGACCAAATTCCTCAAAAAAATTAAGTAAAAAATCAATTTTTAAAAATAAGTGGCACCGGTTTGGGTCTGGCTCGGGATCGGGAGCGGGCCTTATAAAGCTTAACCAGACCTTCGTATTTGCGTCGGGACCGGGACCAATTATACGGGGACCGGTTACGGAATCAAATAGAACTATTTGAGACCGGGACCGATTTTTAGTCATCTCTAATTTAGAGAAACACAATCAAATGTTTATAAAACGAGAAGTACTGATTTTTAACTATATGATAATTAGTGGAAGTTTGGTTGTTTTCCATTAAAGCTATGTTTGGTAAATTAGCTCATAATTGATAAGTTAACTGATGATTGATAAACTAACTGATAGGTGATAAACTAGTTGATAAATAAATTATAACCTAGCTATTAATTATCATGGTATAGGTCATGATAATTATCATAATAATTGTCCATAAATATCTTTGTTAATTATCATGATAATTGTTCATAAATATCATGATTAATTATCATGATAATTATCAATAAATATCATTAATAATAATATTTATACATAATTAATAGTAATTATTAATATATATTGTGTGATCATAATTAATTAACGATGTACAATTAAATAATTTTAATTGTAATATTTTTGAATAGTTACTATAAATTAATATTTTTGAATAGTTGATATTTATAAAAATTTAATACTTAATACACAACATTTATTAATAACTAATATTTATTTATAAATAATAATAATAATTAATATTAAACAGAGTTATAATTGAAAAAAATGTCAAAAAATTCTTCACAAGACACTTCAATTATTTTATGTGTCAAAAAACAAGATAACTTATAAGTTAGCTTATTTTTACTAAATAATAGCTATGTTCTGTATGGATAAAGTTAGTTGTATGGATTAATATATCTGTATAGATTGAATTTTTTTTTGTTTGTGAGTTTTTTTTAATATATGGAAGGAGCGAGTTTTTTGATTGGGGGGGGGGGAAGTTCGGAACAAACTTGACTTTATGCATAAACTTTCTTGGCGATGACACTCGAGGACTAAATCCCCTATATGAATCGGTACCTAACCGAACCGAATTGTATGTTTGTAATCGGTTTTGTTATCTGTTGGGTCACTTAGATTTGAAGATGACCTCAGTCTCTCAATTTCACAGTTCATACTTAGAATAATTTTTAGGTTCTTTACAAGCAGTTTAATTGTATAAAAATGTTCGGTGAAGTCGAAGATCAACCGAAGAAACAAAGTAGAAGTATATCTTCAAAGCGGATTGAAGATAGAATTCTCAACCAAAGATTAAGCTGCTACTTGAAGACTTTTCCTAAAGTCTTAGCCAGGTCACTTGAAGATTTTGAAGAAGCAAAATTTTGAAGAAGATGAAATGTTAGGCAAGATTTTGAAGAAGCAAAACTTTGAAGAAGATCAAAATCTTGAAGACAATATCTTCGGCAAGATCTTTGAAGAGGATAACATGTTAGGCAAAATACATGTTAGGAACATCTTCGGCAAAGAAATTTTAGCAGGTATATTAACTTTATCTGCAGAATATATTCAGGATATCTTGCATTGACAGAGACATCATCCTAAGATCAGAAAAAGGTTCTTTGGACTTCTTATCTTCTTCAAGAAACATCAGCTTCAACAAGCAGGTCAACGCTTGAAGACAAAAGTGAAAAGACAAAATCACTTTTCAGAAGACTGCTTCCGTTCTGCCTTCCAAGCCCCCCTTGACAAGTGTCCATTGCATTTATTGCATGAGGCACTATAAAAGGAGATCATCTTCATCCTTGCAACCAACCAGTTTTACAGACTCTATAAAAGCTTTCAAGTGCTGGCCTTTCTCTCTCAAGAAGTTCACTTGTTTTCTTAGTGTGTTACAATTGTTCTTCATTCTCTGTGTGACTGTGTGTTAGATTGTTTGAGTAGTTTTTATCTGTTCTGTTCCGCAACAATCAATAGTTTCTGTGTGTAATTCTTATTTGAAGTTTTTCAATAAAAGAATTAAATTAAGTGAAAAATTTTGTGTATTGTATTCAACCCCCCCTTCTACAATACTTGTTTACCATTGCTAATCCATAGCTGGGATCAACAAGTGGTATCAGAGCGGGTCAGTTTAATCTAATAAACTTGATCTGCAATGGCTTCATCTTCTTCCTTAAACAATATTTCTTCTCAAAACTCTAATGCTGGATCATACGACAATGGCTCCATAGCCAAACCACCAAAGTTTAATCCTAATAACTTCTCTCTGTGGAAAAGTCGTATGATGCTCTTCCTAGAAGGAGTCGACAGCAGATATCCTACTATACTTCATGAAGGACCTCTTGTTCCTAGAGTTTGGGATCGTTTTAATGCCAAAAATAAACATGAGGATGGTGATGAGTCTTCTTCTGATGAGGAAAAACGAACACCTGCTACTGGGAGATACATTGTAAAGGACCCCAGTAAGTACAATGATAAAGATAAGCGTATTGTAGCTCTTGACACTAAAGTCAGAGCCATCATTGCCCTCTCTTTGCCTGATGAGGTTTATCATTCTCTTGTAAATTTTTCTACTGCTAAGGAAATGTGGTCCACTCTGTGTGTTCTCTATGAAGGTACGTCTGAAGTGAAAAAGAGCAGAAAATTGCTCTTGTTAGAAAATATGAACTCTTCTCTTATGAGAAAGGAGAATCTCTTTCAGGCTACTATAATCGCTTTAACAGTCTTCTTAATGATCTTAAACTGTTGGGTCGCATGTATGATAATGAGGAAGTCCTATGCAAGTTTATGGATTGTCTTCCTAATTTTTGGGAAAACATCTGTACTTGTATAAAGACAACCAAGGATCTTGATCACATGCCTCTCACTGCTCTTTATGGAACTCTCTTCAACTATGAGCAGACTAAGCTGCAAAGGAAGTCTGTCATCACAGATATAAAGGGTTCTTCTATAGCTCTCTTAAGTGACTCTTCCAAAAGAACTATGTGTACTCCAAGAATCACCTACCCATCTGACTCTGAACATGATAGTCAAGGAGATCCCAATGAGCATTCAGAAGCATACCTTAGTGAGGCTGATGATGAATGTGAGAAAACCTTTGTTTTTCTACATATCCATTTCTTTTTAGCTTCTTAGTGCAAGAACACTTTGTGATTCTCAAGTTTGTTTAGATTAGGTTTACTTAATCTTATTCTGCAACAAACTGTAAATTGTAATCTGATTTATCAATAAACAATTTAGAAAACCAAAAATTTATGTTTGTATTCAACTGTAACACCTCGAATTTCCGTTGTATTAGTTTGAGAATATATAAACTTTGGGGTTAAGTTTGTAATTTGGTTAAAGTATAAAGTTAATTTGAAATATTAACTTGAAGGTGTATTGTGGCATTTAGTTGAAGTTTGAGGGTTATTTGTGTTTTAGGCTATGACTCATCTGATTAAAAAGGATGAGGTGTCACACAATTAGTCATTTAGTGACTAATTGTGTGTTTGTGGGAGGATTTTTCGATAAGCAGAGAAAGAACGAAAGGAAGGAAGAAGAAAAAGAAAGAATATTGAAAATTGTGCTTGCAATTCATTTGTTCAGATTTGGTTTAAGCGGACAAAGTGATTTGGTGAAGAACACTGTGTGTAGAAACTTACCAGGTGAGTTTATTCAACTCTCTTTAAAATTCAGCAATTAATGTTGAAATAGATGTGTAATATGTGTGTCTTAACATGTTAGTAGAACTCAATTGATGAGTAGTTGACTTATTTAGAAGTTTTTGTGAACTGGCTTAATGATGAAGACGATGAACAGTGCTCGCGAAATGTTCACTTTGCGCAAGCCACTGTGGCGCAAAGTGAGTATCTCGCAAGCCACTGTTGCGAGAAGTAGAGTATCTCGCTACTGTTGGTTGCGAGAAGTAGAACTTTTCGCTACTGTTGGTTGCGAGAAGTAGAACTTTTCGCCACTGTTGGTTGTGAGAAGTGGAGTATGTCGCCTCTGTAGGTTGCGAAATTATCATTCTGTTATAAAACTGATTTTTATCATAAGTTGTCGATAGTTGTAAGGACTTGTTTTTATCAGTAATGAGTCCAAATAGATGAATAAAGAGTGATGCTATGTTGGGATCTCCGTGCTAAATTGCAAAAAGGGGATAGTTAAGAAGTTGAGGAGATGAAATATTTATATTCTTATTATAGAATATGTTATGAGATGTAGTATATGGTATTGTATATTCTTATGATAGAGTGTAATGGATCCATAAGCACTAGTTTGATATAAACACATGGAATTGATGTGAGTAATCGTAATTCCAGTGTGTGTATTGTAAATGTGGAATTGATGTGAGTAATCGTAATTCCCATTTATATGAAACAAGGAATTGATGTGAGTAATCGTAATTCCTGAGTGTATGTGAAATAAGGAATTGATGTGAGTAATCGTAATTCCTATTTGCATTATTGAGAAATCATGGGATTGATGTGAGTAATCGTAATTCCTGATTTCTTAGGATGAATAGAGATTGACATGAGTAATTGTAATCTCTACTTCCTTTCCAATAAATAGGCATGTGTAATTGCGAATTATTGGATGAGAGCATTGATCTAGAATCTGGGATTGATTCGTAGAAGACTCTGGTATATGATAATATGACTAGGTGAATTAGTCATAGTTATGGGAGTGGGGTAGATTACCATTGTTGAAAGGATTTGTTGTACGGTAAGATGGGTGAAAACAGGTTTGATTAATCTGTTGAGATTTTTAATTGTTAAATTTTAATTTGATTTGAATATTCTCACTAGGCGAAAGCCTAATAATTCAAGTTGAATTTTCTTACCAGGTACAAGCTCCGGGAAGTAAGCGGGGATGTGTGATGAGGACTTTTGGAAAGATTCAAACTTAGAGATGACGGAGGATCTAGCTATTCTTTTGATGCTTTTGGGACAAAGGACTAGATAACTTAGTTAATCTGATTATGATGTATGATTAGATTAATAGGTTATTTGAGTTAGACGTGTTGTATATATAAAACCTTTACATTTGATCCTAAGATTATCAAAGTTTGAAGTTCTATGATCATAATTTGAGAAATTTTTAAGGTTTAAATTAGCCCTGTAGCGGCTTAATGGTCTGTGTGGGAGATATGGCTGATTCGCACAGCCATATCTACCCGTTCGGTAGCGGCTTAATGTAAAAAACATTGGCTGACCGAATCAGCTATGGAAATGGTGTCCTTTGCACTCAGCCATCTAATTTCCTATTAATTCCCCCAACTACCCCTGTGCATCATCACCGCCACCACCCTGCTTCTCCCCCTTCATCTCCACCTGCAGTATGAATCAACTGGAGGAGAAAGTCGTAAATGTGAATGTTGAACAGTGTAAGAAATTGTTGAAGTTGGCTTTGACCTCGAATCACATGGTGCTAACCAAATTGTTCAAAGATGAATTGGGATTGTGAAGATTTCCATGCTTTATGTAATGTGTTTGCTTGGTACCCTATTTTTGGATATTTCTTCTTGACACTGGACTTTTTGTACAAATCGACTCAGATTTGAAGAAAGAAATCGACTCAGATTTGAAGAAAGAAATCGAAATCTGATTTGAAAACAGAAATCGAAATCTGATTTGAAGAAATAAAACAGAAATCGAAACCCTAAAAATGAAATCGAAATCGTTGAAGACATCTGGTTTGAAAACAGAAATCGAAATCGTTGAAGACAGAAATCGAAACCCTAAAAAACAGAAATCGAAATCGTTGAAGACATCGGGTTTGAAAAAATCGAAACCCTAAAAATGAAACCGATTTGGGTTTTTTGGGAGTATGAATATTTCATTTTTGGTTAACTGTCCAAATTGTGAATAAATAAATAAGGGGTAAATTGGTCATTTCTAATATTTAGACTGTTTATTCAGCACAACAACCGAACACCAACTTATCTGTTAACAGTCAGACAACCATATCCACTCAGACAGTCATATGGATTCAGGTCTTAATGAAAA
This sequence comes from Saussurea involucrata, assembly GCA_033807775.1. Classification (NCBI taxonomy): domain Eukaryota; kingdom Viridiplantae; phylum Streptophyta; class Magnoliopsida; order Asterales; family Asteraceae; genus Saussurea; species Saussurea involucrata. The sequence continues at coordinate 62,876,113 of CM066322.1, read as the reverse complement.
ATGAACCGAACAACCCCTTAGGGTCCCCCAAACATCAAAATCTGAACCGGATTTCACCATCATTGTCGACACTCCAACGTGTGTCGAACTTTCTTTTCTCTATGTTACAAGTCAGAAGCAGGCTTAGAAGTGGGGGTGAGTGAACCAATACTTCACGTCTCTTCTCTCTTGTCACCAACCATGTGCAATTTTCATTGGATTTAGGGTGAATTTTGGCTTCTAATTAAGTTTGATTTAGGTTATAAAGTTTTTCTTGATTTGGGATTTAGGGTTTGTTGTTGACTTAGGAAGATGAATGTCTAAAAACAAAAAGGATAAAAATGTTAAAAACCAAAATATTCGAAAATGTTTTTATTTAATCGAAATTAACGAAAAAAGTTAACTACCAAAACTTTTTCTCTCTTCTACTTTCTTATTTTTTGGATAGTTTTAAGAAAGATGTTAGGATAAAAAATCTAGCCAAAATCCCATAAAACCAATTATGAATTTTCAAAATTTAAGGACGATATTTATTTATTCAACGATACCAACCGCCCGTTTAATCATAAACCGCACCAAATTCCACTCGTCAGTTTCTAGGGTTATTTTTGTTTCCCATGATCTCTACAAATTGACTCCAAATGTTCCATAGAGGCAGCGAAATTGTCCTCGCATTGAGGTCCCCTGCATCCCTCAAGGTACAATTCCGAATTTGCATCTTGTCTGCTTCTTCAATTTCAAGTAGTTCAATCAATGTGTATAAGTTTTTGATTTTAGCATATACAATTTACAGAGTTTCTGTGTTGCAGAAAGAAGCATCAGCATCGTCAACAACAATGGCGTTTAAAAGAGGCGATCGCGTAGAAATTTTAAGCGAAGAAGAAGGATTCATAGGTTCATGTTATACAGCAAACATCATCACCTGGCTTATGAACAACGAGTACATCGTCCAGTACAAAACTCTTTTGAAAGACGACGGTTCCGGTCCTTTAAGAGAGGTGATCTCCGGTGATGAAATCCAGCCGGTTCCACCGGAGATTCCGGTAACGGAATATTCGTTGGCGGACGTGGTTGATGCTTACGACAAGGATGGTTGGTGGGTTGGGGAAATTAGCGGGAGAATGGGGTCGAATTACTTTGTGTATTTTGAAAATACAAAGGAAGAGATTGCTTATCCTTTGCGTCGGTTAAGGGTTCATCAAGAGTGGGTTGCTGGTGCTTGGCTTTCTTCCAAAAGATAAGGTATCTTCCCAAATCCTTGATATTTTGTTTGTTGGAATTTTTGTAGATATTGATGCAATTGTAGTCATGGGGTTTCATTTTATGTCAAGGATGTAGGCATGTAGCTAGCTAGCTAGCTAGATAAACTTTTCCCTTTTTAATAAAAATCTTAGATTTGTAAAAAAGGTTTCCCTTTAGAGTAAACTTAGGCTGTGTTCTCGAATTTGGTACAAAAGGAAAGATTATAAATGGATGCAAAAGAAAGTAAATATGTTATTTTTCCATGTTTAGGAGAGAAATGTGAAAGGAAATATGTCCATTTTTATAAATATAATCTTTAAAAGGAAAGTCTACAACATGTTAAAAGGCCAAGGGGCACCTGCTGCCATCATCTTTACCCACCAACATTACAGATAAAAAAACAACACAATTGCTTCATGGCTGGAACTGAAAAAGCCTATGTTTTTCGGTCTGATTTATTATTATGTCCTTAGAAGACTCACCCCGAACCAAAGATTGACTATCGCAATCCCGAACATTGAAATAGTGCTGTATTTGCTGCAAACACAACACGCAAATGAAACTATGAAACCAGGTTTTGGCTTGTTAGGGAAGGAATGACCATGAAACGGTATTAAAAAGAATAACACTAAATTTCTATATATATAAATGTACAAATAAAGTTGAACAAGCCAAAATTGGACCATTTTTTCGGCATCTTTCTGCCCCTTATGTTTACATCAGACTAAACTTTATGCACTTGGGCAATTGTTTGTGCAAAAAAAAAAAAAAAGACGCCTTGAAGGGATTAAATCTGCTCCAAAATAACCAGGAATTGGAACAGCCAACATTTTGGGGGAGGCGTATATTCATGAATATAAAGAGCTGTTCAAAAGAGGAAAAAAAATATATGCCCAACTAACGTAATCTTTACTAGCAATGTGAGTCACGTCTATTATGGCCAAACCTAGCTCAAAGGTATGTTCTAAATGAGTCAATTCAAGTCAAACTTTACCATCCTAGATTCCATAATAGAAGTTAACGAGAATCGAATTACCTAAATATTTATCAAATTCAGAGTTAAAATCATTCAGATAACACAAAGGTTGATACTTCACATACCCAATGGGGAGACGTCCCTCGGGATCACTGGAGGAGTAACCAGTGAAGTAGAAAAACCGAGCGACTGTGTAAACTAATCCCAGAGCTGAACATATAAATAGATTTATCCTCACAAATTAGCAAACAATCCATACAAACCTGAGTACAATCGAAGAATTTGTAATCCTTGCTATTAGCTTCATCAGCATAGAGTTTTGGGTAATACACTTTGTACCTTGATTAGAAAACTTGGTAAATTTCAAAATTAGGGCAATTAGAATCAAAGGGACACAGAAATATTACTTCCTTGGAGCTTTGCCGACTTGAATGATCGATCAACTTTCTAGAAAATCAAGTTTGTATTTTTATCAAACTCTCTTGAATTAAATAAAGGACTGATTTTTATTGATTCACATCAATATAAAATGACCATTAAGACGCGTTAGTTAACATGAAAAATGAGGTGTTGTTACTTCAAGTTTAACATGCATTGAAGTTGTTGTAAAAGTTGTTTCATTTGATGACATCTATTCAAGAAGTTGTTCTAGTATATGTTCCAAAATAAACACGGTGTTTGATTTATTATATAGTTTTATGAAAATGTTTGATTATTAATTAAATATAATGAATTAAATTATATATGAAACTTAAGGATAAAAATAGAAAATAGCAATTTTTCTAAGATTTGCATGAGAAAATCCGTTTTGAATTTGCAAGAGAAGATTAGAAAATTTATGTATTCCGACTCAAAACCACAAAATGCACCGGAAAATAGATGTGTACCATGCCCTTGAATGAGTATATATCCATTTCATGTCTAAAGTGAAATGTAGACCTCAGTGGCCACAATTGTTGTGTACGCCTAGATTTGAACCCTGGACAGATAGGATATTTCACCACATCCCTTAGGGCTGACTAGTATGCCACAACCCTTATGGTTAACAATTCTGAATCTTTCTTGTTCTCACTTTTGCTTTGTCAATAACAACAAAATCGTTTCTGCCAAAAAGATGAATTACCTTTAACATTGTCCGTTACAAAACTCTTTTGTAAGATTGAAGGTTCCGGTCTGCTGATCAAATCCAGCCGGTTCCTCCCGAGATTTCGGCAACTAGATTTTCGTTGGTGGATGTGTTGACGCTTATGACAAGGATGGTTGGTGGGTTGGGAAAATTAGCTGCGGGATAATGGGTTGAATTACTTTGTGTATTTCGGAAATACAAAGGAAGAGATTGCTTATCCTTTGTGTCTATTAAGGATTAATCTAAGGACGATTACCAAACGCTTGCTTGCTTACCAGGTCACTTACCTTACCAGATGAGCATGTCAATGATAGGAAATCTTTTCAAGTAAGAGGCATGACAACAACCGATGTTCTTACTCAGTAAATGAGGGAGGAGACTCTTACTCGGTTAGTGCTTAAAGAGTAAGAAATGTTTACAAACAATCCATTATGATGGCCAATAAATAATGTTAAATGAAAAGGTAAATAAAGAGAATGGTGCCTCATGCCGGTAAACGCTTACCTCTTAAGCATTGGGTAAATGACCCCTAAAACTCATGTCGGGCTTTCTTCCAAAAAATACGATATCAAGTTTAGAATCCATGATTTTTCTGTTTGTTGAAGTTCTTGTAGATATTGATGGTTGCATTTTTGTATATATGGTATGTAGCTAAATAAACTTTTCCTTTTATCTTAGATATGTTAAAAGATTTCATTTAAAATTACCTTAAAGATCCTATGTCTTGTTTAAAAAAATCTTATATATGTTTTATTTGAAAATTCCTTGCACATTTATTTAATGAGCTTGGTTATTTTCTTAATCAAATCAATTTTCATCATAAGCATCAATTTTTTAGCACTTGTCATTGCATAAAAAATGAATAAATTTGGAAGAGAATGTATTGGCAAAGCCTTTGTACGACCATGGTGCTAACAGTGGTCTCCTTTTCAGTGGAAACATATGAAACGTAATGGGTTCTGATCAGGGTTCGGAGTATGGAAGAGGTCGCCGGTGTTGAATTCATCGTAACCCAACACATACAATCAGAAACCCAACACCCATTAATCCACTGTTTCATTCGGGAGTCTCTTAATCCATGTTTCTAAATCCACCATTAATTACCATTTACAGAAAAATTAAGAACAAGAACCTTGCCGTTCATGAAATATTGCAAACAGCAAACACAGAATCCACGAAATTAGTGTGTGTGTGTGTGTGTGTGTGTTCTCACAAAAATACATGACAAGTTTAAATATTGTATCTTTAAAAACAAAGAACAACATGTTGAAGGCCAAGGGGTACCTCCAACCATTACAGATGAAACACCATCTTGCTCTAATAATCAAATACCATAATAAATAACACAAACAACACAATATTACATCATGTCTGAATCTGAAACTCAAACTGAAATGCCAATGTTTTGTTCATGTCCTCAGAAGACTAACCCCAAACGAAATATTGACAATCGCAAGTCCCAAGATTGCAATACCGTTGTATTTCCTGCAATGCAAACACAACATTCAACTCAATCCAAACAACTTTGCATCTAAAATCAGTAAAACACAAGTTGAAAAATTTCTATCTCCGCTCCTTATGTTTGCATCAGACTTGTAAACTTTGTGCACTTTTTTCCGAGGGAAGGGTGTCCTAGGCTATACTAATCCCTTGTCCAAATTATGACCGTAAGACATCAACTCTGATTAAACCTCAGCTCAACGGTTAACTTTTACACCTGGATTCGAACCCTGGGCAGATGGGATATTCCACCACATCCCCGAGGGCCTTAACGGTTAACTTTTACACTTGGACACCTCTTTATGTACAAAAAAAACTCTTCAAATCATATGTTTTAAGAACGAGGATGGATGCAGATTGGAACTTCTAACATTCTTTTGTTCATAAAAAAGAAGTCCACTCAAATCATATGTTGTAAAAAGTCAACTTAAATCAAGCTTTACCATCCTAGTTTTCATAATAGAGTAGGCTAGAAGTTAGACTCCCTCACAATAGAATTGCCTAGATATTATCAAATTCAGGGTCAAAATGATTCAGCAAAAACAAGAGTGACATACCCAATGGGGAGACGTCCCTTAGGATCACCGGAAGAGTAACCAGTGAAATAGAAAAACCGACTGACTGTGTAAACTAATCCCAGAGCTGAACATATAAGCGGGTGTTTAAGCCCTCCCAAAACCATCAAAACAAAGAATATCGGTAGATTCTCGAGCGAGTTCTGATGCCCTCTCTGCAAACAAACAAACAAACAAACAAAACCAGATCCCCTAAAGTTACTCAAACTGGAATAAACTAATCCAACATTTATGCAGTGAAACAATCCATACAAACCTGAATACAGTTGAAGATTTTGTAATCCTTGCTATCAGCTTCAGTAGCATACAGAATTGGGTAAAACACTTTGTACCTTCATCGGAAAAACTTATTAGTGAATTTCAAATTTAGGGCAATTAGAATCAAAGGAAGAAATATTACTTCTTTCGAGCCTTGCCGACTTGAATCTGCATATAGAGGTTGAGGAAACCGTAGGCAATGATGGTGAGAATGATGTAGCCGTACTCTTTGGGCAAAACTTCAACTATTCCGGCCATCTTTTTCTCCGGCCAAGATCTGAAAATGACTGGCCTCCGGAGGATATTTGTAGCATGGTTTTGGATAAATGCCTAAAAAAGTCCTTGTGGTTTGTTTGGATCAATTTGAAACTTCTACCTTAAATTCAAAATTATTACAGTTTAACCCTTTCTGTATTTTTTCGGTTAGTATTTCGGAAATGGCGATCAACTTTCTAGAAAATAAAGTTTTTTATTTTTATCAAACTCTCATGAATTAAATAAACAACTGATTTTGTTATCACGTCAATATATTTGTAAAAAAACCCACTTAGACATGTTAATTTAACATGAAATAAGTCGTCAGTTATAATTTGTACCATGTCTTTGAACGAGCGAGAGATGTATGAATGAATATATATATATATATATATATATATATATATTCATTTCATGTCAAAACCAATCCTCGTTTAAAATAAGTAATGGATTTCAATAAGAAAAACATGTGAATTTGGATTAGAAACTTGCTAAAAAAATTAATAGGGGTGTAAAGTGAAATACTGAAAAAATGAAGGGGTGAAAGAGTGGTGTGTTGTGTATGATTTGGTTGACCTCTTTCTTTGGCTTGCTCACCAAGTTCACATGACGTTCGTCAACTAGTTTTCTAATAAAAGACATCATTTTCATGACAAACATTTGAAAACGTTAATATGACCTTAAACCGTAATTCTTTTATGATGATAATACTTTATTTAGGGGTGTTTGAGATTGCTTATTTAAAACAACTTATGTATGGTACTTATCAACTTATGTTTATTTTTAAAAGTGTTTATTAACTTACAGGGATAATAAAGTGATTTGGTTGAATAAGTAAATAAACAATTTTTAAATAAGTTAGGATGAAGTAACTTATCAAAAACAACTTATCTACGGTGTGAAAAAGTCATAAAAAATTTCATTTTTTCAGTTCAAACATTAGAAATAGCTTATTTGCGGTGTGGAAAAGTCATAAGTAAAAATAAGCAATCCCAAACACTCTCTTAAGAAGTGCTTAGATACGCTTGGATAAAATGTTATAATTATAAAATCATCATGGCCAAAAAATTAAGTATCGAGTTGTTATAAAAAAAGTTAAGTATTAAAATAAATATAAAATTATGTGATTTTTTCTTCAATGTATGATTAAGTAATTTTAATTATTTAAAAGCATCTTTAACAAATTCTTTAAAATAACGAATTCTTCGATCTATGATTTTTTTAATTCATTCCAATCAATAAGAGATTAATTATTATCTCATATAAAGTTTTTTACAAATGTTTATTAAAATAATAAATTTATAAAATATATTAATAATATAATTAATATTGAAATCCTGGAGTTTGAATGTGTATTTAAATAATTTAATTTTTTATTATTTTGTTTTAAAGAAATTATTAAAAAAATTGTTGAAGATGTTTAACTCTACAAATGTAATTTAATAAAAAAAACCATGCCCCTCACACCCTTCTATTAATATAATAGAAAGCAATATAAACTTGTCGTCATCTAATAACGAATATGTTTTTGTCTCATACTCGTATAATTTTTAGTTCAAACATTATGCCTATTTGTTGGATGAACGTAGCTGATGCATACTGAAATTAAAACACCGAAAATTTTACGGATAAACATATTAAAATGAAATAAAAGTATATGAATGACTTTGTTCTTAATTACTGTAACATAACATGTTGGCCATCATTACAATTTTGTTAATAAAGATTTAGTAGAAATATAAAAACATTTGGAACTTTGTTCTGTTAATTAAGAATTAAAAAAAAAACCCTCTAAAACAAATTTTGTTATATTATTTTATACGTTTTCTCGTAAATATAATACTCTCTTCGTACCAAAATAAACGCTCAACTTAAAAGAATAAGTACATACACTCTTGATTATAAATGGAAAATTCAAATAAATATTTTCAAGAGTAAAACTGTAATTTAGATTATTAAAATATTAATATGTACCAACACCGTTGATGGAAGTAGTTAACCCGTCGTTAATAGGTTTTGATCATCTTATACAATATTTAATTTCACATATAAAAATTCGAGTAATAGTTAAATACCTTAATAACTCAAAGCTTATAAAAAATGTATGAATCATGAAATCAGGACGATGAAGATCCTGCTTCTTTGTTTAAACCCATTGCTGCAATTCCATTTGATAAATCCACCTTCGACCAACTCTTTGGAACCTCCAAATTCCTACCACCAAAAACAACAAATATTACTAATCGGTTACATGTGTTTTTTTTTTTTTTAAACCAATTTTGAGAGTTCGATGATTTGTTTATTAAAAAAATGTCAAGGACTTGACCATTTAAAATGGGTAAGTTTAATGATTTTTTCATTTAAAAAAATAGTTTAGGAACTTAATCATTCAAAATGGATACTTCATTGTTTTTTTATTTTTATTTTCCCTTCTACTAAACACTTTTATCTACCTTTCTTTCTTTAACCAACAAATACATACCTTTCCCACAACTTTTCTTTGCATCGATTCCTTGTTTCCTCACCATAACCCCGATAAAACGCGTTGATACGTCTTAAAAGTTGTAATCGCTTCGAATTCGAAGTACCTTCCAAGATATCCCAAACCCTCAAAACTTGGACGCTTTCCACGTCTTCCTCCATCATCACCGTGCTCCAAACCAGATTTAGCCCTCTACAATTCACCGCATATATCTGGAACAATATAGAATCATGGCTAAGGTACCCACCTCGAGGCACCCGCCACCCGCCTGAAAGCTTCATCAACAAAGAATGCACTTCCTTGCAACTCCCCGGCTTCTTTAGATCAATCATAGACTTCAAGAAACCATCATCAAACACAACCTATGATAATTAGAAAAAAACAACTTAATTTTTTGCAACACTAATAATTGGTAATACTTTAAAGTAAAAGGAACTTGCCTTCCACTTAGCCTCTTTGAAAAGTAGAGATTTCATATCTAGTAGACCATCAAATTGGCCGAGCTCGACCAAGGTATTGGTGATTGCTTGATCTAAAGTCTTGTCCTCATTACCCACATGGAAACAACCCCGATTCTTGGCATTCATCACTAATCGATCCCAAACGGGGCTGCTATGCTTCAAAACGTCTCCATTTCCCACTATCCACAGGCAATGCCTTCACAAGTTAACAGATTAATTATGTCACTTTTAGTAGACAAAAAATGTCAAAATGTTTTGTGTAGGTTACCTTACCTTGCTCGGGTTAGAGCAACATTCGCTCTTTGTGGCGTAGAAAGAAACCCAATCGATCCATTCCCAATACCCGTCACAGTTGAGATGATTATCACATCCTCTTCACAACCTTGGAACCCATCAACTGTTCTAACGTTCACAGAAAACTCACATTCTCCTGCTTCTTTGCTTCCAAAAATGTTACCAAGTTTGCTTTGTATTGCATAAACTTGAGCCTTGTATGGTGTTATGCAGCCTACACTAATCTTTTGATTTTTGGCCCCACATTCTGCATATATATATATTCACTCAATAAATCTAAAAAACAAAAAGAAAAAAAAAGGTGGTTGATGGAAATAGCAGCAAAAAGAGGCACCATTATGAAGTTTTGCAAGAAGCTCGACAATCACAGCTACTTCCACCATGTTCTTCCCGCTTCCATTATCATCGAATTCAACTTTCCCTCGAGTTAAATGAATGAAGGAGTATGGTCCAAACATGTCTCCTTCAAGAAACTGTTTCTTGTAGCTTGTTTTTCCTACATTTGGACCATCACGAATCTTGTTGCCATAGAATTCTTTGTTTGGAAACGAGCTTATCATTGGATGCATTCTGTACTGCATATTCAGTAGGTGTGTTGTGTGTTTTAGTGACACCAATCTTTCAAATAAGCTCCTTCCAAATTCCAGCTTGTCCAATATCTACAACAATTCTCACCATCAGACTTTTGGTTTCTAATTGGTTTCTTGAAATGGAAAGAATGTGTACCTTGCTTTTAACGGTGGCAGGGAGTTGCTTCTCGTCACCAATGAGTATAACTCCGCGAAGACCAGAGAGTTGCAAAGGGATAAGAGATTCACATTCTCTAAGTTGAGCAGCTTCATCAACTACCAATAGTTCCACATTCGTCTCCAGGGTGTGCAATCTAATTGAGCTCGAGGCAGTGCAGAAGATCAGAGATGCATTTTTTAAACAAAAGTTTCCAATTTCCCAACAATCTGTGGATCTAGGGAAAGAAACTGTTTGACAAAGGACTTCATCAAGTACTTGAAGGAGCTCCTTCCTCATCCCATCATTTCCTGGAATCGAAGTTCCAATGGATCGAATCAAGCTGATAACTTTCATCATTTTCTTTGCTAGTTGTAATGTAACCGAAGAAGTTGGCATATGTGTGTATAAGTTTTTAACCATAGTTGTCAGTTTTTCTTCAAGAACATTGAATCTTTTTGTGACAAACTCACTGAAAGATAACAACTTTATGTTTTTGGGCACCTTTTCCTTCAAAACTATCTTGTTCCCATGAATGTTTCCGGCATTAAAAATGACATCCCTGATTTCAAACTCATCATCCTCCTTTCTTCCGGAGTTCAAGTATAAATTGTATTCATCTTTGGGGTATTTCAGTATGCGAATCATTGATTCTGCTTTACTTCTC